>OX038870.1:37673800-38873800 GCA_943789525.1 Agriphila geniculea
AGCCATACTTAACAATCAACTTGATGTCAATTTCTAATTTAAATTTGATTTTTGGGTGTAAACTATTTAAATATTGAAAAAATGATTCTAACTCTTGTCTAGTACCTGTCCAGCATATAATAATATCATCAACATAACGATATATCATCAACATAAAGCCCAAAAGGTCTGGTTAGATGCGGAATCTCGCCGTTGGTTTGTTATACGGGATAATTTAAAACTACATATTAAAATTTTACATACAGAATTAATTCATAGTTTACACAATATTGAATTCGATCTTTTAGACCAAAAGGCCAGAGATTTCGCATCACAGGCTGTTTATAACAAGTATATTAATCAATCCAACAAGTTACGAAGGTTAAGGGAAATTCAACTTGGTACCAGTAATGGGGGTAGTCGGGGTAGAATTAGTAACAATAATACTGGTGGTGGTCAAACATCTTTTTATCCCCGGGTAGAAAACCTAACTAACGTGCAGTTTTCCCAAAGCGAGACTTCGCTTTTGGAAAAAGGCCTCAAATATAACATAACCCCTAAAATAACCAAGTCATTGGTGGAGGGTTTAGCGGTGGACTCAGAGGTGGCGGTTATTATGAATAAGAAGGATAATTTGGTGAAGGGTTTGGTAACTAACCAATTAAAGAAAATACAACCTTCTAACCGTGGTGGGCCCGAGCTGCGAACTGTAAAGTCGTTGCAAAATAAAATCAATGATAATCATTTAGTAGTAACAAAAGCAGACAAAGGAAATAGTATAGTTATTTTAAACCAATCGGAGTATATAAATAAAGTTCAGGAAGTAATTAACAGCGGTGACTTTACTCCTTTGCGCTCGGACCCAACCACAAAGTACAACACAGAGGTCAAAGCAAATATTAATAATTCAAAATTTATTTTTCCAAACGAGTATTCATCTCGCTATATCGCCCCAATGAATCCACAGGCCCCTGTGTTGTATGGTTTACCTAAAATACATAAAGACAATGTTCCAGTGCGTCCCGTTGTTTCATATATAGGTTGTCCAGCATATGAGTTGGCTAAAAGATTAAATAATATTATAAAAGATAAATCATCTTTCTCACCTAAGTATAGTATTCAAAATACATCAGATTTAATTGGAAAAATAAAGAATGTTGTTTTGCCTTCTAACTCGTTTCTGCTTTCCTTGGATGTGGAGAGTTTGTTCACTAACGTTCCTTATCAAGAAAGTTTAGATATACTATCAAATATTTTAGAACGCCGCGGTCTTCATCCAGGGGAGGCAGATGAAATAATTAACTTAACACATATTTGCATGCAACAAAATTATTTTAAGTTTAATGGTGGGTTTTACGAACAAAGGGAGGGGCTAGCCATGGGTTCTCCGTTATCACCTTTGATGGCGGAGATCTTCATGGATCATTTTGAGAATAGGTTCATAGTGGGCAATAATAACATTCTTTATTATTATCGTTATGTTGATGATATTATTATATGCTGGACAGGTACTAGACAAGAGTTAGAATCATTTTTTCAATATTTAAATAGTTTACACCCAAAAATCAAATTTAAATTAGAAATTGAGGTTAATAATTCGTTAAATTTCTTGGATTTAACTATCTCACGGGAGCATTGTCGCCATAACTTTCAAATATATAGAAAACCCACACATACTGATGTAGTTATCCCCGCAACTTCTTGTCATCCTTGGCAACATAAATTAGCTGCTTTTCACTCATATATAAATCGTTTAATGACGGTACCGTTATCAGGGCAAGCCTATAGTAGAGAGTTAAATACAATTTATAATATTGCCGTTGCAAATGGTTATGATCGGCGGATGATAGATAACATGATTAGGAGTAAAATTAACAAACAGGTGACTGGGCTTTTATATGCGGTGCCACGTGAACGCGTTATTCACAATTATCAGTCAAGTATGGCTTACGTAGGTAAAATATCAGATAAAATATCAAAACTCTTAAAAAATAACGACGTTCACGTGGCTTTTCGTACTACTAATACCGTCCGGCGTGCCATTTGCAATGGCAAGGAAAAAACGGAGGTTGGCAGGAAGTCGGGGATATATAAGTTAACATGTAACCAATGTAATTCAGTATACGTTGGTCAAACCGGCCGTAGTTTTAATATACGTTATAAAGAACACATTTCTGCCTATAGGAATGGCCATCCAGAGCGATCTCATTTCGCGGAACATTTATTAAATACCGGACATCAGCTATCTGATGGTCATTCCTATGAGGTTTTACATACTTGTAGTAAAGGTCTACGACTGAGCGTGTTGGAAAACCTAGAAATTATCAAACACAATGTTGATGGAGCCATACTTAACAATCAACTTGATGTCTCTTCCTCGCCATTGCTGCGCATTTTCTCAAATAATAATAATTCTTAAAAATAAGTATCTTATTAATAAAACACATTATTTAATGTATATCAATTTATTTGTACACAATTTAAATTAAAAATATTTTTTCTTTCTTTTTTCTTTTTATTTTAAACTGGCAACATTCTTCAAACGTCAGTCACTCGGTGCGGAGTGGGGAGGAAGGGACAACAAATACGGTGTCGGAGGCGTTAGGAGCTCATTCGGTGCTGGTTTACGCACGATCTAACTCCTGAGGATGCTCCGGGTTGGGGCGAAACACGTGTAGAGTAGCCTAATTGGTGAAGGTGCAAGGTGTGTTGCTGTCTTGCTAAATGCAGGTTTGTGCACTGATATTTTGTGGTGTGCATGTGCATATTTTTGCGGGCGGGCGGGCGGTGCATCTTGCATACATTGTTTGCGGAAGTAAGCTACATATATTTCTTTTTTCAAAATGGTTTGGGACTTCCGCCAAGTGACGCCTGATTCAATCAAATACTTACAATCGGCAAGCATAGCTGTACAGGCACGTTTATATATTAAATTAACTACACAACATCGGGTGGCGGCACAAAATGTGTGGTTCAATCAACAGTGTAAGCGCCAAAATCTAATTCCAAATTATATCAACATCCGTTCCAACACGACCAGTCCCGCGGCCGGTTTGGCCATACGTAAAGCCCAAAAGGTCTGGTTAGATGCGGAATCTCGCCGTTGGTTTGTTATACGGGATAATTTAAAACTACATATTAAAATTTTACATACAGAATTAATTCATAGTTTACACAATATTGAATTCGATCTTTTAGACCAAAAGGCCAGAGATTTCGCATCACAGGCTGTTTATAACAAGTATATTAATCAATCCAACAAGTTACGAAGGTTAAGGGAAATTCAACTTGGTACCAGTAATGGGGGTAGTCGGGGTAGAATTAGTAACAATAATACTGGTGGTGGTCAAACATCTTTTTATCCCCGGGTAGAAAACCTAACTAACGTGCAGTTTTCCCAAAGCGAGACTTCGCTTTTGGAAAAAGGCCTCAAATATAACATAACCCCTAAAATAACCAAGTCATTGGTGGAGGGTTTAGCGGTGGACTCAGAGGTGGCGGTTATTATGAATAAGAAGGATAATTTGGTGAAGGGTTTGGTAACTAACCAATTAAAGAAAATACAACCTTCTAACCGTGGTGGGCCCGAGCTGCGAACTGTAAAGTCGTTGCAAAATAAAATCAATGATAATCATTTAGTAGTAACAAAAGCAGACAAAGGAAATAGTATAGTTATTTTAAACCAATCGGAGTATATAAATAAAGTTCAGGAAGTAATTAACAGCGGTGACTTTACTCCTTTGCGCTCGGACCCAACCACAAAGTACAACACAGAGGTCAAAGCAAATATTAATAATTCAAAATTTATTTTTCCAAACGAGTATTCATCTCGCTATATCGCCCCAATGAATCCACAGGCCCCTGTGTTGTATGGTTTACCTAAAATACATAAAGACAATGTTCCAGTGCGTCCCGTTGTTTCATATATAGGTTGTCCAGCATATGAGTTGGCTAAAAGATTAAATAATATTATAAAAGATAAATCATCTTTCTCACCTAAGTATAGTATTCAAAATACATCAGATTTAATTGGAAAAATAAAGAATGTTGTTTTGCCTTCTAACTCGTTTCTGCTTTCCTTGGATGTGGAGAGTTTGTTCACTAACGTTCCTTATCAAGAAAGTTTAGATATACTATCAAATATTTTAGAACGCCGCGGTCTTCATCCAGGGGAGGCAGATGAAATAATTAACTTAACACATATTTGCATGCAACAAAATTATTTTAAGTTTAATGGTGGGTTTTACGAACAAAGGGAGGGGCTAGCCATGGGTTCTCCGTTATCACCTTTGATGGCGGAGATCTTCATGGATCATTTTGAGAATAGGTTCATAGTGGGCAATAATAACATTCTTTATTATTATCGTTATGTTGATGATATTATTATATGCTGGACAGGTACTAGACAAGAGTTAGAATCATTTTTTCAATATTTAAATAGTTTACACCCAAAAATCAAATTTAAATTAGAAATTGAGGTTAATAATTCGTTAAATTTCTTGGATTTAACTATCTCACGGGAGCATTGTCGCCATAACTTTCAAATATATAGAAAACCCACACATACTGATGTAGTTATCCCCGCAACTTCTTGTCATCCTTGGCAACATAAATTAGCTGCTTTTCACTCATATATAAATCGTTTAATGACGGTACCGTTATCAGGGCAAGCCTATAGTAGAGAGTTAAATACAATTTATAATATTGCCGTTGCAAATGGTTATGATCGGCGGATGATAGATAACATGATTAGGAGTAAAATTAACAAACAGGTGACTGGGCTTTTATATGCGGTGCCACGTGAACGCGTTATTCACAATTATCAGTCAAGTATGGCTTACGTAGGTAAAATATCAGATAAAATATCAAAACTCTTAAAAAATAACGACGTTCACGTGGCTTTTCGTACTACTAATACCGTCCGGCGTGCCATTTGCAATGGCAAGGAAAAAACGGAGGTTGGCAGGAAGTCGGGGATATATAAGTTAACATGTAACCAATGTAATTCAGTATACGTTGGTCAAACCGGCCGTAGTTTTAATATACGTTATAAAGAACACATTTCTGCCTATAGGAATGGCCATCCAGAGCGATCTCATTTCGCGGAACATTTATTAAATACCGGACATCAGCTATCTGATGGTCATTCCTATGAGGTTTTACATACTTGTAGTAAAGGTCTACGACTGAGCGTGTTGGAAAACCTAGAAATTATCAAACACAATGTTGATGGAGCCATACTTAACAATCAACTTGATGTCTCTTCCTCGCCATTGCTGCGCATTTTCTCAAATAATAATAATTCTTAAAAATAAGTATCTTATTAATAAAACACATTATTTAATGTATATCAATTTATTTGTACACAATTTAAATTAAAAATATTTTTTCTTTCTTTTTTCTTTTTATTTTAAACTGGCAACATTCTTCAAACGTCAGTCACTCGGTGCGGAGTGGGGAGGAAGGGACAACAAATACGGTGTCGGAGGCGTTAGGAGCTCATTCGGTGCTGGTTTACGCACGATCTAACTCCTGAGGATGCTCCGGGTTGGGGCGAAACACGTGTAGAGTAGCCTAATTGGTGAAGGTGCAAGGTGTGTTGCTGTCTTGCTAAATGCAGGTTTGTGCACTGATATTTTGTGGTGTGCATGTGCATATTTTTGCGGGCGGGCGGGCGGTGCATCTTGCATACATTGTTTGCGGAAGTAAGCTACATATATTTCTTTTTTCAAAATGGTTTGGGACTTCCGCCAAGTGACGCCTGATTCAATCAAATACTTACAATCGGCAAGCATAGCTGTACAGGCACGTTTATATATTAAATTAACTACACAACATCGGGTGGCGGCACAAAATGTGTGGTTCAATCAACAGTGTAAGCGCCAAAATCTAATTCCAAATTATATCAACATCCGTTCCAACACGACCAGTCCCGCGGCCGGTTTGGCCATACGTAAAGCCCAAAAGGTCTGGTTAGATGCGGAATCTCGCCGTTGGTTTGTTATACGGGATAATTTAAAACTACATATTAAAATTTTACATACAGAATTAATTCATAGTTTACACAATATTGAATTCGATCTTTTAGACCAAAAGGCCAGAGATTTCGCATCACAGGCTGTTTATAACAAGTATATTAATCAATCCAACAAGTTACGAAGGTTAAGGGAAATTCAACTTGGTACCAGTAATGGGGGTAGTCGGGGTAGAATTAGTAACAATAATACTGGTGGTGGTCAAACATCTTTTTATCCCCGGGTAGAAAACCTAACTAACGTGCAGTTTTCCCAAAGCGAGACTTCGCTTTTGGAAAAAGGCCTCAAATATAACATAACCCCTAAAATAACCAAGTCATTGGTGGAGGGTTTAGCGGTGGACTCAGAGGTGGCGGTTATTATGAATAAGAAGGATAATTTGGTGAAGGGTTTGGTAACTAACCAATTAAAGAAAATACAACCTTCTAACCGTGGTGGGCCCGAGCTGCGAACTGTAAAGTCGTTGCAAAATAAAATCAATGATAATCATTTAGTAGTAACAAAAGCAGACAAAGGAAATAGTATAGTTATTTTAAACCAATCGGAGTATATAAATAAAGTTCAGGAAGTAATTAACAGCGGTGACTTTACTCCTTTGCGCTCGGACCCAACCACAAAGTACAACACAGAGGTCAAAGCAAATATTAATAATTCAAAATTTATTTTTCCAAACGAGTATTCATCTCGCTATATCGCCCCAATGAATCCACAGGCCCCTGTGTTGTATGGTTTACCTAAAATACATAAAGACAATGTTCCAGTGCGTCCCGTTGTTTCATATATAGGTTGTCCAGCATATGAGTTGGCTAAAAGATTAAATAATATTATAAAAGATAAATCATCTTTCTCACCTAAGTATAGTATTCAAAATACATCAGATTTAATTGGAAAAATAAAGAATGTTGTTTTGCCTTCTAACTCGTTTCTGCTTTCCTTGGATGTGGAGAGTTTGTTCACTAACGTTCCTTATCAAGAAAGTTTAGATATACTATCAAATATTTTAGAACGCCGCGGTCTTCATCCAGGGGAGGCAGATGAAATAATTAACTTAACACATATTTGCATGCAACAAAATTATTTTAAGTTTAATGGTGGGTTTTACGAACAAAGGGAGGGGCTAGCCATGGGTTCTCCGTTATCACCTTTGATGGCGGAGATCTTCATGGATCATTTTGAGAATAGGTTCATAGTGGGCAATAATAACATTCTTTATTATTATCGTTATGTTGATGATATTATTATATGCTGGACAGGTACTAGACAAGAGTTAGAATCATTTTTTCAATATTTAAATAGTTTACACCCAAAAATCAAATTTAAATTAGAAATTGAGGTTAATAATTCGTTAAATTTCTTGGATTTAACTATCTCACGGGAGCATTGTCGCCATAACTTTCAAATATATAGAAAACCCACACATACTGATGTAGTTATCCCCGCAACTTCTTGTCATCCTTGGCAACATAAATTAGCTGCTTTTCACTCATATATAAATCGTTTAATGACGGTACCGTTATCAGGGCAAGCCTATAGTAGAGAGTTAAATACAATTTATAATATTGCCGTTGCAAATGGTTATGATCGGCGGATGATAGATAACATGATTAGGAGTAAAATTAACAAACAGGTGACTGGGCTTTTATATGCGGTGCCACGTGAACGCGTTATTCACAATTATCAGTCAAGTATGGCTTACGTAGGTAAAATATCAGATAAAATATCAAAACTCTTAAAAAATAACGACGTTCACGTGGCTTTTCGTACTACTAATACCGTCCGGCGTGCCATTTGCAATGGCAAGGAAAAAACGGAGGTTGGCAGGAAGTCGGGGATATATAAGTTAACATGTAACCAATGTAATTCAGTATACGTTGGTCAAACCGGCCGTAGTTTTAATATACGTTATAAAGAACACATTTCTGCCTATAGGAATGGCCATCCAGAGCGATCTCATTTCGCGGAACATTTATTAAATACCGGACATCAGCTATCTGATGGTCATTCCTATGAGGTTTTACATACTTGTAGTAAAGGTCTACGACTGAGCGTGTTGGAAAACCTAGAAATTATCAAACACAATGTTGATGGAGCCATACTTAACAATCAACTTGATGTCTCTTCCTCGCCATTGCTGCGCATTTTCTCAAATAATAATAATTCTTAAAAATAAGTATCTTATTAATAAAACACATTATTTAATGTATATCAATTTATTTGTACACAATTTAAATTAAAAATATTTTTTCTTTCTTTTTTCTTTTTATTTTAAACTGGCAACATTCTTCAAACGTCAGTCACTCGGTGCGGAGTGGGGAGGAAGGGACAACAAATACGGTGTCGGAGGCGTTAGGAGCTCATTCGGTGCTGGTTTACGCACGATCTAACTCCTGAGGATGCTCCGGGTTGGGGCGAAACACGTGTAGAGTAGCCTAATTGGTGAAGGTGCAAGGTGTGTTGCTGTCTTGCTAAATGCAGGTTTGTGCACTGATATTTTGTGGTGTGCATGTGCATATTTTTGCGGGCGGGCGGGCGGTGCATCTTGCATACATTGTTTGCGGAAGTAAGCTACATATATTTCTTTTTTCAAAATGGTTTGGGACTTCCGCCAAGTGACGCCTGATTCAATCAAATACTTACAATCGGCAAGCATAGCTGTACAGGCACGTTTATATATTAAATTAACTACACAACATCGGGTGGCGGCACAAAATGTGTGGTTCAATCAACAGTGTAAGCGCCAAAATCTAATTCCAAATTATATCAACATCCGTTCCAACACGACCAGTCCCGCGGCCGGTTTGGCCATACGTAAAGCCCAAAAGGTCTGGTTAGATGCGGAATCTCGCCGTTGGTTTGTTATACGGGATAATTTAAAACTACATATTAAAATTTTACATACAGAATTAATTCATAGTTTACACAATATTGAATTCGATCTTTTAGACCAAAAGGCCAGAGATTTCGCATCACAGGCTGTTTATAACAAGTATATTAATCAATCCAACAAGTTACGAAGGTTAAGGGAAATTCAACTTGGTACCAGTAATGGGGGTAGTCGGGGTAGAATTAGTAACAATAATACTGGTGGTGGTCAAACATCTTTTTATCCCCGGGTAGAAAACCTAACTAACGTGCAGTTTTCCCAAAGCGAGACTTCGCTTTTGGAAAAAGGCCTCAAATATAACATAACCCCTAAAATAACCAAGTCATTGGTGGAGGGTTTAGCGGTGGACTCAGAGGTGGCGGTTATTATGAATAAGAAGGATAATTTGGTGAAGGGTTTGGTAACTAACCAATTAAAGAAAATACAACCTTCTAACCGTGGTGGGCCCGAGCTGCGAACTGTAAAGTCGTTGCAAAATAAAATCAATGATAATCATTTAGTAGTAACAAAAGCAGACAAAGGAAATAGTATAGTTATTTTAAACCAATCGGAGTATATAAATAAAGTTCAGGAAGTAATTAACAGCGGTGACTTTACTCCTTTGCGCTCGGACCCAACCACAAAGTACAACACAGAGGTCAAAGCAAATATTAATAATTCAAAATTTATTTTTCCAAACGAGTATTCATCTCGCTATATCGCCCCAATGAATCCACAGGCCCCTGTGTTGTATGGTTTACCTAAAATACATAAAGACAATGTTCCAGTGCGTCCCGTTGTTTCATATATAGGTTGTCCAGCATATGAGTTGGCTAAAAGATTAAATAATATTATAAAAGATAAATCATCTTTCTCACCTAAGTATAGTATTCAAAATACATCAGATTTAATTGGAAAAATAAAGAATGTTGTTTTGCCTTCTAACTCGTTTCTGCTTTCCTTGGATGTGGAGAGTTTGTTCACTAACGTTCCTTATCAAGAAAGTTTAGATATACTATCAAATATTTTAGAACGCCGCGGTCTTCATCCAGGGGAGGCAGATGAAATAATTAACTTAACACATATTTGCATGCAACAAAATTATTTTAAGTTTAATGGTGGGTTTTACGAACAAAGGGAGGGGCTAGCCATGGGTTCTCCGTTATCACCTTTGATGGCGGAGATCTTCATGGATCATTTTGAGAATAGGTTCATAGTGGGCAATAATAACATTCTTTATTATTATCGTTATGTTGATGATATTATTATATGCTGGACAGGTACTAGACAAGAGTTAGAATCATTTTTTCAATATTTAAATAGTTTACACCCAAAAATCAAATTTAAATTAGAAATTGAGGTTAATAATTCGTTAAATTTCTTGGATTTAACTATCTCACGGGAGCATTGTCGCCATAACTTTCAAATATATAGAAAACCCACACATACTGATGTAGTTATCCCCGCAACTTCTTGTCATCCTTGGCAACATAAATTAGCTGCTTTTCACTCATATATAAATCGTTTAATGACGGTACCGTTATCAGGGCAAGCCTATAGTAGAGAGTTAAATACAATTTATAATATTGCCGTTGCAAATGGTTATGATCGGCGGATGATAGATAACATGATTAGGAGTAAAATTAACAAACAGGTGACTGGGCTTTTATATGCGGTGCCACGTGAACGCGTTATTCACAATTATCAGTCAAGTATGGCTTACGTAGGTAAAATATCAGATAAAATATCAAAACTCTTAAAAAATAACGACGTTCACGTGGCTTTTCGTACTACTAATACCGTCCGGCGTGCCATTTGCAATGGCAAGGAAAAAACGGAGGTTGGCAGGAAGTCGGGGATATATAAGTTAACATGTAACCAATGTAATTCAGTATACGTTGGTCAAACCGGCCGTAGTTTTAATATACGTTATAAAGAACACATTTCTGCCTATAGGAATGGCCATCCAGAGCGATCTCATTTCGCGGAACATTTATTAAATACCGGACATCAGCTATCTGATGGTCATTCCTATGAGGTTTTACATACTTGTAGTAAAGGTCTACGACTGAGCGTGTTGGAAAACCTAGAAATTATCAAACACAATGTTGATGGAGCCATACTTAACAATCAACTTGATGTCTCTTCCTCGCCATTGCTGCGCATTTTCTCAAATAATAATAATTCTTAAAAATAAGTATCTTATTAATAAAACACATTATTTAATGTATATCAATTTATTTGTACACAATTTAAATTAAAAATATTTTTTCTTTCTTTTTTCTTTTTATTTTAAACTGGCAACATTCTTCAAACGTCAGTCACTCGGTGCGGAGTGGGGAGGAAGGGACAACAAATACGGTGTCGGAGGCGTTAGGAGCTCATTCGGTGCTGGTTTACGCACGATCTAACTCCTGAGGATGCTCCGGGTTGGGGCGAAACACGTGTAGAGTAGCCTAATTGGTGAAGGTGCAAGGTGTGTTGCTGTCTTGCTAAATGCAGGTTTGTGCACTGATATTTTGTGGTGTGCATGTGCATATTTTTGCGGGCGGGCGGGCGGTGCATCTTGCATACATTGTTTGCGGAAGTAAGCTACATATATTTCTTTTTTCAAAATGGTTTGGGACTTCCGCCAAGTGACGCCTGATTCAATCAAATACTTACAATCGGCAAGCATAGCTGTACAGGCACGTTTATATATTAAATTAACTACACAACATCGGGTGGCGGCACAAAATGTGTGGTTCAATCAACAGTGTAAGCGCCAAAATCTAATTCCAAATTATATCAACATCCGTTCCAACACGACCAGTCCCGCGGCCGGTTTGGCCATACGTAAAGCCCAAAAGGTCTGGTTAGATGCGGAATCTCGCCGTTGGTTTGTTATACGGGATAATTTAAAACTACATATTAAAATTTTACATACAGAATTAATTCATAGTTTACACAATATTGAATTCGATCTTTTAGACCAAAAGGCCAGAGATTTCGCATCACAGGCTGTTTATAACAAGTATATTAATCAATCCAACAAGTTACGAAGGTTAAGGGAAATTCAACTTGGTACCAGTAATGGGGGTAGTCGGGGTAGAATTAGTAACAATAATACTGGTGGTGGTCAAACATCTTTTTATCCCCGGGTAGAAAACCTAACTAACGTGCAGTTTTCCCAAAGCGAGACTTCGCTTTTGGAAAAAGGCCTCAAATATAACATAACCCCTAAAATAACCAAGTCATTGGTGGAGGGTTTAGCGGTGGACTCAGAGGTGGCGGTTATTATGAATAAGAAGGATAATTTGGTGAAGGGTTTGGTAACTAACCAATTAAAGAAAATACAACCTTCTAACCGTGGTGGGCCCGAGCTGCGAACTGTAAAGTCGTTGCAAAATAAAATCAATGATAATCATTTAGTAGTAACAAAAGCAGACAAAGGAAATAGTATAGTTATTTTAAACCAATCGGAGTATATAAATAAAGTTCAGGAAGTAATTAACAGCGGTGACTTTACTCCTTTGCGCTCGGACCCAACCACAAAGTACAACACAGAGGTCAAAGCAAATATTAATAATTCAAAATTTATTTTTCCAAACGAGTATTCATCTCGCTATATCGCCCCAATGAATCCACAGGCCCCTGTGTTGTATGGTTTACCTAAAATACATAAAGACAATGTTCCAGTGCGTCCCGTTGTTTCATATATAGGTTGTCCAGCATATGAGTTGGCTAAAAGATTAAATAATATTATAAAAGATAAATCATCTTTCTCACCTAAGTATAGTATTCAAAATACATCAGATTTAATTGGAAAAATAAAGAATGTTGTTTTGCCTTCTAACTCGTTTCTGCTTTCCTTGGATGTGGAGAGTTTGTTCACTAACGTTCCTTATCAAGAAAGTTTAGATATACTATCAAATATTTTAGAACGCCGCGGTCTTCATCCAGGGGAGGCAGATGAAATAATTAACTTAACACATATTTGCATGCAACAAAATTATTTTAAGTTTAATGGTGGGTTTTACGAACAAAGGGAGGGGCTAGCCATGGGTTCTCCGTTATCACCTTTGATGGCGGAGATCTTCATGGATCATTTTGAGAATAGGTTCATAGTGGGCAATAATAACATTCTTTATTATTATCGTTATGTTGATGATATTATTATATGCTGGACAGGTACTAGACAAGAGTTAGAATCATTTTTTCAATATTTAAATAGTTTACACCCAAAAATCAAATTTAAATTAGAAATTGAGGTTAATAATTCGTTAAATTTCTTGGATTTAACTATCTCACGGGAGCATTGTCGCCATAACTTTCAAATATATAGAAAACCCACACATACTGATGTAGTTATCCCCGCAACTTCTTGTCATCCTTGGCAACATAAATTAGCTGCTTTTCACTCATATATAAATCGTTTAATGACGGTACCGTTATCAGGGCAAGCCTATAGTAGAGAGTTAAATACAATTTATAATATTGCCGTTGCAAATGGTTATGATCGGCGGATGATAGATAACATGATTAGGAGTAAAATTAACAAACAGGTGACTGGGCTTTTATATGCGGTGCCACGTGAACGCGTTATTCACAATTATCAGTCAAGTATGGCTTACGTAGGTAAAATATCAGATAAAATATCAAAACTCTTAAAAAATAACGACGTTCACGTGGCTTTTCGTACTACTAATACCGTCCGGCGTGCCATTTGCAATGGCAAGGAAAAAACGGAGGTTGGCAGGAAGTCGGGGATATATAAGTTAACATGTAACCAATGTAATTCAGTATACGTTGGTCAAACCGGCCGTAGTTTTAATATACGTTATAAAGAACACATTTCTGCCTATAGGAATGGCCATCCAGAGCGATCTCATTTCGCGGAACATTTATTAAATACCGGACATCAGCTATCTGATGGTCATTCCTATGAGGTTTTACATACTTGTAGTAAAGGTCTACGACTGAGCGTGTTGGAAAACCTAGAAATTATCAAACACAATGTTGATGGAGCCATACTTAACAATCAACTTGATGTCTCTTCCTCGCCATTGCTGCGCATTTTCTCAAATAATAATAATTCTTAAAAATAAGTATCTTATTAATAAAACACATTATTTAATGTATATCAATTTATTTGTACACAATTTAAATTAAAAATATTTTTTCTTTCTTTTTTCTTTTTATTTTAAACTGGCAACATTCTTCAAACGTCAGTCACTCGGTGCGGAGTGGGGAGGAAGGGACAACAAATACGGTGTCGGAGGCGTTAGGAGCTCATTCGGTGCTGGTTTACGCACGATCTAACTCCTGAGGATGCTCCGGGTTGGGGCGAAACACGTGTAGAGTAGCCTAATTGGTGAAGGTGCAAGGTGTGTTGCTGTCTTGCTAAATGCAGGTTTGTGCACTGATATTTTGTGGTGTGCATGTGCATATTTTTGCGGGCGGGCGGGCGGTGCATCTTGCATACATTGTTTGCGGAAGTAAGCTACATATATTTCTTTTTTCAAAATAAAGAAAATTAACTTTTTATTACCACACGTAACATGACTTTACTAATATTAAAGAAGAATTAGAAGACTACCTAATACAATTAAAATTAAATAAAGATTACCAAAATTTACAGGGCTTTGTACACATAGCTTCTTAACTAGAGACATACAATAAGACCCAATGTATTGTTAAATATGTATATAGATAATTAGAAAAACAATTTAATTTTCATACAAACAAAGTAACTTTGATGCGTTGATCGTTTCGCTCGCTAACAGCGACCGGAAAACCTCTTTTTTGGTTAACCCAATTGATAGGGAAACCCTAATAAAAAAGTTACCAAATGATAGGGTTTCCCTTTCGATAGGGTTAGTCGACGTTATGCTTACCGTATTGATAGGGTTTTTGAAAACAAGTCTATGAAATACCCAATCAAAAACCCTTTTAACGGTAAGAGGTTCATGAAATACCCAATCAAAACCCCTTTAACGGTAAGTGGTTCTGGGGCTCTATTTTTGAATCGCTCGGCTGGCGTCGAGCGTTCGTTTCTACTGATTTTCGTTCGACTTTTAACTCAACCTCCATACATTTGAGTCAAATGTTGAACGAAAATCAGTAGAAAAGAGCGCTCGACGCCAGCCGAGCGATTCAAAAATAGAGCCCCAGAACCACTTACCGTTAAAGGGGTTTTGATTGGGTATTTCATGAACCTCTTACCGTTAAAAGGGTTTTTAATTGGGTATTTCATAGACTTGTTTTCAAAATTCGCCAGCGATTCAAAAATAGGCCCCCTGGTCCTTCGGTCCAGGTGGAACTAGGTATAAATTGCTTGAACACGTTTTAAAACCCCTTCATAAAGCCTTCATAGGGTTTCCCCGATAGGGTTTTCGTATTCGGTAAGTGCTTACTTGGGTTACCCTTTCGATAGGGTTACCGTATTGATAGGGTTACCGTATTGATAGGGTTTTTGAAAACAAGTCCATGGAATACCAAATCAAAAACCCCTTTAACGGAAAGCAATTCCGGTCCTTGCTCGTAAGTTCGACGACTTCCAACCTCCCGAACAAGCCGGGTTCCGAAAAGGCATTAGTACCATAGACCACATCAATAAAATCAGCTATTATGCTTGGCGTTCGTGGACTATGAGAAAGCCTTTGATTTGATTGAAACCTGGGCGATGCTGCAGTCTCTCCAAAGTTTCCAAGTGGACTACAGGTATATCGAGGTGATGTGGTACGAAAATGTCACCATGTTGATCCGAGTACAGAACCAGAGCACAAATCTGCCGCGCTAACTAAAAGTACAATAACTCGATTTTGGTCGATGTTGAGTTATATATATATATTTAAAATCAGGGAATCGAGATCTACAACTCTCTTTAAGTAGCTTTTCATGAATCCTTCAGGAACCTGATTTTTCAGTAAGCAATAATGCAATAACTAAGACTTCACTCCAATTTTACTTATCAATAATACAATAAGCATACTTGTGGTGTTATCAGTTTTCAACTATGCCTGCATTACTTATAATAAGTACAATAACTATTATAGTTGTTCCAATTATATTTAGTAGGACTTGGATTTTCAATATTTGTTCACTAGTCATAAATACAATATGTTTGAATTATTGTACTTATGATTAGTGTATCCCAATCATTTACTGAGATAAATACTCAGAATTCACAAACAAATGCTGTTATTGTATTAATGAATAGCTTCCGCCCGCCACTTCATCCGCGTGGACATTCGAGAAAATCCTCAGAGAAGCTTAAACCAGGATAGAAAGAATTCTATGTTTTCTTATTTCATTCAATTCCGATCAGTCGTTTTTACGTGATTGGGCGGGTCCCCACCAAGCGCGCTGCCTCACGAGGCAGAAGCAGAACGTTTGCCGCAAGGGTCTTGCACGAGGCTGCTCGCTTGGTGGGGATCAGCCTAATCACGTGAAAACGGCTGATCGGAAATTGATAAAATTAAAACAGAATAATTATTTCTATCCTGGTTTAAGCTTCTCTGAGGATTTTCTCGAATATCCACGCGGTTGAAGTCGCGGGCGGAAGCTAGTTTATAATATTCATAATTGGATCCAGAGATATTAGTATCCCGTTTTCGTTCCCGTTCCCGTTCTCGTCATTTCCGCAATCAACATGGTACAGTCTAGTCTAGACACGATAGCCTAGTTTAGGTTTTTATACTCCATTTATCCTCTAAGGGGTTGATTTTCGGAAAATTACGAAATATGAGTTAGCTTATTTTATTTGTTTTTAAACCTACGAAGTTTCAATTCGAAATGTCTATTTTACATTATTTTTCCATACAAAATTTTAAACCCTATTTCAACCCTTTACGGTATAGATCATGTCCTCCGTATTGAACTTTAAAATAAATGCTATTTTTGCAATCGTCATAACCATAAAACTTCAATAACGACTTTCATATCGATTTGACGGTTTAGTTATCTCATTAAACACCTAAGGGGTTGAATTTCGAAAATGAAATATTATGAGTTTGCTTATTTGTTATTTTCCAACGATAAGGCTTAATAATAAAAGTAAGTTTTACTTTAAAAATTAAGGACTTTCCAATTACAATTTCATCCCCCTTTTCATGCTTTCGGGGGTAGAATTGTCAAAAAACGCTGATACACGTAAATATTAATTTTCAATCGTCAGCCTAAATACAGAATTTGAAAATCCTAGCTTTGAAACTGACGGACTTTCATAAAAACTTTCATCTCCTATTTTACCCCCTTAGGTGTGGAATTCCCAAAAATCATTTCATAGTGGATGCCTATACTGTATAAGGTACCTATAAGTGCAAAATTTCTCTAGGTTTAGCGGTTTGGGCTGTGCGTTGATATCTCAATCAGTCAGTGAGTCAGGATTTTGAATTTTATATATATTATGTATATAGATTAAAAGAAGTAAAATTAATGTGTCTGTTACAACTTTGGAGAAATTATACTAGTTAACGGCTTTTGATAAAAGTAATATTTTTGTTTAAAATACATATTTATGATTACTTTAAACTTTAAATAAATACTTAATGAAAAAAGTTAAATATTATTTTATTTAATTGGGATTACCGACTAGGTCACACAGGTTTTACTAACGATAAGTGCAATAACTACATCAGTTATTGTATTTATCGTTAGAAAACGATTAAATTATTTATGTAAGTGTTCGCAATATGTGGGTTTGCTAAAGATAAATACAATAAGTAATGTAGTTATTGTATTTATGGCTAGTGTTGATAGGTTGATCATTTAAACATTTCTTATTATAATAACAATTTCCACGATTTCAAGCCTTAAACTTCATATATTCATTCTAAGTATATTTTAAATTCGTTCTTTATGTGTTTTTCTTTTAATTGGTACAAGTTACATGTAGATCCGTTCAGTAGTTCATGAGTTACAAGAAAAACAAAGTTTGAAATTTTGCGCGCGTTTTTCTCGAAAGCGGCAAATTCGAGTTATTGTACTCTTAGTTAGCGCGGCAGATATTGTATCCAACTGCAGCGAGATGTGGGACAGAGAGATACTATTTTCCCGAAACTATTCACAGCTGCGTTGGATGATATCTTTAAACTCTTAGACTGCTTAGACTGGAAAGGACTCAGAATCAAGATGAATGGCCAGTACCTAACACACCTTCGTTTTGCCGATGATATAGTTCTTATGGCGAAAACCTTGGAAGACCTGAACACAATGCTCGAAGATTTCCGTTAGTGCTTCCCAAAGAGTGGGTCTCAAGATGAACATTTATAAGACGAAAATCATATCGAATGCCCATGTTGTGCCCACTCCAGTTCATATTGGGAACACTAGGAGTTGTTGTCCATTACGTTGAAGTACCTAGGAAAGGCAGTCCAGTTAGGTAAGTCCAACTGCGGGAAAGAGATCTCTCGTCGAATCAAACTCAGATTGGTAGCATTCGGGCAGCTTCGAAAACATATTTCCGTCCGATTTACCTCAGTGTCTCAAGACGTAAGTCTATGACCGGTGTGGGTTGTCAGTGATGACTTCGGCATTGAAACGTGGCCGCAAACTATGGGTCTCATAAGGAGGCTCAAGGTCACCCAGCGTGCAAAGAAGAGAGTCATAATCGGCATTTTTCTGCGTGATCGAATCAAAAATGAGGAGATCCGCAAGAAAACTAAAGTAATCAATATCGCTCGAAGGATTGCTCAGTTGAAGTGGCAGTAGGCTGGACACATAGCGAGAAGAACCGATGGCCGTTGGGGTGGAAAGGTTCTGGAATGGCGACCGCGGACCGGACGACGCTCCGTGGGTAGACCCCCGACAAGGTGGACCGACGATCTGGTGAAGGTCGCGGGAAACCGCTGGATGCGAGTAGTGCAGGACCGTTCGTCGTGGAGATCCTTGGAGGTGGCCTATACCCAGCAGTGGGTGTCGTGCGGCTGATATGATGATACATCCAAGTGATCTGAACGGCATTTTAAGAGCTGTATGTACCAAAGTTCTCAGTTTCAGGATTTCCATACCTTTTAATGCTATTTACGTGATTTTTTTAAACTTATCGAAACAGATCTTACGATCCTGATAGATCAGTTGTGTGTATATTGCGATCTGGATCTCCTTCATTTACTTTCTTTATAGCTGTCTTCAAATCACAGCTTGATCAATCTCTGGCGGAGGATGTATGAAAATGAATTAACTGGTGCTTCTTATTATCTGTCGCATAATAAAATATTGATGATTTTAGTTTCTGCTTGTTTCTATCAATGTTCATAAATACAACTTTGATCTTAATAATATATCTTCAAAATCTTTACTTTTGTTTTAAATTATTTATAAACGAGCCTAATTTTTTTAGTAAAGCCCATATAAAGGTTTAAAAAAATCTTAATAAAATTTAGTTTCTATCGTTAATATTTTAAAAACTTCATTTATTTGAATATAATATTAATCATTGATCTGAATTAACCTTTTCTCTTTTTTTTCTTTTTCCTTGTAAAATAATAATACTTTTTAGTTTGTAATAACCCGCCTGGGCCTTACTTAACATCCCGCTGCATTATGTTATTTCGGTTTTATTTGATTTATTATTGTAAAAAAGTCATCCATAGTAATAATAGTGACCAAAAGTTTTGTTGGCTTTTATTGTGTTTTAATTGATGAGAAAGTAATAAATAACGACAAAACAATCAGTTTTTACTTAAAAATTACGATTTGATACTGTTTTGAAATCCAATATGTATTAAACGGACAATTTTGGGCGCGCGTTGGTTGATATTGTAGGAGTATTTAAATTTTTAAAATAACAATAAAATATTGACGCAGAAGTAGTTTTGAGGCAGAAACAATTAGGAATTGGCCAAAAAAGCACATTGAATATCTCACTCCATACTAAAAAAAACATAAAGTATTTTTTTCCGACCAATCTATTCATTTTAGACAAAAATGGCTTAAAACATTTTTTTCATCATAATAAAGAGTTCTATCGATTAGTATTTTTAAAAATACAATTTGACGAAAAAACAATTTTGTTTTAACTTGCGCGCGTCATAGCTCTGAAATGCAACCACTGAGAGCCGGCAGACCACATCATATCAGCTACGGAGACGCCATACTTTGAATAGGTAGTAAAATTGACCATTTCTCTGATCGTTTTTTTTTTCGTAACAATGAAGCCTCTTATAATCACTGTAACTCGAAGTTGCAACTACTGAGAGCAGGCAGACCGACATCATTCACATTAGGGGACCACTCTTTAACCCATGAAAATGCATCTAACCTTTTCCTTGATCGTTACCAAAAATCCCGTGACCGCTTAGACTAATTGTGATCCATCGCCATAGAGTAAATTTTAACCATGGAAAGTAATTTGTATGGAATGTTCAATATTTTACTTTCCATGGTTAAAATTTACTCTATGGCGCTGGGCCACAGTATTTACCGAGCGTGTAGCCGATGCCTATAAATCCAGATTCTATAATCTGGATCGATACAGTGAATTATGATCCATGGCGATCCGGAATATCGATACAAGGCACCCGGATCGAACATCTTTATTGACGCTAAAACCGGAAGTGGGGGGGAGGAGGGGATGGGGGATGGGCGGTGGCACAGGCATGGCAAGACCTCTCCATACTCACGCGCGGGTGTGTGGATTCGATTCAAATCGGTTCCACACTACGCACACTGCTTCGCGGGAGGTTTGGGGCTTTTCGCGCGCGAGTATAGAGATGCCTTAAGGTGGGGAGGGGACTCTATAGTCGCAGATACGCAAGCGGCTGGCGTGCACTTTAAAATTTGCCTATTGTCCCGTTTTTCAAAGTTTTTTTAGGCTTTCTCTACAAATAAGCGTCTTGCGTACACAATGATAGTTCTTAAATACAACCACTGAGAGCCGGCAGACCAACTGGTTTCACACGTGGAGATACTATACTTTGAATAGGTACTAAAACTGACCATTTCCCGTATCGTTTTTTTTTTCGTAACAATGACGTGACTTGTGCACGTCATAGCTCAGAAATGCAACCACTATGAGCTGGCAGACCAACTTGCTTCATCTGCAGAGACGACATACTTTGAATATATACTAAAACTACCCATTTCTCTGATCGTTTTTTTTTCGTCACAATGAAGCCTCTTGTAAGCGCTATAACTCGAAGTTGCAACCACTGAGAGCAGGCAGACCGAGATCATTCACATTAGGGGACCACTCTACAACCCATGAAAATGAATCTAACCTTTTCCTTGATCGTTACCAAAAATCCCGTGACCGCTCAGTCTAGAAGCTCGATTCGTTAGCCGGTACGGCACCAGGATCGTCATGATCGGTACACTCACAGCACTACAGTGGTTCATCTATGATGCCGTTAAGGTTAGTACTTCATCGTTAGCAAGCTCGGTATAGATGGGTCTCGGGCCCAGGATTATGATCAGTACACTCACAGACCTACAGTGGTTCATCTATGATGCTGTTAAGGTTAGGACAGCATCGTTGGCAAGCTCGGTATAGATGGGTCTCGGGCCCAGGATTATGATCAGTACACTCACAGACCTACAGTGGTTCATCTATGATGCTGTTAAGGTTAGGACAGCATCGTTGGCAAGCTCGGTATAGATGGGTCTCGGGCCCAGGATTATGATCAGTACACTCACAGACCTACAGTGGTTCATCTATGATGCTGTTAAGGTTAGGACAGCATCGTTGGCAAGCTCGGTATAGATGGGTCTCGGGCCCAGGATTATGATCAGTACACTCACAGACCGACAGTGGTTCATCTATGATGCCGTTAAGGTTAGTACATTATCGTTGGCAAGCTCAGTATGGCTGGTGTGTGGAAGTGTAAATTGAAATTAGATAAATTTCTACGCGGATTCTCAAGAATACTCAAATCATTTTGAAAGACACTTTTTTGGCTTGTACCTAGTTTGAAATTTACATAACGGAACCAACTTTACGTGCCTTTTGAAGCATGGAAAGGCTAAGATAATACATTTTTGGTCACCCATCCAGATTTTTAACCAAACTACAGTCGAATGCGTTAAGCCACTACGCCAATCGAGTGGCTGTTTTTCAATGATTAATAAATTAACCAATTGTTCCTACCGACTACAGCTGTGGACAAAAAAAAACTATGAGATTTCAACTTTCCTAACTAGATACAATTTTCTATAAAAAAATGTCTAAAAACTTATAAAATTTTCAGGTTTGGCTGAGAATGCCCCGACCTCCGCCCGCCGAGATGCCAGAATCCATGCGTAAAAGATTAGAAGCAGAAGAAGCCAAGAAGTAAATTAAATACTTGAAACAATCTAGACAAATAACAACATCGCCTAGCCAGCGGCTGCCGTAACATTGGGTGCATTCCAGCAAACTAATCGCTGAGTCATCGATCGCCAGAGTACATTTTAACCATGGAAAATAGTAAAATTGAACGTAGTAACAAATTACTGTCCATGGTTAAAATGTATACTGTGGTGAGTGATTACTTAGCGATTGACCTGGTGGAATGCACCCATTGTCTTGTTATCAAAACTCGTGAAAAACAAGATGGCGTACACGGGGTTGCCATATAAATAATTTAGAATTTGGTAGGAATTTGTGAATTGAAGGGAGCTGCAACTTTTTTCACTTTGTTCTGTATTAGAAAGGGGTTGATTTTGTAAAACGGCAGTACCCGACTGAACCGAAGATATTATCGTACAGTTGTACATGTGTGTCGTCACACAATGAGCAGTATTTTCTGATATTGTTAGCTGGTAACCCCGCGGCATGTTTGTTACTCATAGTAAAATGTTCCATACATACCGCCACAACTATATGTATAGTACCCAATGTGATTACCGCGTTAGAATATATAAGTTTAACAAATCATGTTAATTTATTTTGAAATAAATATTATTTTATTTATTTATTTGTTCTTTATTTTTTACCGCATGTGATTTGAGTTCGACGTATGTATTCCACTGTTGATATCAATAAACAATTAGATTTATTTGGTTCGTTTCAATCATATCTCTAAAGTCGCATTACTCATCTCCCAGCAAAAATGTAAACAAAGGTGTTGCCAGAACAAAACAACTCAAGAGGAAATAGTATATTGCTAAGTCAAGAAATAAACACACCTACATGTTTTTTCATCACGAACCTAATAAAAATAGATTAGATAAATATTATGAATCATGAGTTTTGCGGCAAAAACAGTAATATAATTTAATATTTCATAATAACAGTTTTATAGTAGAAAATATATTCATGATGCTGTGCACACATTAACTGCAAACCGTGTACATCAACCTTTGGTTCATTTTATAAAATTTAATAAAAAATAGTAATAATAGTAGCTGTAGTAGTAACATTTGTCTTTTGGTTTGGGGAGGGGGGGACGACGACGACGACAGGCGAAGATGCTAAGACATTCTGCCAGTTCTCGATTAAGAATGTATGTAAAAGATTATAAAATTTGTCTTAAAATAAGTTCAGTTTAACTTAGATCCAACATTTTAATAAGAATACCTAAATAATCTTTACATTTATTTCTTTAACAAAAACCATAAACATTTAATTCATAGGGGAGACATGGGAGGGTTGTGACATTTTTTTATTAACCGACATAAAACATGTGGCTTATAAGGCTATTACCAAACACTGTGAATAGATAACTAGTTATTCGTTGTAATTATTTTTTCTTGAGGCGGCGCTAGTGGACGCACGATGATGCACCTTCAAGTATTTGGTTACTAATCTTGTTGTAATTTATTTGCATTTGCGTAGGAAGGGGGGAGCGTGCGCACCCCATAACTGTGGTGCCACCCCAGACAAAAAACCTGATTAACCTGATATATTGCCCTTCTATACTGCAACGAGGCTCTAGCACGCACCCCCCTCCCCCATTAGTTTTACCTCCGAACTGGGGGCCAGCTCCCCCCTGGAAAAATCTCTAGATAGGCCAATGTATATTTGGTAAAGATATATTTAAGTTTGTAATATCGTTACTTATCCCTGTTAAAGCTGATAAGTTTCTTGCGCCCGCTCTTTTTGTCAGTTATAAAAGTCTGGAACGGGTGGTAGGAAAATATAGACGATTCAAAATCTCTAAATTTTTTAGTTTATTCGAATAAATATTATTTTGATTTCGACTTTGACTTTTATTGTAAATAAGGTTAGTTGAAACAATTATAATGGAGAGGGCAACTGTCAAAATGGCGTTGCATACGCTTGTTGCAGGAGAGCTATGAAAATAAAGGACTTTTACTTAAAAATATAGTTTTTTTAGCTTTAAAATGATTAAATTCTGTAAAGTAAATCTGGATATAGAAAAATGCATAAGTTCTGTAAGAATTAAAAGTCTTAATTTGGCTTTCAATACCATTTCATCATCTCCATTTTGTTTCTTCATGCTTTTATATCCATTTTGGGTCAATGGGTCTTTTTCGGTAAAAAAATACCACAAAATAAATAACTATTTTCCCATACATTTTGTTCTGAACGTCTACTGTCTTAGGAACAAGCGTACGCAGCGACATCTACAATTAGCTTTGCGTTGCCAACCCCATTGATTGCAATGTCCTGTTACCTACGTATTTTTGATAGTTTAGGTACATACAGTCAATATCTAAGTTTAGTTTTCTTATCAGTTCGTATCTAGAATTTTTAACATCAAAATGGTTATGATAGGTTATAAAGATTTATTTAATAAGTTATTAATAGAAAAAGATTTTAATAATGTTTATCGTGGAGATTTTAGGGCCCATGGTCTAGTATTTTTAGAAGGTATCACTAAATGCCCTCGTAGTCATTCGTAGAAGTAGATAGCAAATGTGTCAAAAACGGCCACTTTTAGCAGTTTTTCTATCTACTTCTAGCAGTGACTACTAGGGAATGTAACGATACCGTCTAAAAATACTAGACTGTAGGCCCTAAAATCTCCACGATAAACATTATTAAAATTGTGTATTAGAATTATAATATTAAATAAAATTCTCCGCGGCGCCACTTTCGCTCAGGGTACCACCTTAAAATTACTCTGGATTATATTTATTATGACTCAAAATATAATAAACAAATTAAAAAGTTATAAAAGTGACCAAAGGTTTTCAATATCTGAAAATGTCACTCTCAGGGTCAGTTTGTCAATTTGACAGTGACGTTTCTTTGTTTACATTTTTGCTGGGAGATGAGTAATGCGACTTTAGACTAGATTTGAGGGTGGGAAGTGGGATGGACAGCGAAGAAAGACTACCATTTGCCTATTGTATAGACGTGCCGGACTACAGCTGCGCCACAAAAAAAAAAGTTGGAAATCTGACTTTTTAGGGTTCCGTAGCCAAAATGGCAAAAAACGGAACCCTTATAGATTCGTCATGTCTGTCTGTCTGTCTGTCTGTCTGTCCGTCCGTATGTCACAGCCACTTTATTCCAAAAGTATTAAGACTACATAGTTGAAACTTGGTAAGTAGGTGTATTCTGTGAACCGCTTTACGATTTTTACACAAAAATAAATAAAATAAAAGATTAAGGGGGGCTCCCCATACATGGAACTGAAACTGAAAATATTTTTTTTCATCAAACCAATACTTGTGGGGTGTCTATAGATAGGTCTTTAAAAATGACATTGAGGTTCCTAAGACTATTTTTTTTCAAAGTCAACCGTTTGAAAGATATCTGCCACCAAAGTGGTAAAATGTGTGTCCCCCCCCCCTTTAACTTTTAAAGTAAGAGGGTGAAAAATCTAAAAAAAATATATGCTATAGAGCTTAATAAACACTTTCAACGAAAATTGGTTTGAACGAGATACAATAATTAGTTTTTGAGATATAGTACATTTTCCAAAACCGCAAATATAACTTTGTCATTCATACAAACACTGTGAAAAACAAAGTTATTTTTTCAGACGAAAAATGATAGCGGTATTAAAATATGGTATGGTATATAATGTACCTACGGAACCCTACTGCGCGTGGCCCGACACGCACTTGGCCGGTTTTTGACTATGCCATAATGAAGACGATAGTTTGTCGGAATTTGTAGCACAAAAACCAGAATTTGTCGGGCTTGCGTTTAGGAGATACGTGTGGCGCAGCTGTAGAGACGTCTCTACAGCTGAGCCACAGATCTCGAAAACGAAAGGTCGGAGCGAAAATCTGATTACTCGTGTGTGCAGCCGTTAATTTGTCGGAATTTGTCGCACAAATACCAGAGTTTGTCGGTCTTGCGTTTAGGAGATCTGTGTGGCGCAGCTGTAGAGACGTCTCTACAGCTGAGCCACACAGATCTCGAAAACGGAAGGTCGTAACGAAAATCTGATTACTCGTGTGTGCAGCCGTTAATTTGTCGAAATTTGTCGCACAAAAACCAGATTTTGTCGGTCTTGCGTTTAGGAGATATGTGAAGATACGCTGTGGAGACTTTTCTACCTGGATCTTGAGAAAGGAAGGTCGTAGCGAAAATCTGATAACTCGAGTGTGTAGCCGTAAGTTTGTCGGAATTTGTCACCAAGAATCAGAGTTTGTCGATCTTGCGTTTAGGAGATTGTGACGATACGCTGTGGAGACCTTTTTACCTGGATCTCGAGAACGAAAGGTCGTAAGCGAATCCTCACATATCTCCTAAACGCAAGATCGACAAACTCTGATTCTTGGTGACAAATTCCGACAAACTAACGGCTACACACTCGAGTTATCAGATTTTCGCTACGACCTTCCTTTCTCAAGATCCAGGTAGAAAAGTCTCCACAGCGTATCTTCACATATCTCCTAAACGCAAGACCGACAAAATCTGGTTTTTGTGCGACAAATTAACGGCTGCACACACGAGTAATCAGATTTTCGTTACGACCTTCCGTTTTCGAGATATGTGTGGCTCAGCTGTAGAGACGTCTCTACAGCTGCGCCACACAGATCTCCTAAACGCAAGACCGTCAAACTCTGGTTTTTGTGCGACAAATTCCGACAAACTATCGTCTTCATCATGGCATAGTCAAAAAGTCAGATTTCCAACTTTTTTTTTGTGGCGCAGCTGTAGTCCGGCACGTGGCGTCGGATATCCTAATCGGAAGGTGTGTGATACCCATAAATAAAAAAACTTCGTGTGCGTGGTGACTATCAGTGTTGCCAAAATTACAGCTTGACCATAAAGAGTTGAAATTAAATAAAATGAAACTAAAATTTTCCAGTACCAAATATAGTCAGTGTTGCCAAATTATTCGTGGTTTTGACGTGTTTACATAGAAAGTGGCACCCTCAATTTTTGTCAACTCTTTATGGTCAAGCTGTAGTAACATCTGTCTTTCTTTGTTTTAGCACGTTACTTTCTGTTTAATCCTCGCAGTCGGGTAAAAATAGCGCATTTGTTTGACAAGCATGCCCACAGAACACACAGACCTTTCTCAAACACGCACGCCCGCGCCGCTGTCAATAAAACGTTTGCCAAACACGTAGTTTGTTTGACCAACACCTCTAACAAGCTCGCAGACTATCAAAAAATTTGAGAAACATGTAAAAATAAAATGTTTAACAAACAGTTTGAACGGCTGCTTTAAATTAGTAACATACAGAGAGAAAAACATAATAGTAGTAGAACACTTTAATGAAATTGTTTAGCAGATCCTTACTAATATTATAAATGCGAAAGTCCGTTTGTTTGTTTGTTACGCCTTCACGTCTTAACTACTGAACAGCCCCCGGACCGCCTAACTCTCTCGCTTTGACTCTGGCTTTGGTTTATGACGTCAGTGCACTGTCCGTCCTTGTCATCGTGTTATGATAAGACAAGGATGGATATAGTCTAGCTATCGCTCTGGCTAAAGCTTTGAGTGAGGCGGTAGGGCCCCCGATCATCATACAATTTTACATACACGTTGTCAAGGGTACAGAGATGGACATAGAATACTTTTTATCCCGAAAAAATTTTTAGTTCCCAAGGGATAGCAAAAAAAACTTTGCACGCAGATGAAGTCGCGGGCGGTCGCTAGTTTTATATAAATAATGTGGTCACACTCAACAGACATCAATCAATAAGTGTATTCCAGCAGACCAATCGCTAAAACACCGATCACCACAGAATAAATTTTAACCATGGAAGTAGTTCCTAGAGATAGACACCCAATTGCACTAAACTTAAGAATCGCCTAAGTCTTTTCTTAACTACAACTCGACCAAGTTAAGTAGGCGAATGACAGCTACATGACCGCTAAAGTTTGACACCGTTTTAATTTGGTCGTGTTGTAGTTAGGAACAGACTTAGGCGATCCTTAAGTTTAGTGCAATCGGGTGTGAGACAATCAAGCATTTCTTGTAAATTATTTACATTGCATTACCTGCACGATCAAAATGTGATTCACAAGCTGTTTTGATCGTTCAGGGAGTGCAGAGAGTAATTTTCAAGGTAATTTTATTACATCAATCGTTAATGTACTCTATGGCGACCGATGACTCAGCGGTTAGTCTGCTGGACAAAACCTAGTGTCAAAATTGACAATTGACAAACCAAATTATTTTATTTACATTACAATTACGAAAAAGTCGCGAAAAGAAAAGCTACTGGCTGCATTTTCGCGAACACAGAAAGTGTTTGAATTAATTTTGCATTCATTTCATCACTGGTAAAGAAATGTGAAAGTTAGAGTTGCAAAAATGGAAGAGACTCCGTCAGAAGATAGAATAATGGAGGTGGAGCCCGCTGCTCGGCCTCCCAAACGAGTTGGACGGACTATTGTTATTATTTGTATCGGTAAGTCTTTTTATTTACTAACAATCTATCTGATGTAGCTTTCATAAATCTTTGAAATGTACTAGCGTAGCGGCCGGCTGCGATTCGTCTGCGTGGAAAGTTTTTTGCTATCCCTCAGGATAAATCCTTTTTTTCTGGATGAAAGGTACCCTTTGTTCTTCTCTGTACCCCTGACAACGTGTATGTAAAATTTAATGATGATCGGTTCAGTAGTAAAGACGTGAAGACGTAACAAATAAGCAAACGCACTTTCGCATTTATAATATTAGTAAGGATTATACTTATCAACTATAACATCTGCCAAATGCATATAGCCCAGGACTTTTAGCAAAAAACCTAGGACTAATTCCGGCGGAAGGTTTTTTGTTTTTAAAGTGTTCCTTAGGTCCCCCTGAATATATCTGGAAAGTTCCCCGTGAATCCCATGTACGCTCCCCCCTCCCCCCCCCCTCAAACATCTACCTGATTTTAGTTTTTTCTATTTATCTCAGAAACGGTTGCAGATAGAAGAAAGTTGTCAACATATGATTTAATTGTTATAAAATATCCAACCCATCGACACTTCAATCATTTCGATGTCAGCTGTAGTCTCTGAAATATACCTACAGACATTTCACCAAAAAATTTTTTTTGCCCAGAAATCATTCTTTGTACCCAGTTTTTAAGAAAAGTGAGTGGAGTTGTGGCGAAATTATGTAAAGTCATATGAATCTTGAAACATTGAGGAATAAAACAAGGTATAATACATTGTTATAGCTGCATCAGTTCTAGATTAACACCGAATGGTGTCAGCGCCACGATGTAATACTTTTAGATAAAAATTTCGCGATACCTAGGACTAATTCCGGTGGTAAGTTCTTGTCTTTTCAAGTGTTCCTTAGGTCCCTTTGAACATATCTGGAAAGTTCCCCGTGGATCCCGTGTCCGCTACCCCTCCCCCCTCAAACGTCTCCCTGATTTAAGTTTTTCCCATTTATCTCAGAAATGGCTGAAGATAGAAGAAAGCTATTGAATATGATATTATTCTTATAAAATATCCGGACCGTCGACTTTTAAATTGTTTCAATGTGAGCTATAGTCTCTGAAATATACCTATAGACATTTCACCAAAAAAAATGTTTTACTCAAAAATCATTATTTGCACTAATTTTTAAGAAAAAATAGTAGAGTTGAGGCAAAATAATCTGAGTTCATATGAATTGTGATACATTGAGGAATAAAACGTAGTACAATACATTGTCTTAGCAGCATTGGTTCCAGATTTATAGTGTTCTTCACTTTCTCATTTGTAGTGATGCTTTTTTCACACCATATTAGAGCGTTGATCGTTGACTCCAGGTCAACATACAGTGACGGTCACATAATTAAGGACACTAGTAGATGTTCATACAAACTTTGAAGCCTTGGTTCTCCGCCAGGGATTGACCTAGCTGTGATCTGATGATGGCCATCCAGGGAGTGAATGTAGGAGATTCAGATTGCTATACACACCCAAGTGATCTGATCAACATTCTAAGAGATATAAGGATATATTAAAAAAACCGCGAAATTAGCATAACAATGTATGGAAATCCTGAAACTGAAAACTCTGATCCAATAATTGCTTATATGGTCAGGCCTCCTTCACTCGCTCAAGGTCGCGCGATAAGCACCTACCGCTAGCCGTGCCTACGAGGGCACAAGTGAGCAGCTGGCCGCCACACGCCCGTATGTGTAGTCGCGCGGCATCTTAAAGGTCAAACCGCACTACAGCGGAGCGGCGCGGCGCGGACCGACGCGGCCAAATATTTTGTATGTAAAACGCATTTTTGCAGCGCCGCGCCGCGCTGCTATAGTGCGATTTGCATCATTGCAATCAATCGAAATAATATTTGGCCACGTCGGTCCGCGCCGCGCAGCGCCGCGCGGCTCCGCTGTAGTGCGGTTTGACCTTAATGCCTACGAGGACACAAGTGGGCAGAGGGCCGCCAAACGCCCGCCTGGTAGCCGCGCGGCATCTTACTGCCTGCGTAGGTATTGTCTCTATAACATAGTAACAGTGTCGAATCGACATTACTGTGCCGTGTATGGATGTCAAAATCAAAAGACCAATAAACAATTGTCGTTTTTAGGGTTCCGTAGCCTAAATGGCAAAAAACGGAACCCTTATAGATTCGTCATGTCTGTCTGTCTGTCCGTATGTCACAGCTACTTTATTCCGAAAGTATTAAGACTACACAGTTGAAACTTGGTAGGTAGATGTATTTTGTTAACCGCTTAACGAATTTGATATAAAAATAAGAAAAATAAAAGATTAAGGGAGGGCTCCCCATACATGGAACTGAAACTGAAAAAATTTTTTTTCTTCAAACCAACACGTGTTGGGTGTTTATAGATAGGTCTTTAAAAATGACATTGAGGTTTTTAAGACAACTTTTTCTCAAAGTCAACCGTTTGAAAGATATACACCGCCAAAGTGGTAAAATGTGTGTCCCCCCCTTTAACTTTTGAAATAAGAGAGTGAAAAATCTAAAAAAAATATATGCTGTAGATCTTAATAAACACTTTCAACCAAAATTGGTTTGAACAAGATATAGTAATTAGTTTTTGAGATATAGCACATTTTCCAAAACCGCAAATAAAACTTTGTCATTTATACCAACACTGTGAAAAACAAAGTTATTTTTGCAGACGAAAAATGATAGGTGGTATTAAATATGGTATGGTATAAGGTAACTACGGAACCCTACGGCGCGTGGTCCGACACGCACTTGGTCGGTTTTTTTTTACATTATGGTATATGCTACACAGTACAGTTCATTTAAAGGAAGACGACCCTAACGTTGCGTCGTCAGAAAAGGTAAGAGCACGCGATAGAAAGAGCGGCAACTACTATTAGCGCTGCGTGACCTGAATTGCACTTTATTGTGTTGGTGCAAAAGTCGCTATTTATTTAAATGACTTTGCGGAATGCTGCTTCTGTACTTGTACTATTAGTTATTCTGTGATATGGTTCTCTTATTAGAACGCTGATCTGATCAGTTGAGTGTGTTTAGTGATCTGAATCTCCTCCATGAACTTCCTGGATGGTCATCATCAGATCATAGCTGCTAGGTCAATCCTTGGTGGTTTTCATCAGAAAACTGTGTTGCATTATTGTAGGCACTAGTCGCCTTTTACGATACCTCTGAGCACTAATATCTATTCTGTGCCCTGTGTGAAGGGTTAATGCTATTCTACATTCCTACATTCAATATGTACATTCATGACCCGCGAGGGCCACGGTTTTAGCCTCGCTCATGACCGTGGACCGTGACTGTAGACTGTAGTGTTAGTTGTTTTGAAAGTATTATAGTGCGTTTCAAACTTATGTATGACTGCTCGGAACATCGTGTGAGACGATGCGGAGAACACAATTTCGATGTGTGGTGGGAGAGGCGAATGGTGGGGCACGGCTACGCGTATAGTAGCTCGCACGGCACGTCGTCGCCTTGCCCCCCTAGCATTACCACCGAAACGCGATTGGACCGTCGGCCAACCAGGGTCATTTTCGATCTATCGCATATTGGGACGAGACCAAATTGGCAAGATAGCCATTAGCTTGGTGTTAACAAAAATCATTGTCTGGGTTGCGAAGTAGGAAGCTTCTGGGAGATATGCCACCCTGAACATTGTCACCCATCGCTAAAAAAATATCGATCGCATATTTACGTAAATGGTGAACAGGATCCTGGGTGGCATCATTACCTGAACTATTTTTTGTGTTTTCATATCGATCGAATAAGGAACAAGGATCACAAGAGCATATATGTGAATTGTACTTACCTGCCCTGACCTCCTAGACGCTTCCTGAAAGCGACGCAAGACTATAGTTTTATATTCGCTTGGGACCTGCCCCACCCCCTGAATGTGCCATGCCAATATGTAGTCGATTATGTTTCTATCCTGGCCGCGCGCATGCTTCTTAAAAACTAACCAAGCCGATGTCTAACATGTTTGTAATGATGCCATCTACCATCCTGTTCACCATTTATATCAATATGCGATCGATTATTTTTTGCGATCGGAGATCATTGTATGGGAGCCCATATGTTCAGGGTAGCATATCTCCCAGAAGCTTCCTACTTCACAACCCAGACGACAATATTTGATAACACCAAATTAATGGATATCTTGCCAATGTGGTTTGGTACGAATATGCGATAGATTGAAAATGAGCTTCTGGACCGACGACGGTCCAGATATGATATAGCAATACCTAACATTTAAATGTCAAAAGACAATGGATTTTGACAGTTGAGTGTCGATAAAACGCTATATCACGCGATATAAGTACCTATATCCTTTTCATGATTACATGAAACTAGACCTAGCAATAGCCCCCCTAGCATTAGCTAGGGGGGCTATTGCTAGGTCTAGTTACCGCCAGAGGCACCCTGAATAAATTGCATACAAAATTAGTTACTATAGTCGCTATCGAATAAAGTAAACAAACCTAAAAGGCCTTCCAAACGACACGATTTCATTGCCAACTTAAATTGTGTAGTAATCAACAACTGAATCGAATTGGCTGCCCAGACGACGTCCACAATCTCATTCAAATTTCAAACCCTTGAGGAGCGGACGTGCGCCATGCCTCCTATATTATCGAAAAAACACAAGTTAGCACTCGTGTTAGGGCTCATGATCAGTTCAGATGAGGAAAGGAAAAGAATGTGCGCGAAGAAGTGGCTGTTAAAAACGAAAAAAAGGCCATATAGCTCAAAAAAATTAAATAAAAGAGCTAAATTGGCAATCGTTATCCACACCATACAATTAGATCGGTCCGACTGAAATCAGGTGGTCTCGACCACCCGATGACCTTCAATTTGGATTTATCGGAAACTTCTCACTGCATAATTCGATTTGATGGGTAAATTGCCAATGAAATTGTGTCGTCTGGAATAGGCTTAACTGTGCAAACTCGTAATTCAGCCATAGGCCACAGCTATTTTAAAAATAGTTTTGAAACTCTATCTGTCCTGAGGGCTAGATTTTAGTTCTACTAAAATTAATGCTTGATGACACTGTATTGGATAAGCATTAGCTTGTGTCATTTCCATACTTTGATATTCTATTCTACTGGCTTTAATAGGCATGATGACAATTTTTTTTTATTTTATGTTACATAAATTACCTCTCAAAAAAGAATTATTTCGCTAGCATGAAAACTGACCGAGATATCACAGTTTGAAATGGACTCACCCAAAAATGCTCCATGCTTCTTAGTTATGACGTCACGCTTAGGTATTAATTATTTTATTAAATTTTAACCTTTTTAATGGACTTGCCCACCCAACTTTGAACGGTCATAAAACAAATAATACGCAATATATAAAACCAAGAGGTATACAGCTACTCTAAAAGTTTAATATGTTTACGATTTTTGTTACTATTTCGTTATTTTATTCAATAGTTATCATCCCTATTTTAGTAGAACGGTCATTTGTGTAAGGGGCTGATAATTAACCCTATTTCCAGCCGTGACCCTCACCATCAGCCACTACTATTACTCCTGGACCTTGTTCGAGAACGACCGCAACTTCTCCTACCTCTCCGAGCTCGAGCGCGAGATGTCGCTACGCACCGAGATGGGATTCTACTACTCCTACTATAAGATACTAGCTCAGGACTACCCGTTTACTGCAGGGTTGTCCAGGCTTATGTATGATAAGCTGGTAGAGCATCCTAAGGAGGTTAACGCTTTTAGCCGCTTCAATATACATCCTGAGGTAAGATACTACCTTTTTTCTTTAACTGTTCATCATCATCATCATATCAGCAGCACGACACCCACTGCTGGGTATAGGTCTCCTCCAAGGATCTCCACGACGATCGGTCCTGCGCTGCCCGCATCTAGTGGCGCACCGTAGCCTTCACCCTCACGTCGGTCCACCTTGTCGGGGGCCTACCCACGGAGCGTCGTCCGGTGCGCGGTCGCCATTCTAGAACTTTTCCGCCCCAACGGCCATCGGTTCTTCTCGCTATGTGTCCAGCCCACTGCCACTTTAGCTGAGCAATCCTTCGAGCGATGTCGGTTACTTTCGTTCTCCTGTGGATCTCCTCATTTCATTTCAACTTTTCATAGGTCATAAATAAAAATAATTTTCTACAAGGTGCCTTTTTGAGCAGCGACAAATTTTGTGGTGTGGCTTAGTTAGACCGTCAAACTAAACAGCTTTGTCTATGGAATTAACTTATAAGTCCTGGATAAATCGAGCTCCAATCAGACTAAAATGACGAACCCCAATTCATGATGTCACACGAACATCGATATCTTCGGCATCGTTCGGCATTCAGCCAAATAACTTCGGCAAATAGTACAATACATTATTCGTCCATGACAATACGAAATTCCTTACTTCGATTCTTATTCCTTGATTCGATTCGATGTTTTAGGTTGAAGCTCGGCAGACCCGCCGAAATTCGAAAAGTTAGCCGGTAGGGCCCCTGGTTTATATCGGGAAATACAGTATGGATGGTTTATTCCCGTTGTCCACCACTGGGGGACATCGGGAAGAAACGTAGAGGAAAAATATTTTTTCCTGATATCTTCCAATGGTTATCAGGAAAGATAAAAAAAAAAACTTCATACCAATACGTGCGGGGTGTCTATAGATAGGTCTTTATAACATTGAGGTTTCTAAGACAATTTTTTCTCAAAGTCAACCGTTTGAAAGATATACACCGCCAAAGTGGTAAAATGTGTGTCCCCCCCTTTAACTTTTGAAATAAGAGAGTGAAAAATCTAAAAAAAATATATGCTGTAGATCTTAATAAACACTTTCAACGAAAATTGGTTTGGACGAGATATAGTAATTAGTTTTTGAGATAGGTATGTCACATTTTCCATAACCGCAACTTTGTCACTGTGAATAACAAAGTTATCTTTTGCAGACAAAAAATGACAGTGGTATTAAATATGGTATGGTATAAGGTAACAACGGAACCCTACGGCCCATGGCCCGACACGCACTTGGCCGGTTTGTAAGGCATACAAACGGCAGTTAATTATTAAATTTTCCAGGTGATAATAGGCGCCCTCTATCGTTACTTCGAGCCATGGCTGAACAACTCGAAGCACATTGAATGCCACATGGTGTCGCGGCCAGGACTCGAACCCGTCGAGAGCTGCGTGGGTTTGGGAGTACCCATACTGTTCTACTTGGAGGCGGTGTGGTGGCTGGCCGGGGTCGCTGTGGCAGCTGTGTTCCTGCATGCTACTTTGATCAGGTTGGTATTAGATTAGGGTCACTAATAACTAATTTTATCGGCAAGTACCACATTATGGTCACTAATAACTAACTTGATCGGTAAGTACCACATTAGGGTCACTTATAACTAATTTGATCGGTGAGTACCAGATTAGGGTCACTAATAACTAGTTTGATCAAGTAGAACCACGTCAGGGTCACTAATGGCTTGAAATGTGTGGAGCCCCCTATAGTGTGGGGTTGGGAGTACCCATACTGTTCTATTGGAGGCGGTGTGGTGGCTGGCCGGGGTCGCTGTGGCAGCTGTGTTCCTGCATGCTACTTTGATCAGGTTAAAGATAAAGATATTTAATTTGCTTGAAATGCGGTAAAAATACATGTGGTGATGAAATACATGTGGTGTGTTATATTCAAAAATCATACATACACATTTCGCTACATCTAGCATGCATTTTTTTTAAAGACGATTATAAATGAAGCTATGTTCTAAACATTAGTAAAAAGTAATTTAGTCAAAATGAGTGTTATAAGTATATAAAATTAACTGTCACTTCTTATCAATATCACAATCATTAACTTTAAAAACAAGGTGCACGTTATTTTTATTTTATTATTATTTGGCACTAAAAATAAAAAAATAAATGTAAGTAATTGAATTGAATAAAAAAAAACATAAGTAGTAGTTTAGAATAATCATAATATAAATAATTACAATGAGTACAAAATGTCAAAATGTTTATAATAAAATGAAAAATGTCGAAAAAATAACCAAAATATATCAAAATGTCAGTAAATAAATCAAATATGTCGCATATCTAAAAAATTCTAACACTGTAAAAACACTTTTTCTGAAGCCATTCACGTAAGCTGTGCTTAAATTTTGTCACAGGCAAATTTTGCAAACTTATGGGTAGGTTGTTAAAAATGTTTTTAACACCTTTGCTCGTAAAGCTGATGTAATTCCACCGGTTTTAAATATGTAAAGCGGGTCATAAAAAACGCGTGTGTTACCAAAGCAAATAGTTAAGTTATAGTCCATACAAATTCCATAATTAACAGTATTATTTGCCATTTCAAATATGGAACTGATCGCCGCCGCACGACTCCAGCTAGTGAGCAGCGCGCTGTTGCTATTCAAATTTCGAACTAATCGCCGCGCGGCGCCAGTCAGTAGACAGTGTGCATTCACAGATTGAGTTTATTTAAAATAAAAAAAACAGTTTATTCGGTAATTTAAAAACTTGGCTGCATGCTCTAGCGTCTTTGCCAACATTTTCACGCAGCCACGGCATAAAATAATCCTCGCGCCATTTTTCTCAAATTTTCTTTGCTTTGTACTTGTATTGTGAATATCTAAAAATGACAACTTTCAATAATGAAGATGAGCAATATATTACTTCAACTCCACCGGATATACTAACAGAAGCGCGAACCGCATGCGACAGCTTGCTGCCGTCAATATCCAAGGACAGATACATAACCACGTATGAAAATTTCTTGAAGTGGAAAAACATGAAAAATGCCAAGTCATTTTCCGAAAATGTAGTTTTGGCGTATTTTAATGAACTAGCTAGTAAATATAAGCCTAGCTCGTTGTGGACAACATATTCTATGCTGAAAAGTACCCTCAAGATGAAAAATGGTGTCGATATTAATAATTGTAATTTCACTGTTTCAATAATTAAAAATGAACAAAATATAAAATGTTTTTTTTTCTGTTTCCTCGCAAATGTGTTAAAAAACGTCGTACGATATACGTGCGTATTGGTTATAACATGCTCGGCCCAATGGGGATGGAAACTGAGGAACTAATGGCGCCACAAGCGGTTGTACCAATACATTTGATTGGTTGTTTCAAATATCAAATGTCATTTGTGGCATATTTTAACCAATCAAAGTATTGATAGCGGTTAGATCGCCGCTGGCGCCATCTGCGATTAGCTTTGCGTTGCCAACCCCATTACGCCTCGCATGTTAAAACCATCTTAACGCACTAATATCGTAATGTATAACAGGTTAGTACCAGATTAGGGTCACTAATAACTAGTTTGATCAAGTAGTAAGTATCATGTTAGGGTCACCAATATTTCTGTTATTTCTAGTGAAAGCATAATCGGCGGCCTGCTAGCCGTCTGCCAATACTTCGCGAACCATTCCGAAGCAACCCGAGTACAATGGGCGCCCAATGAAAGGGAAAACTTTGCGTGGCCTCTATTGTTGCTGCAGGCGTGGTTGATCTGTATCCAGCTGCGAGACAAGGACAGACAGACCACGTACCAGCTGCAGGTCAGTCGCTAAAATTAAACATCAAAACTAAGTAATTACTTTCCATGGTTAAAATGTAATAGTAATAACGTTTATTGCGTCATGTGGTACATAAGATCTTAAAGTTATTCATGGAACCTACACAACCAATATACAATGTATACTGTGGTGATTGATGACTCAGAGATTTGTCTGTTGGAATGCATCCATTGTGAATGTAGAACCAGTAGAACCCATTTGATTCTCTCAATTTTATACACCGTTAATTTTTAAGCTGTATATCTAAAAATGAAAAGGGGATTTCAGACCAAGTGAATGAACAACTTTTACTATGGGGTCAACCAAGGAATCGCGAAAAAAATATCAGCTATTCCATACATTATTTTACCATACATTACGAGTCGATGTTGTACCACAGAATAGATATAAGTACTACCGTACAGATAGGAAACTCTCCGCCCCGCCCCACAATCAATTACCTCACCTCACCGGCGCCCACCGCGCGAGTTCCGTGTGCCGATCCGTGTGCTCATTCAATAGCTCGCACACAGTTGCGCGTGTGCAGAAACGTCACTGTGTAGCGTCTGTGTAATAGGTAGTTGAAACGCAGCGTTTGTATGGACTGCCCGGAGTGTGGTTGTACTTTTCTATGGAACAGCAGATTTTTTTCGAGATTCCGTGGTTGGCCGCATAGTAAAAGTTGTTCATTCACGTGGTCTGAAATCCCTATTTCATTTTTAGATATACTTGAAAATTTACGATGTATAAACATGAGTTGACGCATACTGTTTTCGCTACCGTAAACTATCGTTTCGTCTCTTTCACTCGCATTGGCTGTGAGCAGTATACCCGATAGTTTACGGTAGCGCAAACAGTTTGCATCAACTCTTGGTAGAGTTACAAAGCAATATTTATAACATTTGTTTTATTTCTTTGTTACAGCTCAGCGTTTTCATTCTCAACTGCCTATCCCTTCTCTTTTGGCAGTTCTCACAATTTATATTTTTCACGCAAACTTTCATATTCTTCGTAATGGAACAACTCTATATCATAAACATAAAAACTCTATGCGTTTTCCTCCACGCACACTTCTGTGGTTTACACATGGCTGTGTTGTTACTGCAAGGAAATGACATGCTAAAAACGTCCTTATATACATCGTTTTTCATATCAGTATCTGTCTATTGTTTGTTTTTAAGCAATTTGAGAGTTAAAGTCGAAAATCGCGTGGACTTTTTCGTAGAATCTTGGTTGGTTATCTTAAGGATTTTTATAGCGTTTTTCTCATCGCTTTATGTGAAAAAAGTCATTAGTGATTTCTTAGGGTCAGAAGAGGATTCCCATATATGGGATTTGCTCTTTTCCAAAATCAGTAGTGAATATAGTAATTTTCATACAATGTTGTATACATGTTCTGAAGTTTTTAACTTCTTGCCATTAAAGACTGTTTTCAAATTAATCAAAAGTAGTTTGATACCTGCGGTGATTTTTTCTATAAGTATTGTTTTCAACTATTGGGTTCAAAAAGGAAGGGAAGAGGGTGAGAAAGGGAAAGTGGAGGTGACGAAAGAGATGCAAGATGATGAAGATAGTGGCATAGAGAATAATGCTGATACTAAATTGAGGAATAGAAAAAAGAAATGTAATGATTTAGATATTTTAGAAGAAAAATTGAAGGAAGACAAAGAATGTGATGATGAATTTTTGACTTTTGTGAAGAGATTGCAAGTGGAACCGGATGTGTTCTTCTGTATCGCTCAGTTGGTTGTCTATGGTGTCATGGCGGCGCTGGTAATGAGGCTGAAGTTGCTGTTTGTGACGCAACTCTGCATTGTCTCTGCTCTACTAGTGAACACGAAGTATTATATGTAAGTATTTTTCAAAATATTTTCTATGTAGAATATGTACTAGCCAATTATTTGCTCGCCATTCCATTTTCAGCCTAGCCTTAAAAGGCTCGAATAACTTTCAGCCAATGCGTATAATATAACATTTTTACCATCGCCACTCGAAAAAGTGCGTTTAATTCAACGATAAGAGTGAATAAAAATATTTTGAATTTGGAACAAGCACGAATCGTATGAATTATGTACAAAAAAAAATAAACTGAAAGTATGGAGCTATTCCATAGATAAAGCCTCCCGCCAATTTTATTTAGGTTCTTTTTAGTGTCTTATCTTTGGGATATTTTCTAAAAAATATCCCGACAAATGAATAAGGTTCTTTTTAGTGTCTTATCTTTGGGATATTTTCTAAAAAATATCCCGCCAAATGAATAAGGTTCTTTTTAGTGTCTTATCTTTGGGATATTTTCTAAAAAATATCCCGCCAAATGACTCTAGAATCCTTCGCTGCTCTCGGGATCCAACTTAGTCCCTCGAACTAAATTCCCTCTTTTTTCACTTGTTGTATAATCTACTATTAATGAACGGCTGTCCGAAGCTAGGCCTGAATTTAAGGATTATAATAATATCTTAAAGATTTTTTTTACTTGATTTTTTTTTATGGAAGCCTCGTCAATGACAAAGGCCGGTCATTGAGTGACGAAAAACTCGGCAAAAGTGTTTTGGACAAAAAAACAGCATTAACGAGGTTTTCACTCTTCGCCGACGTGATTTTACACTGCAATGAGGATCAATTCGAAAAATTAATATATAAATTTTGTGTATCACATCAAATACAATATAAATACCGGAGCAAATTTCTTTTTAAATTACTCAAATCCCTCAAGAAATGAAAAAAAGTTATTAAAGTTATAAAAAGGGAGTTTAAAAAACACGGCCGGCCGTTGAACTTTGAATTTTGAAGCGCGCTCATTGGTAGATGCGCACTCAGTAGTTAGAGTTTGCGCGCAAAACCTAACTACTAAGTTTTTTGACCAATCAGAGATCACTACCAAAACTAGCGCGAAACTGGGGAGTTAGAGTTTGCGCGTAAAACCAAACTACTGAGTTTTTTGACCAATCAAAAATCACTACCGAAACTAGCTCGAAACTGGGGAGTTAGAGCACGTTAGAGTTTGCGAGCAAAATCTAACTACTGAGTTTCTTGACCAATCAGAGATCGCCATCAAAATTCGAGAGTTCGATTTTGCTTATATGCCGCCGGGCGGCGAACGTGGCTAATGACGTCATCAGTGAATCGTATCATTGGGGAGCATTTTTGAGAATGCGGCATGAAAATCGTTCTATCTTTGTCATTATTGGTCCAATTTCAATAATTCTTTCACTGAAATAATTGATTTTGATGTGACTGTAACTCTACATGTTTGGGCAAGAAGCTGACAATGGATTCTTGAATAAAACGTCGATTTGACTCGAAATTCACATTTACTTCAATTAAAAGCGATAAATAAAATATTTAACTAAAAACCTCGTTGATCCTCATTATCAGCTACTCGTGGCTACTCTTTAGTCCTGTATACAAAACTAACTAATTTTAAGTCTAACTAACTCGAGGCCTCGATGAAATGACGCCAGAAATAAGAAGCATTTACTATTTATTGTAAACTTAGAGTAATAACACCTCGAAAGATAGTTCCCTACAACAGCGGTTCCCGAATTCTTTTAGCCACGGAACCCTTTTTGGTTCACCGTTTTTGGGCGGAACCCTAGCTCAAGTAAGAAGTAAACTAACTAGGGTTGCCACCTTTAGAAACAGAAATAGGATAAGGGAAGGCGGAGAGCGCGAAGCGCAAGCCACCAGAAATTTTTGGGTCTATTTTCTAAATGTACGTTGAAATCATTAAAACTGGCAGTAAAACTACTGTAGAAACTAGTAACTATTGATCGTGTGATATCCTTAAAAATCGGGATAAAATTAATAGATTTTTATAACTATGTAGGTATTGCTAGCTTTTTATTGTATAAATTATTAATGTTTTTTTTTTATGTAATTTGACTTGAGATTGAGAAATGTATTTTAATATTGATTTAATTTAAAATAGATTTTAATGCTAATGTGTGTCACCTGTAAAGGTGTATGCATCAAATCCTGTATCTAATATGTATTTTTTTAATTGTGTTAATGCATGCGCTGTTGGTGTCCTTATAAATAAATAAATTAATTAATAAACTCTTGAATTTTCGCGGAACCCCTGAGAGCCTCTCACGGAACCCCAGGGATCCGCGGAACCCCATTTGGGAACCGCTGCCCTACAAAGTGCACTGTCATAAAATTGAAGCAATTAAAATTGTGCCATAATGGCAGTTTTCAGATTTTTGTCCGTCATACGTTACCTAATCATACGTATAAATACGAAACAGTTTCAATTTCCCTACATTTAGGAGATTTGTTACAATTTCATTGGATTTTAGTTATTAGACATCTTATGAAGCATATATAGTGGCGGTCACATAATTAAAGACACCGGTCAATTTTCATTTCATTTTAAGTTCAGACTTTTTAGTTTCAGGATTTCCATACATTTTATGCTAATTTCGCGGTTTTTTAAACATATCCTTACATCTCTTAGTATGTTGATCAGATCAATTGAGTGTGTATAGCGATCTGAATATCCTCCATTCTGTCCCTGGACGGCCATCATCAGATCACAGCTAGGTCAATCCCTGGCGGAGAACCAAGGCTTCAAACTTACCTCGTTTGTATGAAAATCGACTGGTGTGTCTTTAATTATGTGACCGCCATTGTAAATTTGAAAACAGGAGCCGTACCGGCTAACGCATCGAACTTCGGCAAGTCTGCCCGGCTTCAAATTAAAACAGATAAATCGAGCCCCAATCAGTTCAAAATGGCGAACCCCAATTTTGTCACACGAACATCGATATCTTCCAAATAACTTCGGCAAATAGTACAATACGAAATTCCTTCTTTGGATTATCTGTTTTATGTTGAAGCTCGGCAGACCTGCCGAAGTTCGAAAAGTTAGCCGGGACCCTGAGTCTTTATGCCTCAGTTTCAGTTGCCTTACTTTACATACGAAGACTCTGCTTCTAGGTGTTATTATTCTAAGATATTATAATTTATTTCAGTCTCCCTAAAGCCAAGAAGCACCTACTAAGATTAGTACCAGTTCTATGGGCAGTACTCGCAATGCCGCTACTGTACGCATTGTTCACCAATGTGACACGTGAACTGTCTTATGAAGGTAATTAAATTGAAATCTGAATTTCTATCCGTCTAGTAAACTACACTTGACGTCAGAAAAATCGCACCTCTTCGAAAATATGTTTAGATTTGGCCACCTGATATTGCTAGCTAACGTTTTATTGTGTAAATGTTGATATCTATTGAAAGTATAATTAATGAGCTTTCAATTAATAATTGTTTGATTTAATTAACATGAACAGTTACCATAATTAAACGATTAAAGCGTTATTGCTTGCGCCGCCATAAAAGGGCAATAAAAGAGGTCAATTTTAAGAAATGCGGGTAAATTCGCATCGAGATGATCGAGAAAACACACTTCAACAGTTCAATTAAAAAAAGGAATATCCAAGATGGATACTACTGCCCATGAAGTTGCTCAAATATTGCAAAAAAATGAGGCGATATAATGTTTCTCGGAAACTGAATCTCAGTAATTGATTCCGTTCGACGAGTATTCCAACGGTTTCTGGAGATTCTTGAGATTGTTGGCATGTCCGAAAGGGAAGAAGTATATAACAACACTTACCATTAAATTACATAGGATTAAATTAACTTTGAAGACATTTTTGAAAAGGTGAGATTATTCTGTCGCCAAGTGTAGTACTCAACTTTAGTTTGACCATAACAATTAACAATAATATTGTCTACTAAATAGGACAAGTTTTTTTTATTCATAACGGGATAGTGCTTCACCTCACCTGATGTTAAGTGACGATAAGGCCGAAGATGGAAGCGCACTACACCCGGAATCTTCATCACTGAGGAACTGGCTATCTTACCTCTAACTGCCGGAGCACAACAATTTATAATTATTGTTATGGCGTCAGACTTAGGTAAGATGGTGGTAGCTAGCCAGGCGGAGTTGAAATAAGCCCTACCACCAACCAAACCGAGTACAATTGAACCCCCTCCCCTCCCCCTGGGAATCGAACCCGGGACCCTTGCGTCTTGCACGGGTGGGCGAACCACTAGACCACAGATACGGTTACCATATAGCCCGTTGTAAACTTAATTCACCTGGGCTAATTCATCTAGGTGAATTAAGCATACTAATCGAAGACTTAATTTACCTGTATTGGTTTTTAATTATACTTAATACACCTAGGGGCCTTAACTAATACTTTAAAATTATTTAAAGTATTAGTTAAGGCCCCTAGGAAAAAATGTTACAGGTGAATTAATTATACTAATCAGTATAAATGCTTAATTCACCGATTCACCTGGGTGAATTAAGTCTACCGCTTAGTACACTTAATTCAACTAGGTGAATTATGTTTACGACGGGACCAAATAGGACAAGTAAGAATAAACAGGACTATACATGTTCATTCCAGGCGAGTTCAGTGACCCCAAATTAGAAGAGTTGATCCTATGGATTCGCAACAGCACGATCCCGGGCGCGGCGTTCGCGGGTTCGATGCCCGTCATGGCCACGGTCATGTTGACCACGAGGAGGCCTATAGTCACGCATCCACACTACGAGCATCAGGAAGCTAGGTAGGTTTTAAATTTGAAACTTTTTCATTCATATTTATTCATAATGCTATTTTAATACAATAAATAATATACTAGAAATCAATATTACAAGCTATCCGCCACCCATGCATAGAAGCATACGTATACAAAGCAGTCGTATGTTATGGACTGTACATGTCCTGTCCAGTTGCTATTCCGTCCACCTGAGAATCTGTCTAGTTGCGAATCTGTCCACTTGCTACGGAGGGGAAAATACTCACACCAGGGGGGTTATTCACGATTGTCGGAAACTAACTTTCCGAATCGAATCGGAAAGTCTAAATAGTCTTCGATCTTATTTTCTACCTTATGCTACCTAACTTTGTAAATGCGTTGCGCTTTCCCGTTGGAAAGTGAATCGAATGCCACTCGAATATATTTGTGAATAGCTATATTTTTGAAATATCGGAGGATACGGATTCGAATCGAATGCTTTCGAATAGATTTCCGACAATCGTAAATAACCCTACAGATCGATTCTCGGACGGAAATTGAACCCGCAACCTTTGGATGTCCGGTCCAATGTTCTGACCGCTGATATTTCAATTGAATGTCGAGGTAACTCCTCACATTGGTGAAATAACGCTGGCTTGCAGCGTAAGAGTTGGATATACTAGAAGAAATTTGACGATGCAATTAATGACTCAGTAGCTCAGCGATCAGAGCATTAGACCGGATATTCAAAGGTCGCGGGTTCGATTCCCGTCTATGTATTGATCTGGTGCGAGTTGTATTTTTTCCAGTATATTATTTAGTATTGTATAAGCTAGCCACTTGACCGTTCAGAGGCCGTATTACGAGCTCTTAAATCCTGCCAGGTTTATAAATTGCTGTAGTGACATCTCTTTCTCGCTGTATAGCAAATAAAAGAGAAAGATTGATAGCCAGTCAGAAAACTGACTGGAAATAAGAGGTACAGCCTCAGGGGCCGTACCGGCTAACGAATCGAACTTCGAAAAGTCTGTCGGGTTTCAAATTAAAACAGATAAATCGATCCCCAATGCGGTCAAAATGGCGAACCCTAATTTATGAGGTCTCACAAACATCAATATCTTCCAAATAACTTTAGCAAATAGTATAATACGAAATTCCTTTCTTCAGTGTATCTGTTTTAATTTGAAACTCGGCAAATTTTCCGAAGTTCGATTCGTTAGCCGGTACGGCCCCTGGTCTGTTTTGTCACCAAACGTCCTGGCAAGTTTTCTCACCAAAAAAATTCAAAAAAAGTGCGCAGAACGTCCTGGCAGGAAATCTTGCCACTTCGGACAGTCGGTATAAACCCCTGTTTTCAGCAAAATTATCCTGTTCTGTGACTAAATATTTGTCATATGGCAATAATACACTAAGAGATTTATGCTAATCTAAAAACCGACTGTGGCAATAGAAATTTCAATGAGAAAATAATAGTTTCTTCGAAGATTTAATGGCGATTGTTATTGTTTCGGACGTTATGGGTTTTTTATTGTTTTAATGCTGATTTCTGCGAGTTGTTATAGATAAAAAGAATCGTTGTTATTTCTACTTTAAGTGGGTGTATAGATCATAGTGTTTTATAACAGTGGTGTTCATATTTTTGAGAAAAAGTGTGTGGCGGGTCCAATGACCTTTGGTGTGATCGTCTATTTTGACGATTGAATTTGATGTTTTAGCTTGAATTAATGCATTTGAGCTTAGGTAAGTAATTTTCTTATTAGACAATGTTTATTTTCCTGTATTTTCCTGTCATTTTGATGTTCCCATATTTCGGAAATATCAATTTCGCAGCACTCGATTTTTTTGTGAGGTCATTTCGTTATCAAAATCAGCTAATAGATAGACGTTTGAAAAATGTCAAAGTCAATCAGCGACATCTGACCTTTATTTTTGGAACGGTCAAGTGGATAAGTAGGTATTGGCAATGAACTTTAATTTATTAGCAGGGGGGTCTCACTCCGCGTTTAAACTTTTATACTAGCCTACTGCTCGCGGCTGACTCAGTCGAGCCAGCGCGCGAGGGGCGTCGTGTCGGTTGTGACGGAGCTACGCGACAGAAAGAGGCGCTTCGTAGGTGCATATTAGGCACGCCGCGCTTATTATTATTATTTGAATGTCTTCTGTTTCAAAACTCTTTAAAGAGGGTGTAGATAATCTTGTATGCAACTGTACAAAATTAGATATAAATACTTATGCGATACTATTATTATCACATTCGTGTTTTAATACCCCTCATTATACTACAGTTATATAAAGGGTAGTATTTAATCGGGTAACAATAAATTCCTATTTTGGGTATCAAAAATACTGAATATAGCGTACTGAAATACTATGTGGGCGAACGACCGAGGGCGACTACAGATAGTGAAAATGGGTGACTTTAAAATACAATACGTAATACAGCACGTCCATCCATTTGGTGCGATGGAAGGACCGTGTGTGTCCACTCTAAGAATTTTCACTGTTAACTTAATTTATTTATCTCCCACATGTAGTTGTATTTTTTGTAATCCACATTTTGTCGCCCGTTTAGTTATTTTGTCGCAAACAAAATTAACCACTACCGGGTTTAGTATTTAAGCATCCCATTAACAGTCGCCTTTATTAAAGAAAAATTGGGTGTCTAGAAATAATTTTCTAGACACCCAATTAAAAATGACCCTTATATCAGGTCATTCTGAACTTACCATCCAAATTTCACGGATGTGTCCAGTCCATGAAACTAAACAACTTTCTCTAAGAAATATGTGTCAAAGGACATCAGGCACATGAGACCCAAAAGTGTATAAACATAATTCTGTTATTTATAAACACTTTATGTTACTAGAATCATAAAACAGTAGCAACATTATTTTTTAACTCCTTCATTTAGCTTTAATTAATTATTGAAAAAAAAAACAAAAGCATACCAGTGAAACGGACATCTTTGTTAGCGATTTCACAAGTCTCCCCTGAGTATATTTGTTCTGTGGCACAAGTGATTGCGCATTAAAAAACAAGTCTGCCGGATGTCAGTCAACTCAACTGTCAAGCGTTTTGTTACGTGCAACATATGCACAGATTTTCTGTTTGATCTGGTTCCAACTCGTACATTGTGGTGCTAATCTGTATCACTAACGCAGCTAACGAAACGTATTGTCGTGAAACTGGGTTGCTATTTAGTGTCAGGGTTACCAAAAAAAAAACTTTCAAATGTAAATAACTCTTAAAACATAAATCTTCGTAAAAATCTGAATATTTTCTATGACTTACTAATTACATGCCTACATTTTGAAAAAAAACAGAAACGTTATACATTCTTTGGTTTTTTTCTATGGGACTCTGCCTTTTGCCACAAAATTTTGGTCATCCCATACTAAATTGATCACGTGATCTTTGATTTGTCTGGATAGTCGATTTTTTTACATATTTGGCCATGTGTTCCTTAGAAAAAGTTGTTCAGTTTCATGGACTGAACACATCCTCAAAATTTGGATGGTGAATACAAAACGACTTTGTATAAATAACTAATGTTGATTATTAATGAATAATATGTTTATCTATTATGTTTGTTGTCAGACAGCGCGCGTACGCCGTATACAAGGCGTACGGGCGGTTCAGCCCCGAGGAGTTGTACCAGGAGCTGACAGCACTCAGAGCATCCTACCTCATACTGGAGCACTACTACTGTTACGGGAGGAGCAAGTGAGTGGACCAGTGTTACTGTAAGCTATTATTAGCTATTTATTTTATTTATTAATCTTTATTGCACAACAATACACAAAGTAAGGTACAAAGGCGGACTTAATGCTAAGAGCATTCTATACTACTCAACCATCAATAAAAAGACATTAATGAATTTGCGGTACATACAAAGGAGTTCATCATCATCACAGCCATTTTAATGTCCCTACTGCTGGGGCACAGGCCTTCCTTATGGGTGGATAAGGAGGACGGGACATTAACCCACCACGCGGGCCCAATGCGGATTAGTGGGTGTTAACGACTGCAAATGCAGCCGGGACCAACGGCTTAACGTGCCTTCCGAAGCTCGGAGGAGCTCGAGATAATACATTTTTGGTCACCCATCCCATGACCGACCCTTGCGAACGTTGCTTAACCTCCGCAATCACTGGGCCAGGCGCTAAACCACTGCGCCACCGAGCTCCACAAAGGAGTTACAGAACCTTAAAAAATATCAAAATAATACATAGATACATAATATAAACAAATAAACCTTAATATACTCGGTTAATTTTTAAGTATATCTAAAAATATGAAATCCCCATTTCATTTTTAGATATAGTTAAAAATTAACCGTTTATAATAAAAATAACAAGAAATAAGTTTGAGACAATAATCAGAAGCATGAGCGTTTCTCTTAAGGTGGTACCTTGAGCGAAAGTGGCGCCGCGGTGAATTTTATTTAATATTATAATTCTAATACACAATTTTAATAATGTTTATCGTGGAGATTTTAGGGCCCAGAGTCTAGTATTTTTAGACGGTATCGTTACATTCCCTAGTAGTCAATGCTAGAAGTAGATAGAAAAACTGCTAAAAGTGGCCGTTTTTGACACATTTGCTATCTACTTCTACGAATGACTACGAAGGCATGTAGTTATAAACACACCTAAACACCTTCTAAAAATACTAGACCATGGGCCCTAAAATCTCCACGATAAACATTATTAAAATCTTTTTCTATTAATAACTTATTAAATAAAAACCTGAGGGTGCCACTTTCGGTCATACAACCGCCTTAAATGGGAATTTGCTAGGAGATCTTCTGATAGTTTCAGGGGGATTTTTTCAGAGGTGGGTCGCTTGCAGCGTAAAAGAATCAGACATATAGCCAGAATGAAAGAGAGGAGTGGAGAGAGCAAGAGAATTGACAGAGCTATCTTGAGATCATACCCGAGACGCTGTTCCTATGAGAAGAGCGTCTCAAGTATGATCTCAGGATAGTTGAAACTTTGAGAGCCGTTTATAAATACGGGCCTTACGGTCGAATATTCAAAGGCTTCTTGGCTAGAATCTTAAGTTAAGGTCTTCTTAATTTCAAGGAAGTTGACAGTTTCATAGAGATTCTGTCAAATCTGTCAATTTTTTAGATTTTAAGATTCGTTTGAGTGTTTGGCCGTTAGTTAGGTACTTTCATTGAACTAACTACGTACGCCATGTGGAAGGCGTACGGTCGGTTCAGCCCTCAAAAGTTGTACCAGCACGCGTAGCATGAGCAAACAAGACTCTTGTCTACGAAGACTTGTCGTCTCGACCTTCTCGATTGCTGAGCACAGTTTGACAGACAGGTGGGACTCGTTCTCAGAATTTCGAAACCTTTTAATGTCTTTTAATAAAAAAAAGGGAATTTTAAAGGTAATCTTTTTATTTCAACACCAATAAACGTCAAAATTATCTAATTTGATCCGAAATAATTTAGTTTAAACATGATTCTCATTTTTTTTATAAGTTCTAAGATAAAGAGGCACTCAAGAAAGCGTTCTCTTCCGTAGACAAGCTCTCTCGAGTTCGAGAAGAATAATATTGCCAATAGAAAATAATTACTTTATTTCTCATAAAACACCGTTCCTTTCTATAGATTTCACAACGCTAAACTCTTAAAACTAATTAAATATAGCTGTATGGATATAAATTCGTTTGCCTTTCTTTTATTGAGAGTATTTTGAAAAGATAACACAGACTACTAACGAAATTGTTAATTTAGTAATCTGTGTAAAATGACGAGAAAATTACGAAATATTAAAATCAACGTATGAAAATAATTTTAATTTAAGTTTTTAAGGAATAAAATATAAGCACGGATAATTTAGATTTATTTTTATTGCGAAATTTAGATTTATATAAAATAAAATACGTAGAAAACTATTTCGAATCTTCTTATTAGTCTGTGATTCTCTCTCGACTACTCAAAGGGTGGTAGACAAGTTTCTCTGATTCAACTGTCAAATTAATGTCAGTTGAAGAGAAAAGCTCGTGTTTGTCGAATTTTGACATTAGGCCACGACAAAGAACAATACGAGTCTACTAGTTGTAAATGCGAGCATGAGTATCTCGATCTCAACCCGACAAAAGTGACATTTCGGTGTAGACAAGCCATTGTTCTCTGAGTCGAATCTTATCTCGATGTTGGTCATGCTACGCGTGCAGGAGTTGACAGCACTCAGAGCTTCCTAGCTTGTACTTAAACCTACTACTGTTATGGGAAGAGCTGAGTGGTATTTTTTTATACGCAACGGGATAGTGTTTGGCGTTCACCTCACCTGATGTTAAGTGACGATAAGGCCGAATTTGGAAGCGCACTACACTTGGAATCCTCACCTGAGGAACTGGCTATCTTACGTCTAACTGTCGGAACACAACATTTTTAAATTGTTGTTATGGCGTCAGACTTGATATGATGGTAGTAGCTAGCCAGGCGGACTTGAAATAAGGGAAATCGAACCCGGGAACCCTGCGTCTTACACGGGTGAGCGAACGTCTAGATCACAGAGGCGGTTAAACTACTATTGTGTACTATCCCCACAAATTGCTAATGCGCTTGGCAATTAGAAGGGGGGTGGGCCGTGCTCACCCCAGAAAAACCCCGATATATATTTCTATTGCCCTTCAAAACTCTAACGGGACTCTACACTGACATTTTTTTTGTCTGTTGCATCTGCGATCAGTCGTAGACTATGAGCAAATTTGATGAAGGCAATGGACTTGACGAGCGTAGCTCCCAATGGAGCTATCTACCCTTTATTTTCAAATTGACATCTCGTCCAGTTCTAATATAATTCGGCGTTTCAGTCGTGTGTCTCTTCTGCCGTGCAAAAGCTGGCAAGCCAGTTCATTTGGATGGTTGCTCAGTCTCTTTTTGTAGGTCACTGTGGAGTTTCGAATCTCTTCCTTTATGGTAGACATTTGCAAATGGGGAATGTCCGAAAAAAATCAATTTGGCTGAATATTTTTTTATAGGTAGGAATAAGCTCCCTTAGTAATAGAATAAAGTTTCAGAATTTTCGGTTGCGTATAAATAAAAATAAAATTCGACTTCACAAATATACGAAAGTAAAAGCAGAATGGAGATTATACCTTTGCCACCACCTGTCATAACCACAACATGCTATTAAAAAAAAGTTTCAACACAAAATGTCAAAACCTTTTTTTTTAATACTTGCTGTGGTTGTGGCAGGTGGTGGCAAAGGTATAATCGCCATTCTGCTGTTACTTTCGTACATTTGTGACGTCGAAGAGACTTTAATTTATTAAAAAAATTTAACGCAACCGAAAATTCTGAAACTTTTTTCTAAAACTAAGGGAGCTTATTCCTACCTACAGAAAATATTCAGCCATTTTTATTTTTTTCGGACATTCCCCATTCTCATGGATCTCTTTGTTAGTTGTAAACCATGGGACATATGTTATATTTCTTAAAATTATATTTTGAAATCGTTGGAGAATGTTTATATTTGAGGCGCTAGCACTGCCCCAGAGCTGTATACCGTACATCCAACATGGTTTCAGTATGCTTGTGTTGATAAGGAGCTTATTGTCTATTGACAGTTTTGAATTTCTTCCCAGCAACCAATATAGCTTTTTGTATCTAATGTTTAGCTCATCTCTTTTTGTTTTTATATGTGTCTTCCAAGTCAGGCGCCGATCTAAGTGCAAACCAAGGTATCTTACAGTCTCATGATGTGGTAGCATATTACCAGCAAGACTGACTGGTGGACAGTTATTACGTCTTAATGTAAATGTGACCTGTACTGACTTGCTAGCACTGGCTTTAATCCGCCATTTGTTCAGTCACTTATTGATTTCGTCCAGGCCTTTCTGAAGTGATTCTGAGGCAGAGATTGCGTCGCTATTGCTTGCCAGAATGGCTGTGTCATCAGCATAGGTAGCTACTGTGGTACCTTGTACTTCTGGTAGGTCTGATGTGTAGATGGTGTAGAGTATAGGACCAAGGACAGATCCTTGGGGTACCCCGCCGTTATGTTATAGAATGGGGATGTGAAATCACCCTCTTTCACCTGGAAATGCCGACCTGACAGATATGATGACATAAGCAAGTAGTAGCTATGTGAGATACTTGTTTTTAATTTACAGAGCAGGCCATCATGCCAGACCTTGTCGAATGCTTGTTGTATGTCTAAGAATGCTGATGAGCACTCCTTCTGTTCCAAGGTACTTCTTATCACAGAACACACCCTATGGACTTGCTCTATAGTAGAGTGATGTTCCCTGAATCCAAACTGGTGGTCTGGGATTGTTTTGTTGACTGAGAGCATTGGCATGATTCTACGCAACGAAATAAGAACTATGGAAATGTAATTCTGCTCAAAAAATAGCACCACGCAAACTACAACCGAGAGGGTGACAGTCGTTAGCGTTATTACAAAAAAATTATTTAAAAAGTGGTAAAAAATGACGTCATGTGTGGTCAAGTAGTGTAAAAGACCAACAGAAGGCAGCAAAAAAAATACGGACATATCATATCATTGGTAAGTAAAATATTTTTCGTTATTTAGAAATATCTATGAGCGTAAAAATACAAACTATGGTCGCTATTATGCAACAAGTGTTCAGTCGCTTTGTGGGGCAGTCAAATCTTCACATTCACTGCTATCACACATTTTTAAACAAGTATAAAACTCTCTCATTAAAATCGCCATATCATATCGTGTTTCGGTGGTCATGCTAGGGGGCTGAGACACAGGCCGCGTTCCGATTCACGCCAATAGTGCTCACGATAGGTACTAGGCATTGATTCGGACCGCTTGTGAGAGCACTAACGCCGCTAACGTTGGATGTTTTTTGACAAGGTTATTACGTTACCTCAAAAAGGGGTAATCTCGGTAAAGTAAATTTTTATGAATCAAGTTCCTACACTCTGACCAATTATTTACCTACCTACCAATTTATAAACCATCAAAGCTTAAAAATAGGTAGGTACTTAACTAAATAGGTAGGTTCAAAATTTTTATTGCTTTTATAAGTGAAAAATAGAAATAAAACGACGTATTAATACGTTTTCACTTCTCAAGCTTACCAATTACCAACTAATTACCAAAGTGCTTTCAATAAAACCGCGCTAGTATCCGTTAAAAATTGTTTTATTTCAAAAATTGTTTTGTTTCATACCACCGTTGTTTCTGATTTCCATAACACAAGTGCTATAGCTACTTACTTTGGGATTGGAGCAATGTATGTGATGTTGTCAAATATTTATTTATTATTATTTATTATTATTATTTCATGTATTAATACGTTGTTCTTTATCAGTCACACCACACCTCTAGAAGACATATTAAGACGTTGCTCGTACAAATATGTTAATGGGGAATGTCCGATAAAAATCAAATTGGCTGAATATTTTTTATAAGTAGAAATAAGCTTCTTTAGTAATAGAAAAAGTTTCAGAATTTACGGTTCAGTAAAAAAATCTAAAAAAATGAAAGTCTCTTCGACTTCACAAATGTACGAAAGTAACAGCAGAATGGAATTTATACCTTTGCTACCACCTGCCATAACCACAACACGGTATTAAAAAAAAAGAAATGTAAATACTTTTTTTTCTTAATACTTGTTGTTGTTGTGGCAGATGGTGGCAAAGGTATAATCTCCATTCTGCTGTTACTTTCGTACATTTGTGAAGTCGAAGAGACTTTCATTTTTTAAAGATTTTTTACGCAACCGAAAATTCTGAAACTTTTTTATATTTACCTACCTACCTATAAAAAATATTCAGCTAATTTGATTTTTTTCGGACATTCCCCATTATCTACATAATATGATATGTAGGTAGGTACTTACATGTTTGAAACAATATCTATCTAGAATACATTGTCTTTTATTAAGCTTACCTATTTTATTTCAATAGCTTACCTAATTTAAATCCTTCTTGAAATGAAGTATCTTACCTATTTGTGACAAAATATATGATCATCATTCATCAATATCATCATTTTATATTTTTTATAAAATAATATACCTAACAATAAAATCATCACAGCCGAAAGACGTCTACTGCATAGGTCTCCTTTAGTTTTCCAGAGCGACTAATTACAGACGACTTGCAGCCAGCGTATTCGATCGGTCTTTACCAAGTTGTCTGTCTACTTAATAAAACAAACATTATACCTAACTAATAATAATGTACTAGCCATCAAATTTCATAAAATAATTAAATGATGCCACCCGCCGCCGGCCGTAGTGCCCGTAGTAGGTTCGGTGTACTGACTGGATTCTACATTACACCGTCCTTGCTTCAATGACAAAGGCACGACAACGGCCCAATGAGTGACACGACGCGAGCCAAATATCCATCATGTTTGATCTGCGTACAAACCCCAGCCAATAGAAAACAGTATATGCGTCAGAATACAACCTAATACCGATTATGCGTACATTGTAATAAGGTTTGTTTTAGCTTGTTTATTTTGAGTTTGCGGCCTTTTGTGTTACAGAGTATGGTGAAGGTGCCATTTTTTAAGCAATATTTGTTAGGAGTTAGGCTTCCTTAGTTCTTATTTCGTTGATTCTACGTTTTAAAATCATCTCAAACAGTTTCGAAAGCGTTGGAAGCAAGCTTATTGGTCGGTAAGAAGTCACTTCATGAGCTGGTTTTCCCGCTTTATGTACAGTGGAGCGTCGATTATCCGAACGTCGCTTAACCGAACGACCGCTTATCCGAACGTAGTAACGCGCGGGTCAATGCTAACCTTCCACCACGCGGGTCTCGCACGCGCCGCCCGCGCTTCAGTTTTCGGCTTTCGCCCACTAGTCGCGACTTGTTCACTTGTTACTGTACTCGTATGTCACTTAAGATGTGCACGCGCCATTAAAGATATTCATAAATGTAAATAATATGGTTTTCATTTACCTGTACGTAAATTTGTATGGCTGAATCAATATATGTACATACATACATACATACATTAGTTCGATTATCCGAAAATATCGGTTTTCCGAACACCCACGTCCCCCAATTAGTTCGGATAATCGACGCTCTACTGTATCATGATTATTTGTGATATCTTCCATAATGAGGGGAAATGTTGTGTGCGCGAGATCCCATTAAACAAAACTGTTAAGAAAGTGACAGCTTTTTTTGGGAGTTCTTTGAGAACTTCTTTCGTAATCAGGTCAAATCCAGGTGCTTTTCTGTCTTTCAAACTTTTTATAAGGGTCCAGACTTCCCGAGTTGATGTTGATGAAGCTAGGGTGGAACGCTTGTTGGACAAGTTTTTTTTATTTTTTGGCGTTTCTTTACTAACTACAATGTCATCAAGTTCCATTTGCGGCAAAACTTTGCCCCCCCCCAGAATACGCGGGGCAGCCGTGAGCTAGCAGTGAGCTAGACTCAGGGAGGGATTCTCTAGCGTTAACGCAGGTACCCTCCTGGGGTAGTATCTCTTTAGATTTTGCTTCCATGGTTATATGATTTTTTATTCGGGGTTGTTTTCCCCTAGCCAGTTGTTCGGTTATAGCGCCGAAGGCTCGCTTTTGCCCTTCACATTTGCTATCAAGGTCCGGAGGTGCAAGATGGTGGAGCTCCATTCAGACCTTGACATTGCCCGGGGAGGACGACCCACTGCTGGGAGTGGGTCCATTGCTAGATTGCGGCGGCATTCTAGCAATGGCGAGGACGTGGTGTGAATAGGACTGGCCAGTGCGCGCATGTAGTCTAGCTCCTCCTAGACGTGCGCAATCGGCGTTTCCCGGCTTTTTATAGAGGAGTGTTCTCTGGCAAGAACACACCCCACCGAGGCCAACACTGACTTCCACCCCTTACACTGACATGAAAAAAAACATTTTTTTTTCCATGTCTACACTGACACGAAAAAAATTTTTTTTATTTAACTGGACTGGCTGTCTGTATGATTTGACAGCTAAGTTTTTGTGCCTATTTGAAACGCCACTAGCGTGCGTCTAAAGAACTTATTTTGACGTACAATATGAAAATAGTTTCCGTGATGGTCTCTCCAGACTTCAAACTTTAGTACCATGTCCCTCACGCTATGCTCACGCTACGTCCTACAGCGCCAAAATGGCGGAAATCAAATAGGCACAAAAACAGTTTGACATAAGCCTGTCCAGTGTAAATATATGCAGGTCAGTGGGACTCTAGCACTCCCTCCCTCCCCCCTTAGCTTTGCCCCGGAAACAGAGGCTAGGCCCCCTGGAAAATATGAAAATATCTCTAAATATGCCCATGGCGCCTGACGGCCATTTTTTAACCTCAAAAAGAGAAATTATTGAAAAATTACACATATTGAAAATAATAATTCAATAATTAGTAAGTAAGTATATTAAATTACCGATTAGATTTTTTTTTGTTACATGTCATTTTTAGTTGCGTATGACGTCAACAGGGATGTTACTGTGACAAGATTCCACCGCATTGATAAGTTGTGGGGATAATACGTATTCACAGTTTCACACACACTCATCTCTTCCCAATATACAACGTGTTATAAAAAACCCATAATGCCGAATATGGTAGATAGGTACCACCAACATTTTGTGAATGTCAAGATGGCGGGACACCGCCTGGTTTTTGAAGTATTTCGTGGCTAGGATATAGTGCCATTTTGGTGCCATTTGGTGCCTATGTTAAAAAATTCTGCCATTAATAGTTTCAAAGATGTTCAGCATAGCTGGTTGTCCCACCATCTTAATATCAAAATGGCGGGATAACGACCGGCAATCCATAATTCGTTGTCGGGATATTTTAATAAACACATACAGTTTTAATGCGTTTAAGTGCCTTTAAAGTTAAATCTTTTTAATTCATTTTTAATTTCTATTTATGAAATAATATGAGTTTATCAAACCAGTACGACTTGACGCCTTGACAAACTATAGGAGCAATAAAGTTACATACTCAGCACATTGCTATGTTCTTTAATGCAGGATTCCGAAGCTGTATTTATAAAGTCATGTTATTTCATGATTAGAAATTAAAAATCAATTATAATTATATAAATGTGAAGGCACTAAAACGCATTAAAATTGTATGTGTTCATTAAAATGTCCCGACAACTGATTATGGATTACCGGTCGTTATCCCGCCATTTTGATATCAAGATGGCGGGACAACCAGCTATGCTGTATATCTTTGAAACTATTAATGGCAGAATTTTTTTGACATAGGCACCAAATGGCACCAAAATGGCACTATATCCTAGTCACGGAATATTTAAAAAAGCAGGCGGTATCCCGCCATCTTGACATTCACAACATTTTGACATTTATGTTATTATTTTTCTATGAAACAATATCTTTTTTTTGCGATTTCAGAGTTGGTCCCTTAATAAAAGTTGTTCAGTTTGATGGTCCCTATCTACCATATTCAGATTTAGGGATTTTTTGTAACACGTTTGTATATCTGTCAGCGTCTGTACCATAACGGTTATTGTTCACAGTTTGAACTGCACATACTCGTACATTTGGGACCGCGAGCGTCCCGACTTGGCCCACGGGCCGACTCTATGCCGCCAATTGGACCGCGACAATGTGGACCACTTCTACCCGATATTCAAGAACGGCCCGTACACCGTGTACCGAATACACGACATGAGCGTTGAGTGAGTGTTATTTATATTTATGTTTGTATGTATCACAACTAGGCTATGACAATTTTGACCACTTCTACCCGATGACACAGTTTTGACATTTCTGAATAGCCATAGACTAATTGTATTGATTTTTTTTAATAAACGTAGTTGTGGCAAGTGGTGACTAAGGAATCGTCTCCGTTCTGCTGTTACTCCCGTACTTTTGCGATGACGAATTTTTTTTTTTTTATTTTTTTCTCGCAACCAAAAATTCTGAAACTTTTTCCTATTAACCCGTCTACGCCCGGAAAATGAGACAATATATTTTCTATTGTTATCCGGACGCGGGCGTCCGCGCGGGTATTGATGAATTAAGGCTGATCCCAGACCTACCGGTTTCCTTTCTTTGCTTTGCTGTTCGGCAATGGACCGCCGGCCAAGAGGCTCATTTTCAATCTATCGCACATTTTCAATCTAAGGTCGCATTACTCATCTCCCAGCAAAAATGTAAACAAAGGTGTTGCCAGAACAAAACAACTCAAGAGGAAATAGTATATTGCTAAGTCAAGAAATAAACACACCTACATGTTTTTTCATCACGAACCTAATAAAAATAGATGAGATAAATATTCTGAATCATGAGTTTTGCGGCAAAAAGAGTAATATAATTTAATATTTCATAACAACAGTTTTATAGTAGAAAAGATATTCATGATGCTGTGCACATCAACAGCTGCAAACCGTGTACCTTTGGTTTCAACCTTTGGTTCATTTTATAAAATTTCATAAAAAATTGTAATAATAGTAGCTGTAGTAGTAACCCCGGTTAATCACATGCGCGCAAAGGTTCGCGAATACGCGAACCCACATGTGTAGGACGACCTTCGCGAATGACTTCGCGAAGTTTTCGAGACTTTCGTACCTTTCCAAACTGTGTCGGTTTTTTGACGCACATCAAAGCGCGCGAACCTCGAACCTTCGCTTAGCTCCCACACATGCGTGCCACGGACGACAGCATTATGAATTTCTGACAGTCACTCACATGCGTGGAAAGGTTCGTACAATGTACGAACCTTTGCGCGCATGTGAGTGACTGGGGTAACACTTGTCTTTTGGTATTGGGGGAGGGGGGGGACGACGACCACGACGACGACGACAGGCGAAGATGCTAAGACATTTTGCCAGTTCTCGATTAAGAATGTGTGTAATAGATTATAAAAATTGTCTTAAAATAAGTTCAGTTTAACTTTGATCCAACATTTAATAAGAATACCTTAATAATCTTTACATTTATTTCTTATTCAAAGTAGTTTAACAAAAACCATAAACATTTGATTCGTAGGGGAGACAGGAGGGTTGTGCCAATGTATATTATATATTATATATATGTATATTTGGTAACGATAAATTTAAGTTTGTAATATCGTTACTTATCCCTGTTAAAGCTGATAAGTTTCTTGCGTCCGTTATTCTTGTCAGTTAAAAAATTCTGGAACGGGTGGTAGGAAAATATAGACGATTCAAAATCTCGAAATTTTTTAGTTTATTTTAATAAATATTATTTTGATTTCGACTTTGACTTTTATTGTAAATAAGGTTAGTTGAAACAATTATAATGAGGAAGGCAACTGTCAAAATGGCGCTGCATACGCTTGTTGCAGGAGAGCAATGAAAACAAAGGACTTTTAATAAAAAAAAAATAGTTTTTTTTAGCTTTAAAATTATTAAATTCTGTGAAGTAAATCTGGATATAGAAAAAATGCCTAAGTTCTGTAAGAATAAAAACGTCTTAATTTGGCTTTCAATACCGGCATTTGCATTGCAGAATAGTCTTTTATATCCATTTTGTGTCAATGGGTCTTTTTCGAAAAAAACACCACAAAATAAATAACTATTTTCCCATACATTTTGTTCTGAACGTCTACTGTCTTAGGAACAAGCGTACGCAGCGACATCTACAATTAGCTTTGCGTTGCCAACCCCATTTATTGCAATGTCCTGTTACCTACGTATTTTTGATAGTTTAGGTACATACAGTCAATATCTAAGTTTAGTTTTCTTGTCAGTTTGTATCAATAATTATTAACTCAAAAATGGTTATGATAGGTTATAAAGATAAAATTTCTAATTACCATCATACTTTAAAATTACCCTGAATAACATTATATTTATTATGGCTCAAAATATATTATAATAAACAAATTAAAAAGTTATAAAAGGTTTTCAATATCTGAAAATATCACTCTCAGGGTCAGTTTGTCAATTTGACAGTGACGTTTCTTTGTTTACATTTTTGCTGGGAGATGAGTAATGCGACTTTAAGTAGATTTTACATATGTGTATGTTCTTGTGAGCTTTGTTCCTTAAACGATCGTTATGAAAACACAAAAAAATAGTTCAGGTAGGTAATGATGCCACCCACGACCCTGTTCACAATTTATATAAATATGCGATCGATTTATTTTTGGCAATCGGAGACCATGTTCAGGGTGGCATACATCATATCTGGGAGATATGCATCTCCCAGAAGCTTCCTACTTCGCAACCCAGACGATGATATTTAATAACACCAAGCCAATGGCTATCTTGCCAATTTGGTCTGGTCCCAATATGCGATAGATTGAAAATGATTGAAAATGTTCTACTTTGCTGTTTAGACCGCCGGCCAACCAGGGGGTTGGCCGGCGGTCTAAACAGCAAAGTAGAACAGCAAAGCAAAGAAAGGAAACCGGTAGCTCTGGGGGGACTCTAAGAGAGCTTATTCTTACCTATAAAAAATCGGCTTATTTAATTTTCATGACGCATTCCTAGGGATTGCAAAATCCGGATTTTTTTCAAATCCGGATTTAAGAAGTTTAGTCACATAGAAATCCGGATTATCCGGATTTTTCGAAGTTTTTATCAAAATTTTCAAAATTTGTCTTTCACACTTATTTCATGCTAAATGTAAGTGGTTGAAGTCACGTGTTTTATTTTATGGGTTCGTAATGAAAAAAACTGTGTTTCTTAAACAATTATAATACTTATTAAGTTATCACATGCATAATCAGTCAGATCAGAAGGAATATTTGCTTAGTAATTAATAATTTAAATTAATTAAATAAAAAACCATAGAGGTGCTGATAAAGACAGCAACCACCATATGGTTGTCGCGGAATTGCGTCTCAAGGTCGCGGTAGCATGGCCAGCCAGAAGACCTGGCAAGGTTGGAAGAAGGTATGACGTATCTAAACACAGTGAACCGAACACCGGCAACGAGGTTAAAATCGTACTACGTAATTGTTTCTCTGGACTCAGAACAGATGGCAACTCGTTAGATGAGGAGTGAAACCAAATTAAAGTGGCTTATACAGACAGAAGCCATCGTTCTAGGGTACAAATCTCACAACCTAGAAGACTGGATGTCAACTTCAACTTGGGAGCTCGTCAACAACAAAAGAGCGCTTCAATTAAATTTAGAGACACCCAAAGAATCACTCCGATTTTACCTCAGACAGCACTACTGTACTGTCAGACTCATAAAAAATATATTGCAGCACGCTAAAAGGTAAGAAAATGTGGGCTGACGGTATTGCCGATAATGCCCAACTCGCTGCTAATTCTGGTATTCTGAGAGAGCTATATATAGCCACTAAAACCTTAGCAGCCACGTAAGGAAGCCTCTAAAATCCAAAGATGACCAGCTCACTAACAAGACATCAACGTGAACCCACCATCACACAAAGAAATGGCCAAGGCCACATTAGCTCTCGCAAAATTGGCAAAACCCCAGGTCTCGAACTTATTACTGCGGAAATGCAAATAGCTGACTTAACCTCCGCCGTTGAAGTACTTTAATGAGAAGATCTGGTGACGCGGGGAGATTCCAGATGACTGGCATAAAGGGCTGCTTATAACTGTGCCCAAAAAAGGTGACTTAAGAGCCAATGTGGTAAATAAAGAAGCATCACCTTGCTTTCGGTACCATCCAAGGTCTTCTGTAAGATTATCCTGGACAGGTTATCGAGGGCTGTAGGATCTCTCTTACGCAATGAGCAAGCTGGCTTCCACCCGAATTGTTCGTGTACTGACCAGATCAACACTCATCGTATCATAATCGTGCAGGCATCTGAATGGCAAAGGGAACTATATCGCATCTTTGTAGACTTCGAAAAAGCCTTTGATACGCATTTGGTCTCGCTCATCCGAAATGGGCCTCATGCCGAAAATCATCAACCTATTAAAGGCCATCTACAAGAAATATTCTTGTAGAGTTACACACGACAGCCTCTATTCAGAAGACACTGCAGTACATGCGTGTGTGTGCCACGGCTGTTTACTCTCGCCTCTTCTCTTCCTGGTAGTGCTCGACAGGGTATGTATCGGCCTTATCACAACAAACTTCGCGGATAGAGCGGGGAATATCGAACGTTTTAGAAGATCTGGATTATGCCGATGACCTATGACTGCTGAGTCACACGCACGACCCGCGATGGGAGGCGGAGATTACAGGGTTAAAAATCAACACCCGAAAGACCTAAGAGATGAGATCTGGAGCAGGAAACAACAGTATAGGATGTGTAGAACACGTCCACAAATTCTCATATCTCGGAAGTGTCGGGTCAAACATAAATTATATATAAATCGAAGAAAAGTTAAGGACTCGGCAGTGCCTTGGCTGCCGGTACTGGTATCTAGAACAGTCACCGATACCGGTTGCAAGGACGGCTGCCGGAACCGGTGGCGATGACGGCTGCTGGAATAGGTTGCAAAGACGGCTGCCAGAACCTATTTCTAAAATATATTTTATCGTAGGTATATCATAGATGGATGAATGATGGATGGTTTTTATATACCTATTTTATTATGTTTAACAAAACCTTTTTAAGTATTTACATACATACGGGACAGGTACCTAATCTTATGTAATGATAGGGACGGGGAGTCAGGTTCAGGGTGATTTCGTCCAGTTGGAGTATCGCCTTCGGGACTCTGTGAGCAGTCAATAGTCAACCCAAAAAATAATAATTCTGAACTTTTTTTTGCTTAAATTCGAGTACTTATAAACACCCTTTTTTGATCTTATTAGTTTTAAAGAACCCGTAGGAACGATAAATTTAGGACACATTTTTTTTTTCATAATATGCATATTTCCCGAGTTAAATGAATAAAAAATTTTGCCATTTTTTTCAATGACCGATGAGCGAAAACCCCTCTTTTTTGTCAATTCCACGTATTGGTATCATCGTCCCTATCAATTTACGCCATGGGCATTGTACGAGCCGGGCTGTACACCTTGACGAATGATAGATTAAATTATAGATAAGTTTCGGAAAATAAATTTTATTACTAATTCACAAAGGAATCGAAATTACTTGTTTAAATGCTAAATGAGGACGCGTGATTGTTGAATGAATGATTTTATGGCAAATATAATAATCGAATGAAAAGTGCTGATACTCCTGGCGTTCTTACAACAAAAGCTGTACGTCATGGATGAGGTGAGCGCACTGAAAATTTGCAAGTCCAACTTCAGTGAGGACGATGTGGCTATGGTGAAAAAAACATTTGTACGACTCTCGGCAAGGGTGACCAGATGGTGTCCCGGAGGCGTGCGGGGACACAGAAGAGCCTGCAGGAGATCATCACCCTGTTCAAGGAAACCGACACCGATGACAAGCCGACGTTCGTGGTGAGGGACCTCAACAAGCTGCCTCCCGTCACCTTCGATCACGTCAATGTGACCTGCCTCCTTAAGGATATCGTGTCCCTAAAGGCGAGTTTGGCTGAAGTGATGCTGAAATTCCAGGCATCCGAAACGCTCGCCTGAGACGCGTGCGCCCGTCAGCTGTCAACGGAATGTTGCTGCCGCCAACAACTCAAGGCCGCAGTCGCAGCAGACAGCTCTCGTCAAGCTCCTTCGCAGAATGTCGTCTGACCGGGACAAGATGAAGACGGTTTCCTCGTGGTTCGGAACATAAAGCTACAGCTTCAGCGAACGAGGCAGAATCACCATGGCACTGCAGTGATAGGGCCCAATGCATTAGGAAGTTGACCTGCTGCGAGCTGCCATATTAACCACGGCTGTGTACCTGTCTGGCTTGCACCACACCACCACTACGCAGGACGTGATAGACTACATTAAGAAGAAAATCAAATTTTTTTGAGAGTTCATCCTCTGGAATGGCTCCATAATACCAATTTGGCGTTTGTGGTGTGCATCCCGACAGTAAAGCTAGACTTTTCGTGAAGGAGGACTTCTGGCCGCAGGGCATGGTGTGCAGGCACTTCCGAGGGACATTAATTGCCCTGTGCCTCCGATTCGACACAGAAAATAGTGTCAAATTAATTCTTTGCTAACATTACTATTTATTTATTAACTAAAAACATTGTTTTATAGTTTAATATATGTTTAGTTTTTAAGGTATATATCTATGGGCCATTGTTGCCTGATTATAAATAAATAAAATAAAAATAAATTCACTGTCGTCAAAATCCGAAAAAACCGGATTTGAATCTTTAAATCCGGATTTATCAGAAATTCGAAAATCCGGATTTTTCAGTCATTTTCGAATTTCGAAGTATCCGGATTGCAATCCCTACGCATTCCCCATTACTGTGTTGTCTGTATATTAAAACTTGTTGTGTTGGTCAAATACATCTTTTTAATACTTCGATCAGGAATACCCTAAATATCCGGTCAGAGCCTTAAAAATGATACCTCAAATAGCGTCCCACTTACAAACTGGGCGCTTATTTTGCACAAAGTAAGTGATAAAAGATGTGTTTTTGTACAAAATAAGTGATATAAAATGTGAGTTTGTACAAAATAAGAGGTGATTATTTACTTTTTTTATACACAACGGGATAGTGCTTGGCCTTCATCACACCTGATGTTAAATGACGATAAGGCCGAAGGTGGAAGCGCACTACACACGGAATACTGGCTATCTTACCTCTAACGGCCGGTACACAACAATTTTTAAATTATTATTATGGCGTCAGACTTAGGTAAGATGGTGGTAGCTAGCCAGGCGGACTTGAAATAAGCCCTACCCACCAACCAAACCCAGTACAAATTGTACCCCCCTGGGAATCGAACCCGGGACCCCTGCGTCTTACACGGGTGGGCGAACCACTAGACCACAGAGGCGGTTGGACTTATGTACAAACGCCAAGTTTGTAAGTGGGAGCTATTTGAGGTGCCATTTTTGCGTACTGTTTTAGTTCGTGCAGCGTTATCTAGGATATTCTTGATCGAAGTTTTAATAGTATAGCAAATCTTATACTTTTGTTAATAAGAGTGAAATTCCAACAGATACATGCCTCGTAGCTTCGACACCTGACATCCGGAATACAATCAGCCGTACTACTGGCATTTCAACTCGGTCACGTGAACATCCGGTTACAAGGTAACACGAGGCTACAACGGAAAAGGCAACTAAATTAAACCAAAAACTAAAAAAATATCCGGAAAAATTTAGGGAAAATCTGGATTAAAATATCCGGAAACATTTGAGAAAAATCCGGAAGTATTTTAATGGATTCCGTGGTAACGTTCTGTTGTGTTTACATTGAGTTTATTTTGTTCCTTTAAAATATATTTTTCGTGAAATAAAACACTTTTTAACGGATATTAGCGCGGTTTTACTGAAAGTACTTTGGTAATTTGTTGGTATTTGGTTTGATTTTTTATTTTCCGACGTTTAACCAAATACCAACCAATTACCAAAGTATTTTCAATAAAACCGCGCTAGTATCCCTTAAAAAGTGTTTTATTTCATGTCTAGTGAGCGCGTAACCTTAAGAAATGAAATATTTTTTGGTTATTTTTGAAAGTCTCTTCTTAATTAGTTTTTATAGTCAAATAATGATAAGGTAGTTCAATGTTTATTTGATATTTTTTATTTTAATTTTATTTAAGTCGACATTATATGCAACACTAGCGACATTCCCGCAAAAAAAATACCGTGTGAATACGCAATTTATTAAAAATCCAAGCGGATGGCTGATGACTAATTATTATTTATAAACACACAAACTTAATGATAGATAATTTATTGTGGTTTTTCTCGACGAAAACCAAGACGAACGCCCGTTTTTAGCTATTTTCACCAGCAAAACTGCAAACAATAGGCTATTTGACTAATTTTGGAAAACCATTTAAATTATTCCTTATTACGTAATAAGCGCACCACATTGATATTTCAGGAAAAATCAATGTATTTCATTAAAAAAATCAGTGTTAAAGTTTAAAATTTTAAAACCGCGCCAAAAACGCTATGGTTCTGGACACGTGACTTGTTGACGTCACTAGCCTGTAAACATTGTAATATCCTTAGCCATTTGACAGCCATCAATCGCGGATCCTTAGTCTATGGTCGTGTCAAACGCCTGAAGCCATATTTATTTACAGGCAAGTGACGTCATCAGTCATCTTTAGAGCGTTTTCGCCACAGAAAAAAATTCAAAAATTATTGCATTTTTCTAGGTGAAATTAATCAATTAATAGACTTAATTTAGTCTATATAATAGTTAATATGTTTTTTACGCCAATATCTGTTAGGATGACCACAATTTGTAATATATTTTCAATGTTGTCAAATACCCTATTATATTTTGTCACTGAGCGCGCTGGGCCGCTTTTAACCTTTTTTCATCACCAAGACTGCAAACAATTATTTGTCACTGAGTTTGTGTGTGACAAATAATTGATAATAACAATTGATATTTTGTGAGGAGACCATCAGCTTGGATTTTTAATAAATTTAGTATTTACACGGTTTTTTTTGCGGGAGTGGCGCTGGTGTTGCCTATTTAATGAACATTGGTTGCCTTTTAAACTAGGAGACATATAATTTGAAGACAAATGAAGTGATATCTGTTTACCAAATTGAGGAAACTTAAGTTTTTTAAAACTAAACAACTTAAATATTATGTTATGTATTTTTTCATTACGTAAAAATGAAAATTAAATTTATTTTTGGAGATTTCTGTAAAACATCCCATGTAGTTTTAATATAATAATAGGAAAAATGAGAGATACTGACTTTACGTATCACACACCGCCACGTGTCACGTTCCGTTATGCAGATTTTAGAAGAAAAATCTTCTTTAAATTTGTGAAAAATCTTAAATAAAGCGTGTAGATTTTAGACGTTATTGGTGTGTTGTACTTGTTATTTCTATACAAACTTCGCACTTTACTTACAATTTTAAAATCTTTTGTCACGCATGACGCATTGTGAGCTCAAGCTCACACTGTCTACAGTGTGAGAACCGTCTTAAGCCTCATTCATACGTATCAGTGAAATCACAGTTCCGGCACAGTACCGCCACCGTGATAATGAGGGCTTTTCAAAGTGACAAATAACTGTAGGCTCGATAGATGGCGTTGATAAAAAATTGTATGTGTCAATGTGTTTTTTTTACTAAGCTTCGAAGAGTACCACTGACATGAAATTTTTTTTTTTTATTTAACTGGACTGGCTGCTTGTATGATTTGACAGCTAAGTTTTTGTGCCTATTTGAAACGCCACTAGCGTGCGTCTAAAGAACTAATTTTGGCGTACAATATGAAAATAGTTGCCGTGATGGTCTCTCCAGACTTCAAACTATAGTACCATGTACGCACGCTATGCTCACGCTACGTCCTACAGCGCCAAAATGGCGGAAATCAAATAGGCACAAACACAGTTTGACATAAGCCTGTCCAGTGTAAATATATGCAGGTCAGTGAAGAGTACCCAGGTAGGCAGGCAGATGTAACCCTAAAATGTTTCTCTTTGGGCAGATGTCAGCCAGCGGGCGCTTACTTGCCTCTTTGGTACAGGCCGTTTATTTTTAAAAGCCAATTTTGACACTTCTCTTTCCATCAACACCATCTAGTGATGCAAATAGTTATTATTTTTATTTTTTAAATGTCACTTTGAAAAGCCCTCAATATTCTTTCATACATTCTCTATGAACGCGTCCACACCTGTTCGTATCAGTGGCTCTAAAGGTATAATTCGGTTCGGAACTGTGACTTCACTAATACGTGTGAATCGGGCTTTAAACAGTTCTATCAAGTGTATAACGGACATAACTCATTGTAATTTAAACCACTTTAAATTTTAAAGTATTGTTACTAATTTTGCCGCATTCCACAATATAGATCATTAATGAAATTGTATAAATGTAGAAGATGCTAGTGAAAGAAGCTATAGGTACAAAAAATCATCTGTTTGACTCTAATTCTTTTATTGCTTTGTGTTAGCTTTGAAGTACCTACGTTTTTTTGTCAATTACTAGTAAAAAATTTTGTGTATGAATATTTTATGTGATATTTTTTTCTGTAAAGAAGAAATTCTAGTCATAAAATTCAAACTATTCTTATAAATTACCAATTTAAGCGTAGGTACAATACGTTTCAATCTTATTGTTGGCTGTGAAGTTGGCCACTATGCGCTTAGCCGTCCCCCCCCCTTACATTGAAATTGTGTTCTTCGCATCGTCTTGCGCGATGTTCCAAGCCGTCAATAAGTTTAAAACATTTTGTACAGTACGAGGCATATATCTTGAAATTGTTTCGACGGAGTGAGGATAAGTTCGCGCATGTGCTCTAGCGAGCGACCAATAGCGCGCGCCCCTCTCCCGCCGCCCGCGCCCCTCACCGCTACGCATGCCCAAAATATACGCGTTCCGCGCAATCCCCACCCGATTTTAAGATAAATGCCTCGTATTGTACTATTGTTTACTTTATAAACGCGTCCAGGGGCCGTACCGGCTAACGAATCGAACTTCGAAAAGTCTGCCGGGTTACAAATTAAAACAAATAAATCGAGCCCCAATTGGGCCAAAATGGCGAACCCTAATGACCCCCCCCAAAATTTCAGGCTGCGACCGCGCCAAATCTTCCAAATAACTTCAACAAATAGTACAATACGAAATTCCTTACTTCAATTTATCTTTTTTAATTTGAAACTCTGCAAATTTTCCGAAGCTCGATTCGTTAGCCGGTACGGCCCCTGTCCTCGGTAAGTCTGCCGGGCTTCAAATTAAGGCTGGCTATCCATTGACGCGGTAGCGGCGTAGCGGAGAAACGAGGAAATATTAGCCAATAGGATTGCAGAGCGGAGATTTTGTGCAATCCTATTGCTTAATATTTCCGCTCGTTCGTTTCTCCACTCCGTCGCCTAGCCCCACGTCAATGGACAGGCACCCTAAAACGGATAAATCGAGCCCCAATCTGGGGCCGTACCGGATAACAAATCGAATTTCGGAAAATTTGTCGAGTTTCTAATTAAAAACGATAAATCGAACTAAGGAATTTCGTATTGTGCTATTTGATGAAGTTGTTTGATACTATTATTGATGATATTAGTGTGATATCAAGAATTAGGGTTCGCCATTTTGGCCCAATTGGGGCTCGATTTATCTGTTTTAATTTGAAATCCAGCAAACTTTCCGAAGTTTGATGCCGGTAAGGCCAGGGGCCGTACCGGCTAACGAATCGAACTTCGAAAAGTCTGTCGGGTTTCAAATTAAAATAGATAAATCGAGTCCCAATTGGACCAAAATGGCGAACTCTAATTCATGAGGTCACACAAACATCCATATCTTCCAAATAACTTCAAAAAATAGTACAATACGAAATTCCTTACTTCAATTTATCTTTTTTTAATTTGAAACTCAGCAAATTTTCCGACGTTCGATTCGTTAGCCGGTACGGCCCCAGGCCAAAATGGCGAACCTCAATTCATGATGTCACACGAACATCGATATCAAATAACTTCGGCAAATACTACAATACGAAATTCCTTACTTCGATTTATCTATTTTAAGTTGAAGCCCGGCAGATCCGCCGAAGTTCGAAAAGCTAGCCGGTAGGCACTGCAGGCTTACTTGATAAGTTGGAATTGTCAAGTTTCATACACTTGATAATAAATTTTAAATTAAATTGGATAATTATTCTGCCATAAACGTTGTGCTATGGCAGTTTTATTAATATAAAATAAAAAAGACTAAAAATATTTTTGATAAGTAAATTAATTAAAATACTTACAATTTATTTTACTGCCAATATTTCAACAACTATAATAATAAATTAATTTCTTTGAGTATTATTTTTAAGACTCAAAATGGTGCTATGTTTAGTATTTTTGGCATTTACACACTGAGCCAGAGAATGAAAATGACTCATTTCGAAATAAGATTAAAATTTTAAAAAGTTTGTAATTTTACGGTATACTTAAATCATGGTGATTCAAGTCGAAATGGGTCACTCTCATTCTGGTGATTTAAGTCGAAATGAGTCACTTTAATTTTGGTCATTTAAGTCTGAATGTGTCAAATTCTGATGATTTAAGTCGAAATATGTCACTTTAATTCTAGTGATTTAAGTCAAAATGAGTTACTTTAATTCTGGTGATTTAAGGCGAAATATGTCACTTTAATTCTAGTGATTTAAGTCAAAATGAGTCACTTTAATTCTGGCGATTTAAGTCAAAATGAGTCACTTTAATTCTGGTGATTTAAGGCGAAATGAGTCACTTTAATTCTGGTGATTTGTCAAAATGTGTCTCTTAAATTCTGGTGATTTAGTCAAAATGTGCCAGTTTTATTCTGTGTTCAACCACAATGACACCCATTGCTGGGTATAGATAGGCCTCCCCCAAGGATCCACCTATTAAGATATCTCCTAAAAAAATAATATTTATGAATTGAATCAAAATGAGGTTTAGAAAATATTAAACACTCCTTGCGCCAAATAAAAAACATTAAGGTGGTACCCTGAGCGAAAGTGGCGCCGCTGTGAATTTTATTTAATATTATAATTCTAATACACAATTTTAATAATGTTTATCGTGGAGATTCTAAAATCTTTAAAAATACTAGACTGTGGGCCCTAAGGCCCACAGTCTAGTATTTTTAGACGGTATCGTTACATTCCCTAGTAGTCACTGCTAGAAGTAGATAGAAAAACTGCTAAAAGTGGCCGTTTTTGGAACATTTGCTATCTACTTCTACGAATGACTACGAGGGCATGTAGTGATACCTTCTAAAAATACTAGACCATGGGCCCTAAAATCTCCACGATAAACATTATTTAAATCTTTTTCTATTAATAAATTAGGTATTTAATAAAAACCTCTTGAGGGCGCTACTTTCGGTCATACAACCACCTTAAAGAGACTGTGGACAGTAATTACTTTCCACTTCACTCGATACTTGATTATTTAACTCTAGATATACTAAATTATCTAGATATATTAAATTATAGTATTTGTATAGTAAAGTAATCTTCAGCCCCCCCTATTCAAGTGGCACACATTCTATTCCTTTTAACACTAACTTAAAAGTAAAATAATAATTAATAATATACAACGTATCACTTAAAAACCACAAAAGCCGAATATGGTGGATGGGGACCATCAATCAAACTGAACAACTTTTACTATGGGACCAATAGGGAATATGCATAAATTTTTTTGTGAAATCGCAAAAAACCATCTGTTTCATACCAAAATTAATAACGAATATATCAAAATGTATGAAACGGCAGATATTTTTTTTCCTCGATGGTTCTACAGTAAAAATTGTTCAGTTTGATGGTCCCTATCTACCATATTCGGCATTAGGGGTTATTTTGTAGGTAACACGTTGTATAAAGTTACGTGTTGTATGTAAATCTTTCAGTTTCATACAATACATCAATATTTGTGATTGTACAGACTACGTCACATCAGACATGTTGACCTTGAGACGTCTTTATGCCATACGTAATAAAGCTGTTTTCGAAATTCAACTGTTTTATTTGATATGCTGTCGTGTGTACCTTACCAACATAAGCTTTGCCACATATTGTGATTTTATTTGAATTTTGAGGGCAGATCTAAGATTAACTAACGCCCAGGGGGTCAAGTCTGCTAATGTTTTCGTCAAAATCGTAGTTCAATGGTGTTTGAATGGTAATGCTTTTTGACACAGTTCTTGTTTCTTAAACCCAAAACTGAAACACATTGTGTTTCTTAAGCCCAAAAGGGAAACATATTGTGTCTTGATTTTGGGTTTAAGAAACAAGAACTGTGTCAAAAAGCATTACCATTAGAACACCATTGAACTACGATTTTGACGAAAACATTAGCAGACTTGACCCCCAGTTTGTAAGGTACTTATCGGTGGTTTAACTTAATCAGAGGGGTCCACATTATCTGGGTAAGTTAATTTATGTTAAGGCTCGCTTATGCGAAAATGCGCTCTCTGTCTTTTTCTTTACATGTAAAGAGTATGGAAAAAAACCTTATTTCTGTGCAGAAGTGATTTTTCGATGTTTTTTCATCATTATCTTTAGCACAATTATCTTTCTTGAAAAAAAGTTATTGGAGCAACTGCACAGTACATTAAAAAGTATTTTGATGTAGAATTCAATACGTTTCTCTGCTATTATTTACGCAAAAAATGACCCGCGACAAACGCTTTTGATGATATTCTGATTTTTTTACAATTATCTGTGAGGTGTATACGCAATTTAATACTTGTAGCTACTAGAATCAAGATAATCTCTTTAGCTTTTTGTATGTTTTTTTTTGTGGCTACATCTTAACGTTTTCTATATAAAAACATGGCTCGCGCAAACCATGTTTTCCTATCATGGACCGTTAAACCAGAAAATTTGGACCTCTCTGATAAAGTACCTCAAAAACCGGCGGGCTGATTATCTAATTAGAAACCACCTAGCGACCGGTTGCAGTTCATAGATGATAGTGATCCATTGCTACTTCTTTTTGGATTAAAAAAAACATACCAAAGAAAAGTAGCAATGTATGTGGAATGAAACCGGTCGCTAAATAGTTTCTTTTTAGATAATCAGGGTGCGGGTTTCTTAGTTACAATTTGCCAATAACAGTTTTAGTTATATACTTTTTTAGCATTTATATTAAGTCATTATTAATATAAAATCATATGTATGGGATTCTTATTATAATAACCTAACATTATTATGTGTACATACATTTTTAATATCGACTATGTAATTATTTTTATTCGTTCATTCTATGACCATTCCTATTTTATGTTCTATACTATAAGTACTTAATGCAGTATTAAATAACACTAACAACTGTCTAGTTTTGTTTTTATTTAAATAAAAATTGTTAAATGAAATATAACATTTGATCTCTGCAACCAAAATTGAAGCATCTGTCAATTTAAGGGCACAGCGTTGTAGCTAGAGGTTGGCAAGGGGGGCAGCTGCTAGGGGCGCAACCCTCAAGGCTAGAAAACAAGTCTATACGTCTCGGGGAGCAAAATTCAAATGTTGCCAAGGGCGCTCATTATTCTAGAGATACGTCTTGATGCGCAAAATTCAAATATTGCCAGGGGCGCTCCTGATCCTGACCCTAGCTACGACGCTGTAAGGGCAGGTCAGAAATATATAATTATTTTCATAGATTAATTTATTATTTCTACCCTCTCTACTCTACTATTTCCGATTAGGTACAGTCAGCAGCACATCAAGTTATACGAAACTGTCAAAAATCTTCAATTTTACAACATTAATGCCTTCAGTTTTGACTGAACATTGTCTATTGTTGTATAAAACTTTAAGTAGGTAGGAACATTATTTAAATAAGTAGGTATGTTGATGTCGAATAAATACTTAGAATAGTATATCAGGAAAAATAGACAATACACTTGTGTATTTAATATTAATGTGTAACAAGATGGAAATAAATGTGGATGTTGTATACATAGCTATATTATTTACCGCACTACATTTTTTGTCACACACACTATAAGGACACTAGTTGATTTACATTCAAACCGAGGTAACTTTGAAGCCTTGGTTCTCTGCCAGGGATTGACCTAGCTGTGATCTAATGATGGCCATCCAGGCAGTGAATGGAGGAGATTCAGATCACTATTCACACCCCACTGATCTGATCAACATTCTAAGAGATATAAGGATCAGTTTTCAGTTTCAGGATATCCATACATTTTTAAACATGATATCTAGAGTCCCCGCAAATTACAGACCAAACTGTCGGCCGATAGTTGGGTCGGGCCTTTAATCAGTATGAAGTATGCAAGTGCGCACACTACAACGATTTGGTATCGGCCGATTCTTCATATAAAAACTAATTTATCGGCCGATAGAAAGTCTGTAGTTTGCAGGCACGCTTAATATTGGCGTGTCTGATTTTATCTTATCTTTTTAGGCAAAATCGTGCTTCATTCCATGGCCCATTGACAAGTTTGCAATTTAGTTTATAGTGCCATATTGTTTACCTTTTATTAAATTGGTATTCTTTTGTTGATGGGTATGGAATAGAATGCCCAGAAATCTGGACAACTAATATCTGTCACTTGGTAAGAAATGCTTCTAGTACGATGCAGATGGCGGGTGTGAAGTTAGGCACACGTCACTACGCAATTCACTATCTAGGTGTCGGCAGGAAGAGGATAGCGGTTAACTTCACAACTGCCATCAAGTTTATATCGCACTATACCAGGATATGTACGGGTAAAAGAAAAAAATAAAATAAATTTAGCCAAGATACAATATTGTATTCAAAGTAATATCAAATTATTAATTAATAAAATCAACGCGTTAACACCAACATAACTGAACAGTAAATAATATCATTGGTTCTAAATGCAAAAATATAATAAATAACTAGAACTAAAACATTAACTTCTACTTAAATCGCTGAGGTAATAAAATAAGAGTGATCAACTTAAAACATTATTTTAATATTAAACGAAAAACAATTATGTTGCAAGGATTCCATTACAATTGTTTACTTAACTGACTATAGAGAGAATCAATGCCTCTAAAATTTATTTTTGATGGCCACAATTTATCAAAACAAACATCTTTCTAAGAAATTGAGAAAATGTGATGTAATTCCAATTTGTTTTCAAATATTTTACTTTACACATAATTGTAAGAAATCGGTTCACACAATTCATATTTCTCAATACATTCAATGAGCCAACCAATGGGCAGCGCTTTCAAATGTTGCATATTATACATAGGTTCGTAAATATCCTTAAAAATAATGTAATGTGAGCATTTAGCCAGCTTCCCATCCTTTTTAGCATGGTACGGGATTAATTTTTCAGAGTCCGGTATAGCTTCAGGATTCGGTACTCTCCGGAGTACGATCCCGCCTGCTTCAGTTATGAATTTTGTAAGAATAGCTTTAGTTACGATAAGGCTTTTTGTAATTTCATACTTTGTGTTGAAATTGTGCAAATAAAAGTGGCAACCGTCAAAAATGCCAGGCAACTGCTTATACTTGTTGTAACGAGAATTCTTAGGGCCATTAAACTCTTTAGCTCCGACGCCAGTCACTTCGTATTTTTCGAAGAGCTCCAACTTTTCCTCTGTTGATTTTGTTATCCATTCTGTGGTTAATATCCAAACTCCATACACAATTCCTTGTAACACATCAAAAGTTGACGTGCATAGTCCGTCGTCTGCATCCACAATTAAATGTGTGACCTTTTTAGTGAATTTTGCTTCAATGTGGATATTAGGGTGGTGTTTAGTCAACAATTTCAGTTTGCTATGGACTGTACGAAACTGGGATACACAAAATACTCTTATATCGTCAAAATCTAACTGTGATTGTATGTTTGAAATCAAAGTTACATTCACCGTTTGCGTTTGAATTATGTTTTCAGACGCAGATAGCAATCTTTCTTTCATCTCACCCACTGCTAGTTGTAAAGGCGATTCTCCTTTACAATTCTGAACATTAATATCGGCACCGTTTTTAACTAATTCTTCAGCAATATCTATGTGATTATACCTGACTGCTTCATGTAATGGAGTCTCATTGCTTTGTCCTGGGACATCAATCAAAGTGTTGTACTGTAAAAGTAACTTTACTATCTACCGTTTTGAACGACTTCATGCAATGGTGTCCATCCCGCATTGTCCTTCGTATTAGGATTTGCTCCCTCATTAAGTAATTCAGTGATTTTATCAACTTTACCTAATCTACAGGCTACGTGGAGGGAGGTCTCACCTTTGTTGTTACGTTTTTCTACTGCTTTGTTCACTTTTACACTGCTGGTAGTAGAGACCTTGGAATTATTCAAATCTAGTTTTTTAGCATGGTTAGTTCTGTCCGAAAAAGCTTTAGACTCCTTTACTTCCTTCCCCTCGTTCGATTTTACTTCAATATTAGCTTTGCCGCGTGTCCTAGTGCTTTTTGTAGTGGCTACATCGTCTTTTGTCGGCTTCGTTTGCTTTGGTCTAAAACTTTCGAATATTTTGTCTAACTCCTTGGCGGATTCCACGCAACTGCCTAGACTATCATCTTTAAATATTGTGCAACCGTTTAGAGAAACATTACAAGTTGGACAGGAATCTAGACCTTCGAAATGCTCAGCACAAATCAGATGAAAACATTTGCTGAGAGTAACAGGATTTTTGCATAGTTCCGAGCAAACAGCACAGACGTAATCTTGTTTAACTGCATCCAGAGCGTTGAGGAATTTGCTCAAGTCTGCTGAAGACATTTTTCTGCTTAAACACAGTTTATTTCCCACAAAAAGTTTTCCGATCGCGGCAAAGTTCGAGAAATCGACATTAATCGACTACACAACAACAGCACGTTTTTGACATTGATAGTGACAGACAGCATCAAGCTGAAGCAGGGTTGCCAGATGTCTAAGTCGGTAAATCTCAAAAAAACGGCCCTCAGGTAGCCCAAAATCCCGCAAATCCATTTCTGATTTAAGTAGCCCAAAATCGCAAACATTTTTATCTAAGTAGCCCAAAAATAGACCAGTCATGATCAAAATATCGATTTTAATCTCACTCATTTACTAGGAATATTTTGAATTTCCAAGAAAATACAACAAAAATATTTCAATAAGTATTTTTTTTATTTGAAATATGGGTTGCCAATTCCATGAGTATTTTTTATTTGAAACATGGGCTGCCGTACTGAAGAAATAAAACTACCATAATATTTCAACAATAAAAAAAATATAATATGGCCTAAAGTGAGTAATTTTCGTGGTTTTTGCACTCACGTTTTCTTAATTGGATGTTGCCATTGCCAGCGAAGTGAAGTAGCCCAAAAATCGCGCAAAAGTGTGAAGTAGCCCAATTTGAGACAGTCGCAAAATACGAAAAACCAGTCGCAATTTCGGTCGTGAGGTAGCCCAAATCGCGACATATCGCCCAATATGGCAACCCTGAGCTGAAGAGTGATAATGGATGCATTCCAGCAGGCTAATCGCTGAGTCACCGATTGCCATAGAGAGGACATTTTAACCATGGAAAGTAATCGATCGTTAAAAAATGATGATCGTCATCTCGTATGTGCCTTAATCCTTCTGGCTTGTGAGCTTTAAAATCCTTCAGTGACGGATAAACAATTTCTTATTTTGGTATTCAGAACAAACGTAACGCAAGACTTTATGAATGATTGACGTCTGAACGTGGCACTCACGAGATGACACTGAAGATTATGGATGCTGGAAATAACAAAAAGTAGCTAACGAAAGTCCAGTTTTACTCCCTAGATGCTCAGTGACGCAAAAATAAATAAGATTTAACACTCGAACATCATACAAAACAGAACAGATCTCATAAAATCGAAGTTTAAACGTGGCACACACGGAACCGTGTGTGCCAGTTTTCATTCGTCAAAATATCGACAACCAATCCGTTCGGAGCCAAATGAAGCAGTCTAGCAGCGTTACGTTTGATAAGTGACAGCATATAACACTTCAAATCAGTTCGCGTAACAACACATCAATAGAAAAAGCAAAAACAATATTTCGACCCATCAGACTGTGTGGCCCACAATTAATACTGTCACGTTACGTGAATTTTGCGTTACTTAAGTTGTAAAGCAGTTAATAGTAATAAGAATTTCCGGTACTAAGGATCTAGCTTTATTTGGAACCAATCACTGCAGTACTTACGATGTAATTTGAGGTTAAAATTATTATGTAAATAAGCTAGGGTGACCATGAAGTATATTTTTTGCGGATATCGTATTGAAGTTTACTGAGACTGTATGACTGTGCGTATCGTAGCACACTAGTTTTAGGACTTTTAACTCTAAATTGGTTCCTAACGAGGATGCTCGATCGCGATATGTTATCGCGGTTTTAGAACAGCTAACAAGAACATACACCAAAGATAAGGCAATGATACATTCGAAGCAATTTTGAGCACAGTGCCTAAAATGCAACATGCCATCGCTGGCACAATGCCTAATACGGTCAATTGACTAAGAAGCAGATTGCCTAAAATTAAAGATGCCACTACTGCAATATTAATACCTAAAACGATAATTGACTAAGAAGCAAACTCGGGAGTCTCGCCGCGGTACCCGTGTGAGTTAGACGTGTCCGCGTCGAATAGTTGTTTACGTTAAACGAGCGAGCCATAGCTCCATATACCTACCTACCTGCTGATCGCCGCGCGGCCGGTCGCTTATCGGGCGGCCTATTGTTCGTGCGGCACATCGTACGATATGAATTACGCAGTGTTTATAACGTTCATAACCTAACGTAAAATGGATGTTTACGGCGAAGATAAGAATAGTGATGTGGCGGCCAGAGGGGAAACCGTACGAACGCCAAGTCCGTCTAGGTTTATGAGTACAGATGAATATTTATTACACAAAGAAGAAAATACACAAATAAATGAAGAAAACATGGGACCCACGAAAAGAGGAAGAGAGGAGGATGAAGAAGAAGGATGGAATTTAGTAACAAGCGGAAAAAAATTGAAAACACAAGATAATCTAGAAGTGTACATAACAAATAAAGAAAAGTTACCTAAACAGTTTGCGATTGCAAAACTTTTCAAAAATCTTGGGATAGTGGACATAAATAAAATAAAATATCTTAACCCGTATAAGATCAGAGTGGATTTTGAAAACAATAAATGCATGGAAAAATTAATCAACTGTAAAGAATTAATTGATCAAGGGTGGAACTTCCAAAAAGCGTTTCAAGTTAGTTACTCTTATGGAACTATTAAAGATGTTGATATAGACCTAACTGATGAGGACATACTTCAGAGCATATCCTGTGATAGGGGTATCATCATAGCATCTGTCAACCGTTTGAAGCGAAGATCATCGGCTGGTGAATGGGTTCCGTGTGAAACTGTACGCATTTGCTTCAAAGGTTCTAGTTTGCCAGCTTTTGTATACGTGGATAACCTTCGAATTAAAGTAGACCCCTATATATTCCCAGTGTCTCAGTGCTCAAAATGCTGGAAACTAGGGCATACACATGCTAGATGCCCCTCTGACAAAATTGCTTGCCCTAAATGCAACGGTAGCCATGAAAACTGTGACACACTGGTGTATGTGTGTGTGAATTGCCATGGTAATCATATGGCATTAGACAAGTCTTGTCCCGCTTATCAAAAAGAAAAAAGGATTCGTGAACTGATGTCGGAGTTTAACTGTACCTACCGTAAAGCCTGTACCATGTATGTACCAAAATCGCCGATACTTAGTTATCCGAAAGGAACGACAAAGCCAGAAAACTCATTTACAAAACAAGAGACCAATTTCTTTTCTCCTCTATCAAGTTTTTTAGAAACTCCAGCACAGGAGAGGGAAACATACGCAAAGGTCACTAAATTCCGTGCCGATATTCATAGGGATGCTGATTGTGCAAAGGCAGAAATGACCCCTCTCTCGAAAAAGCGACGAAACTACAATAATCCTATTGTACCAGAGGTTGATATGGATCATTCACGATTTGATAAAACACAAGAGAAAGAGAAGAGTGATACATTTGATCGGAAGAAAGACATCACTTTCATGGAACTGCTCAATAGATTAAGAGAAATAGTGTTTTTAAATAATAGTAGTTCTTTTAGTCAGAAAGTTAAACTAGTTTTTAAGTGTTGCCTAGAGTGGATTATTTTAGTCGTAGTTGAGAATATTGCAGATTGGCCCATATTAAAAATTATTTTAGACTATCTAAATGGCTAGCTCAACTAAGATTGTTAAGTTAAATATTTTACATTGGAATGCTCAAAGCTTAGGGCCTAAATTAATTTGCTTTGAAAATGTGTTATTGCAAGAAAAGATCCATATTGCTTCAATTTGCGAAACATGGCTAAATCCGGATAGATCTCTTAGAATTAAGGATTATAATATCCACCGCTCTGACCGGGAAGACTCCTATGGAGGCATTGCTGTATTGGTTCATAAATCGGTCAAATCATTAAGATGTAATGTCATTCATAAAAATTCAGGTATCCAAATATTGCAAATCCAGATCCTTAATTGTGTGAATATCGAGAATATCATAAGTGTTTACTGTCCTTCTAATATCCGCACAAGTACTGATGACTGGGATATGATATTTTCCTTAGCAAATAATAAATCTGTTATTCTCAGTGATATCAACGGCCATCATACAAGCTGGTCCCGTAAAACTGATCACAGAGGTGAGCAAATAGTGAAGGTTTTATCAGAAAGTTGCTATGTTTCACTCAATGATGATACTCCTACCAGGGTCAAATTGGTTAATGGGGTTTTACATCAATATTCTCCTGACTTGATACTAGCAACAACCGACATAGCTTTAGAACTTAATTACAAAGTCTTAAAAGAAACCTTGGGCAGCGACCACTCTATGGTAAAACTAACAACAGCAATTAATATACCTGTTCAATTCGTAAAAAAAAGAAATTTTAAAAAAGCAGATTGGTCAAAATACAAAGAAACCCTGTCCAAATCACTTGAACACTTTTGTTATACCAATGACATACAAAGGGACTATGATATGTTTATAGAACACGTTAATACAGCCGCGGAGGTTTCTATTCCCTACATTAAATATAACACCAATCTCAACGAGAAGTTCGTCCCCAAACAGTACTGGAATGCTTCACTGTCCAAAGCTGTAGCAGAACGACGTCTTGCGCTGGCTACATTTCGACGCAATCCAACACCACGTAATTCAGACTAATTAAAAGAAAAGATCGATCAATCTAGAAATTTATTATATAGAGCTAGAGATAACAGCTTTCAAGAATTTTGTTCATCCTGTGATCAGTCAACTTCAGCTGGTGACTTATGGCGTAAAATGAAGTGGTTGAAAGGTTATAGGAATCCAGGTGCTTGTGTGGATAAAAACAAGGCTTATAACCTACTCAAGAGTTTAACCCCTGATTTTACTGTACCGAATAGCCCCACTTTTTCTTCAATTAACCCAACTCTAGAATCAAGCATATCACTCTCTGAACTTAATAATAGTATTTCACAAAAACATACCGCTCCTGGCTGTGACGGAATTTCTCATTTAATGATATACAACCTACCAGACAATGCAAAATTAATTTTGGTATATCTGTACAATATGATTTTCTCTTCTTCTTTCGTACCACATCAATGGCGAGATATTTCTGTATTACCAATTCCAAAAGGAGGCCGAGAGTTAAGCAATAATGCTTTGAGACCAATTTCTCTTATGTCTTGTTTTTGTAAACTTTTTCACAGCATAGTTAATAAAAGATTAGAATGGTATTGCGAGAAAAACAAACTATTTTCCTCCAACGTTACAGGCTTCAGAAAAGCAAATTCATGTATTGACAGCTTAAGTAGTCTAGTGTCTCGTATTCTTATCGGGTTCACAGAAAATAGACCTACAGTTGCTTGCTTTGTCGACATAAATAATGCATATAACAATGTTAATATCCTGCATTTGCTGTCGGTATTAGAACGTATTGGGGCCGGTTCAAAAATTTGTAATTATCTATGGAATTTTCTTAAAGACAGAAATCTTAAAATTAAAATTGATAACACGGAAATTGAAAGAAAAACTAGTATTGGCTTGGCCCAAGGAGACCCTCTATCCCCTTTGTTATTTAACATAGTTACAATGGATATTTGCTCAAAAATTAAAAATGTTTGTATGTCTCAATACGCAGATGATATAGTCCTCTATGCCTCATATGAAAATCTTAAAGTTAGCACTAGGGAACTTCAAGTAGCTTTACATTCATTGGAAAAATGTCTAGAACCCATTGGTCTGGATATTTCTACATCAAAATCAAAAGTATGTATCTTCCAAAGAGGTTTTAAAAAGGATTCAGTTGTGTTGAGAATAAATAATCATAATTTAGCTTTAACAGATGCTGTGAAATACTTGGGCTTATGGCTTGACAGATCTCTAAGATGGACAAAACAAATTAACGAACTAGCAGAACGATTAGTTAAATTAATAAATATAATTAAAATATTACGTGGTCCAGGATGGGGTGTACATCCGACACATCTTAGAAGGATCTATATCGGTTTGATACGTAGTAGACTTGATTACGGAAGTTTTCTATATGGTAATAGTTGCAAAACTCACTTGGGCAGACTAGACAAACTACAAAACCAATGTTTAAGACTAGTGGGCAACTTCATTAAATCTACTCCAATCCACGTAATGGAAAATGAACTTGCAATACCCCCACTGCAGATTAGGAGACAATATTTGGCTAGTAAGTTTTGGCTCAAATGTAAATCATTCGAAAATAATGAAAATATAGACTTACTTGATGATCTTCAGTCCCTAAAGGGAAGACCTTATTGGCGACGTAAAAAAATACCTGAACTTTTACAAGTACATGAGAAATTTGATAATTTACCTATTCATCAAGAGAGACAGTTGGGTATGTACTCTTTACCGACATGGATGGGTAATATGGATCTTTCAAGATACTTAAAAACTGATATGGATAGTGTAGACCAACCGAAACATCACTATACAAAAGAAAATCTGAAACGCTTATGTGAGCATTCCATATTGTACAAATACTCTGAATTCTATAAAATTTATACTGATGCGTCTATGGATAATTGTGATATTGGAGTTGCATTCGTAGATCCACAAACTTATAGCTGCTGTAGATTGAAGATAGATGCCAAAATTTCTATCATGCACGCTGAGCTAATAGCGATACATGAAGCCTTATCTTATATCGACTCGATCAAATATGATAACTTTGTCATTTTGACGGACTCAAAAAGCGCCGTGCAACATCTGGCTCGCTGTACCTCGAATTTTCGAGGAACACCGATTGCCTATTGGATTTTGCAGTCTATATTTAATCTATCTAAAAAGCAAAAATATGTTACTCTGCAGTGGATCCCTGCTCATGTGGGCATCGTAGGTAACGAACATGCAGATTCGTTAGCTAAAGAAGCAGCTATCATTGGAGTTTCTAATAAGTGTTCACCGTACTTTACTGACCTTTTGGGATTAGCTAAATTAAGCTGTCAAGACAGCTGGAAAGAATACTTCAATGAAAGATCACTCTCAAAAGGCATTTGGTACAAGACGATTCAACCAAATCTAAATGGAATCCCTTGGTTTGACGATGCCAACATGAGTAGGGAAGAAATTGTTACAGCGCTCAGGCTGCGTTCCGGTCACATTCCATTAAACAGCTTTGCATACCTCATGAAAAAAACAGAATCTCCTAATTGTAGCGAGTGTGGAATTATCGAAGATGCCTATCACATTATGATGGAATGTGAGCGAAACGTCGCGGAGAGATCGCAACTCTTTATCTATACCCAGTTTAAAGGGGAGACAGGTTTCTGTAATAGCATTTTGGCAACACCGTTATCAAAAACGGCCAGGATGTTATATTATATTGTGCAGTGTGGTCTTAAACGTAGATAAACTTCATAATGTACCTTGTTTTACCTATGAGGGTGGCATTTCCTAAGGAAAAACCCTCGTAAAAAATTTAAGAATAAAAAAAAAAAAAAAAAAAGAAGCAAACTGCCTACAATGTTGGTCAGCCACTTTCAATTTGTAATCTTTAAATTAAAATGCTTATTTTTATATTTAAAATAAATAAAATCTATTCCTTAAAAATAAAAATAAAAATACCTATAAACTCTCCTTACATAAAATAAAAAACAAATGACAATGCCATTAAAATTTGCTTCCATGTGATGCTTATAATTTGCCATTTAATTTTATGTATAAGTACGTTTAAGTAATTCTAATGGAGCTATTGTTTGTTCGTTTAACATAATAAGTTCCTATACAATACTAAATAATATACAAAAAAAACTACGACTCGCACCAGATCAATTCTCGGATATTTACTCTTATTTAATCTTCTATAATATTTAATAAAGATGACAAATCTTTCGAGCCCATTATTCGATCAAACTTGCGTCTTACGCATTGGAGAGACATAGTGCTGTTTAGACATTTCGATTTGTAGAGGAAATAACATTTAGACAATTACAATGTCTAGGCATTGACGGATAGGCAATCTGCTTCTTAGTCAATTTACGTGTTAGGTATTATTGCAACGGTGGCATGTTGCATTTCAGGCACTGTGCTCATAACCCATTCGATGGACTTACATGCTACAGTGTTGTCTTTTTTACAAGCTGCCACGACATGCATTATATTCAACTATTTAATATATTATTATAAGTTTATCTATGTATCTTGTTTTTATATTTATTTATATTAAATACTAGCGGCCGCCCGCGACTTCGTCTGCGTGGGAATGGTTTTTCCTATCCCTTGAGAACTATACATTTTTTCGGGATGAAAGGTACCCTATGTCCCTGTACCCCTGACAACGTGTATGCAAAATTTCATGATGATCGGTTCAGTAGTTAGGACGTGAAGGCGTAACGAACAAACAAACTCTTATTGAACGAGTGTACCCTGGTAAGGATGGCCGAGTCCGCGTCGTTGACGTGAAGACACAAACTGACACATTACGGCGATCTGTGGCACGCGTTGCACCCGTTTCACTAGTAGATTAGTGCTGCTTCAGCACTAGGGGTGGGGAGTGTTAGCGACGCGCTCATGCCTATTTTTAATTTATTATTTTTTTGTAAAAAAGGAGGGTAGTGTGTGTGAAAGAACCTCCATGTTTAAATTTTAACGTTACTTTAGTTCGCTACTAACCGTGCTTAAAGTAAGAGCTTTTTCGAGTGCTGTACCGAATTTCCCAAAAAGTGAAATATATTGTTCATTTTCGTATTCGTGCGTGTATTTATTTCTATCGCGGGCTCCCACTGTCTACAAGTGGTCTTCGAGCCGAATATTATGTACCACACCCCGCCGCCGAAAATGGTTCATACACGCAGCCAGTCGAGAAAAAACGAAGTGGACGGCCAACCTGAGCACAAACAAGCATTTTCTGAGCCTACTGGTGGTTATCGGAAAGACGATCAACGGATTTTACCAAACTTATATCAAACGCGTGTGATCGAGGGCACCAGCATGAAGAACGAAACGGCCCAACCGCCCGCGTCCGTTACGAGTAAGAAATCTACGTCGTCATCCGTGTTGGCGAGAAGAAAACAGCTCGAGTTGGAAGCAGCACGTGAAAAAGCTAGAATTCAAATGGAGTTGATCGACAAGAAATTAGAGGCGGACCTAGCGGAACTAGAGGATGAAAAATACAGTTCACACTTAGAGAAGCGCACTTGTACCGATCTTGAAGTGGAGAAGTGGTTAGATCGCAGCCAGGCAGAACTGGAACAGGCACATTCAGCCCCTGATGGTGCTGTAACAATGGCTGAAGTGTGTCCGCCGCCGCTCGTTAATGATGCTGGTACGTCTGATGGAACAATCCAGATGCTCGCCGCTGCACTCAAGGAAATGGCCGCTTCTGCAAACCGAACAAAAAGCGACTCGGATACAAACCTGTTAAGCCGTATATGCACGCCGAAAGAATTACCTATTTTCGCAGGCGACCCTATGGATTGGCTACTATTCAAACAGGCCTACGATGAGTCAACACAAGTGTGTAAATTTACCCCCCAAGAAAACCTTTGGAGATTACGAAAATGTCTGCGTGGTCCAGCTAAAGAGGCCATTGCATCGCTGCTCATCACAGCTTCAGAACCTGAAAAAATAATGTCAACGTTGGAGCTGAGATTTGGCAACCCTGACACTATCATATCCAGGATCATGCAAGATATAAAGAAAATTCAGCCTATATCGCAAGATTATCACAAAGATATTGTGTTGTTCTCAGTGAAAATTCAAAATTTCGTTGCTGCTGTACAAGCTGTCGGTCGCGACGAATACCTGCAAGGGATGAACTTAGTATCTATAATTTTATCTAAAATGCCAACAGTGTTGATATCAAAATGGTCTGACTACAGTTTCCCGCTTATTTCCAAAGGCAACAAGAAGTCACGAATGGAAATTTTATCAGACTTTTTAAGGGAAGAGGCGGTGAAAATATCGACTACTGCTAACAGCTGCACTGTGGGCCCGCGAATTGATTTCCAAAAATATAAACAACAGGACGGCGGCCCTCTCCGAACGCAAACAGTGTTAGCACAACAAACCGAACACAGTGATAAGTGCCATTTCTGTCGTGTATCGCAGCATAAGTTAACGGATTGCAAAAAATTCAAGAAGTCCTTGAACAAGGTGAGATGGCAATACGTGAAACGCAGCGGCCTATGTTTTAAATGTTTACTCGCACGCCACGATCGGCAGAGTTGCACCGCGCCCTTGTGTGATAAAGATAATTGCGGGCAGGCGCATCATAAATTACTTCATTACGTAACCGGACACAGCAACGCTAGCATCGAGCACCGGGCGAGCGCACAGGAGCCCGCCCTCCCCCTCCCCATGCCGCCGCAGCCGCCAGCCGCGCCGTCTTCGCCTTCGCCTGAGCCCTCCTCGTCAGAAGTTATTACTCATATCAGTGGCAGTGAAAGTGAATACAAAGTACTGTTGAAAGTAGTACCTATACGCATACACGGACCAAACGGTGTGATTAATTCGAGTGCGCTACTCGATGATGGCTCAACAGTGACATTAATAAGTTCCAGCCTGGCACAGCGCGCAGGACTGCGCGGCCGCCGAGAAACTATGCGCGTCCGAGGCGCGTGGCTCGATAACAAACTGGTTTGTGACACGACGGTTATGACGGTGAATCTATCTGGTAAGGACAATAAGATTTATTCCGTGCACGCGCGCAGTGTATCTGAGTTAAACTTACCTGTACAAAAATTGTCTGTTGTTAATTTAAGTAATTATGCTAATTTGTTTAATTTAAAGGATAAAGTGTGTAATTCTGATAAAAGGCCTGAAATGTTGATAGGTCAAGATAATTATCATCTTTTGTATCCAATTGAAATTCAGTTAGGCAACAAATATGAGCCGTCCGCTACACTTACCCCTCTCGGTTGGTGCCTTCATGGTAATGTGCGCGTACCGCAGCGCGTGCAGCAGACCGCTGGCCGCCACTCCGCCACCTTCGAGCATGCAACATTAGCTATGACAAACCTTGGACGCTGTGACCTGGATGACCTGCACGAGGAAGTAAAAAGGTATTTTTCTTTAGATTCGATGGGGGTGTCTGGGAAACGTCGGGAAAATGTAGATGACGTTCGTGCTGTGGCTCAGCTGGAACAGTCCGCTAAGCTAGTGAATGGTCGCTGGCAGGTAGGGTTACCGTGGAAGGAGAACAGCTGTACAATGCCCGACTCGTTCCCGAATGCGCTGAAAAGGCTAAAAGGGGTGGAAAGGAAAATGGTAAGGGATAGTGGATATGCTGAAAGGTATGAAGAAAGGGTAAATCATTTATTTCAAAACGATTATGCGAAGGAGCTCGTTGACACTAATGTCACACAGAGAACGTGGTATTTATCACATTTTGGGGTGGACAACCCCAATAAAAAAAAGTTGCGTCTAGTGTTTGACGCGGCAGACAAAACTGATGGTAAGTGTTTGAATGACTATTTATTAAAGGGACCGGACCTATTGTCGTCACTTTTAGGTATTATGCTGCGCTTTAGGGAACATAAAATAGCAGTGACAGGCGACATTAAGGACATGTTCCTTAGGGTGAAAATACGCCCTGAGGATCAAGACGCACTTCGGTTTTTATGGCGAAATAGTCAGTCACCCAGCGAACCTGTTAAAACATTTGTTATGACGTCACTTATTTTTGGCGCCAACTGTTCACCTTTTATTGCACAGTTCATCAAGAATAAAAACGCACAGCGTTTTCAATCATCAATGCCGGACGCTGTCGACGCAATTCACAACTCACATTATGTAGATGACTATATACAAAGCTTACCAGACGAGGAGGCTGCAATCGAAATGGTAAAAAATATTGCTTATATTTATAGGGCTGGTGGTTTCGAGATGTGTAATTGGACTAGCAACAGCGTGGCCGTGCTAGATAGCATACCAAATGATGTCTTGGGTACTGCTGCGGTAAGGTTTAAAATAGATCAGCAGTTTGAAGGAGAACGCACGCTAGGCCTTATCTGGTACCCGGCCGATGATGAACTCGGATTTGACTTGTCCTTTAAAAAAATTCCCGACAGCATTATTCAGCAAAAGGAATGGCCTACAAAGCGACTAATGTTACGTATAATTATGTCTATTTTTGATGTCTTTGGTTTTTTAGCGCCTTTCACAATTCAAGGAAGAATAATGCTGCAGGATACGTGGCGGTCAAACATCGGGTGGGACGATGTTATTCCCGACGATATTTATAAAAAATGGTGCGAATGGATCGATCTACTTAAGGTAATAAACCACATACGTATACCTAGATGCTATCATTCTATAGGTGCCAGTGAGACGGAGCGAGAAATGGAATACAATAACAACAGCTGCTCGGCGCAGACCGCGTCCGCCGCGCGCCCCGCTCCGCCGCCGCCGCCTGCGACTACGCGGCCCGTTACGAGAGGCTACGATGCTACGAGACCGGTCAGCGCTACGGCACATTATAACAATGCGCAACTGCATGTTTTTTGTGATGCATCAACAAAGGCCATATGTGCGGTTGCTTATTGGCGTTGGATTTATAACGGAACAATTCATATTGCATTTGTAGCTAGTAAATGTCGTGTTTTACCTGTCAAACCTTTAACTGTCCCTCAAGCAGAATTGCAAGCGAGTTGGTTGGCTGCGAGGTTAGCCGATACTATCGCTAATGAGCACAAAATAAAAGCCGTGCGCCGTTATTTCTGGTGTGACTCCACTACAGTCATACATTGGATAAAAAATAACACGCGCGCTTACAAAATATTCGTAGCAAACCGGTTAGGTGAAATTGACGAGTTAACTCAATCGCACGAGTGGCGATACGTACCTACCAATTTAAACGTTGCTGACTTGGCTACAAGGGATACATTCGACGTTGCTATGTTTAATAAAGAATGGCTTAACGGTCCTCGTTTTTTATATGATGATGAAAAGTCGTGGCCGGTCGATCTGATATTTACAAAAAATTGTGAGGTGAGTACCGAATGTGTGGCCGTATTAAATAGTGAAACTGGTGAGGTGCCTGCTGGGTTACCTGTACCTGATGCGAATCGATTTTCTTCGTTTCTTAGACTGCAGCGCGCAACTGCGGTTTTGCTAAAATCTATAAAAACGTTTAAGGGACTTACCGTTAAAGTAGACTGCGCCTTAATGGAGCACGCTGAACGCCTGCTGCTGATGCAAGCTCAAGCAGATTCTTTCCCCTTGGACATCGCTGCGATAAAAAAAGGTAAACCCTTACTGCCCACCAGTAAGTTGCTCACTTTGTCTCCGTATTTAGATGAGCATGGGATTCTTCGTGTCGGCGGGCGTATCGATGCTGCTACCGAGATCAGTCCAGAAGTAAAACGACCTATAATACTAGATGGTCAGCATCCGACAGCACGACTTCTAGTGCGTCGTTACCACATCATATCCGCCCACGGAAATCATGAAACTGTGGTGAACGAAGTAAAACAAAGATACTGGGTGCTTCGTTTACGGCCTACGGTTAAGTATGTTGTGCATAGGTGCATGTCGTGCAAGCTTAAAAGAAGTAAGCCGCTGGTGCCTAGAATGGGTGACCTTCCCGCGGCTCGCATGGCTCATCACCAACGAGTTTTTACCCACTGTGGATTAGATCTATTCGGACCAATGGAAGTGGCAATTGGAAGACAGCGAGCCAAGAGATATGGCGTCCTGTTCACATGCCTTACGGTACGTGCCGTACACATTGAGTTGGTGAGTTCTCTTTCATCTGACTCACTTATCATGGCGTTGCGTCGTATGGCAGCTCGTCGTGGATGGCCCAGTCACTTATACTCGGATAATGGAACTAATTTGCGAGGTTCTGATACGGAATTGCGCAAATCTATTAAAGAAATTGATTTTCAACCTTTGGAAAATGTAGCTGCAAACAATGCCGTTCAGTGGTCATTTATCCCCCCTGCCAGTCCTCACTGGGGTGGGGCATGGGAACGTCTTATTCGTTCTGTAAAGTCGTCTCTTCGAGTGATACTCAAAGAACGGGCGCCAAGGGAAGAAGTTCTAAGCACCTTGTTGGCAGAGGTCGAAAACATAGTTAACAGTCGTCCCTTGATGCACGTTTCAGTTGATCCCGGTGATCCCGAAACTTTAACGCCGAACCATTTTCTTTTAGGTAGCTCCTCCAACCTGCCCACACTTGGAAAATTCGACGAGTCTGACATGTATCTTAAGAAACTCTGGCGTAAGTCACAGACATTGGCCGATATGTTCTGGCAAAGGTGGGTAAAGGAAATCCTACCAGAGCTGCGACCACGGAAAAAATGGAACGAGGAACAGAAACCACTACAGGTAGGTGACTTGGTCCTGATCGTCGATCCTAGCGGTCCTCGCAACTTGTGGCGAAAGGGTCTTATTGAACGAGTGTACCCTGGTAAGGATGGCCGAGTCCGCGTCGTTGACGTGAAGACACAAACTGACACATTACGGCGATCTGTGGCACGCGTTGCACCCGTTTCACTAGTAGATTAGTGCTGCTTCAGCACTAGGGGTGGGGAGTGTTAGCGACGCGCTCATGCCTATTTTTAATTTATTATTTTTTTGTAAAAAAGGAGGGTAGTGTGTGTGAAAGAACCTCCATGTTTAAATTTTAACGTTACTTTAGTTCGCTACTAACCGTGCTTAAAGTAAGAGCTTTTTCGTGTGTTGTACCGAATTTTCCAAAAAGTAAAATATATTGTTCATTTTCATATTCGTGCGTGTATTTATTGCTTTCGGGGCTCCCACTGTCTACACAAACGGACTTTCGCATATAATATTAGTAAGGATTCAGGGTCTGTCTCACAAATCCCGACTATGCTCAAACTTAACTTAATAACTTAACTAAAGGTTGTATGATAAACAGTAGGGACCGACCGAACCCACTTTTCTGCCGAGAACCGAGACCGAGAATAAATTCAATTCAATTCAATTTATTTATTTTTCGAGAAACAATGGCTCATTAATGGTTAGTAACAATGGAACTTAAAAGCTAAGTTAGTACATAATATTATTAAATTAATATATTTATTACTATTATAAATTATTAAATTAATTAAGTTAATATATTCATTATTTGACATTTTTAAATTAATTAAATCAATATATTCATTATTATAAATAAATTACCTATTGTCAATACAAAGTAATGTTACATTCACTTAAGGGGTGGCTAGGTGGAAGTATGTAGGTGAACCCAGTGGCGCAAAAAAGGCGAGTCCCAGTGGTCGGCGATGGTGCTCAGGATGGAGTTGCGCGAGGCACGCAGACGCGCCAGCGTCGAGGCGCAGCGCTTACGCATCACGGCGTGGAAACCATCAGCTCGAAACTCCGCGAACATTGCTGATGCACTACAATATCTAGGCCTTCGCAACAATATCCTGAGCGCATCGTTGTATTGGACACGAAGCGCGCTGTATGTTTTCTGCGTGTAGTTGACCCATAGACTGCACGTGTAAAAGGACTGGCAGTATGCTTTGAAAAGCGTCACCTTAACTTGATGTGTACACAGTGCAAATCTACGAGCCAACATATTGCATCGAATAGCCAGCGCCCTTCGTTACCTCATTATGTCCATGTCATCGTTGAGGTCCTCAGTGACCCAATGGCCCAGATACTTAAATGCTGTAACCTGTTTTAGAGGAGTTCCACGCAATGTCACTGGCGGTACGACGGAATAACATTTGGTACCAGCTTTAAAGACCATTATCTCACTCTTTTTTGCATTGTATCTGAGCCCGTGAGCCACGCTCCGCAAACTCCTCGCAGATGGACAATAAACGCCTCAGCGCTGCGATCGATCGGCTGAGCAACACCATATCGTCTGCGTAACTTATGTTGTTGATACACACTCCGTCAATATGACAACCGATCTGTGTGTTGCTCAGCTCAACGAGCAGCCGGTTGATGTAAAGGTTGAACAGCCTCGGGGATGTTATCCCACCCTGTCTTACGCCACACCCCAGCTTGTATTCATCCGAGAGCGATCCAGCCCATCTCACATGATTGGTCTGGTAGCCGTACCAAAACTTAAAGAGATTTACAAACTCGCTAGGCACACCCGACCCCGCTAGCTCCCTCCACAGGACATTGTATGATACCAAATCAAATGCCTTGGACAGGTCCAGGAAACATGCATAGACAGGCGTTTTTCTATCTGTATAGTACCGAACAGTATGCTTGAGCGACAGGATTGCACTCTCTGTAGATAAATTGGGCTGAAAGCCAAATTGTGCATCATGTATGTGTAGGTATTGACTAAGCTGTCGATCAAGCAAACTGTCCAGCACCTTAGCTATAATTGTAGCCAACGATATAGGTCTAAAGTTGTTAGGATCGGCACTGTCTCCTGTCCTGTCCTTGATTATAGGCGTAACAATAGTTTTCATCATATCCTGAGGAAGATAGGAATGCGCTATACAAAAGTTAAACAACATGGCTAACACTCTCGGGAGATGGATACCAGCATGTTGTAGATGCTCGATACTGAGCCCATCATGCCCCGGGGATTTACCACGAACCATGCCTCTAACAGTAGACTTAACGTCCTTAATAGACAATGTGACCGGGCGGTTCGCCATCCCCGAGGTTTCAACTGACTCTGCAGGGGCTGTAGTAGTTTTACCCAAAGGAGACTGTACGTGGAAGTGGTCTCTAAATAAATTGGCAATGTCACCCGGGTCACTCTTGCCAGAGACACTCATGGGGAGGCTAGGCTTGGGGTTCACTTTATTTGTAGCATTCCAAAATTTTCCAAACTCCTTCTTTTTATGATGAGTTGCTATATTATTCATTTTAATTTGTTCCTCATGTTTTTGACACCATTTCAATTTAGATTTAAATATTTTCCTAGAATTAAATATATTATTATAATAGATGCCCGATTTAGGTTGTCCATATAGTAACCAAATTTCATAATCAAGCCGAGCCTTAACATGAGCCTCCCTGACATGTTGATTCCATCCAGCCACAACCTTTATTTTCCCCCCACCCCTAGGGGCACAGGTACATTCAGCTGCTTCAGTTAGGATCGTCACAATATTTTTGTACATATTTTCAATAATTACAGTATGGTCAACATTATTACACATATGGTCACAGCATTTATTAAATTCAATTGGAAAGTCTATCTCCCTAAGCTTATTATTACATAGGTCATGATATTTAGTTATTTCAACAAAATTCCTTTTCCCCCAGACCACTTTTCTATATGTACACTCTTTATTCGCATATGCAAGTTTAGGTTTCACTAAATTCAAGTCACATTTTATTAGAAGTGGCTTGTGATCTGACCAATATACATCGTCCAGCACTTGCGCTCCAGTGACCGTACGAGCGGCGGCGGCTGAGGCAGTGACATGGTCAAGCCATCGCCTCGCACCGTTAGATTGGCTTACAAACGTATAAGTATCCGCAGGCAACAACAATAAGTCGACACATGTCCAGTTTTGCTCTTTACAATAGTTCAGTAGTTCAGTGCAGAAAGACTCACCTGGGTGTGCATTAAAGTCCGCAAGCACAAATATGTTCTCCACATTGTTACTTTCCACGATCGCACTAATCTCACCCAGGCATGCCGTGAAGTCCACTAGATTTACACTGCAATCAGTCGGCATGTAAAGCGAAAATATAAGCACTTGACGATCACCAAGACTTATTTTTATTGCCACCAGACGCACACTAACACACTCAATGACGCTCACAGCTGTGAACAAACTCTTTCTCCAGAGCAGAGCCACACCACCATAGGGCCTGCCACGTAGTACACCCGCACCTGTGTCCACTGCTGACTTGCCGGTGTACGCAAAATCTCCATCCAGCTCCGCTAGGAACGCCACGTCGTGAGGGAGCAGCCATAAAAAGCAGTCTCGGCCGAGACCGAGCTGGCAACGATGTTTAAGCTATGTTTACATTACGCCAGCAGCTCAGCCCAGCAAACATTCCAGTAGAAGTACATTACGTGGTGTGTTTGACGTTCTTTTAAAATCGACGAATATGCCAGGCAATGTACTTCTACTCGCTACTTGACTCGGTCGTCTACTTAGCGTAATGTAAACATAGCCTTAGGTTCGTTGAAAAAATACCGATATATCGATATTTTTAATTCGATATATCTATATTTTTAGCCGATAAAATATTTTCATTCGATATATCAATGAAAATTATATCTAATATCGAAAATCGTGTCAAAATGGCATATTTTTTTAAATTAAACATGCATTACATATTACATAAATACCTAGGTAACTAAAGTCACTAGAATGCAAAGCCGTAAAACAACTATCTAGTCCGTGGTAAAGCTAACCAACAGGACGATTATAGCCTTTCTGTCCATCAATGTACGTACATTGTTGTCACCCTATTTTGAAAATCTCATGCAAATTTTAACATTGATTATATTGTAACTACTGCAGGGATTGGTTCCAAATAAAGCTAGATCCTTAGTACCGGAAATTCTTATTACTATTGACTGCTTTACAACTTAAGTAACGCAAAATTCACGTAACGTGACAGTATTAATTGTGGGCCACACAGTCTGATGGGTCGAAATATTGTTTTTGCTTTTTCTATTGATGTGTTGTTACGCGAACTGATTTGAAGTGTTATATGCTGTCACTTATCAAACGTAACGCTGCTAGACTGCTTCATTTGCCTCCAAACGGTTTAGTTGACGATATTTTGACAAATGAAAACTGGTACACACGGTTCCGTGTGTGCCACGTTTAAACAACGATTTTATGAGATCTGTTCTGTTTTGTATGATGTTCGAGTGTTAAATCTTATTTATTTTTGCGTCACTGAGCATCTAAGGAGTAAAACTGGACTTTCGTTAGCTAGTTTTTGTTATTTCCAGCATCCATAATCTTCAGTGTCATCTCGTGAGTGCCACGTTCAGACGTCAATCATTCATAAACTCTTGCGTTACGTTTGTTCTGAATACCAAAATAAGAAATTGTTTATCCGTCACTGAAGGATTTTATAGCTCACAAGCCAGTAGGAGTAAGGCACATACGAGATGACGATCATAAAAAATGTAGGTATACTGTGGTGACCGATAACCAAGAAGCTTATAACCCCAATTGAGATTGCACGGCTAGTGTCATATTGAAGATAGAAAAAATGTCCTTGAGTGACGTTACGGCTTATTGCTATCTCTTTCTTTAGCGTGACAATACGTTTTCGTTTCTCACGAACGAACGAACGATGAACAACGAACACGTAATGTAACACTAAAGAAAGAGATAGCAATAAGCCGTCACGTCACTCAAGGACATTTTTTCTACCTTCACTATGACACTAGCCGGTGCAATCTCCATTGGAGGTATAAGCTTCTTGCCGATAACTCAGCGGTTAGCCTGCTGGGATGCACTTCTTCTAGGAAAGTAGATTGCCAAAACAAAAATAAGAAGATTTTTGTTTTGGCAATCTACTTTCCTCTTGGAAGTAATTTTTGAATCATGGGAAATTTTTAAATCTTTGTTTAGAATATTCATATTATTTCGAAATCTAAATCGGTAACCTATGGATATTTTCTGCTCTTTAGAATAAAAAATATGTAGTTGCTTAATATTATTAAAAGGTTATATAAACATTGCTCCATAGCAAAAACAAAAAATAACGTCAATTGAAAATGAAAATTGAATTGGAGAATTCTTTAAAAAAATCGCTTACTATGTTTACTGTTTACATTTTATACCAAAAATAGACCTTTACACTAAAACTAGACTACCTATATTATGAATGTTCTGACACATTTATTACACTTAAGTAAAATAGCACTTTAAAATATGATCTGGAAACGAGCACCAATTTTACAATGTGCGTAGTCTTAATTCATTTCGTTTTTAACAGTGTTGTTTGTATGTGTGGGTGTCTGGTTATGTATACTTTTGTGAAGAATACTATCTAGCCAAGCCATTTCATACGATTACTTTAAATGTAAGGATTATAGTGTAAAAATATCATAAATTGTAAACCCTATCCACTCTTGGATAAATCTTGTCCGAAAGTCAATTTAATATTTTCGGATATTTTTTAAACGAGGATCAATAAGGGATTTATTAAGGGTCGTAATACCGTTTGTAACGAGTCTTGCCCTATTTGAATGAAAACAAAAATGAGTAAGTAATTTAAGAAACGTTTATTATTTAAAAATAATTTTGTTCTTATACACTTCTAGCGAATTATAAAGTATTCAAAAAAAAGTGATTATTTTGGGGTTAGCACCGAAATTAATACATACAGCCGCCATTTAGCAAATTTTATCTCTTCAAAATCAGCCTGTTACAAATTGCGAATAAAAAAAACACGATATCCATGTACTTCTATACAAAACAAATCACTTCCCGTGATCCGTGAGACAACCTACCCTTAAGAAAAAGACATCTTGACACCTGGTATAAATTTATCCGACCATTACAATTCGAACATCGCTCACTTTTAAAACAGCAATCATTTAAAAATCGTCTGCAATTTGGAAGATTTTATGCTTTTTTGGAGATAACAAAACAACATTTAAAACGTTATTTCCTGTAGTTTATTGGCCATAAACTACGAACAAAACTACTTTTGAGACGTGGCCAGTGGGGCACAGACGGGCACTTCGATTTTGATAGCTGAAAAAACCACGTAAATGTTTATATTTTCCCAATATTATACCACCCGCCCGCAGTATGTTTATTTATTAAATTGACGAGTACAAAAGGTATTTGTGAACACAGTAAATAACACCAAATAAGCAAAAAACTGTTGAGCCAAAGTGTACGTTCCTAGTTGTCAATAATTTCCACTTTCAACTGTCAGTAGCTCGTATGGGAACGGCTGCACAAAGGAGTGATATATGAATGAAATGACCGTCGGATAGTAAGAAAGAGGAGGGAACATTAAAATAGGCGCACAGTTTAATGCGTTAAAACGAGACAACACTTTTTTGACGGTCTGTCGTTTTGGATGAATTATATCCGCACCCTGATTATCTAAATAGAAACTATTTAGCGACCGGTTTCATTTGACATACATTGTTACTTTTCTTTGGTTTTTTTTCACCCCAAAAAGAAGTAGCAATGTATCACATTCATCTGTCAAATAAGACCGGTCGCTAGGTGGTTTCCAATTAGATAATCAGCCCGCCGTGAATCACGCCTCGATCGTCTCGTTTTGGCAAAAATTGACCGCCGATCATGTGAGTGGATAAGAATCAATTTGCGAATAATTAAAATAGCCACTGAGGCGATGCGGGTTACACTTTGATACCCGGCGCGTACGAGCTAAAGCGATTGGGGCTCGAATCCGCGTCTCAGCTGTGTTTGTTACTAGTGATGGTAAAACGTTATTCATTCAGTTATAGTCACCGAACCAAACTCGACAAAATGGCGCCAAAAACTCTCTGGGATGCCCTCAATGAGATTTATGGATTAAGGTCTCTACTCACAACCCAACGCGGTGGAAAGATTTGATGGGAGGCCGAACAAATTGGGTGGTTGTAAGTACAATGCGATTAAACTGACAATATATTGACAGTCATCTGTTGCAACTTCAGAGCGCTTACGCTTGCGGTACAAAACGATGTACTAATTTTGACCTGTAAAACTTTCTCTTTGCCATATATTCTCGAGTGAAGTGAAGTTGTAACGCATTGTAATAATTTAGTTAGCACATCAGTCGAATCTCTGCACTTTTCATTCAAAACACTGCACAACTTGACATGCAAAGCTCTGCACTGTTCCAGGGACCGGAACCCTTTCGATTTTGATCTACGATATCTCGTATTCTCATGATGCTATGATTGTTTTGTTTGCATATCGAATCGGCGGGCTGATTATCTAATTAGAAACCACCTAGCGACCGGTTGCAGTTTATAGATGATAGTGATCCATTGCTACTTCTTTTAGGATTAAAAAAAAACATACCAAAGAAAAGTAGCAATGTATGTGAAATGAAACCGGTCGCTAAATAGTTTCTTTTTAGATAATCAGGGTGCGGGTTTATCTATCAAATAATCTGTGGGCTGATTATCTAACTTTGATGCAATCAACTCTGTCAGAAATCGCAGTAACACTGCAGCTGCTTTAGTATGAACCATTGATGTGCCTCCGGAAAACATACAGCATTGTTTATGAAGAAGCAGTGTGTACTTAGCTTTATGTTAGTAGTCTGTGGCGCAAACCATAGACAAACTCGTACTTCCGGTTGCTGTCAGCTAGATGTCACCACTGTCACCGGCAAGGGCGGGGGGTGCTCGCCGCCATGTTCGTAGCTCATAGCGTTGTGTACTTTTGCCGCGTGCGGACGTAAATCCGCTTATATCTACTCAATCGTATAAAATGAACGCGTTTTGAGCTCGGTTGTTCGTATAAATGATTGCTCAAAATTAAAAAATAAGTTTATTTTTAATTAACACCTTTTTATACGGTTTTTGTGAAAAAAAATGGCGTCATCGGCACACGACTGACGCACCTCGAAACCAGAGAAGGATCCAGCGTACGAGATTGTAGCAGCAGCATCAAGCAGGGACAGCAGCAAGCAGCAGCAGCAGCAGCAAATCCACAGGTAACGGACGATTATCGGATCGACACGTTAGTAATCAATCAGGTGAGTCTACCCTCAAATATAATTGTGTTATTTTCATGCACCAATGAATTCTTATGGAGTTTTCTGAGCAAGCCAATAATGCCAATACTGAGTTTCGATCTTTGTTTGCTTAAAACAAATGGTGTTTATTGTATATAAACCGTTTAACGCTGTTCAATCAGCAAAAGACCGTCGACGGTTGCACCACTTTGCTTACAATTTCTTTGAATTCTCTAGACCTGCTGACGTAAAAATATAAGTGCCTTTTACTCGCCTACAATACAAGGCAACATTATTTAATTTGCATCATATGATAGCCCGGTCGGGTTCTACAATCTAAAATTGAAGGATGCGTTATGTCGGCTCAATAAAAGTATGGCATTTTGGTACCTATCAAACAGTCATAGCTGCTCTAATGAATACTTATCCGGTTTGAGAGAATTATAATAATCAAACTCACAAGGCATTCTTGATTTGGCTCACGAAGGCCTGACGGCACTGAATAACAACAACCTTAAAATTCAGATGCTCAGTTTTTTAGTGAGATAGTTTTATATAATGATGGCAGCGAAATGATTTCTTTCGTGAAATTTCCGCTGCTCCTTATTTTCGTTTTGGAGATTATACTTTACTGTGGAGTGGATTGTTTTTTGAAATTATCGTCGCTCAGATTGCGTTGTGATCAGTACGATAGTTCAGTTGTTTTTCGAAAAGAATTTACTAAAAGTTACTTAGTATTTTTCAAAGTCAAAAACAATCGCTAATAATGTTGGAAATTATCGAGCATCATAAGGAACTAACAACGTTTCGACCTTTAACCGGCGCGGCGTTACAGACGCCCGTGGTTTATTTGCAAGCTTTTTCTGCGGAAGAAAAGCATAAGCGATCAATTTTTGACTTCGGAACCTGAACGAAATTCATTAAAACCTAGTCGTTTTGAACAATTTCACATTCAGTTGAGTTCTTCCAATCTTAGTATTGAATGACAGAGTTGGACACTTTTCAAAGTCAATTGTCAAGATCAGTTATCAAGGTCAAAAGTCAAGGTCAGTTGTCAAGGTCAGTTATCCGAAAAGACATGCATCCCTTGGGTCATCAACATTTCACTTCTTTTCATCAGGAACATGCTAGGTCGCGGAGACCTTGCATGCAAAAGGTTGTCGAGTGCTAGTCTGCCTAGACGACTTCCTTTTTGGTCCTTCAGGACCTAACCAAGTTATGTCTCAGGCTGCGGAAGCTGTGAGGCACTTGGTCCAATACAAGCTATGTCTTGAGGCTGCGGAAGCGGTGAGACATGCTGTCTGGAGGCTGCGGAAGCTATAAGACACTTTATTTATTGATTTATGCACCAAGTGAGTCTCCTGAACCAAATATAGCTTATGACTTCAGGCTGCGGAAGCCAGGACTCACCTAGACCAGTAAGACATTTTATTTATTGATTTATGCACCAAGTGAGACTCTTGAATCAAATGTAGCTTATGACTTCAGGCTGCGGAAGCCAGGGAACTCACCTAGACCAGTACAGGTTATTCTTCCAGGCTACGGAATCCATGAGATATGAGGAAAATTTGGGGCTGGAAACTACCTCAGTATCGATTTTAAAAGATTTAAATTATACATTGTATTAACTATAGAAATGACCTTGCTTACTCATAAACAAGTTAACCTTATCAAGTTACAAGACCTCGACCTTGCAACAAAGATGTATCAAACCCTTTAACGGCTCCTAAATCGCCCGGGTAAACTGAACTTTTCCAACTTTGGGTTCGCCATAGCGCAACGCAGACCTGACAACCGCTAATCGCACTACTACGTACTTAAGGTGACTCGACACGCAACGACCACGACATACACCTCAATCGGTTGTTGTTGGCAGATAGGTACTAAGTACCTACATCATTACATGATAGGGTGACGCGGAGCCACATATCATTCCGAAAATTATACTTTATCACTACAGATGCTTTGGATTCAAGATGTGGTGCTCTATGTAGAACGTCTATTCCAGGCATGTGGACAATAAAGAACTATTTCTCAGTAAACAGAAGGCAGACTCGTCAAATACTAGCTTTCTCCGACATGACATGAAGGCGACAGAAACAAAAATAACATACCGCCTAGCGCTTGCCAGCAGGACCACTACCAGCGAAAAGGCATCTCTAGCTCGGAGCAACTACAAGTCTTCGGAGGACTTTTTTGCATAATAAGAGATTGCACATACAACCAAAGGCAATGTTATTCAGAACATGTTTTCATAGATTGCCGAGTTCCATCAGCGAACTAAATTCTTGTACAATTATAACTATAAGCCTTCAGCTTCTTGGCAGATCTTGGAGATACCACTTACCCTAAGTAGCTCCATCAACCAGCATACTCCTCATGATATTGTGTAATATTTGAGCATTGACCTAACTGTATCGAGAACGTACCCGTTAGTCGCACCAGATTAACCTGAATCACCTCGGACCGTTTAGATTTAGGTGACTTAGTATCTGCATTGCTGGATGACCCACACGACATATGCACAGGTGAAAGCATACATCCTGGACGTTTTGAAAGTTGGGGGAGGGGGCAGTCTAATAAAACAAAGCTCAGAAGAAGAGGCGTCGGGTGAGTAAGGGTACGAGGAATTTGGCACAAATACTGTCAAATAAATAACTGACCAGAGTTAAAAAGACAACTTTGGTTGTACCCCGTGATTGGCCACTTTGACCACATGACATGTGCCTTGAAGCACGCTCAACTTGCCAATGTCGTAAAACGTTTCTAATCTATTTAGTAAAAGTGTTAAGGTAAAGGTAAACTAACCTACAGTACTATTGTAGTACTTACAAAAAAAGCAATCACAAGTTTTTTTTTGTGTACCTCATATTAAATTAATAAATCTTTTTATTAATTCAATAAAACAACATGTTCCTTGTACGGCTCTAAGCCAATTTAATCTAATTAAGTCAAAGAAACACTTATAAACCTCGCTTGTAAAACAACAAATAATGTTACCGCTAGCGTCTGGGTGAAAAGTCCACAAATCACTCTTTTTCAAGTTTCTAACAACAGTATTGATTGTGACCAAATATTAATTTTATATTTACCTTTCAGTTGAAAACTGACACATTCCGACAGACAGTCAACTTGGATGCTGTGTTCCAATACATAGGTAAATATTTCCTGGTACCAACACTGCTTAAAAGTTACTTACTCATTTTTTTTTTTTTTTTTTCTCTCTAGGAGACCTGCATTATTTCGATGAATAGTATGTACGAAAGAAGATCTAAATTAATCAGGTAATTTAATAAATAATTTTATCACAGTATGTGCATCACCTATCCTATAGGAAATTAGGTAAGTATCACCTTTATAGATAGCGGAGTCTAAGCAACTCCGAAGATGCAGATGTGCTGTGCTGTGGCCGTTTTAGGCTGGTACGAGGACCAAACTGTTGGAAAGCATTTATTTATTTTCTTAGGAAACCAACAGAGTTTTTCTATTATTACATTACTTCAGTTACATTAAAACAAAGCATTGAAAAAATAAAATACTTACTTATACTTTTTAATAACTACAGTATAAAGCAGTAAGTATATTGATTGGTCGCAAATTAAGACCTTTGCATGAAATATTTATTTTTCAATGCTATATTTCACACTAGGGAAGAGCATTCTTTTTGTACCTATGCACTCAGGTGGTAATCCAACCCACGATTGATTTTGATCGATCTTATCAGTGATAAGTGGAACTTATTCTTAATAATTATATTAGTTGAAATTATTCTTTATCGCGATTAATTTGATAGATGTCCATTAATTTTGCCTTTTTGTTAACTTCATAGTTAACACCAATAGTATTACATTAAGATATTTTTTTATAGAAAATACTATAAACAAAATTAATCTTACTACCCAATATGTTATATTTTACACTATCAAAGTATGTAATACATATATACAAATAATCATCATAGCGTTGTGTTAATCATTCTCACCAGCAGATAGCAAACACGTCTTCATAAACAATGCTGTATGTTTTCCGGAGGCACATCAATATAACGGTTTTACATAACAATAAAACCGATATTATGTGCCGAGAAGGAAAACATACAGCATTGCAGGAAGTCCTTCCTGGTGAAGACTATGAGCTACGAACATGGCGGCGAGCACCCCCCGCCCTTGCCGGTGACAGTGGTGACATCTAGCTGACAGCAACCGGAAGTACGAGTTTGTCTATGGTTTGCGCCACAGACTACTAACATAAAGCTAAGTACACACTGCTTCTTCATAAACAATGCTGTATGTTTTCCTTCTCGGCACATAATATCGGTTTTATTGTTATGTAAAACCGTTATAATGTGACAACTATCTTACTTAAAGCAGCAATACAACTGCGATTTCAATCGAGAATTGTTAGCAACAGAGTTACGTAATTTGGGGCATAGTAGAACCAAATATTTGGTTCTACTATGTTTGGGGTCTGTTTACCGTATATTTTTTTAAGTTTTTTTTCTGTAAATACTAAAAACCCAAACGCACAAATGGGTTCTTAAGGGGTTTTTCCGACCCCTGCACTGTTCACACGAAACTCTGCACTTGCGGAAACAAAAAACGGCATTCTTCACTTAAAGCTCTGAACTTATCACTCAAAATTCTGCAATATTTATTCGAAATTCTGCACTTGTCACACAACTGCACACATGAGTCTGCAATTGTCATTCAAAACTCTGCAATCGTCACACAAAACTTTACACTCTTTACTCAACACTCTTGCAATCGTCTCTCGAAACTGTGTCATCATAAATTAAGCTTCATTTCATTACCCCGTCGTAGAATTATACCTATCTCCATCGCTTTCAATAGTAGTATTGTATGGAGAATTTGCATTTTCCATACTAATATTTTCTTAATTTATTTACCAACCATGGACGCTAATTTATGCACAAAAACATTTATGCACAAATGTTCAAGCACTCCGCTAATGCCAAATTGTGTTAAGTTGCCAATGAGCATGCAGCGATTTATCAGGCAAAACTTATAATGTCTGTTTAGATAAACAGACATCATAAGTTTTGCGGAATACTTGTCGTTATAAAGAAATCTTTCTAACGACAAGTATTCCGCATAGTGGCGTTATATTTTGTCCCTTTTTTGATGTAAGTCAATGTTTGTAGATAACCTACGGTTTTTTTAATGATGTTGGCGTTTATCGTAATTCTATACCTACCATAGACATAGAAAAATTTTCGCTGCGCTCAAAAAGACCAACAAAGCGTGAAAAAGAGAAGTTAACATCATACGGACAGGACACGGTCTATGTAAAAAAGAGACAAAGGATCAGGTGACATGTGCCAACATTTTTTACAGTAAGAGCCCCTAGCCTAGCAAATGAGCTATCACAGTTTGTTTAAAATATTTGTTAATCTTAATTAGAATTTAAAATTAAGGTATCGTGGAGCCATGGTGTCTTGTGCTCTAAGTAATTGTGATGTGACAAAAAGAAATAATCCAAGTAATCACACTTTTCACAGGTAAATAAGATATTGCCACACATTTCTCTAAAACCAAATTTCTCTACATTTATTCGTTTATCGACGAAGAAAACAGTATGGAACATAGTTTATTAATTTCCTTTGCCGTATATAGTCAAATTTTATGAATCTAAGTCATATTTTAAGTATCTCATATAAAATGTATGCATTCGTTTTCGGAACACCTGTTTATTGACATTGTTGTTCTTTGACATTCTATTTCTATGATACCTACTTATAATATCATTTAATTCATCATAAAAGAATAGAAAAGCAAACACAATAGAATATCTTACAATTTAATATAAAAAAAGGTTAATAACTAAATAAATATACGACTAGAGAGACCAAAATAAACACCGAAGGTTCTAGTTTCGCGCCAAAACTCGTAAAGTCCACCAACTGACAGCTGTCAGTTGAGTTTGACAAGCTCCGTTCGAAATTCAGCGGGATTTTGTCGTAAGGATGCGTTCGTAAAACATCATCTGTGGCCAATTTCCAAGTATTGTTATGGAAGAGGATATCCATTTGGTGGTTAAATGGTCCGTACATTGAAAACATAGCGGTGTGGAATGGAGAATGTTTGCCAAACAGTTGGTCCAACTTTGTGAAAACGTTCACTATTTCTTGTTTGCGCATCGCTGTGACGTTGTTGCTGGCGAATATGTGGCCAAGGTTTGACCAACTGATGAAGCAGTATTTGGTGTTCTCTTGAGGACAAATTGGGCGTATTCTGATTGGTTCTTTCGCCCATGGGTATTGAGGCAACTTGTTTTCTGTAACAAAAAAATATTTGAGAAAGTATTCAAGTAAGAACTTCCGCGGGCTGATTATCTAATTAGAACCCACCTAGCGACCGATCTCATTTGACAGATGAATGAAATACATTGCTACTTCTTTTTGGGGTAAAAAAACATACCAAAGAAAAGTAGCAATGTATGTCAAATGAAACCGGTCGCTAAATAGTTTCTATTTAGATAATCAGCCTGCGGGTCTTTCGGCTAATTAATGTAAACTGTAATTTGACAGATGCAATTGATACATTTCTATTTCGTTTTGACACAAATAAAAACTAACCAAAGAAATTCAGCAATGTATCACATCCAACTGTCAAATTAGAGCAAACGCTGGTACAAATATTGCATCAGGTGTGTATAGAATAGCGATCTGAATCTCCTCCATTCACTCCCTGGATGGCCATCATCAGATCACAGCTAGGTCAATCCCTGGCGGAGAACCAAGGCTTCAAAGTTACCCCGTCTGTATGAAAATTGACTGGTGCAGGCGCGGTCCGAGGGGGGGGGGGGTCACAGGGGACATGACCCCCCCAAAATCGTATACGTCATATAGAAAAAGCTTCTAAAAATTTACAGAAAAGCAATTATTATTATTAGTGACTCCCCCCCAAAATTTCAGGCTGCGACCGCGCCTGGACTGCTGTCCTTAATTATCTGGCCATTACTGTCATGGTACCGTACAAAAATGCTCAGAAAAAAAATATTTTTTTTAATAGAAGAAAAATTACTAACCTGCGTACAAGTTATAAGTCTCCATTTTGATGAAAGCCACATCGCTTTTGCCTTCAACCAGCGACTGCAAAGCTTGCATATCACCGCTCAACACTTTCCCATCTTCCTTATAGCAACTCTTAGTAAAACTATCTTTCAAAGCATCTGAAACGTTCATCTTTTCGAAACCAGGAGAACATATTTCGCTGAAATAACTTTTAATATCTTTGCATTTAATCTCGTCTTTGTTAGTGATGTAGCGTAAAACGGAATGCCATGCGTAGCCATCGTATTGAGGGAATGACGCGCGTTTCCCGCGCAAATCCGCCATGTTGTTGATGTCAGACGAATCAATGACATATGCGACTACTGTGTTCGTTTGGTCCACTATTGGGTTGGATTCGTGAAGGATTGGGGTAAGTAAATAATCCCTGTAAAAAAAGATATAATTATTAACTTTTATTTTGACAAGTAAGCTATGTTTGTCGATACAATCCGCACAGATAAAAAATGGGATTCAAAATGGCGGTTTACCACGCAATCCACAATGAGTGGGAGTGAAAGAGATAGGGTGTGGCGTTTAGAGTGCGAGAGAGAAGTGAATATGTGCGACGTCGTTTTTAATCACATTCTTTATCCGCGCGGGTTGTACTAGTCTTTACTGGTCCCGAGCAGGCTAATCACTAAGGCATCAAAAGTAATTAAATTGAACTAAGTATAAAACAAATTACTTTCCACGGTTAAAATGTGAACTGTGTTTATCGCTGACTTAGCGATTGGTCTGCTTGAATGCATCCAATGTAAAATCTTAAATAACCCGCAGGCATTCGATTTTTGTAAGTATTTTCTCACCTCATTCCTTTGAGGAGCCAGTCACTATCAGCTTGAACCACGTATTTTCCTTGCTGGGCGCCTCTAAAGCAACTCTGGAAACAAATAAATTATTATAAGCATTGTGTAAGTAAGCTAGAACACCATTGTCAAGAAGCTAAATGGCGATTTTAAGCAGTCTTTGGTCGAATCTTCTATATTTATACTACGATATCTCAGGGTTCCATTTTAGGTCCGCTACTATTTATATTTAGTACGATTTCTGACACTCTGACCTTTGTTTACCGAACTACCTATGATGCCATAATAACAATTTAAACTTCGGAGGCGGTTAATAATATTACGTACGCAGCGCTATGCAATTTGAAATAGTACTTTATTGCCGTGCGGCGAGAGTAGCTTATTATTTGATTGTCCTCGCGCGGATGGGCTTCTGTACGTTAGTACAGCAGCAAAAAATGTCCTCACCTCTTGCTCTATGGCGCACTGCAGCGGCGGCGCCACCCCGTACCCGGCGCCCGCCTCGCTCAGCCACTCGCACTTGTCTATCTCCAAGATTTATAGATAATATAGGTACCATCTACAAACCCTAGTCAAGCCCCGACATGAGCGCTTCAATTAAGATGGTGAGATGAATGCCAAGTTCTGACCAGGGGCCCTACCGCCTAACTCAAAGCTTTAGCCAGAGCGATAGCAATGCTCTATCTGTCCTTGTCATATCATAACACGATGACAAGGACGGACAGTGCACTAACGTCATAAACCAAAGCCCTCTGGCTTTGGTTAGGCGAGCGATCAGCGTCAAAGCGATAGAGTTAGGCGGTCCCGCTGCAGGGGCCGTACCGGGTAACTTAATGGCTATCGTAATCGCTTTCATTTGACAGATGGATGTGATACATTGCTACTTTTCTTTGTTAAGTATTTATTTATGCCAAATAGAAGTAGCAATGTGTCGCATCAATCTGTCAAATGAAAACGATTACGATAGCCATGAAAATTAGCCGGTACAGCCCCAGTTACGTATTCAGTCCTCACTTCTTGGTCTTGCTCTATGGCGCACTGCAGCGGCGGCGCCACGCCGTACACGGCGCCCGCCTCGCTCAGCCACTCGCACTTGTTCATCTCCAAGATTTACAGATAATATAGATACCATCTAGTAACCCTAGTCAAGCCCCGAGTTGAGCGCCTCAATCAAGATGGTGAGATGAAGGCAAAGTTCTGACCAGTTCCGTATTAAGTCCTCACCTCTTGGTCTTGCTCTATGGCGCACTGCAGCGGCGGCGCCACGCCGTACACGGCGCCCGCCTCGCTCAGCCACTCGCACTTGTTCATCTCCAAGATTTACAGATAATATAGATACCATCTAGTAACCCTAGTCAAGCCCCGAGTTGAGCGCCTCAATCAAGATGGTGAGATGAAGGCAAAGTTCTGACCAGTTCCGTATTAAGTCCTCACCTCTTGGTCTTGCTCTATGGCGCACTGCAGCGGCGGCGCCACGCCGTACACGGCGCCCGCCTCGCTCAGCCACTCGCACTTGTTCATCTCCAAGATTTACAGATAATATAGATACCATCTAGTAACCCTAGTCAAGCCCCGAGTTGAGCGCCTCAATCAAGATGGTGAGATGAAGGCAAAGTTCTGACCAGTTACGTATTAAGTCCTCACCTCTTGGTCTTGCTCTATGGCGCACTGCAGCGGCGGCGCCACGCCGTACACGGCGCCCGCCTCGCTCAGCCACTCGCACTTGTTTCTCTCCAAGATCGATGTCGTGCACAGGGTTATGTGTCTGTGGACGAAATAGCTTAATATTGAATTCTGTATGATTGATTTTTAAGTTAGGGAAAAGTGCCTTCGTTTTTATTGCTTGAACAAATTATGTTCGCAACATATATTCACAACATATGTTCACAACACTTAGTTTAGATTTAAGGCTAACTGCTACTGTTGCTTTATTTATTTTAATTTATCTTCAAAACTTTGTATGGTCGTAAGTGACTGATGTACAAGCTTTATTGTCCTTCATGCTGGATAAAAAGCATGTTTTTTATCCGGCTCGAAGGACCACAAACAATTTTTGTACCACTCACCTTGGTGGATCACACCCGCTTTGGCTATATGCCTCCCTGAATCCCTTAGCCCTCCCTAGATAGTCCATGGGCACTAGCGTAATTGTCGTGACTAATGTAAAACCTCTTTGGTCCTTCGAGCCGGATAATAAATTTGTTAATTAACCATTTTGTACCACTCACCTTGGTGGATCACACCCGCTTTGACTGTATGCTTCTCTGAACCCCTTAGCCCTCCCTAGATAGTCCATGGGCGCTAGGGGCGGTTGTAAAGGCTCGGGTTGTGCTTGGTGGATCTCTAGTAAGGCGGCGAGTGCCCCGCGCCAATGGGAGTCTATTATGACCGTTCTGTTGGCTAGTGTGAGGGCTAGCTGAGCTACTTTTTCTGCGGCTTTCCTATAAAAAAAATAGATGTTTGAGCAGAAGACAAAAAAGAAAAATGAAATAAATATATAAATAAATAAATTTTGAGGATGTGTTCAGTCCATGAAACTGAACAATTTTGTCTAAGAAACACGTGGTCAAATATGTAAAATAAAAATCGACTTTCCATACAAATCAAAGAGATTACGTGATCAATTTAGTAGGTATGGGATGACCAAAATTTTTTGGCGAAATTTGACACATGTTTCTTAGAGAAAGTTGTTTAGTTTCATGGACTGGACACATCCTTAAAATTTGGATCATCATCATCATCATCATCATATCAGCCGCACGACACCCACTGCTGGGTATAGGCCTCCCCCAAGGATTTCCACGACGATCGGTCCTGCGCTTCCCACATCCAGTGGCTTCCGGCAACCTTCACCAGATCGTCGGTCCACCTTGTCGGGGGCCTTCCCATGGAGCGTCGTCCGGTGCGCGGTCGCCATTCAAGAACCTTTCCACCCCAACGGCCATCGGTTCTTCTCGCTATGTGTCCAGCCCACTGCCACTTTAGCTGAGCAATCCTTCGAGCGATGTCGGTTACTTTAGTTCGCCTGCGGATCTCCTCATTTCTGATTCGATCACGCAGGGAAACGCCGAGCATGGCTCTCTCCATTGCACGCTGGGTGACCTTGAGCCTCCTTATAAGACCCATAGTTAGCGACCACGTTTCACTGCCGTAAGTCATCACTGGCAACACACACTGGTCATAGACTTTCGTCTTGAGACACTGAGGTAAATCGGACACGAAGATTTTTCGGAGCTTCCCGAATGCTGCCCATCCGAGTTGGATTCGACGAGAGATCTCCTTCTCAAAGTTGGACCTACCTAACTGGACTGCCTGTCCTAGGTATACATAATGGTCAACAGCTTCAAGTGTAGTGTTCCCAACATGAACTGGAGCGGGCACAACATGGGCATTCGACATGATTTTCGTCTTATCCATGTTCATTTTAAGACCCACTCTTTGGGAAGCACTACGGAGATCTTCGAGCATTGTGTTCAGGTCCTCCAAGGTCTCAGCCATAAGAACTATATCATCGGCAAAACGAAGGTGTGTTAGGTATTGGCCATTAATGTTGATGCCGAGTCCTTTCCAGTCTAAGAGTTTAAAGATATCCTCCAACGCAGCTGTGAACAGTTTCGGAGAAATAACATCTCCCTGTCTCACACCTCGCTGCAGTTGAATAGGATTTGTTCTCTGGTTCTGTACTCGGACCGACATGGTGGCATTTTTGTATAAATACCTCAACACCTCGATATACCTGTAGTCCACTTGGCACATTTGGAGAGACTGCAGCACCGCCCAGGTTTCAATCGAATCAAAGGCTTTCTCATAATCCACGAACGCCAAGCAAAGTGGCAGATTATACTCCTCGGTCTTCTGTATGACCTGCCGCAGCGTATGGATGTGGTCTATGGTGCTAAAGCCTATTCGGAACCCGGCTTGTTCGGGAGGTTGGAAGTCGTCGAACTTGCGAGCGAGACGGTTCGTAAGGACTCTCGAAAACAGCTTATAGACATGACTCAGAAGCGAGATGGGTCTATAGTTCTTTAAGAGGGACTTGTCACCCTTTTTAAAGAACAAAATCACCTCACTTATGTTCCATGTCTTCGGCGTTCTGCCCTCGACGATGACGGAATTGAAAAGCTTCTTGAGGACTTTAAGTATCGGCTTACCGCCCGCTCTCAGAAGTTCTGTAGTAATTCCGTCGTCGCCCGCCGCCTTGTTGTTTTTCAGCTGTTTGAGAGCCATACTAATCTCGTACATGCTGACGTCCGGGATATCTTGGGTATAGTGTCGGGTAAGCTTGGCTCTGGGGTCTTTAGCCTTGCTTTCAACGGGTGTCTGCGTGGAATATAACTGCCCATAGAAACTCTCGATCTCCCTAAGGATTTCAGGCTTCGCTGAGATGATGCGTCCGTCGTCAGTTTTCAGCTTCGTCATCTGGCTTTGCCCAATAGACAGATCTCTCGCGAACACTTTGGAGCCTTTGTTCCGCCCGATGGCCTCTTTAATACGATTCGTATTAAATTGGCGAAGGTCGCTCGTCAAAGACTTAGATATCTGTCTATTAAGCTGCCGATAACGATTAGCATCTACTGAACTCTGGAGCCTCATTTCACGTCTCTGATCCATGAGTAGGAGTGTGTGGTCGGAGAGTTTATTTGTGTGTCCATTCATGAGGGGGTTTGCCATAATCGCCACGCTTGGCAGGCGGGTTGGCGATCGCAGTAGGCCAAGAATTTTGGAGACGCTGCTGCCCGTCTCCTGATGGCTGTGTTCCCTTAGTCGCCTTTTACGACACCCACGGGATGAGAGGGGGTAGTGCTATTCTAAGCCGGCACATACACGGCAATTGTATGTGCCGTGTATGTGCCGGCTAACAAAAATTTGGATGGTAAGTTCAAAATGACCCGATATTTTTTTCTTAAAATACCTAGTGATTATCTGATCATAATATTTTTGGAATGAAAAAATGTGAATGTATGTAATTTGATGTATGTAAAGTTACCTTTTAGCTACAATGACCGGCCAAGGTCGGTGCAGCCACACGCAGGGCTCCGCGCTCGCGAGCGCCTGCTTGCTTCCGTCGCGACACAGCAGCGAGTATTTTCCCGCGGACGGGTATATGCTGTCGGGCTGTTTGTTCTTTAGCTGTTCATAAAGAAATCTATACTCATCAACTTTGTCTAGGGATACAGGTGTTATTTTCATACAAACGAGGTAACTTTGAAGCCTTGGTTTTCTGCTAGGGATGTACCGTGCTGTGATCTGATGATGGCCATCCAGGGAGTGAATGGAGGAGATTCAGATCGCTATACACACCCAACTGATCTAATCAGTCATAAGCGCAAGTGACCCCTAAAGCAATGTCATTTGTCAAACTTGTCCCAAAAACCTGTAGCACACCTTCGCCGCGAAACACCGTAGGTCCCGCCATGAGTTCGACAAGCGAAACAAATGGGAATATTTTGTTCTAATACATAGATTTTTCACGCGCGATTCCACCCGATCGACTCTGACCGTTGACACATGTTAAAGTAATGACGCGAAACCGCTACGTAGATGTGATGCTCATAATAGCGTCGTCGAGAAGACAACTCATAGCGGAACTATGTCAGAACTACCAAGGTGCCGCCGGTAGGGTTTCGCAGCGGAGGTGTGCTACAGGCGGCAGCGTTTTCCAAAGTTGATTAATTTGATTTAAACTTAACCGAAACTTTAGTAACCGATAGGCAATCTCACCCCAAAGAACATCGACTGAGTAGTCAAACTCGCCCCAAAGTATTTCATGATAGTCAAACTCACCCCAAAGTACGCGTTAACGTCATCGAGCTCGGCCCACGTGACGTCACCAGCCTCCACCAAACAGTTGAGAGCGCCAGTGTCGCCCCAGTACGGGTCGTGTCTATTGCATTTGCCGCTACACGCAGCGCACAGAGAGAAGTAACGCGTCTCTGTAACAACGTATAATGAAGTTTTATTCACTTTGAAAGCGATTCTCACACTGGTTCTGCGTTCCGTCGCAGAGCGCAGAGTGGCAGATCACGCGCGTGGCGACGGAGCGCTCCGCGTCTCCGTGCCTGTAGGGTTATTCACGATCGTCGGAAATCTACCTACTCGAAAGCATTCGATTCGAATCCGTATCCTCCGATATTACAAAAATATAGCTATTCGCAAATACATTCGACTGGCATTCGAATCACTTTCCGATGGGTAAGCGCAATGCATTTTAGTGCAGTATTTAGTGGCATCATTTGTATGGGGACCTTGCAAATCGTCAACAAAGGAAGCCGCTTGGCACAGGTGTATTTTGTGGTCATCTGAGCTGATTTAGCCCTGTACCCACGTGGTACCACCATGGTGGTAGCCAGGGGTGGGGGGGAGAGGTGCCTTCTACCACGCTGCACTTTTACATCCATATCTCCATAAGTTTAGCAAATAGGTCGTGTTTGGTATCGTTTTCATATAATTCAAGGACGAGGAATTCATTTCTGGAACAACTTTTACACTCGTTCATATAAAAAATAAAAGTTCTGCGCAAAAACAGAAAAATAAGAAAACAAAAATCTTACAAAATCTATGCCTACAAATAAACCACGAGATTGTGCTTTATAAAAAAATATGATTAAACAGCCCTGTTTATATAAAATATATAAACATCAACTTTTTCATACAAATTATATTCATAAATGGGTCAAAAAAAATATTTGCGCCGCGCGGCGGTATTTGGGCGCAGTATATTTGGATAGGATTTATCACTTATTGTTTAATAATGACACAAATTGGTCGTGTTTGGTATCGTTTCCGTATAATTCAAGGACGGGGAATTCATTTCTACTACAAAATTATTAGTCGTTCATAGAAAAAAAATAAGTTCAGTGCAAAAAAGAAAAATAAGAAAAAAACTTACAAAATCTACGTCTACAATTAAACCACGAGATTATGCTTTATAAAAAAATATGTTTAAGCAGCCTTATTTATCTTAAATATATACACATAAAACTTTTCTATAGAAATTATATTTATAAATGTGTCAAAAAATTCAGTTGCGACGCGCGGCGGTATTTTGGTGAAGTATTTTTTGATTTGGATTTATCACTTTGTTAACGGCAGAACGAAGTGACTGTGTATAACAATAGCAGAAGACAATAGCTTTGTGTTTTTTGTAAGACTATTGTGTGTGTGACTTTTTCTGGATCCTTAGTATTATAGACAGACAATATTGTATCGTAGTATTATATGAATAAGGTTTGAAATCGTTAAGTATAGTTTTGTTTACGAATGGTCGCAGCGAGAGTCTCGACCGCCCGTGAGTCAACGGGAAGATTCTAGCGTCGATCTTTCGCGAATCTGTATTGTTCCGCGCCCCCAGCGAGAGGGTATAAAAGCCGCACACGTTCGACGCAGAGTCGGTATTATTCGGTCAGTGTTTTTTAGAGTATTATTCAGTCAGTATTAGTGAAGTAATAGTGCTCAATATCAGCTAGTTGCCTAAGTTGTGTGTTAAATATAGTTAGTTCAATAGTTATAGAAGTGTTTTTATTTCCGACCACACCGACAGATCCTGAACCCTGCCCCTGTCTTCTTCAATTTGGTCCTTCGAGCCGGATCGTCGGTGACTGAAGAATCGTCAGAATAAGAAGATTGAACTTTCTATCAACGGAGTACTGAAGAAAGAAAATGTCATACTCTACGAGGAGCAAGCAACGCGGAGAAGCTCACAGTGAAATGGAGGCTCAGCGGCTACGTGGGACAGCGATGACCCGAAACGAGCCCGCGACAACTGGCGTCGCGGATTCAGGCGTCGTGACGTCCATCCCCCCAGTAAGATCGCCATTAACGTCGACTCGCCCTGGTATAATGGCCAGCGATGGAGGAAGAATTGTGGATTTTACGACGGGAACGGAGGCCGAGAGTACTACTCCAGTGGCCAGCACTATGCGCGCGCCCTGTAAAGCGCCGAGTGTTGTGTCCTCGCGGTCGAGCCGTGCTCAACGAGAAGCAGCACGACGCCGCATTGAATATGAAACGGAGTTGGAGATCTGCGTAGCCCAGCAACGATTGGCCGAAAAGAAGAAGGCTATGCAACTAGCTGAATTGGAAGTGGAAGAAGAGCTTGAAGAACAAGAGAACGTTGTTGATGAGCAACATATAGCACGTGTTGACGAGTGGATTGAGAAGTCGCCATTCCTCACGCCTGAAGACAAGACGCCACGTACGATGGAAGTAAAGCAACGTGAAACATCTCGGGAACGTCGCATACCTGGGAAAGCAATAGAAGAATTAGCAACGGCAATACAGGAAATGGCGAAGCCGCGCCCTATGCCACGCGCCTTTTATGAACTGCCGCATTTTAATGGAGATCCTGCCGAGTGGCTGTTTTTTAAGAAGAGATATGAAGACTCTACGAAGACCTACGGATTTGGCGCCACTGAGAACATCACGAGACTGCAGATGGCCATTCAGGGAAAGGCTAAGCTGATGGTGGAAGACCTGCTACGTACCAGTTCTGACCCGGAAGAAATTATGAAGAGCTTGGAACGCACTTATGGGGACCCGAATCTACTGTTGAAGTGTGCCATACAGAAGATACGAGTACTGCCAAAAATGACTGACAATGACAGCGATGGACTACGAATGTTCAGTGCTACAGTGCGATCGTGCATCTCGACGCTGAAGAATATCAAAGCCGACGGGTACATCAACAATCCTCAACTGGTACGGGAGTTACTAGAGAAGCTTACGCCGTCACAGCGGACAGAATATAGCAAGTTTGCAAGACAGACAGCCATTATGGGTGACACAGATTTACGCATATCACCTACGCTAACAGTGTTCGTAGACTTCCTGGAGGAGTTGGCTGACACCGCTGCCTACCTAGTTCCAGCTGACATCTTCGGGGGTGGAGTCCAGCAGAAGCCTACTGCGAAGCCACAACCAGCGAGTGTGCGCCCAGTGAGGAATGTACAAAAAGTTATGAAAGTGCACGAGTCCAGTATAAATAAATGTAGTATGTGTGAAAGTGAACACAGACTCTCGACATGTGACAAGTTCCGAGCTTTGGATGTGAACAACCGATGGGATCTTGTAAAAGACAACAAGCTGTGCTTCAAATGTCTGGGATGCAACCACAGCCGATTTACGTGCCGAGCCAAGCGTTGTGGAAAATGTGACTTTAATCATCACACGCTACTGCACGCTGTGAAAGAAGAGAACAGCGAAACCGAGAGTAAAGCTGTCAGCGACACTCAAACTGAGAGAGTGACGAACCTTGGAGATCGCCGTGTGAAATCTTTGTTGAAAGTGATTCCTGTGAAAGTACAAAACGGAGATGTAACGCATGATACGTACGCCTTGTTGGACGATGGTGCCACAGTGTCGCTTATTGACAGTTCTGTAGCGACAAATCTACGAGGGTCGAAGTCACCGCTACAGATTATTAGTGCCGGTGGACATTCGATCATGGACGATACCTCACGATTTGTGACCGTGACGTTGTGTGGACCAAATGGTGAATCCCATAAGGTGAAAATGCGCACGATCAAGGACATTAAGTTACCTGCGCAAACAGTGCCACGAGAGATAGTGGACCAGTGTGATCATTTGAAGAGTTTAGATAGTGTGCACATGACAGACGCCGTGCCACTACTACTGTTAGGACAGGACAACTGGGAGTTGATCGTCGGCGGAGACATTAAACGCGGAAAATCAGGAAGACCAGTAGCCTCACTGACGAAGCTAGGCTGGGTGCTGCACGGTCCCGTGAGTGAAAGGTTCTGCGACTCCGCAACTGTGAATTGTATGATAGACCTCAACGACTTGGTGAAGAAACAGTTCGAGCTCGACAACATCGGAATAACAGCGCAGAAAAGAGTGAAATACGAAGAAGTGAGAGCAGAGACGATATTGAACAACACTGCGCGTCTCACGGATGATGGATGGGAAGTCGGACTCCTGTGGAAAAATGAAAACATACAACTACCGAATAACTACCGTGACGCCGAGAAGAGACTGCGAGGGATAGAAAGAAAGATGGATCGCGACTCTGGATACGCAGCTGCCTATACTGCACAGATCGAGAGGCTGCTAGAACGGGGATACGCGCAAAAAGTGGAAAAGCCAATCCTGTCGCCGTACACTTGGTATCTCCCTCACTTTGGCGTCACGAACGTGAATAAACCAGGAAAACTCCGACTCGTCTTCGACGCCGCTGCTACGTACCGAGGCACATCACTTAATGACAATTTACTAAGTTGGCCTGACCTCCTTAATTCACTTCTGGGAGTACTATTCAAGTTCCGATCAAAGCCAATAGCACTGACAGCTGACATTGAAGACATGTTCCTGAGGGTGAAGATCATCGAGAAAGATCAGGGCGCTCAGTTATTCCTGTGGAGAGGCGCTGATCGCGTCCGTGAACCTGATATCTACGTGATGAAATCTATGATATTCGGAGCTGCTTCATCACCTACTTCTGCGATATACGCTGTTTTGAATAAGAACGCCGAACGCTTTAAAGACGATAATCCCGAAGTTGTCGCCGCCGTACAGAAGAGACATTATAACTACAATGACAGTGTGGAAAATAAGGATACTGCCATCAAGATGATCGAGGAAATCAGTGAAATCCATCGAAGCGGTAGTTTTCGTATCAGGGGGTGGGCGACGATGCTACTCCTGGAGCTGCAAGCTGTTTTTCTTACATGCAGACTTGCGGAAACTGTGGTAGATGAACACTGCTTCGAGATTAGACAAAGATTACTATGGACAGATTCGAAAACGGTGCTACAGTGGATCAGATCGGACCCGCGAGATTACAAACCCTTCGTCGCGCACCAACTGGCTGAAATCGACGAGATATCAGAGACCAGTCCACCTACCTGTTACAATCCAGCCGACGAAGCCTCGAGAAAAGGATGGGCTATTGAGAAATCGATTTGGTTTTCGGGACCTGAGTGTCTTCGTGAAGATGAAGAGCGTTGGCCCAAGGAAGTACACTCAGCCACTACTGAAGAAGCAGCTGGTGAACTTCGCTCAGCCCTGGTATACGTCATCGCCGAGGCCCAGCATCCTCTCATCAACATAAAGAGGACACCAACAAGGGCAGTACGACCAACCGTTCGTGTGTTGGCATTCATGCGCCGCCTCAAAGATAAAGTCGCATCCGCCGTCACAGCAGAATTAATTGGAAGAGCAAAAGACATCCTGTTAACGCAGTCAGAAGCAGCTTTTATACGAAAACTGAAGACTGGAAGTGAACTGCGTCGCCAGAGGCGCCTTCTTCATCTTGGCCGGTTGTTGATAGAAGATGGTTTACTACAAGTACGAGGTCGGACGGAAATGAAAAAAGCCTGGCAGAAAATGGACATTCATCGGCTAGAAAAGTCAGCCACCACATTGGGGATAAAGTGGGTCTTCAACTCTCCTGTGAACCCACATATGGGAGGCTGCTGGGAAAGACCCGTACGCTCTACGAAATCAGCGTTAAGGGTGACTCTGAAATCGAGAGCGCCCAAGGAAGAGATCCTACAGACGTTACTGGCCAAAGTTGAGTCGATCATTAACAGCCGACCACTGACACACGTATGGGTCGACCCCAATGATCCAGTCACCTTGACACCTAATCATCTGTTACTGGGCACCGCATCAGCATCGACGCGCCTCGGGGACTTCACGAAGGATGATTTGTGCACGAAGAAGCAATGGCGTGTGGTACAAGCCCTAGCCGACATGTTTTGGCGTCGTCGGTGGATGACTGAATATCTGCCCACACTGCAACGACGCCCGAAATGGACGCAAGAGGTCACTCCATTGAAGATCGGTGATTTAGTGATCATCGCGGACTCCACCTTGCCCAGGAACGTGTGGCCACGAGGTGAAATAGTCCAAGTGTACCCTGGAGCCGATGGACAAGTACGTGTTGTAGATGTACGAACGACTCGTGGGATTCTTCGACGGCCTGCAGTGAAAGTGGTCGTTCTGCCTACTAGTGAGTGTTGAGTGATACCCTCAACAAGGGGGTGGAATGTTAACGGCAGAACGAAGTGACTGTGTATAACAATAGCAGAAGACAATAGCTTTGTGTTTTTTGTAAGACTATTGTGTGTGTGACTTTTTCTGGATCCTTAGTATTATAGACAGACAATATTGTATCGTAGTATTATATGAATAAGGTTTGAAATCGTTAAGTATAGTTTTGTTTACGAATGGTCGCAGCGAGAGTCTCGACCGCCCGTGAGTCAACGGGAAGATTCTAGCGTCGATCTTTCGCGAATCTGTATTGTTCCGCGCCCCCAGCGAGAGGGTATAAAAGCCGCACACGTTCGACGCAGAGTCGGTATTATTCGGTCAGTGTTTTTTAGAGTATTATTCAGTCAGTATTAGTGAAGTAATAGTGCTCAATATCAGCTAGTTGCCTAAGTTGTGTGTTAAATATAGTTAGTTCAATAGTTATAGAAGTGTTTTTATAGAACCCTGCCCCTGTCTTCTTCACACTTATTGTTTAATTGGTAGTCCAATAATTTTACTTTCAAAGAGAGTTAAAGTTATAATTATTTTATTTACCTAGTTTAGTAATAACAAATTTTACTGGCAGTTTCCGTTGCATCCACATAGTTCGGTGCACTTTATTTATATTTTTAAACAATTGCACCTTCCTGCGCATTTTTGCTTACATATACACCTTATTTAATCCATGCAAACTGTGGCTGCTGGTAGAAGGGTGGGACCAAACATAGGCTCCCATAAGCTATTATTTTTGGCCTGACCCCAATCTGCAGGCCATGGCAGGTTTTGGATTGGTTTTATAAGTTGATCCCAAACATTCCTCCCTGATAAATCGCTCGCAAAATTTGGTTGCACAGGGCGTCTCTGGTTGGTGGAGATTCTCCAGCTGCCTGTCCTTTTTCGTGAATAGCACTTTTCTGCATTGATTAATATCAAGGAGATGCGTTCCAATTCCAACATTTCCAACAATAACAATCACAAAAGCCAATCACCACGTAACTTACTTGTCATACAAAGCAATAACATTTTTTTCTAATCTTATTGGCAAAGCCTGCTCCACATTTCCTTCTTTAGCGTATTTAAATACTTCCGGTGCAATTGGATAAGCGCTCCAAGCTTCAAAAGTGCTTTTTCCCTAAAGGGAAAAAGTGGATACCGTATCGACTTTTGCTGGTAAAACCAGCAAAAGTCGATACGGTATCCACACCCGGAAAAGGAGTGGAACAGTGGCAATACTTCTGCTTTTTCCGGCCCTAAAAGATAATAATAAAGCAAAAATTCGGCGCTACTGATTTTTTTTACACATTTATAAATATAATTTCTATAGAAAAGTTTGTGTATATGTTACGGCTAATACCCGAAGTGCGGCTAAACCTAGTTTTAGCAGGCTAAAACTAGGTGTAGCCGATAGCTGTTGGCTAAAACTAGGTGTATTCGATTTGCTCGCGGCTAATACTAGGTGTAGCCGGCTAAAACTAGGTGTAGCATGAGGTATTAAGAAAGTTATTTCTGTTGTCTGTTAAAAAAAATTAACCTCGAAATTTAAATTTCTAACCTATATTTGGGACCTACAGGAGTAAAGCAGATCGGTTCACCTAGTTTTAGCCAACAGCTATCGGGTACACCTAGTTTTGCCCGGCTTTGGGTATTAGCCGTAACATATACAGGGTTATTTGTAAAACACCAACAACCCCGCAGGAATAGATTACTAACATCATAAACAACAACATTTGTTCTACGACTTTTCCGAAAACAGACAAAAAAAATACGACTTTCCATACAAATGTCCGAACAGCTGATCGAGTTTTATATGAAAAGTCGATTTTTTTTTGGCTGTTTCCGGAAAAGTCGCGAAAAAAAAATCTGCTGTTCCATACATTTTGATCTACTCGGTTTTAAATGTTCTATGGAACAGCAGATTTTTTTTCGCGATTTCAATGTTGGTACCATAGCAAAAGTTGTCTGTATGCATGCATGAATACATTGACCCCTTAAAATTTTGTGCACTATTTAAGAAGGACCTTATATTTAAGATAAATAAGGCTGCTTAAACATATTTTTTTCTCAGATCAAATAAAAAAGGAAGATGGAGCGTTGCGCAGTGGTTGCGAACAACTAAGTGAAGCCGGTTTTTGATGGTACATGTGTGCGTACTAGAGGGCGGGCGGGGGCCGGGTGGCAGGGTTCGCCCAATGACGAACGAAAGCCAAGGCGTAGTTTCGTTACATATGTGTGCGTAAACTGTGTATGTACACAGCCAAGGCGTAGTTTTACTGGCTTCACCGCTTTGTCGGAAGACTCCGTCTTTACTTTTTTATTTGGTCTGAGATTTTTTTATAAAGCATAATCTCGTGGTTTAATTGTAGACATAAATTTTGTTAGCTTTTTTTCTTATTTTTCTTTTTTTGCACTGAACTTAATTTTTTTCTATGAACGAGTAAAAATGTTGTTGCAGAGATGAATTTTCCGTCCTTGAATTATATGGAAACGATACCAAACACGACCAATTAGTGTCATTATTAAACAATAAGTGATAAATCCTATCCAAATATACTGCGCCCAAATACCGCCGCGCGGCGCAAATATTTTTTTTGACACATTTATAAATATAATTTGTATAAAAAAGTTGATGTTTATATATTCTATATAAACAGGGCTGTTTAATCATATTTTTTTTATAAAGCACAATCTCGTGGTTTATTTGTAGGCATAGATTTTGTAAGATTTTTGTTTTCTTATTTTTCTGTTTTTGCGCAGAACTTTTATTTTTTATATGAACGAGTGTAAAAGTTGTTCCAGAAATGAATCCCTCATCCTTGAATTATATGAAAACGATACCAAACACGACCTATTTGCTAAACTTATGGAGATATGGATGTAAAAGTGCAGCGTGGTAGAAGGCACCTCTCCCCCCCACCCCTGGCTACCACCATGGTGGTACCACGTGGGTACAGGGCTAAATCAGCTCAGATGACCACAAAGTACGCCTGTGCCAAGCGGCTTCCTTTGTTGACGATTTGCAAGGTTGATGCCACTAAATACTGCACTATTTACAAAGTTTGGTAGCATAAGGTAGAAAAAAAAATTGTTTTAAAAAACAAAAAACCGACTTCAAAACCCCACTCTACCTCTAAAAAGCAATAAATAATATTGAAATCACTAGATACGCATTATCATTGTAATAAAACACGTCTATTGAAGTTGGGTGGGGCTGGAGGACAACTTTTTTTTATTCTAACAGCCCCACCCAACTTCAATAGACGTGTTTTATTACAATGATAATGCGTATCTAGTGATTTCAATATTATTTATTGCTTTTTAGAGGTAGAGTGGGTGTGAGAAAATCGTGAATAACTTCTGCCCCTAATTCCCCCTAAATGCCCCTAAATTCTGCCCCCAGGTGGCAGAATTTGCTCGCGGAGCGCGGTAGAGCGCGACGGAGTGTGCTCGCGAGCAATGTATCGATTTCATTTAATTATATCAACTGATTTTATTTCGGAAAGAACTTAGAAGAAACCTAGCTGAGTCGATTTCTTTGCTATCATGTTTACTAGGCTATACGTACTGAGTTCCTGGTCCCTGTGTGAATCCAACACCCAATCCCCCGCCTTGCAGGACTTGCCGAAGAATCCCGCCAACGCTTTGATCTTGTTCTCAGCAAGGGAGAGATCTGGCTCGCACGAACGCGGGATGATCAGTGATTCTAAATACTGTACAACGGAAAAAACCAAATTAAATATCATATCTAAGTATTGGTCTAAGATCTAATCTTATCAAAGACTGCCTATACCTATAAAGTTGAATATTTTAATGGTTCTTTCTTTTACCCAAAGACGTGACTTAGTAGCAGCTTCTAGACTGTAGAAGTTACTTTAGAATTTAGAGTAACATAACGAGTGAAAACGAGTTTTCTAATACAGCGAGTGGCGCTTTTGTCTAGTATTTTGTGGATCTACTAATCTGGATAAAGATTAGTACAAAGAGCTGTTAAATAAAATAGCACACTTACTCCAATTAACGTGTCAGACTGTCTGACTCAGACAATGGCTCAGAAATGGAGGTAATTACTACCCCCGGGTGGCATAAGTGTCGTGATTTTCATATCCCCGATGAAACTCAGTCACCACTTTATTTTCTCGTTGTTGGTCACACAACCCCATGGTACTGAATCCTTAAATATCACACTTACCCCAGTCGATGTGTCCGACAATGGCCTAATGTCGTCCTCTCCTCCCCCAGTGACACAGTTTTGTGTTTATCATGATAGCCTCTGACAACTATCCCTAATGCAACTCACCAGTGACTTTGTTTTCTCGTCGTTGGTAACAGTTCTAGCCTAAAGGCACGGAATCCTACAAATAGCACACTTACCCCAGTCAAAATGTCCTACAGCGGCCTAATTTCGTTCACTCCTAGCCCCGGGTGAAGTGTAAAATAAATTAACGCTAATGAAACTCGCTAGTGACATCGTTTTGCACAGGATTCTAAAAAATATCACACTTACCCCAGTCAAAGTGTCCGACAGCGGCCTAATGTCGTCCACTCCCACCCCTGGGTGGCAAAGTGTCGTGTTTTTCATGATCGCGTGTAGTGACGTCACCCCGTTTGGGAGGATACGGTTGTTCGCCACTGCCACCACGCTGCGCTCAAATGGCTCTGAGGAGAAACATTCATTATTATTATTATCGTCAAATAGTATCATTGACAGCTCCATCTTCATCTCCGTCATTAACATGACCAACATCATAATTGTAGCGGCGTGAGCGTACTGCTGTAATTATGGTCTCATCTTGGCAACATTTCACATGAAAATGTTTTAGGGTTCCGTACCCAAAGGGTAAAAACGGGACCCTATTACTAAGACTCCGCTGTCCGTCTGTCTGTCTGTCACCAGGTTGTATCTCATAAACCGATAACTAGACAGTTGAAATTTTCACAGATGATGTACCTATTTCTGTTGCCGCTATAACAACAAATACTAAAAATATAATAAAATAAATATTTAAGGGGAGCTCCCATACAACAAACGTGATTTTTTTGCCATTTTTTGCTTAATATTAATAACAACAACAAATAGACAATTGAAATTTTCACAGATGATGTATTTCTATTGCCGCTATGACAAATACTAAAAACAGAATAAAATAAATATTTAAGGGGGCCTCCAATACAACAAACGTGTTTTTTTTTGCCGTTTTTGGTACGGACGGAACCCTTCGTGCGCGAGTCCGACTCGCATTTGGCCGGTTTTTTGTAGGATTGTTTTTTTCTGGTTGTTCGAATAATTTAAGCCACACTTACTGGCCCTCGTTCTAAGCTCGTTGGTGACCAGCACATCAGCATTGGCCCACTGCGCCGCGATGAGATCTTCGGGACTGAACACGCCAAAGTCAACAGTCCCCTTGCTGATGCGGCGAAGGCAGTCCAAGCTGGGAAAAGATTTCAAATTGAGAGTCGTTTGCGGTTTTGACATAATATTGTTATAAGAAACTATTGCTTTCTAATTCTTAAGTAATATGAGCTGTAAGAAGTTTCAAATGCGTGTGTCTTACCGATCTGTGCCCAGTACGCATTCTAGCCCAGATTCCTCCTTGTCCAGCACAGGGCAGTACTTGGAGACGCGCTTGTACGACCCTCGTCCCTCCACCACGCACAGCCGAACTGGAATAAAAATTATAATTACATTAATAATCATGTGAGAGTCTGTGCAAAAAGAGAACCTTCATGGGATATGTGCTTGATTTTACTGTTATTGTCATGTTGACGGCACTGTTACATTAGGTACATCATTGTAGTCTTTTTCAATTTACCTAATTCCCTAGTAAATTTTAAATGGACTAAGGCCCCTTCTGCAATACGCGATTCAAATTCTCTAAAGAAACCTACATTTTGTCTTTTCACCGTATAACTACGTAGGTAGTTACCAATGATTTCAAAAGGAAGGATGCGCCCATCTGAGTATTTTGCCTTACAATTCCTTCATACCATCAAAATCAGCGACATCTGTTAGAACTCACTTAAACTACTACGGTATTAGAGGTGGGCAAAAAAGATTACTGAAGTGTACGATTTAGTTCAATTGGAGTTAAAAACTAGTTCACTCATCTAGTTCAATTGGGTCGCTAGTACATTTTTTAAATTTTATTATGGTTATTATAACAGTTTTTCGATGGTCATAACTAAAACGTCAATTATAATAAAATCTTAATCAGGTTTATTTCAATTTAAATGTTTTTGTGTTCTTCCAAGTATATCTATAGCTATACTAATATTAAATAAAATCTATAAACTAGTATTTTATTAAATATGAAAAAGAAAGATTTGTTTGTTGGTTTGATTGTTTGTAATGAATAAACTCAAAAACTAAGTGATCCGATTTTAAAATTCTTTCATCTATTAGAAGCTACATTATTAGCGACTAACATTAGCTCTTAGATAAATAATCTAAGCTGTATTTTATTTAAAAAAAATTAGAGATCCCTATGAAAATTGGAATAATGAAACCCACAGTATCATATTTTTTTCTTTAAAAGTAATTATTGATCGGAAGATATTTCGTATCATGATATTAATCCTTGTCCAACTAAATAATTACATTGTCAAGGATGATTATTTACATGCAAATTACCCCTAAAATATAAGTATTAATTTACCTAAGGTTTGTTAAAGGTAGGTATTAAAACTTCTTATCAATTAATTTCTATGTACAAAATCTATAGTTTACACCGAAGTGAAGCAAGGGCGGGTCGCTAGCTGATTATATAAATATAGTCTGTTTAATATGTCACTTTACATGAGTAAATTTTTTGAAGCTACCTATCAATCGTCCATTTAATCAACATTTTTGAGTAATTTGTGCATAGTACTAAAATTATCAAAATTATTTGACTCTTCGACTACTCTTTTGGTGTTGTAATAAAAATGTTTTTTTGATTATTTTGTAAATCACCTACATCTAAATCAAATCAAAATAAAATAAAAACTTTATTCAAATAAGCTTTTAGAAATTAAATTCTTTTTGAGTTGTTTTATTTTTTCTACCACCCGTTTGCTGATTCTTTGCAGATTTTTGCTGATAAGAAATGCGGACGCAAGAAAAATCAGCTTTATCAGAAATCAGAAGTAATACGTAAACTGACTTATTGAACAGATTTTACCTATTTACATAAATTTCTGCGTTTTCGCAAGCTTGTTAATAGTAATGAAATTTAAATCAATGTGAATTTAAATCAATAAAACACAACAGAGATTATTTTATCCTAGGTTTTTAATCAAGTAATAAACCTTAAAGTAAAGCTGCGGCCGGTCACTACACTATACTGCATAGTATGGGTGGCAGGTGCTTCGTTTTCTGAGTTGGGTTATTTTGTTATGCGTGGATGCGGAAAATACTTCAATCTCAATTCGCGGTATTGCCATTGCTTTCAACCTTCGCAGTCAAGCTCTTGAAATATCAACATCTGTGTCATTAAGCAGAGCATAGGCTTGAAATAGGGCTCTTTTCGTTGTTTTGGAATTATGCGACTACATATTTCTTTACACACTGGATCATTAGGAAATCTGTAATTAATTGAAATGTAATGTAGATAATTATTTTTTCAGCGAATATGGTTCATAGAAGACGTTAATAATAGCATATGTATAGGAGAAATTTCTGTACGCAGTGTTCGTAATCTATCCTTTCCCTTTACTTTCGTTCTTTGAGTTAATTAGCTATGGAACTAAATGAACTAAAGATTTAAAATAGACTCAAGTGAACTAGTACATTGGAATCATGATGACCCATCTCTAGTGCCTCGAACAATAACTAGTAATAGTAACCTTTTAAACTTAATTAAAATTGTTAGACAGGCAATAAAAATAATGTAAAGCTACTTACCGATGATTCAATATTCCATGTATATTTTTGACTTTTTCATCATAATATTTGCAATCTACAAATGCACAATTTGGCATTTTTATATCACGTCAATCACCGTCTGTCTGCCATAGTCTTCCGCGGATGACTGAATCGCGTTGGCCCTAAAACTACAATTTTAGGGCCAACCAACTGGCGTCATTTCGTAGCGACGTTGACCGTGTCCTTACGCTAGTAATATAATAATATGGTAGTTACGTAGTTACGTATACTTTTACCAACATTGTAATTTATGAAAAATCCGCAGCAAAAGGTGGCTATAATGTGCCCATCAAAACGGCGATTGATATGGCAACGTTAAATTCGTGAGAAACCGTAATAAAAATTGAACTTAACGTGTGATATTAAAAACCGGCCAAGTGCGTGTCGGGCCACGCGCCATAGGGTTCCGTAGTTACCTTATACCATACCATATTTAATACCTATCATTTTTCGTCTGCAAAAATAACTTTGTTTTTCACAGTGTTGGTATGAATGACAAAGTTATATTTGCGGTTTTAGAAAATGTGCTATATCTCGAAAACCAATTACTATATCTCGTTCAAACCAATTTTGGTTGAAAGTGTTTACTAAGATCTACAGCATATATTTTTTTTAGATTTTAAACTCTCTTATTTCAAAAGTTAAAGGGGGGGGGACACACATTTTACCACTTTGGCGGTGAATATCTTTCAAACGGTCGACTTTGAGAAAAAGTTGTCTTAGGATCCTCAATGTATTTTTTAAAGACCTATCTATAGACACACAACACGAGTTGGTTTGAAAAAAAAAATTTTTTTCAGTTTCAGTTCCATGTATGGGAAGCCCCCCCTTAATCTTTTATTTTTCTTATTTTTGTATTAAATTCGTTAAGCGGTTAACAGAATACATCTACCTACCAAGTTTCAACTGTGTAGCCTTAATACTTTCGGACTAAAGTGGCTGTGACATACGGACAGACAGACAGACAGACAGACAGACAGACAGACATGACGAATCTATAAGGGTTCAGTTTTTTGCCATTTAGGCTACGGAACCCTAAAAAGGGGTCGAACACATGATTACGTAAAGTTACCTCGATGGTCGTTATGAGATTTTTTTATATTTTTATTAGCACCGACCGAAATGCCGTGTGAATGAAAACTAAAAACATTGTGGGTGTGACCTTTATAAATGTTTGAAACTTAATGCACCTACAATAAAAATACTAATTGCAACAATTTATTGGCATCGTTAATCATTTGTTTACAAAGTAAATTCTATTGTTTAAGCTGTCTGTTAAATTACTATCCTTTCCTACGCAAATTAGTCTTGACCTACATTACGAGTTAAATATTTGGTAGTGGGAATACGAAATATGACTAAATAAACTAGTTAAGTAGACTCATTTATTTCGCAATAACATATTTTTATTTTTTTATTAGTTAATCAATTAGTAATAGTGACGTTCCTAATGGCAAGACAATTTTACTGATTCACAAATCGTCCACCAGTCGCCGCACTACCACTAACATGGCGCTAGTGTAGATGTAGGCCTGTCATTTAGTTGTTTTCCTGTCATTTAGGTATTTCGATGTTGGAATGGGGAAGGCAACTGTCAAAATGGCGCTGCGTACGCTTGTTCCACGAGAACTATGAAAACAAAGGACTTTTATTTAAAAAATAGTTTTCTTGAGCTTTAAAATGATTAAATTCTGTGCTTTCTGGGCTTTAAAAATGTTGGCACTTACAAATTTCTGAAATATCTATATATGGAAAAAAATTCTAAATTCTGTAAGAATTTGTCTTTAAATTCCAGCATTTGCATTGTAGAATAGTCTTTTATATCCATTTTGGGTCAATGAATCTTTTTAGGTAAAAAAATCCACAAAATAAATACCTATTTTCCCATACATTTTGTTCCGGACGTCTACTGTCTTAGGAACCAGCGTACGCAGCGACATCTACAATTAGCTTTGCGTTGCTAACCCCATTGAAGCGATTTTTCGTAAATATCATTTTTTCTTCCAACACATTTTGGTTTTCTTCAATCTTTAATTCGTTTACTGACTACCATAATAATTATTTATTAGTATCAACCATTTTTAGATATAATTTAAAATAAATGGGAAAATCGGGGATAAATTCCCGTACAAAGGTCTCCAGCAGCAGTAGCGCCACCAAGCTGGTTAAATGTGACATGACATCCCGCCATTACTTAAATAAGTACCTACCAATTTAATTTTTTAATCAAAAACTTTTTCTTTTACCAAATCATGTTCCTTTTTTAAACTTTTTTGGGTTGTCATGGAAGCTAGGAAGAAAAAAAGTAAAAACGCCACCCGTTTTTAAATTCAGTTTCATCATTACACACCGGTTTATCGACTCAATGTTTTTCCCCAAGCCGATGTGCCAGTTCCTTGAATCTCGAATGTCGACACTTCCTTACGTCATTATGGAATTCCCACCAGAAACCAGTGTTACCGACGACACTTAGTCTAATTGTCTATTTGTATACAGTTTTTTATCGACACCTTGTCTAAGTTTACTCAGTGCTTCGATTCACTAAATTGCTAGAGAAAACGATTTTTTGGTTACACATCCTACTTGGCAAGGGGTTGAATTATAAAAAATATTGTGATAGAGCTTATTCAACAGGTTCTGGTAAAAAAATCCGATTCAACTTAATTACCTATTTGATAAATTCGATTCCATTTTATTATAATTTAACCAGTATGTTTTGTATCACATTGTTCCCCCAAGAAACAGAATTTTGATGACCTCCGTGCTCGAGTGGTTTGTACGCTGGTTTTCAAGGTGTCCCGGGTTCAATCCCCGGCTGGGTCAATTTAGAAAACGAACGTTTCTATAATGGCTCACGTCTGGGTGTTTTGTTGTGTCATCGATCTGTCTGATTTGCATAAAACAAGTGCTTTATTTAGCTACTTACTTTGGAATCGGAGCAAAGTTTGGTGATGTTCTTTTGTTTACTATTTATTATTACAAAAAAATTGAGCAATTTCCTTGGGGGGAAGTAATATACGAACTTTTTCGTAGTTTCAATCAAAGTTACCCCCACAGATGATCATTATTACCCCCTACTACCCCTTTAAAGGGCTAAGGTTTGATTCAATAGAGTTATTAGGTTCGCTACTGTCGATGGCTATCTTTCTTATTAGTTCTACAGTAATACATCATAACATAGGTACTTAAAGTTGTTGTTACCTTTTTATATGACTATAAAAAAATATTGTTATTAAACAGAGACTATTTGATAAATGGTCTGTGCTGTGATATTAGATAACAAGTCATTAAGACATAGTGATTAATGATGCACCGACTAATATTCTCTCTTAATTTACTTCATAGGTATTTTTTAAATGACTTTCTATTACATTTTACTACTATCTATAATTATCTTTCAATGTAGGTAAGTACTATTTAGTAGGTAGGTAAGTAAGGTACCTACTTCAAATTAAATAATAATATGTGATTTTGTAGCACTTTGCTTTCTACCGCGTCTTTGTTTTAGTTCCCTTTTTGGTACGGAGAATGCTCGCATACCCCGTGCCTGGCAAACAACTAGTGTACGAAATGAAGCGATCTATTGTATGGAGACCCCAACATAATCCTCAGTCGATGAAACCTCGCAGGGATGTAATATAGTATTAACCGAACCATAAGTACAAATATCCAAAAACAAAAAATATCCATTTGGATAATGTAATTTTTTTTTTCATTTGTGATACTTTATCATACTGTAATGTTTAAGGTTATGTGGGGCTCGCTCCGATCCAAACCTACCTACACTAAACTCCCTAGAGTCTGTCTAAAAAGTCTGTTTACATGAGAAATTATTAAATAATTATAAAAACTTATACTGGTATGGTAACCCTGTTGGTGCTGTCAAAATTCTAATTGTAAACATAATTATTTATTTAGATAGGTATTGGTGGGGTGGTTGGGGATTTAGGTGGGTAATAAAATTAATTTTGAAATTACCCATGTAAACAGACTTTTTAGACAGACTCTACTATTGCCTATGAGCCCTATGCGCGGGGTCCGGATCACAGCCCGAGGCCGAGGCCCAAAGTCTCAGACGAAACCGCTTCGTTAAAACAAAAGACGATCAATACAATATTAAAATACGGACAGGAAACCTTTATTCGTAAACAATACAAAACCTATACAATAATTAGTTACCGTATGTTTTTTGTTGAAGTCTAGTCGAACGAATGAGTGATACAAACCTAATTACGTCACATGTACGTACTTGATTCCGTCGGTCAAGCAAGGTTGGTGTAGGGCTGTCACTACTAAAGCCCACCGGTAACGGTAACGATCAATTGCGATTGTCAATTTTTCCGCAATTGACGCCCATTGACGGAAAAATTGATCGTTTACGCGTGCAATTGAAGCGATTGTCAATTGCTCCAACAATGGCATTGACGGAAAAATTGGTCTAGTGGTTTTTCTGATTCCCAAAATTAATGAATTAGATTAGATACTACAAACAATTCTAATCAAAGATATTAATTAGGTACCTACTAAAAACTAAGCAAATGCTTAATTTTAAGGAGTAGAATAGGTAGGTTCTTTGGATGTTGCTGGCATAGTTGAATTTTTTTAATCACTAGCGGCCGCCCGCGACTTCGTCTGCGTGGAAAGTTTTTTTGCTATCCCTCGGGAACAATATTTTTTTTCGGGATGAAAGGTACCCTATGTCCTTCTCTGTACCCCTGACAACGTGTTTGCAAAATTTCATGATGATCAGTTCAGTAGTTAAGACGTGAAGGCGTAACAAACAAACAAACGGACTTTCGCATTTATAATATTAGTAAGGATATGTTATACAGGGTTATTTGTAAAAAACACCAACAACCTCGCAGGAGTAGATTTACTAACATCATAAACAACAACATTTTGTTCTACGACTTTTCCGAAAACAGACAAAAAATCGACTTTCTATACAAATGTTCGAACAGCTGATAGAGTTTTGTATGAAAATTCGGAATTGTTTGTCTGTTTTTGGAAAAGTTGTAGAACAAATGTAGTTGTTTATGATGATAGTAATCTACTCCTGCGAGTTTGATGGTGTTTTACAAATAACCCTGTATATCGGGTCATTTTGAACTTACTATCCAAATTTTGAGGATGTGTTCAGTCCATGAAACTGAACAACTTTCTCTAAGGAACACATGGACAAATATGTAAAATAAAAATCGACTTTCCATACAAATCAAAGAGATCACGAGATCAATTTAGTATGGGATGACCAAAATTTTTAGAGAAAGTTGTTTAGTTTCATGGACTGGACACATCTTTAAAATTTCGATGGTAAGTTCAAAATGACCCTGTATATTTTTTTATTAACTATTAGTACCTTATGTACGTAATATCGACGAAATTGACAATAAATATAAAAAAATGATAGAGATATGTTCAAACAACTTTATATTTTATTCTCTTTTCAAATCCAACAAGTTTTTTATTAGACTATGATTTGCTAAAGAGCTGCTTGTTTTTTAATGAAATATACTACCTATTCACTATTATTTATTTGTTAATCATTAAGGTTGTCTCGAATTAATTGCTGCTTAACAATAAGGCCACTGCGTGATCGAATCAGAAATGAGGAGATACGCAGGCGAACTAAAGTAACCGACATCGCTCGAAGGATAGCTCAGCTGAAGTGGCAGTGGGCTGGACACAGCGAGAAAAACCGATGGCCGTTGAGGCGGAAAGGTTCTTGAATGGCGACCGCGCACCGGACGACGCTCCGTGGATAGGCCCCCGACGAGGTAGAGCGACGATCTGGGGCCCTATTTTTGAATCGCTCGGCAGGCGTCGAGCGCTCTTTTCGACTGATTTTCGTTCGACATATAACTCAAAACAATGAGATGTCGAACGAAAATCAGTAGAAAAGAGCGCTCGACGCCAGCCGAGCGATTCAAAAATAGAGCCCCTGGTGAACTGCGGTAAGGCGCTGGATGCGGGCAACGCAGGACCGATCGTCGTGGAGGTCCTTGGGGAGGCCTATACCCAGCAGTGGGTGTCGTGCGGCTGATATGATGATGATGATGATGTGACAACCCTAGCCGGCACGCGGCCGCTGCCAAGGTCGGCCGACCGGTCGTCCGTCACCGCACTCGGGTTTTTGTGTACGTTTTGCACCCAATGTTAATTTTAATTTATTTTGGATTTGCAGATTTATTTAGTTCATCAAGTCCTAACAAATTGTAGAAAACAATTCGACGTAAGAGGTGGAGTGGTTATGAGTCCCATCGTGTGAAGTTTCGGGGTCGCTTCCTAGAAAAAGTAGGAAGTGTACAACTACGAGTATTTTATTTAACCTTTGATTAAAACAATTTTTTTAATCAAAGATTATACTTAAGTATAATTTATAACGTGGGAAATAACTATTTGTTTCATTGTTTGTCGATCTAACAGTGGCATTGGTTGTCTGGATTTCTCATTTTGTGGTCGTAACCAATCCATTGTTTACTTTACAAAATTAATAAATTTGGATAAATAAATAGGTAAAGTCTGTCCATCCTTATTTGTCTTATTTAGTAAACAGTTTTTGACAGTTGTCATACGTCTTTTATACTTAAATCGTTATTTAAAAATATGTTAGTAGCTTTATGAAATTGGTATTAATTTACTAACAATTTATTTCGTAATCTATGAGTGGAAAACCATTTGTTTTATTTTATAAATGATTATTTCAATAAAGAGTTGGGTGAAGATTGTTTACCATATAAGACAAATAAGGATGGACAGACTTTACCTAGGCACAGGCACTCATTTAAGTACCTACCTAGGTATTTTGTGTTTATTTTGATTGAATCATGAAGTCAAACAAGCCTAAGGTTGATTTTGAATTTTATTTCGATAGGTATTGTGAAGACCTCTATATAGTAGGTTTCCAACTTTAAATTAAAGATTGTAGGTATTATTCAAATATGTTTTATTTTACTTTAAGTACTTATTTTTATAACATTGCTACTACATCTCGGGCAACCTGAGGATATGCCAGTTGGTATCCAACCCTGTATTTTTTTATCTTACTTTATGGACCCTGTCAAAGCATTACGTTGCAAATCTTTTTTTTAATTTACTTTATATTTCAATGATTTGAAAAAATCAACTATTCTAAAAAGGCTTACATATGTACAGAGTAAACATTTACTACTAGCTGATTACAGCCTACAAATCAACCATCCTTACTACAATATTGAGTAATTAGTACTGTATGTTAGGTAGACATAAACAATCATAATAGTATAATTACTCATCTACTTAATTATTTTTGAAATCAATCTGACCAATAAACTGTCGTATCTTTTCTTTTCGTCCACAGAATCTCTCGTCTCCATCATCTGCGAATAGGTCTAAATCTTCAGCCTAAAGCAGACACTTGGCGTAGCTAAGGACCCTCCATACGTCGTTTATCAATTATTAAAAACAACACCGGCCCAAGAACGGACCCCTGAGTCACTCCAGAAGCAGTGGGATAACAATGTGATACATAGCATCCGTAACGCACATACTGCTGCCTATCCATGCAATAATCGGTTAATAAACGTAGAAAAACTAAATGCGTCGAGCTTCGATAGAAGAATTTTGCAGTTGACTCTATCAAATGCTTTGCGATAGTCGAAATATAAGACATCTACCGGTCCACCCTTGTCCATCGTATTCGATATGGTCTCGACCAAAGTCAGCAGATTTCCTGTCAAATTAATGAACAGTTTTTAATAAAACTTCATACGCATAAGCAGGATACATGGGTCTAAAAAGTTAGTTAAGAACATTTTTGAAAAGATAATTGGGATGTTGACTAATGAATAAAACAACGAAATACTAATAAAAATCGTAAACATATTAAACTTTTAGAGTAGCTTGTATACCTCTTGGTTTATATATATTGCATATTATTTGTTTTATGACCCTTCAAAGTTGGGTGGACAAGTCCATTTAAAAAGTACAAAATTTATTAAAATAAATGATACCTTTAATTATATAGTTCGTAAAATCGCAAATTTGTCTAAGAAATCATATTCAATATAGCTGTGGAACAAATTTCCTACGCGTTGCATACAAACTACTGAGGCGTGACGTCATAATTCAGTAGCCGTTAGTATGGAGCGTTTTTGGGCGAGTCCATTTGTGTGCATTTCACACAGTGATATCTCGGGCAGTTTTCAAGCTAGCGAAATAATTATTTTACCAATGTTTCTTTTTTTGAGAGGTAATTTATGTAATGTAAAATAAAAAAAAGTTGTCAACATCCCAATTGGATATTTTTGTTTTTATGGAAAATTTAAAACCTGTCTAATTTAGTTGTAACACTGTTTATCGAAAATGTTTTTAATTAACTTTTTGGACCAATGTATTCTGAAGTTTCGGTTCATGCATTTCGAAAAATAAGGACTGAAATGCCGTGATACTTATAATCGCAATTCACATAAAAAGTAATCATATGATAATCATTATGGAAGTACCTATTTTTGATTGACAATTTGTAGTAAATACTAGACTCCGCCCATGACTTCCAGCTTCGTGGACAATAGAAAAATCTCCTGGGAGGTAGATCCCTTTTGCCTGCGAGAGTTCAAGCTGTTTCCCAGGTTTTACCCACCTGAATTAGATGAAACATAAATAAGATTTTAAGTTGGACCCCAAGCTACTAAACTGTGAAAATCCCATCAAAATCCCTTCAGCGGTTTTTGAGTGATTCGTGCACAAACATTTAGAATTTACTGTTTTATTATGTACTTATATAGATTAACAGAATTTGTCGCATTTTACATAGAGCATAATAATACAGGGTCACTGGAAATATGACGTATTCCTGCTATAGGGTTATAGCCCAAGTAACACACGAAAGCTGCTTAACAGCCGAATAACGGATTTCCATCACACCTAAAGCTGAATAAGGAACCTGCATAAAGGCTGGATACGACCTTATACAGCTCTTACACCTCTTAAATGGGCACAAATTATTCAGCCTTAAGTTCACATAGCTGCTTAAGAGCTGTGTAGCAGCAACTTAACAGTGTAATAAAGGGTAACAGGCTGTGTAGCAGAAATTTAAGAGTGTTATAAAGGGTAACGACAGTACTATGCGCTGAAATTCGACTGACTAAGAGATCACAAGTTACTCTTTATTCAGAAAATATGTCACATGTACGCTTTAATACATATTTTGAACCGCGCAAGGCTGTTTACGGCCTGTGTAAAATTAAGTGAACTAATATTTGAAGTGTAAACGGGAACACTTTATGTTACGTGAATGAATTAGAGTTAACGATACATAATTGGTGGATAATATTCATATTCATACTCTGTTTGATGTATTATAAAGGGAAAATGACTGGGAACGTAATTTTACTGACATTATACATATATATTATCTAACAAAATTTTAGTGCGCCACGAAAATATTCTGTTTTGAATTAGTTTTGTGATATAAATATGCTGTGATGTAATCTTGACAAAAAAAATGTAGTGCTTTGAAAAGAATTATAAGATAAAAAGTTATTATTAAGATATTTCGAAGTTAAAACCGATACATTACATTCCTATTTCTTGCACAATACATCGTAAAGGTTGAAAAATCAATCAGAATTTTTATAGGTTATACAAAAAATGGTGGATTATGTTACTAATTACATTGACTGATTACAGTACCACATATGTTCTTTTATTCAGATAACATCTGTTTTAAGGTACTTATGTGAACCATTATAAAGTAGAAGCCGTTAATTCGATACACTAATGAGTCTCTAAGCAGCTGCGAGGCATCTAGTGAATGTATAAACAGCCGCTATGCAGATACTATCAATGGCAGTATAAAGGCTGATTAGCGGTAGACATATTCAGCTATAAGTTGAAATATGCGCCACATATCATCCATTATACAGCTATTCACTTCATAATAGTTCACACGTGCCTCTTTAATAAGTTAGTGTAATAGGAGTTCACAAATACCTTCTTATACAGCATTTGGCGAAATTTTATCCACTAAACAGTCCTTACTAGGGTTTAGGCTTTAGAATATGTTAGAAGCTGAATAGAGTCGAGAAAATATACCTTTATAGCACTCTAAGCGTATTAATGGTGGTTTTGTCGGTCTTAATAAGCCTTAATGCAACTCTTAATTAGCCTAAGCTGTTTAAATATCACTGACTGCTATTATGCAGCTGTAGGGTCACCGGTGTACTCTTAGAAGAGTCTTAATAAGCACAGAGTTTTCAATAAGTCTAAAAGTGAGTAGTTATACAGCTATCTGTGTTACTTGGGAGATGAGGTCAAAACAAATATTTTTTGTTATATTACTTTTTCTCAAAAAGTTCATAGTTTTTAAATAAATTGAAATTAAGTAATTTTTTACCAAAAGTACGTTTTCAAAAACAAAAATTTAAAATAAAACATAACTACTCGTTCGATTCCGGTTTTTTTATTATTTTGGGATAGAAAACAGTCTAAATGATGATAATGTATAAAAAAAATTCCGAAAAGTACAGGTGTTTATAAAAAAATCAATCATTAAAAGCATTTTTTATTTTTATTTTTTAAGGCAGCAAATATCTTTAAAAAATTCCTAGTAACTAAGCATGCATAATAGTTTCAAATATCACCATCTATTCAGCTTTCAGTTGAGGTATACAACTTAATAATATCTTAAATAAAAAATGAGAAATTAAGACTTAAGTAAATTGCAGTCCCATTTCATGTAGCAAAAATTTCCTACTTCGAGCGCTTCGGAGGTGGCCGTATTATCCTACTTATATCATAAATGTGAAAATTTGCTTGTTTGGATGATTGTTAATCAATCACACAATACGGCTGAACCGATTTGGATGAAATATGGCGCACATATAGTTTAAAAGCCGGATTAAAATATAGGAGGATACTATTATCTTGGTTAAAGGTTCCCTAGGGATTTTCTCGAATGTAAATGCGGATGAAGTCGCGGGCGGAAGCTGGTTTGCCATAAATGGTCGTGCTTACTAAAAATACTTTCGTCCGAGTGAGTTTCGAGACAGGATTATTTTCTGCCAATGAGTCAAAATTTTATACAGATGGCATCAAAAATAACCATGCATATCAGCCATTTTTAATGCCTTTATGCCAGGCCTTCCTGACGGGCCATAACCCACCACCCACGTGGTGGGTTATGGCCCGTCCGCTCTATCCATTCACTAGCCAAAAGTAAGGCCTGGCATAAAGGCTTTAAAAATGGCTGATATGCATGGTTATTTTGATGCCGTCCGTAAAAATTTTACTCATCGGCGGAAAATAATTCTGTCCCCAAACTCTTATTATTATTTTTAGTAAACATGACCATTTATGGCAAACTAGCTTCTGCCCGCAACTTCATCGGCATTTACATTCGAGAAAATCCCTAGGGAACCATTGACCAAGATAATAGTATCCTCCCATGTTTTAATCCGGCTTTTAAACTATCGGTGCGCCATATTTCATCCAAATCGGTTCAGCCATTTTGTGTGATTGATTAACAATCATCCAAACAAGCAAACTTTCACATTTATGATATGGGATCCCTTGTTTTCGCATAATTGTTTTATACCTAATTTGATTTGGCATAACGGATTTGGCATAATCTTTTTTGTCATAATAATACTTTCGCATAATTGTTTTTTGGCATACTATTAATATTAGCATAATTATCATTTAGACTAATTTGTTTTCGCATAATGTTATTAGGCATATTGTCTATTCGCCTAATATTATTTAGACATAAAAATCAAAAACAATAAAAATTAATATTTTTACGCACTTATTTATTTTCATGTAAAAGGGGTAGGTATTGTATTAAAATGCCAAAAACTCATAACACATACGACCTAAATATCGACTCATAAAACACCTATTTTTAAAATACCGAAAATCCTTAATGTCGATATCCAATAGACCGAAACTTAAAAGATCGATTGTTAAATGACTGATGATAGTTCGAAACACTGAAAGTTAAAATGCCGATAGTTAAAAATCCCGAAAGTCTGTTTAGGTCTATTAGGTGCGACGACGAGCGAGCGTAGCGAGCGAGGAGGAGGTAAGGTTCCATTGCGACCAACAACGCACGAGCCGAGCGAGCGATGCGAGCGTGCCGCGGCAGCGGCCGACGAAGTGCCAGAACCGACCTGCTGGCATGTAACCCTCAATTAACCTTCGGTTTTCTAAGCTTCGGGATTTTGTATTTTAGGTAAAATGTTCTTTCGTGATTTTAAACGTCGTGATTTTTTGTTTATAAAAATATGCTTAAATAACATTATGCGTGTTTAAATTTATGCTAAAGAATATTATGCTTAAACATGATTATGCTTAAAGTAGTTATGCTTAAAAAAATTATGCATAAGCTGTTATGACTAAATAATATTATGCGTAAACATCATTCGGCGAAATCATATTATGCCTTAAATTTTTATGCAAATACATAGGGAACCTTATGATATAAGTAGGATAATACGGCCACCTCCGAAGCGCTCGAAGTAGGAAATTTTTGCTACATGAAATGGGACTGCAATTTACTTAAGTCTTAATTTCTCATTTTTTATTTAAGATATTATTAAGTTGTATACCTCAACTGAAAGGTGAATAGATGGTGATGTTTTTAAAACATTATGCACGCTTAGTTACTAGGAATTTTTTAAAGATATTTGCTGCCTTTTATAAAAAATCTGAATAAATAAAAATAAAAAATGTTTTTAAGGATTGATTTTTTTATAAACACGTGTACTTTTTGTAACTTTTTTTATTCATTATCAACATTTAGACTGTTTTCTATAGCAAAATAATAAAAAAACTGGAATCGAACGAGTAGTTATCTTTTATGTTAATTTTTTGTATCTGAAAACGTACTTTTGGTAAAAAATTACTTAATTTTAATTTACTCAAAAACTATGAACTTTTTGAGAAAAAGTAATATAACAAAAAATATTTGTTTTGACCTCATCTATAACCATTTAGCAGGAATACGTCATGTTTCCAGTGACCCTGTATAAGGAAAATTTATTCTCGTTAGTCTTGTCTCAAAAGGAAAACGTGCAAGGATATAGGTACTTACTTAATTAAATTAACTGTAAATAATGTGGTATGGAATTTCCATACAAACAAATAATAAAATAAGGTAATCTATACTATTCTCGGTACAAATTACTGGCTTAAATTGGTATAAAACAATAGGGAAAATAGCAAGTTAAATTATCTAACCTACCTAACTATTTAACTAGTTAATTAGGATTAAACTATAATTTTAAATGGGTATGATTATATCAATTACCTAATAATTGCCTTTTCAGTGACCCAATAAATAATATTTGTTCCTAAAATAGTAGATCTGTCACCTAAATTGATCACCAACTAATATTAAAACGCTTACCTAAATATTAATTAAGAATTACTTGGAAATAATATCAATCATCAAATAATTATATTGGGTTTCAAAATAATAAAAGTGTCACTAAAATTGAATCGCCAAACAATATAAAAATGTTTACCAAAAAAGTATTTTTAATCTTTAAATAATTTTATTATTGCACTATTAGTGCTGGTTTTGATTAGTGATGGAAATCAAAAAAAGTATTCGAATCGATTCGAATCACCCGTAAGTGGTTCGAATCGTGGATTTGAATTTGACGATGATTCGAATCAATATGATGATTCGAATAAATGTGATGATTCGCATCAGCTAGCCAATTCGAATCAGGTGATGAGTCGAATGATTCGAATCGGGTGATGAGTCGAATGATTCGAATCCGGTGATGATTAGCCCCTGTTAAGTAATTTTTCTTTGAATTAAGGAACTGATGTATTTAATAAGTGACAGACCTATTATTTTGATAATTGAACGAATTAAATGATACCAATAGTTTGTTGATTAGATTTTAGAGGACGGATCTTATATTCAGGCTATAGAAAAAAGTGATCAAACTATTATATAAGATACATATTTATATTAATCTGATGATTTATACTTAGGGACAGTTTTGATGAATAGATGACTAATATATTTCTTGGGGATAGAAATTATTATTAGGGTATTGCAGATTAGTGACACATCTAAACATAGGTGACAGAAAAAAATGTTCCCATTTTAAATTACCTACCTAATTATTTATAAAGCCGAATATGGTAGATGTACCGCAACACATACAAACCCGGACAATTATTTAAAAACACTGAAACAACCAGTTTTCTTTTTTTGAAAAAATAAACTTTTTATGGTAAACTGGATAGTGGCAACCCTAGACCGAAATTATGTTTTGCTTTTGCCCATTAATGGGATTGATTTTCGTTTTTTTTTTATTTGGCTCACAATACTGATTACAATCTGTGAACTTACACTAATTAACAGTTAAAAACACGTTTAAGGTTGTAACCTTCTCGATGCAAGCACAACATGCATTTGCATATAAAGTAAAAAAAACAAATTTGGACTACCTTAGTCGAGATTTCCACTAAAAATCAGTCTAAAGTGATCGAAAAAGTATAAAAAAATGATGTTTTGTTTAAAAAAAACACAAAAAACACGAAAGATGCGAAAACATTTACCTATGAGAGGATTGATCTAAGACAATTGTGGTATCCCTGATCTTTTGTCTCTCTCTCTCTCTATATGAATAGAACAACGTCAAGTGTGTTTGCATCTTGAATATATTTAGTTCTGTAGTTTTGCTGAAGCTACAGAACCATTGAATATATCAAAATCAAATCGTATAGAATTGTAGTAATTTATCGAATACAATAGTTTATTCGCGTCTAGCTAGGGCTGACATTTTATATATTATAACGGGTGTAACAAGACCCTCAGCGAAGCCAAAGTCCACACATTCCACTCATCATCAGGACCATTTTTGTCTATTAGACTATACCTGGGAAACCAATAGCTACGAAGTTATTGAAGGTCAAAGTAAAAAAAAATCTTCAAATTTTTTTTTGAAATCTTATTTTATTTGTTATTTCCTATTTTTTTTCTAAACAAACATTATGAAAATTTATGTATTTCGTAACGAACAATGGTTTCAAAACGTCATCACTCAATGTATCTCATAAGCAGGGGCCTTACTATGAGCTCTTATAGCAGGAGGGGTCGCAAACCGGGATCCCAGATACCGAAAATACCGGGATACCGGACTGAAATGAAGCCTTTACAATACCGGTATTGAACTTTTGAATACCGGGATTCACGACATTTTCGGTATTCATCACAGAACGACGCAAACCGCAAATCTCGTTTAAATTTTCGTTTTATCTGGTTTAAAAGGTGATTTACCTTAACCTCCTAAGGCCCGTGTCTGTTTAGTGGACAGTGTCTGTTACAATCTACACTGGAAAGACTGTTTTTAAAAAATATCTTTATTAAATAACCTAGCTACATTTAGATGTATATTCTAGGACTGCGAGTACAAGACTGAACTGGTTTACAATTTGTTCTTAATTTATAGTTTACTGATAATGAATTGCCTGAGGGAGTGGGAACAATGACCTCCTTTACAATAGTTACTAATTGGTGGTTTAGATAAAGTTTATCAGTATTCGAACAGGATGTTCCTTGTATGTTTCCGGGAAGCGGTTATGATAAGCTTTATCTTAATTACTTCTACTGAAAAACAACAGATGTTCCTTGTTATTAACTTTAGGTAAGTTATAATTATGGGTGTCAAAGGTTACTAGAGATTAATAAGAACAATGAGGGCTTTGATTAGGATTAGTCATCATTGGTCATGAATCTATCTTATATGATATTATCAAGGGTTTAACACCCCCCGACCTAGATTGAAAACTATACTCAAAAGTAGACATGAGTATTTTTCAACTGAATCTAAAGTAAACACTTGATACAATGCAAAAATATTGAGTGACAAAAACAAACATTACACTTGTTAAAAAAATTAGGTAATAAAAGGTTACAAAATTACTATCTAATGTACACAAAAATGTTATAGATTTACTATAAAAAAAAATATTATACAATGTTAAAATTTTAATTCTAATCTTCTTCTTCATTGTGTCTATTTCTAGGGGTACATGAGTGCTCTATTGTAGCATAGACAGTTTCTTCTGGATTTCGGCGTGAGATATTCCCGCCTGCAGGTGAAGATTGCAGCTCGACATCTTCTGGATTGCGTCTTCTTCCAGGACATCTCAAGGAACGGCAGTGTCCACTTATAATAGCGACTCTTTCTTGACAGCAGCTACGGTAAATTATATAGCTTATTATGATGATCCCTACCATGTATAATAATATGGAGTCGGTTTGCTGAAAATTGGTTGAGTTTATTTTCAGTTTATCCAATTCTTGTTTTATATTTTTCATTTATTGCACTTCTGTGTGTAAACTATCAAGTTTAATTTGATTATATTGAACTTGCTGTAATTTGACTTCGGGTAGTTTGTCAATTAAAAGGTGATTATGAATTTCTTCTGTAATATCTATTTTTGTTTCAGGTAACTGAAGGTGCGTTTCAGTTTCACTTTCTCCTTTCAATTTTGTTGCTTTCAGGGTTGCGGTGCAATAAGCTGATAAGGTAAGTATACCAGCTCCTTTAAACTTTGTAGTTGTAATATTTCTATTACATTCTTCTACTATTTCAATAGGATCTGAAAATAGTATAAGCCCAATGTTTTTTTCTTAAGTGCTGAATGGTCTTGAATTTTCCATTGGTACTTAGTATGTTGCAGTGTTCTCTATAATTTTCTTTATTTTGGTGCAGGATGCTAGTTTCACAAGTGGGCTCGGCATTCTGATCATGGATGAGCAGGGCTTTGCAAATATATATTTCTTGTTCGAAGAGTTTGCAGTTGCTAAGGTCATCCAGTGTAGTGTAGAATCTTCGGTCCGCTGTTATTCCTACATATTTATTCCGAACTAACAGGGTATGATAAAGTGAGGAATTTGGATCTTTTTCAGGAAGGGATAGGACTTGGTAAGTAAGGAACGATTCCTCCTCAACTAAAGGTATTTCCATTATTGAAATGAACACAAAATTTTCCAGGTAAGCTTTAAAGTTACTTGTTTTTATTATATTATGAATGTTATCATGACTGGGTCTTACTAAAAATTTTCCTGAATATGGACTTTTATTAAGTTCATTTATTAAATTAATATTACTTAGTATATTAGCTGGGAACATACCAGAGTAAGCAGAATCTATAGCATTCATAAGTTCATCTAATTTATTATTGATTACGATCAAGTTATCAAGTATGTATTCATGGAGTTCAAATACTCTTTGTCTCAACCCTAAATCAACAATATCGACAGCATTCTTACGAATATATTCTTTAAGAATAAGCATATTATATTTTATGATTTTATCGTTTAACATTAAATCTACTAGTGTTTTATTAAAAGATCCCATTATGGATGTTGTTACATGTATTTGTTGTTTTATTAAAGATTGTGTCTTTATTTCATTATTTTGAACTTGTTTAATCAAATTGTAATATTTTTTACGATCTTCATTGTCCATGGTACCGAACAATGTTTTTAACACTGATCCTAAAGGATTAATTAAACCACGTTTACTTCTTCTGTTATGATTATAACTAGGTAAACTATTTAATTTTGATTCTATATCTAAACATAATGTTTTAATTAAAGGTCTAAAGTGAGTAGTATGATTTTTAGTATATTGTGCAATTTCTATATTATTTAATTCTACAATAATTGGTTTTACTTTATCGTAAGCCTTTACTATACTACTATAATTTCTAAACGTAACTAATTTCCATGCATTATTTGAGTTATATATTTCTCCTATAGGGTTCATGAATAATCCTGGATTTTTCCCTGTTTTCTATGCTGGCGCCGATGAAGTAGACGGCTGTTGTGCATCTGAAATAGAACGTCTAAAATAAGGTTTCACGTTATCAATGGATACCGTTAATAGCTTATTTCTATCTATGCGTAAGGTCAACGATCTTGAAGATAGATTTACTACTTCGTATGGACCTGTTCATTTTATTCTAGTGCCTGTTTTCTTCTTATCATTATAAAGCACAAGGTCTTTTATTCTATATGTATGGCTTTTTCGCTTGCTATTTACTCTTGCTAAGCTTCTTTCTTTGCTTCTAATATTAGTTTCTTTAGCTAAGCTATGCAATTTATTTAATTTGCTTGAAATTGCTTTGTAGTAAAAATTTGTAGTCTTATCGGTACTAATATTTCTTAAATGATCTCTTGTTTCTCCAAACATTAACTCTGTTGGTGTATAACCTGTAGATGTATGCTTTGAATTATTATAAGTCATAACTGCAATACTTAGTGCTAAGTCCCAGGGTATTTTAGTGTTAACTACTAAACATCTCATAGTGTCTTTTATTGTAGCGTGAACCCTTTCTATTCCACCATTTGATTGTGGAAATTGTGATAAAGCTTCTGACTTTTCTATTTCCATTATTTCGCAAACTTTTTTCATAGCTTTTGAAATAAATTCAGCTCCTAGATCAGAGTGAAAACGAAGAGGTATGCCTAAGTGTTGGCAGTAACATAATAATGATTTTATTACTTCCGTCGTAGACTTTTGTTTCAATATATAAGCAGCTAAATATTTTGTAAGCTCATCTATAATAGTGAGTGCGTAAATTTTCTCATCTTGTTTACCATACTCTATAAATGCGAAAGTCCGTTTGTTTGTTTGTTTGTTTGTTTGTTACGCCTTTACGTCCTAACTATTGAACCGATCATCATGAAATTTTTCATACACGTTGTCAGGGGTACAGAGAAGGACATAGGGTACCTTTCATCCTGAAAAAAAGTATAGTTCCCGAGGGATAGCAAATAACCTTTCCACGCAGACGAAGTCGCGGGCGGCCGCTAGTACTCTATAATGTCTACGTTAATTCTTTCTAACGGTTTATTGACGCTAGATAATATAATAAATGGTTGTGACCAATTTCTTCGATCTATTTTGTTCACTTGACAGGTGTCGCAAGTTTTAATATATTCTTTCACGTCTAAGCTTAGATTTTTCCATTTGTATTTTAATTTTATTCTTCTAGTTGTTTCATCCATTCCTTTGTGAGCAGCGAATCTTGAATCGTGGTAATATGATATTATTTTCTGTCTTTGACTTTCAGGTGGGATTATTATCTGATCTGTTAATTCGCAAATCTCAAACTTATAGTTGTTTTCGTGAAAAACATAAGATAATAATTGTTTCGCTATGTCTCTATCATATTCTCGATCATGAGATGTTGTTTCCGGAATGTAAACGTAAAGTGTTGTATCTGTTACGTTTTCGTCAATCAGAGCAATTTTTAGTGCGATTAAAGTTTTATAAAAACTTTCTAACATTTCTGAATCGGAATTCGTGTTCCTGTCGAAACAAAAATAATATGTTCTGTTTATAGTATACGGATCATTAAAAACTTGAATTGTTTTTAATTTATTTTTTAAGTTTTTTATCTCTTGTGGAAAATATGTTAACAGTTTTTCATAGATTTCGTTCTGTTCTGTTACTTCACAAGGTAAAAACAAAATCATTTGTTGATGCTTGTTATCAAAAATAGAATCTGTTGATTCATTTATTTCAATGGGGTTTATTGAGCCATCGTATAATTGTGTCCTAAAATGAGACATTTCGTCATCAGAATTATTCTGTAGGTAATTAACGAATGGTCTTGATAATGCATCTGCATTTTGATTTTTCTTTCCCGGCTTATATGTTATTTTATAGTCATACTGTTCTAATTCTAGTCTCCAACGAATGAGACGTGAACCAGGGTCTTTAACTGGAAAAAGCCATGTGAGTGGTTGGTGATCAGTCACTATGGTGAATCTCCTTCCGAATAAATATGGTCTAAAATGTTTAATTGACCATTTTATGGCTAGTAACTCTCTTTCAATTGTAGAGTACCTTTGTTCTGTTTCGTTTAGTGTGCGTGAGGCATAAGCTACTGGTTTATCGTCACCTAGTTTTCCTTGAGAAAGGATACCCCCTATCGCAACATTTGATGCATCTGTTGTTAAAATAAATTCTTTCTCAAAATCCGGATACTGTAGTATAGGAGCTGTTGTTAACAGTTCTTTACAGATCTCTATTGCATCAGTGCATTCTTTGTTCCAAATGAATTTAACATTTTTCTTTAACAAATTTGTCATAGGTTTTGTAATATCGACAAATTTAGGTATAAATCTGCGATAATAACCTACTAAACCAAGAAAAGCTTTAATAGTTTTAGTATTTTTTGGTTCAGGAAACAATTTTACGGCTTTAACTTTATCAGGGTTTGGCAGAATGCCCTTGTCCGTGATAACATGTCCGAGATAAGCGACTTCCTTCCTGAGGAATTCACATTTATCTGGCTGAAGTTTTAAATTGTATTTTCGCAATCTATTTAATATGTTTTTTAATTTTAATTCATGTTCCTCTAATGAAGAAGCGTGAATAATTAAATCATCTAAGTATACTAAACAATGATCTTCAGTGAGTCCTGTTAGTACGTTATCCATTACTCTTTGGAAAGTAGCGGGTGCATTTTTCAATCCGAATGGCATCCGCGTATATTCGAAGTGTCCTTCTTCTGTAGAAAAAGCAGTTTTCTCTATATCCTGTGGGTGCATTTCTATTTGATGAAAGCCACTAGCAAGATCTAACGTTAAAAAGTATTTACTTTTACCTAATTTATCCAGTATATCGACAATGTTCGGTATTGGATATTTATCGGCTTTAGTTACTTCATTCAACTTCCTATAGTCAATAACCATTCTCCATTTAACTTTACCGCTAGCATCTACCTTTTTTGGAACAATCCAAATAGGTGAATTATATGGGCTATGGCTAGGTTGAATAATTTTTTGTGCTAATAGGTTTTTCATTTGAGTTTTCACTTCTTCTTTATGTACTTGTGGGTACCTATAGTTTTTCGTATAAGTTGGTGGAGCGTTTCCTGTGTCAATACGGTGTTTTACAACGTTACTGAAAGTAAAGCGATCTCCTTCTTAATGAAATACATCATTATAATCTTTGCAGATTTTCACTACATTATTCCTTTCTTCAACGTTCATATGTTCGGTTCGCAAAAGGTTCGATACCTTTTCGCGTCGTTCATAAGTATTGTTTGATAAGGAATTAATTAATTTTATTTCCTTTAAATTAATACACTCTGCATTTAGAACAGGAATATCCATTTCCGTGCTCTTGCAAACAGTGTTTATACATGACACATAAGCTGTGTGATTTTTAACAGTTATTAAGGCATTAGGTAAAATTATTTTATCATTTACTTTACTTGATTCTATATAACATTCACCATCCTCGACGTTTTTTATGTGAATTGGTATTATCTGTTCAGTACGACCTGATAACATAATACGATTCTGTGTTGGGTTATCATTTGGTACAGTTAAATTTTCCGTAGGCTTTCGTAACGTTACTTCATTATTTTCCGTGTTAATTGTAGCCTTAAAACGTTTTAGAAAATCTAACCCTAAAATTCCGTCGTATGGAGTTTGAAGGTTAATAACATAGAATTTATGTTTATATTTATCTGTAGGAATTGGTAATTCTACATATTCAGAACATGTAAATTGCTCTTTTCCTATGCCTTTAATGCTTATATTTTCTTTATGACTCCTAATTTTCGTAAAAGAGTTCATTATTTTTGTATTTATTGTCGAAATTGCTGCGCCTGTATCTATTAAGAATTTAATTTCCTGATTTTCTATTTTAACACGACTAAATAGTAATTTATTTCGTTTAGGTAAAATCACATTATTTATAGATATTCGAGCAGGTTCAACGGGGCTTCCGCCTCGTCTTCGGAAGTCGTCTGCTCGGCTTCGACTTCCGTCATCTCGTTTAAATGATTTACACGTCGATTGTTTTCGTTATTATTGTGCGAATTACGAGAAGACGATGCTGTTGACGTTGACGGTGATGAAGCATTAGTTGCATTCTTTTTCCGACAGTATTCCTGAGTATGACCAGGTAATTTGCAAAAACTGCAAAAACGTTGGTTACTATCATAACGACTATTATTATTATTTATCTGAGTTCTATTAAAAGTTTTTGGTTCCGATCTTTGTATTTTTAAATCTGAAAATTTATTAAGAACGTTATAATAATACGTTATTGATCTTTCTTCTTCCAGAGCAAGGCTAAATGCCTCCTCTGTAGTTTTAGGTTTCTCTAACCGTATTTTATTATAATAATTCGGTTCTAACCCTACTAAGAAGTTATTCAAGACATTTTGTCATATTCCTTTCTTAACAAACCTATTATATCATTCATGACAACTTGATTAGATAATAGTTCGTCTCTTATTTCAACAAAAGAATCTACATATTTACTCATAGATGATCCTTTTTGTCTGGTATATTGTGAAGCTAATAGTAGTTCACTAATGTTTCGTTTTTTACCAAAATGTTGGCCTAATTCTTCTAGAAAATGATTCATATTATCAAAACTACGCGAGTTCGCGAAAGCTGCCGCTTTTCCTTCTAAATGGGGTAAAGCGTGTGGCAGTAAAATTTGCATCTGAACTGAACTGGCTAAATTTTGCGCAGTTTTACAGTTCGCAATATAAAGATTTAAATTTTTAGTATTTTCACTAAACTTCGGAATTATATTAAGTAATTGACCCGTAGAAATAAGGGGTTCTACTCTTACTTCCGGTTTGTCGTCAGTCTTTCCGGTAGGCATTTTTCCCGACCTTAATTGAATGTTTAAACACAAATATAATATAAGGAATCGTGGAAAAAAAATTATGGATTGCTAGAAGGTATACCCAATCAGTTAACGGAATAGAATATGCAAGGACTTACATTAGCAGGACCTGGGTCTTCATTACTCCGCTCCCTTGGTTGTATGCAGCAACGATACGGGCTCGCTGAATGGGCTGATCTCTTCTCTCGATGAGCCTGAAATCACTTCTAAGCTATCCTACCGACTGCGCCACTGTGACAATCTACACTGGAAAGACTGTTTTTAAAAAATATCTTTATTAAATAACCTAGCTACATTTAGATGTATATTCTAGGACTGCGAGTACAAGACTGAACTGGTTTACAATTTGTTCTTAATTTATAGTTTACTGATAATGAATTGCCTGAGGGAGTGGGAACAATGACCTCCTTTACAATAGTTACTAATTGGTGGTTTAGATAAAGTTTATCAGTATTCGAACAGGATGTTCCTTGTTATCATAACCATAAAGCTTATCATAACCGCTTCCCGGAAAGGGAAGCGGTTATGATAAGCTTTATCTTAATTACTTCTACTGAAAAACAACAGATGTTCCTTGTTATTAACTTTAGGTAAGTTATAATTATGGGTGTCAAAGGTTACTAGAGATTAATAAGAACAATGAGGGCTTTGATTAGGATTAGTCATCATTGGTCATGAATCTATCTTATATGATATTATCAAGGGTTTAACATGTCCTGTCAGTACTCCTACAATTGTGCATATATTTCTCCGGCTTTGTTTCAGCAGCTCTCTAGATTTCTTTTGTCAACTGATTTGATGACAATCTTAGATTGTCTACAGTCCTTTCTTTTCATCCATCTTTGGTTAGTTTCATATAGTAAGTTTCTTATGTGGTGGCCTATCGAGGGCCATTTTAATAGATCACATTTGCCAGTGTCAGTCCTTTGTTCTATTTGTCAAGGTCGATCGTAAATTGGCTTTTTTTGCGATTATTGCAATAAATATGTATTGTGCCCGCCGTTAGAAAGTTACGTTGTTGAATTTTAAAGAAGTGTCAAATGTGATCTAATAAAATGGCCCTACTACAGTAATTTATCCCAAGGTCCTACTAGTGGTATTAATATATAGTTATTCAGACCCAACAAGTTCAGAGTTGATGATAAAGCAATCCTATTGAAGTCATAAATACAGGGCTTATGGAGGATATGTTTTTTTTTTTCAAAATGAATATGTTCTATAGGTAGGGGATAGGACACCGGCATTAGTGAGGTAGAATTATTTGTTTCATAATTAATTTTTAAATGAAATTAATCTACCAATTTCTTCGTATTACTTACAGGTTGTGCGTTGGAGGACATCTTTAAACTCTTAGACTGGAAAGGACTCGGCATCTACATTAATGGCCAGTACCTAAAACACCTTCGTTTTGCCGATGATATAGTTCTTATGGCTGAGACCTTGGAGGACCTGAACACAATGCTCGAAGATCTCCGTAGTGCTTCCCAAAGAGTGGGTCTTAAAATAATCATGGATAAGACGAAAATCATGTCGAATGCCCATGTTGTGCCCGCTCCAGTTCATGTTGGGAACTCTACACTTGAAGTTGTTGACCATTATGTATACCTAGGACAGGTAGTCCAGTTAGGTAGGTCCAACTTTGATAAGGAGATCTCTCGTCGAATCCAACTCGGATGGGCAGCATTCGGGAAGCTCCGAAAAATCTTCGTGTCCTATTTACCTCAGTGTCTCAAGACGAAAGTCTGTGACCAGTGTGTGTTGCCAGTGATGACTTACGGCAGTGAAACGTGGTCGCTAACTATCGGTCTCATAAGGAGGCTCAAGATCACCCAGCGTGCAATGGAGAGAGCCATGCTTGGCGTTTCCCTGCGTGATCGAATCAGAAATGAGGAGATCCGCAGGCGAACCAAAGTAACCAACATAGCTCGAAAGATTGCTCAGCTAAAGTGGCAGTGGGCTGGACACATAGCGAGATGAACCGATGGCCGTTGGGGCGGAAAGGTTCTTGAATGGCGACCGCGCACCGGACGACGCTCCGTGGGTAGGCCCCCGACAAGGTGGACCGATGATCTGGTGAAGGTTGCCGGAAGCCACTGGATGTGGGAAGCGCAGGACCGATCGTCGTGGAAATCCTTGGGGGAGGCCACCAGCAGTGGGTGTCGTGCGGCTGATATGATGATGATAACTTACAGGTAGACCCTTGGGTTGTAATGACTACATGGCGTCTAAAAGGGTCGGGTCAGAACCTTTCCGTCCCAACCGTAATCGGTTCTTCTCGCTTTGTGTCCCACCCACTGCCACTTCAGCTGAGCTCTCCTCGTTTCTGATTCGATCACGTAGGGAAACGCCGATCATCGCTCTCTTCATTGCACCCGGGGTGACCTTGAACCTTCTTATGAAACCCATAGTTAGCGACCACGTTTCACTGCCGTAAATCATCACTAGCAACACACTGGTCATAGTCTTTCGTCTTGAGACACTGAGGTAAGTTGGACGCGAAAATTTATCGAAGCTTCCTGAATGCTGCCCATCCGAGTTGGGTTCGATGAGAAATCACTTTTGCGAGCCAACGAAGTTAGCCTACCTAACTGGACTGCCTGTCCTAGTAAACGTGAGCCTTCCTAACTGGACTGCCTGTCCTAGTAAACGTAATGTCTCACACATCGCTGCAGTTGGATGGGATTTGTGCTCTCGTTTTCTACTCGAACCGACACATAGTGGCATTTTCGTATAAGTACCTCAACACCTCGATATACCTTTAGTCTTTTTGGCACCTCTGGAGAGACTGTAGCACCGGCACCGCCTAGATCTCTATAGAATCATAAAAAAAGTCCACGAACGCCAAGCAGTGGCAGACTTCGTTCTTCTGTATATTCTGCCGCAGCGTATGCATGTGGTTCTTTCTTGTTGTGTGGTTTTCTTTATATTAGTTTTTGTTAACATATGTTATATAACTTGCAAGGGCATTGAGCGTAGCGCCCCAACACAAGTATTTTAGAATTACTTACTGGGGTCGTTCCATTATATGTTATTAATGTATGATTTATGTTAATAAAAACATTTATTATTATTATTATGTGGTCTAGGTTAGGTACTAAAGTTTTTTCGGAACTCGGCTTGTTCGGGAGGTTGAAAGCCGTCGAACCAGCGATATAGACGATTAGTTAATCATAATAATGACTTTAACTGTAAGGAAAACTAAGAAAATAAACATATTTATCTAAATATCGAAAATACCGAAAATACCGGAATCCCGGTATTCGCCTAGACTCGATACCGAGAATACCGGTTTTGCAGAGAGGGGCCGGTATTGCGACCCCTAAGCAGGACTTATATTGAACTGCCTTACTTTTTCGTACCTACTATGACCAACTATTATGTATTCTGTGCTATTACCAAACACCCTGCAAATATGCACTAGGTAGGTACGTACGCAAAATAGGTTTATACTATGCGAGCCAAATAAGAATAGGACTGTCAAAACGGCCATTTTTGTTTGCGTTTCACTTCCACTTTAGGGGTGTAGCATGTGCAAGAAAAGGAAAAAAGATCAAGATTACCCTTTGACAGTACTATTCTTATTTGGCGCGCATTAGTAGGTAAGTACCACATTGTGAAATCTGTTTCGTTGTTATTGTAATTTTAATTATTTGATGATATGTAATAAGATAATTATTTTTAACAATAACTAAATAAACATAGGTAAGTAGTAGAGTAGGTAAGGTAAGTATTACGTTTTTTTAGGTTACCTTATGTTATCTATTTGCGGATTAACCATAATAAATCAATCACTAAGTATTCGTTTCGTCCGTTTCTTTTTAATTGCGATCTTTTGTAAACCATTGATTTTTCCTTTATTTCGAAGATTACTGTACCTTAGTACAAATTTTGACATTTGATATGAACTTGCAAGTCCTTCTTTTTCGAAATGAATGAACCGATATTAGTGAAACTTCATATAAGCAGAATACATTGGTCTAACTAAAAAGTTAAGGTGGTAACCCTGAGCGAAGTGGCGCCGCGGTGAATTTTATTTAATATTATAATTCTAATACTTACACAATTTTAATAATGTTTACTCAAAAAAGCTTGTAATATGGTCATTATTTTGACAACCTTCTTTGAACAAAGTCGAGCTTGCCGGTGTCCTCCGATGGTGACGCAACAAAGTTATATGGGATTTCATTATTGTCGAGTTTTAGCCACCAGCAATTTCCTTTGAGAATCCATTATTGTCGAGTTTTCTTTTAAACATAGTTAGGTGAAAAATACACTGTACAACCCGCGCAGATAAAGAATGGGATTAGAAATGGCGTCGTTCATATTCACTATCGCTCTCTCAGTCACACTCGTTGTGGTAAGCGCGGTGAGCCGCCATTTTGAATCCCATTCTATATCTGCGCGGGTGTTGTATAGTTGTACCTAGATGATGTTTTTGTACTTTTATATAAAATTAGTTTACTCAAAAATGCTTGTAATATGGTCATTATTTCGACAACCTTCTTTGAACAAAGTCGAGGTTGCCGCGCTCCTCCGATGGTGACGCAACAAAGTTGTATGGGATTTCATTATTATCGAGTTTTAGCCACCAGCAATTTCCTTTGAAAATCCATTATTGTCGAGTTTTGTTTCATAGTTTTTTGTAATTTTAATCATTTTTAACATTTTTGTCATTTTGGACCAAGTCTTGTATAGTGCTTTGCTCAAAAATGTAAAAAATGTCAAAAAATTACAAAAATGTCAGAAATGTCAAAAATGACAAAAATGACGTAAATGTCAAAAATGGTCATTTTGGTAATTTTGGTCATTTTTGACATTTTGACATTTCTGTCATTTTTGTAATTTTTTGACATTTTTGACATTTTTAACATTTTTTTACTATTATCGTGGAGATTTTAGGGCCCACAGTCTAGTATTTTTAGACGGTATCGTTGTGGTTAATTCATCCAAGTTACATTCCCTAGTAGTCACTGCTAGAAGTAGATAGAAAAACTGCTAAAAGTGGCCGTTTTTGACACATTTGCTATCTACTTCTACGAATGACTACGAGGGCATGTAGTGATACCTTCTAAAAATACTAGACCATGGGCCCTAAAATCTCCACGATAAACATTTTTTTTCTATTAATAACTTATTAAATAAAAACCTCTGATGGCGTCACTTTCTGTCATACAACCGCCTTAATTGAATTTTTTTTCGATAAATTGTGTTACAGCACAGAATGTAATAGTATGTTACAGCTAAATTAGACCAATTAAGATTTTCCATAAAACAGAAATTTCCAAGACGTTTCAAAAATGTTCTTACTACTAAGATACTCGTAATATCATAGCTTAACTAACTTTTTTAGACATTTATCCTGCGTAATATGCCATAGGTTGCAGAACAGAAAGATCCTAAAGCTCTGAAATTATATTTCTTTATCTTTCTCCAGACACGTAAAGAACCATAAACACGATGCAGTGACTTTGGCTCGATACATTTTAATTTCGCAAATACCTCTTAAAAATTCTTAAAATCGAAATTATTTAGATATAACATTAGTTATTCTAGTCGAAATTGCTTTCAATGATGTGTATTATCAATATTGAGAATCGTGTAGAAGCGTTTCTCTTTAATCACTATAGTTATTTACTACGAATTGATTTAGTGATTTTTGCGCCAAATCTGCCGAATTTTCGCATTGCTATCTCGCTTTACTCTTTATTTTAAATGTATTCCCTTAGAATCGGATTCCTCATTCATTTCGAAAAATAAGGACTTCAAAATACTGTTTTCGTCAACGCTCTTAAGTTTTTTAATCTCAAGGCTACAATCTACAAATCAAATGTAAGTAGGTACTAAAATGTGAAACGAATTGAACATAAACATTATTGATTAGGAATATGTCCATTATTTGAGGCACTTCTGCGAATGCCTAGAAGTTATTTTATTGTGTAGTGCCTCTAAGGAAAGTGTAACTAAGATAGTGTTGATTAGCCAATGACTTTTAATATCATTGTGTTTAGCTATTAAATTGAGTACTATGAAGTGATCGTTTTCATTAATTCTCGAGGAACCCACATATAAAAAGGACTGAACCCTATATCAATGCCTACTGATGTTCCTCTGAGTCCTTCTTCGACATCAGAAGTGGGGTGCGTCTTGTTGGAAATAAATAAATAAAACAAATATTTTTTACTTCAGACTTGTTGCACACCACACATACATATTTTGTTAGTAAAAGTACACTTAGGTAGGTAGGTACAGTCAGTACAGTACAGCAATGAAAGTCGCTTAACGCTTTGGTACTTTGTCATAGCAAATTATTTAACAGGTGTGTCACGGTTTGAAACATTAGTCAAAAAACTTTCTACGACAAAGTTCCAAAGTGTTAAACAACTTTTGTTGCTGACCGTACCTACATAATGTTTTATGTTTATACAGGGTTATTTGTAAAACACCAACAACCTCGCAGGAGTAGATTACTAACATAATATAAAACAACATTTTGCAAAAACAGCCAGAAAAATATCGGCTTTTCATTCAAAACTCGATTAGTTGTTCGGACATTTGTATGGAAAATCAATTTTTTTTTGTCTGTTTTCGGAAAAGTCATAGAAAAAATGCTGTTGTTTATGATGATAGATTCCTACGAGGTTGTTGGTGTTTTACAAATAACCCTGTATAAATATAAAATATATAAATATAACCTAGTTAATTCTTTTATGCAAGATGTATGTACCTATGTACCAAATGTATAATATTATTTTATTTCGTCGTTCCTTTGCCGTTCCATTACTTAGTTATTAAATTGTTATCGACTTTTTATTACCTATTCGATTTCCGCGCGCATATTATTTTTGTTGGTTTGAAGTGTAAGTATAAATAATTAATTATGGTTTAAGTATGAAAAATAAAACCGGTCAAGAGCGAGTCGGACTCGCGCACCGAGGGTACCGTACAATCATAAATATATTTGGATATGTTACTTTAGTAGTTTTAGTACAGTCTTTAAAAAAGTAGGATAAACGGCAGACAGGTGGAAGGGCGAACAGGCGGACAGTTAATTTACAAATGTTAACCACAGCTGCTTATGGTGACTGAAAAACGTTTCAGCCACTCCACATTGCAAACTGTTTATATTACTTAGTAGGAACTTATTCTTCGTTTATTCGTACGCAGATAGTAGGTAATTATATTAGAACCAGCCACCAATTATTATTGTAGTATTAGGTTACGCCATCTCTTGACCGATAGTAGAACTATTTTTTTTCTTAGGTCAGCATTCTTAGGTCAGCGCCATCTGTTGACTGGTAGTGAAACTAAAGAATTTTTGTTTGTTTTTTGAATTTCTAAAAAAGTGTGTTATATTGAGATATCGTTTTATTTTTCCTGTAATCTTTACATAAACTACTATCATATAGAATTATTTCAGATTGTTTTCTTTGCAAACTTCGGAGATAAGGGGGGGAACGGTATTTTTTTTACATTTTTCATCATAAGTCGAAAACTATGCGGCCTAAGAAAAAAGAAAAAAATGTTTTAAAATGTGCAAACAGCGCTCTTTCATATGATACCCCCACATGCCCTAGTCACCTCACTTCAAATTTTTAAGACCCCTTTTCAGTCCCTGTTCTGTTCAGTTCTGTTTAGTTCTGTTGTAAAAAAAAATATTTTTTTATTATTTCTTTCTTATTTGCAAAATAGTTGGGCAAATGTCATCTTAAACTATTCCAAATTTCAAGTTGATACCATTAGTAGTTCTCGAGATATCCAGTATACTCACACCATAAGGGTTCCTTTTTACCATTTTGGTACGGAACCCTAAAAAGTATGTGTCTGTGTATGTAGGTGCTAATCATTCTTAAAAAGTTATTAGGAAAATATAGACACATATTGTACCTAGTATTAAAATATAGACGATCTAAAAGTGCTTAATTTTTTATGTTTATTTGAATAAAGACATTTTGACTTAGAATTTGCCAAAATATTTAATTTAATATTAGAGTAAAATAATACTGCCTATCTACTTATTACTTAAACCCAAATTATGAATATAAGATTCTTGCTTAAACCGAATCCGACTTCTTGGGAATTTTGAATGAACTGTGATTTTCCCGCTATTTCCAACTTAGTAAGTATTATTTTCTTTTTCTTTATTTTTTTCCTTTAATTAATTACATAGGTCCTTAATTTAAGCGAATAATAAAAAAGTCCTGTAGTTAAAAACAAAATATTTACAGCAATATTTACTTACGATTTCCATTTTCACCAGATCCTTGTAGCGAAGCAAACTTAATAAATATTAACAAAAATATCACAGCAACGTTTAACATTTTGGCACTCATGATTTTAATTATTACTACAAAAAATATAAAGTTTTAATTTAAGGCGGTTTGAAGAAAATTCCCGCCAAAAGGAGTTGTTCCGTCAGTCACTTTTATTATTTAAATGCACATTTTCACACAAAAAGTTTCCGACCTCGGAGACCAGAGACCACAAGACGCACACTTACGCACGCACAGTGACACTGATGCCATCCACAACTTTGAAGCTATATTAATTTTATTTTTTATTCACATCAACATAACCCAACCGGTTTAAAAGGTCGCAGAAACCTTATAAAATATAGCGGCTAATAGCTAAACACACTTTAGTTTTGCAATAGTAAAGCAATATTTTGATAGAGCGTGGAACTGGTTTTTTGCATTACGTAGATAGATACCTAATTATTTTGTTTTTTAGTCATGTTTATTATAGTAATGCCTGCTGTCTAGATTCGAAGTAATTGACGAACGAAGTGGACAGAGTCATAGTAATAAGATAAGAGGTACTTAAAGCGAAAAAGAAATAGGTACTTAGTAGTACTTACATAAAGAAAGCTGAAAAAAATCATTGTACGAGTTTGTTTGCAAAATGTGACCATTCTTGAGGTAGGTCTAGGTACCTGTACCCTTTCAAACAAAAAAGAATCATCTAAATCGAAAAAACAATAAATTCACTTCTCAAGCTTACACGCTCATTAGGCATGAAATAAAAAACACTTTTTAACGGATACTAGCGCGGTTTTATTGAAATAATACTTTGGTATTTTTGATTCAGTCCCCTGTGACCACGGCAGCTACAAAGGTGTCGAAACGTCGGGAAACAAAAAAATCAAACCAACTACCAACTTATTACCAAAGTACCTACTTTCAATAAAACCGCGCTAGTATCCGTTAAAAAGTGTTTTATTTCAAACAAAAAAGAATCGACTACACCCACAAAAAAATTTTTTGATTGCAGTGACTAAACCACAGACCTTATAACCAAAGTACTTGTTGTATGGTCTCTGAACTAAACCCACTTTTATGGATTATGAAAAAACTACTATTTTTTATGGGACCACACCTGAACTAGGTGTTCTTTCAGATAAAAAAATAATTATTGACCGAGCGAGCACGAAGTGCGAGCGAAGCGTCTCTGTTTCAGCGTGGGCAAAAATTATTTCGTATGTCCGGCTGTCTGTTCTAGCCTGGTCGCATTTCTCAACCGATTCTTATGAAATTTTGTGAGCAGGTCTGAAAATTATATAGCATTTTTTTGTCAAGCCAGTTTTTTGAAAATTTTCAAAATGGCGGAGATATGTTAAAAAACAGATTTCAGTCCGTTTTCCAGCTCTGCCTGTTTTCCTCTACAGGTCGCATTTCTCAACCGATTCTCGTAAAAATTTGTGAGCAGGTTTAAAAATAATATAGAATTTTTATGTCACGCCAGTTTTTTGAAATTTTTTAAAGTGACGGAGAAATCTTAAATATAGATAATTCAGTCGGGCTTTCCAGTTCTTTCTGTCTGTTTTCTTCTACAGGTCGCATTTCTCAACCGATTCTCGTGAAATTTTGTAAGCAGATTTGAAAATTGTATAGTTTTTTTTTTGTTTAGCTAGTTTTTAATTACTTTTTTTAAATGGCGGAGATAATGTAAAAAAATCGTATTTCAGTCCGGATTTCTGGCGCTGTCTGTTCTCCTCTATAGGTCGCATTTCTCAACCGATTCTCGTGAAATTTTGTGAGCAGGTTTGAAAATAATATAGATTTTTTTGTCACGCCAGTTTTTTGTTTTTTTTTTTAAATGACGGAGAAATGTTAAAAATACATATTTCAGTCGAGCTTTCCAGTTCTGTCTGTTTTTTTCTATAGGTCGCATTTCTCAACCGAATCTCATGAAATTTTGTAAGCAGGTTTGAAAATTGTATAGTTTTTTTTTGTTTAGCCTTTTTTTAATTATTTTTTAAATGGCGGAGATAATGTAAAAAAATCGTATTTCAGTCCGGATTTCCGGCGCTGTCTGTTCTCCTCTACATGTCGCATTTCTCAACCGATCCCGGTGAAATTTTGTGAGCAGATTTGATAAATATATAGATTTTTTTTGTCGAGGCAATTTTTCTAAATTTAAACAAATGACGGAGATATGTAAAAAAACATATTTCAGTCCAGCTTTCCGGCTGTTTTATCTCCTTTACAGGTCGCATTTCTCAACCGATTCTGGTGAAATTTTGTGAGTAGGTTCCATAATTATATATACCTAACTGTTTAGTCAAGCCAATTTTTCCAAATTTATAAAAAAAATATTCACCCATTTTGAAAAATTATCAAAATTAGAAGCACCATCTAGCTGCGAATACTCACGTACCTACTGTGTGTTTTGAAATAGTACATTATGATACAAGTTAGCTTAGGTTGCTTATTGCACACAAGGCTGTGGGTTGCAGCCCGAGCCGCAGGCGAGGGCGTAACTCAGCCGAGTGTGCAAAAAGTAAGAGCTCACGAGTTTCATACGACGTTTTTCAACACATTTGCGAGGAAAAAACAAAGTATTTTCCAAACACAGCCACAAATACGACAAAAACAAAATAATAATCATGATAAGAAAAGGCGCGCAGGTTTTTTTCTGTTTTTTTCACACGCCCAATGCAAGAATATTTTGCGAACAAAGGGGTTAGTGAGCATACAGCCTACTTCAAAATTATAATTTTAAGCGGTAAAACGCAAATATTTTAGTATTTTATTGCAAAATATCGTGAAATATGAATAATTTGATAATAATAATATTTGTTTAACTTTATTAGGGACTTACATATTTATTCATTGCAAAAATGTATATGGATTTTCAGCGGCATAGAACCTCTTTGTTGTTACTAAAAAAAATAACTGTATTACCCGGTTAAATTGGGAATGCTCTGTTTACTCGAATAGGACTTGCAGTAAGGTACTTATTTAACTTTGTAGGGTTAATTCTATAACCAACTAGTGTTTTATACATTATTGAACGCGTTTGTTATAGCTCGGTTTATGGCCCTAAATGCGATGTATTAGGGCTCACTTTACGAGCAAGTGTGTTGAAAACTTCATGGCGACATTTTATTTTATTTTATCGCGAGGTCTACAGCTCACGGAGCCACTAGTTTAAATTGTTTAACAACTGTTCTTCCAGATAAAAAAATAATTATTTTACATATTATTTAAATTGTTTAACAATTGGTGAAGTTAATATTAGGTCTTTACCTATGAAATTGGCTTTGATAACTTTTTGAACATGACTGGAAATCTCAAAACCATTTCGAGGAATAAGCTTTCGGTACAGTGTCTACTAATTAAATTTAAAAATAAGTCTATATTTTTAAAGATATTTATAATATTCAATAAAAAGCTTTAACCTTCAAATGACCTTCATATGACGTCATCACATACAGATCTCCCAGCCATAATAAAAAAAAGAAAAAAGTGCAAAGACAATTTTGACAATGAACTTGGCATTAGGGATGGTGGAAGGTGGAAGTGAAAAAATATCGATATAGGTAATATTTCTCAGAAAAAATGGGATGAAATGGGACGATGACTAAGTAATGGATTCTAATTTTAAGGTATTGTAAAACATAAAAAATAGCAAAATAAACCCCTACGCGAAATTTTGGCTCGATTTGACGAATTTTACGATGATTTTTAAGACTCAAAGTTGGAAAAAATCAAAATGCTCCAGTGACAAAATAGTGTCGACTATTAGAATCCATACGTAATTACCAAAAAAATGTTTTGGAAAAATTATTGTAAAAACATCTATCGATATATCAGAGTATTTAATATCGCCCGAAAAATATCGATGAACTTATCTCGTAATTTTTTCCACATCCCTACTATTAAATGTTTGTAAATAGAAATAAAGTATGCACATATTTTCACAATGTTTATTATGTTATCCAGCAAATTTATCAGTCCACAAGCAATCGTTACAATTTCATCCATGTAGCCTACATCCAAAATAGACACAATACATACAATACATTTCGCAAATTGGGTAGATTGGGCGTGTCAGTTTTTACAAAGTTTTTCAGCAGAGTTTCCACTGGTAAGCATTTTTATTATAATTTTACCACCTCAAACATTATTGCGGCAAATTAAGAAGGTAGGCTAGAACCGCCACAACTGGATTAAATGAATAAAATAGAAGAAATATTAACTATAACTTATTTGTTTACAAACAACCATAAAGTCATTATGACAGTTAATGACACTTGGCCTTTCTTTTTCTATAAGTAGATGGCAAAGGTTTTCTTCTTAAACTTTCATGCCACTAATGACGTCATTCCGGTTGACCATATCCGCTCGACAAATATATTTATAAAAAAATAAATACGGGACCAAATGTTAAAATATTCAAATTAGTTTCTTAAATTGGCCTAATCTGTAGTAAAAAAATATAAAAAAAATACCTTTTATTTTTTAACCAAAGCCAATTGCCGAGATTTTGTCACATACAGAGAAAATAATAACTTCTATAATTTAAAATTTTAACAAAATCGTGAATATTACATCGAATTATGATCATGATAGTTAACTATCAGTAAAAATAAAGTCCATATTTTAGCTTTCGTGACATTAAAAAAAAGATCTTGGAAGCGACTCTTTTTTTGTGAGCAAAAAAAGGGTGACTAAGGTTATTTTTTCGCTTATCTTAAATGGAAATAAGTTAGCATAGTGTTCAAACATTAGTACATAAAAGTTTTGTTACATGAGTGTTCATGGTTGTTAAATGAACAAAGAAAATGCTATTATGAAAAATGCAACTTCTTGAAAAATCTCCATACAAATCGGCAATTTCATAGGTAAAGACCTATTATAAGTTTACGGTAAAACATACCTAAAATAACTTCAAATAAAAATTAATACCGTCACTTAACCTCCTCTATTTTTGAAGTCGGTAATTTAGAATTGAAGAGCTCAGTGGCGCATTGGTTTAGTGCCTGGCCCAGCGATTGCGGAGGTTAAGCAACTTTTGCAAGGGTCGGTCATGGGATGGGTGACCAAAAAAATTATTATCTCGAGCTCCTCCGTGCGTTGGTCCCGGCCCCTGGCGACGTCCTTGGAGGCAGTCGTGGAGGGAGGGGCAACGTTGAGTGTTGCGTTCTCAGATCAAATAAAAAAGGAAGATGGAGCGTTGCGCAGTGGTTGCGAACAACTAAGTGAAGCCGGTTTTTGATGGTACATGTGTGCGTACTAGGGGGCGGGCCGGGGCCGGGGGGCAGGGTTCGCCCAATGACGAACGAAAGCCAAGGCGTAGTTTCGTTACATATGTGTGCGTAAACTGTGTATGTACACAGCCAAGGCGTAGTTTTACTGGCTTCACCGCTTTGTCGGAAGACTCCGTCTTTACTTTTTTATTTGGTCTGAGGTTGCGTTCCCCTCCTGGCGAGCCCCACATACTCCCTCCCTGCTAGGGAATGATAGATATAGATATGATTTTCCTTCGGCATAAAAAAGGGACATCTGCATGCCTGCCTGAGTACTCTTCAAAGCTTAGTAAAATAAATTAATACTATACTATACTATACTAATATAAATTAATACTATACTATACTAATACACATACATTTTTATCATCCAGCCATCTATCTAGCCTATAGTTTATTGACATTTTGAAAAGCACTAATTTAGGGCTACCATCCGTGTCCAGACTCTGTGGACACTATGTCCACACTAGATTGGCTAATGTAACGAGGCTCGGATATCGTTCTAAAAACAACAAAAGTAAAATAAAATATTAAAATAAAAATCCCATTAAGTTTTTATTAAATTTCCACTGACAAATTAATATTCACATTTTTATTAGGAATCGAATCTAACCATAGGTTCTCCATCAAAAGACGGGTAGCTATCGAAACTGCTATTAGATACATCAGTTTTAAGTCCTTTATGACTGGAAGAACCTTCCTCGGAGCATTGGCTCCCATCAGGATTATCTGGCAGTTTAGCATCAGATTTTTTTTTATTTCTATCGCAACTTAAGCTATCGTCTCGTCTCGTCTTAGCTGTGCCTCTTTTTTTATCTTCGCTAGTGCTAATTCTTTTTAATCTGTACATTTTGCAGTCAGATTTTTTCTTTGATGGTTGTCTAGATTTTGGTTTTGTGTCTCGAGAGCTGCTTTGGCGGGCATCATATCGTCCTTTTGAAGCGAGGCGTCGTTTCTTCGGTTCTGCGTTTTTTTTGTATTTCATGCAACTGCTGCATCGGCATTGGTTGTAATTTCTCCGCTGCATCGCAATGTTTCGTTGCGCAACCGTAATCTGTAACCGTTTTCATGAATTAAAAAAATACATACCTATTGGGAGGGTGCGAAGGTATAATAATCGATCGCAGCGCCCATGGTGGCAAAAAGAAGAAATAAAGAAGGCTCTGTAATCTTGAAAACGATATTTAATTTATTACTAGCGATACAGGAATAATTATACAGGGTCACTGGAAATATGACGTATTCCTGTTAAGGGGTTATAGATGAGGTCAAAACAAATATTTTTTGTCATATAACTTTTTCTCAAAAAATAAATAGTTTTTGAGTTAATTGAAATTAAGTATTTTTTTACCAAAAGTACGTTTTCAGACACAAAAATTTAAAATAAAAGATAACTACTTATTCGATTCCGGATTTTTTATTATTTTGGGATAGAAAAGAATCTGAGTGTTGATAATGGATAAAAAAATTTCATAAAATACAGGTGTTTATTAAAAAAAATCAATCCTTAAAAGCATTTTTTACTTTTATTTTTTCAGATTTTTTAGAAATAGCTTCAAATATCTTTAAAAAAATCCTAGTAACTAAGCGTGCATAATATTTTAAAAACATCACCATCTATTCAGCTTTCAGTTGAGGTATAAAACTTAATAATAGCTTAAATAAAAAATGAGAAATTAAGACTTAACTAAATAGCAGTCCCATTTCATGTAGCAAAAATTTCATACTTCAAGCGCTTCGGAGGTGGCCGTATTATCCTACTTATTCCATAAATGTGAAAGTTTTATTGTTTGGATGATTGTTAATCAATCACGAAAAACGGCTGAACGGATTTGGATGAAATTTGGCACACAGATAGTTTATAAGCAAGATTAAAACATAGGAGGATACTATTATCTTGGTTAAAGGTTCCCTAGGGATTTTCTCAAATGTAAATGCGAATAAAGTCGCGGGCGGAAGCTAGTTTGCCATAAATGATCGTGCTTACTAAAAATACTTTCGTCCGAGTGAGTTTGAAACAGGATTATTTTCATGAGATATTTCATTATGAGTAAAAATTTGTACAGACAGCATCAAAAATAACCATGCATATCAGCCATTTTTAATGACCCGCTGCTGGGAAACAGGCCTTCCTTTCCTTTTGGGATAAAGCGGACGGGCCATAACCCACCACGTGGGCCCAACGTGGATTGGTCGGTGTTAACTCAATGTACCTTACATTGAGCCCTTGGTTCTGGCTGCATTTACAGCCGTTAACACTGACCAATCCACATTGGGCCCACGTGGTGTGTATGGCCCGTCCGCTTTATCCATCCACAAGCCAAAAGGAAGGCCAGTTCCCCAGCACCGGGGCATTGAAAATGACTGATATGCATGGTTATTTTTGATGCTGTCTGTATGAAATTTTGACTCATCGGCGGAAAATAATCCTGTTTTAAACTCACTCGGACGAAAGTATTTTTAGTAAGCACGATCATTTATAGCAAACTAGCTTCCGCCCGCGATTTCATTCGCATTTACATTTGAGAAATCCCTAGGGAACATTTAACCAAGATAATAGTATCCTCCTATGTTTTAATCCGGCTTATAAACTATCTGTTTGCCAAATTTCATCCAAATCCGTTCAGCCGTTTTTCGTGATTGATTAACAATCATCCAAACAATAAAACTTTCACATTTATGGAATAAGTAGGATAATACGGCCACCTCCGAAGCGCTTGAAGTAGGAAATTTTTGCTACATGAAATGGGACTGCTATTTAGTTAAGTCTTAATTTCTCATTTTTTAATTAAGCTATTATTAAGTTTTATACCTCAACTGAAAGCTGAATAGATGGTGAAGTTTTTAAAATATTATGCACGCTTAGTTACTAGGATTTTTTTAAAGATATTTGAAGCTATTTCTAAAAAATCTGAAAAATAAAAAATAAAAAATGCATTTAAGGATTGAATTTTTTATAAACACCTGTATTTTATGAAATTTTTTTTATTCATTATCAACACTCAGATTCTTTTCTATCCCAAAATAAAAAAAAAATCCGGAATCGAATGAGTAGTTTTCTTTTATTTTAAATTTTTGTGTCTGAAAACGTACTTTTGGTAAAAAAATACTTGATTTCAATTAACTCAAAAACTATTTATTTTTTGAGAAAAAGTTATATGACAAAAAATATTTGTTTTGACCTCATCTATAACCCCTTAACAGGAATACGTCATATTTCCAGTGACCCTGTATATGTTTATTATCACTTAGTAAAATTATTAAAATAGCTTTATCCTCTTGTTTAACAAAATCTACAACTAAAAAAGAAGTAAACAAACCCTAATGTAACCAAAATAAAACACTCTTTTTGAATAGATCATACATGCCATATTTAATTTAAATGACCAAAAATGATTTCACAACACTTTGTCCACCCAAATCATAGTAATTTTGAAATGTACATTAATAACACAATATGTATAGTATTTTTTAACATTTTGTCACAATGCCGCCATTCAAATCAAAACGTCAAAACGGTCAGGTCAGAGCCAACAAAGTTGCAACACGCTAGGTGGCGCTAAAAGCGTGCACGGAGCCAATAGGTTATACCTTAAGGCGCTGTAGGTAGTGAAACTAGCGCCGCCACTACATTTATTTTTATTACTCGTAAACCAAGTCAATATTTAAAAAAAGCTCATGTAATAATCTCTTAAATTGTCTCTAATATTTTTTGAATAACTCTTCAACAGTTTTCATTCATTCTGTAAGTTTTAAAATCCATTTTAGCTCAAAGTGGCCACTTTTGGCAATTATAGGCAGGTGCCCGCAGTGTGAACTCCCGTCACGCCCCGTCGCGCCGCGCCCCGTCACGCCCGCTGTGTGGCTTGACCTTTAATCCAGAAATGTAGGTATTTAGTTAAGTAGGTATAATTCCCTCAAAAATGAAAAGAATTAGGTAGGTACCTTAGGAAATTTGATCGAGAAAAAATAGTCACGACCCACCTCTGCATATAAGTACCTATAACTACACGCTTTCTTACCTATAGTAGGTTACACCTACTTATCAAAAATAGGTATGTACCTACTCATAAAAATTACGAGAAAAATAAACAAAATATAAATTTTTCTTATACATTTTAGAATCTTACGGTAAAGTGAATAAACCGGTCAAGATCGAGTCGGACTCGCGCACCGAGGGTTCCGTACCATCATAATTGTACCATCAAACCACACTGCAGAGTAGAATAATCAAATTAGTATTGCAGCTTTAGGTCAGCGCCATCTCTTGACCGATAGTGGAACTAATGTTAACTTTTTTAGAGATTTGATAATTTCTAAAAAATTGTGCTACCTATATTGAGACATTGTTTTATTTTTCCTGTAATCTTTATATAAACTGCTATCACATAGAATGATTTCTAATTTTTCTCTTTGCAAACTTCGGAGATAAGGAGGGGGGGACGGTAATTTTTTTTATATTTTTCATCATAAGTTGAAAACTATGTGGCCTAAAACAAAAAGAAAAATGATTAACATGGTGCAAACGGCGTTCTATCATATGATATTCCACATGCCTTAGTAGAACCCACTTCAATTTTTTCAGACCCTTTTTCAGTCCCTGTTGTAAAAAAGATATTTATTTTTTTATTAATTTCTTATTAACAAAATAGTTGGGCGAATGTCATCTAAAACTATTCCGAATTTCAAGTTGATACCATTAGTAGTTCTCGAGATATCCAGCTGTGACAGACAGACCGAGTCACACCATAAGGGTTCCTTTTTTACCATTTTGGTACAGAACCCTAAAAATGAAAACTTTGAATCCTTCTGTTTATTGGGACAGCCGTCCACGCAATAATTATTAGTATTACGATTCTCCATCCTTACTAATATTATAAATGCGAAAGTCCGTTTGTTTGTTTGTTACGCCTTCACGTCTTAACTACTGAACCGATCATCATAAAATTTTGCATACACGTTCTTAGGGGTACAGAGAAGGACATAGGATACCTTTCATCCCGAAAAAAAATATTATTCCCGAGGGATAGCAAAAAATATTTCCACGCAGACGAAGTCGCGGGCGGCCGCTAGTTATTTATTAATTATAATAGTGTACGGTACAGTGCTGGGAGCAATAAATAATGATCGATTGACCGTCATAGAGGCACAGAATAACGCATGCGTGTACTCACAAGCGCAGCGGCAACCCTGACTGATTTTGCAACTCCGAGTTGTCGCGCGCTGTAGGTACTTATCGCGGTAGGTATGGGCGAGTGACGGATGCCTGACCAGACTGATACAGGGCTGTGAGGGCTGCCAAAGATGTTAAAAATGTTTTAACATAAACATAAATTTTATTTACCTCGAATATTATGTGGATTATATGGATTTAGAAATGTAAATTTCTTAATTTGATACCTAATCATAGTTGGTTGTGGATTTTTCTTGATTTAAAGTTAAATACCTTGTTACAAAAAAATATTTTATAAACCTACCTAGGCACCTATGTCTAAACTCTCTCGCGGTACTTAGGTATAACAAAAATTATCAGAAAACATGATGATTTATGTGTGATTACATACAATTTGAGCGAGGTCTACAGCTCACTGAGCCACTAGTTAGTATTGATTTACTCTCATTTTATTTTTTTCCTACATAATTTATTATCTAAAAAACATAGTTAAGTATGCCTAAATAGAGTATTTTAGCGTAGGTACCTAGCAGTGGCGAAGGGTCCATACAAGCCGATTCCCATTGGCTTACCTTTTAGAAATCCCATCCCACCGATCCACTAAGCAGATCATAACATTTTTGTAGAACGGCTTACCTTCGCCATAATTTCACCCTTCGCCACTGGTACCTAGTACCTCTATTGCTGTCGTTGATTTTAAAGTACACCTTCACAAAATAGAGTAACTACAATACTATACAGTTTTATTTAGAGTAGAAGTGGCAGCCCTACTATAAAGTGACTGTCGCGGGTGTAGGGTGACAATAATAATAATAATAATAATTTATTTCTCATCACAAACTTGGCATTGTAAAAAGGTCATTAACATTACAAGATTAAGTAAATTTAAGTCTGTGAGAGACCGGTGCCCATGCTAGGCAAGAAATACCTGTGTTACAGGTCACCAGGCTCCCACCACCTCGAACCACATAATCACTAATTCACAATAAAGAATCAATAGATGACGCTGAGTAAACATGAGAATATTAAATGACAAAGAAGAAATATAAAAGTGAAACTAAATAAGTGTGTGTGTGTGTGTGTGTGTGTGTGTGTGTGTGTGTGTGTGTGTGTGTATGTGTGTATGTGAATGGTGAACGCATATTCCTCCTTAGTAAATAATTTGTAGGAGGTTTTCTGTTTCGTCGTAAGTCAAGTTCAATAACCACGTAATCAATTTCTTTTTGCAAGCATTTCTAGTAAGTGAATAGAAAGACAGAGTAGAATTTAGTTTATTATAAAGGTAGGCACCCATAAAACAGAAAAATCGTTCAGAGAGCTTGGAGTTAAAAACGCCTAACTGACACATCGAGCCCTTACGTCGCTTACCACTATGAAGCATAGGCTCGTAGTTGAGCTGTGAGTGTTGGCGAAGTATAGTATGTAGAATAAAGAGTTGCCGGGCAGTGAGCACCTTCCATAATTGACAAGACGTCTTGTATTTCTCGGGACGTCACGTATTTCATCCTTGAATTAGACCAATAATATAGATAGCCCTAGCTTCACGCACACAATCGCGCGTGTACAGTTACGTCATCTGTGTAGCGTCTGTGTAATAGGTAGCTGAAACGCGGCGCTTGTATGGTGTGTCCGGGGTGTGCCCCAGGCCTTAACGATTGAACCATACCCTAGTTGCAGACCGCCTTCTCTTCAGCTCGTCATGCATCTTCGGGTACCCGCTGTTATGGAGGTGCACCTCCTCTATTCTGTCGCGGCTGGGGCGGCCTCGCTCCTCGTATGGGCCTTGGTGCTCCGAGTCGAACTGGTCAGCGGCGTTGCGGTACTGGAGTGGGTCAAAATTGAATGCCTATTACCGAGGTTGTTTGGGGATCGTTAATTGGATCTTTGGCAAATATGATGACGGTGATTGATAGGGTGGATGAGTGGTTAGGTGTGCCCAATTATAAGGAATGTTGACCCTACGTGGTGACCCCAAAGGGCATATCCTTTTTCATATAAAATGCGTGTTCAAGTTAAGTGCATTTATTTTAACGCGCAGCTGTACGCGCTACTGAATTTCTCTGACTCTCTAGAACCACTGACTTATAAACGCTACCTACGTTACATACAACGTATGTTTATACTATAGATATGATGTATCTATATAAGTGCACATAATTTTAAGGGGTCAATGTACTCATACATTACAAACAACTTTTACTATGGGACCAACATTGAAATCACAAAAAAAATCAGCTGTTCCATACATTTTGATCTATTCGATTTTAAATTTTCTATGGAACAGCTGATTTTTTTTCGCGATTTCAATGTTAGTACCATAGTAAAAGTTGTTAGTATGCATGAGTACATTGACCCCTTAAAATTATGTGCACTATTTAAGAAGGACCTTATAATGTAGGTATACACTACGCAGTAGGTACGCTACAGATCGTTTGCTTCTTATAAATTAGGTTAAGAAAGTTAAAGTCAAAGACAAAGCAGGAAGCGGTCACGGATGTGAAAGCGCATGAAACGTCCCTGCGGTCCTGCCCAAGTAACACAACGAGGCTGCTTAACAGCCGAATAACGGATTTTCATCACGCTTAAAGCTGAATACGGAACCTGTATAAAGGCTGTATACGACCTTATACAGCTCTTATAGATCTTAAATGGGCACAAATTATTCAGCCTTAAGTTCACATAGCTGCTTAAGAGCCGTGTAGCAGCAACTTAACAGTGTAATAAAGGGTAACAGGCTGTGTAGCAGAAATTTAAGAGTGTTATAAAGGGTAACGACAGTACTATGCGCTGAAATTCGACTGACTAAGAGATCACAAGTTACTCTTTATTCAGAAAATATGTCACATGTACGCTTTAATACATATTTTAAACCGCGCAAGGCTGCTTGCGGCCTGTGTAAAATTAAGTGAACTAATATTTGAAGTGTAAACGTTTAAGCATATTATAAGGCTACCAATTGAACACTTTATGTTACGTGAATGAATTAGAGTTAACGATACATTGGTGGATAATATTCATATTCATACTCTGTTTGACATATTATAAAGGGAAAATGACTGGGAGCGTAATTTTACTGACATTATACATATATATTATCTAACAAAATTTTAGTGCGCCACGAAAATATTCTGTTTTGAATTAGTTTTGTGATATAAATAAGCTGTGATGTAAACTTGACAAAAAAAAATGTAGTGCTTTGAAAAGAATTATAAGATAAAAAGTTATTATTAAGATATTTCGAAGTTAAAACTGATGCATTACATTCCTATTTCTTGCACTAAACATCGTAAAGGTTGAAAAATCAATCAGAATTTTTATAGGTTATACAAAAAATGGTGGATTATGTTACTAATTACATTGACTGATTACAGTACCACATATGTTCTTTTATTCAGATAACATCTGTTTTAATGTACCTACTTATGTGAACCATTATAAAGTAGAGGCCGTTAATCCGTTACACTACTGAGTCTCTAAGCAGTTGCGAGGCATCTAGTGAATGTATAAACAGCCGCTATGCAGATACTATCAATGGCAGTATAAAGGCTGATTAGCGGTAGACATATTCAGCTATAAGTTGAAATATGGGCCACATATCATCCATTATACACACTTCACTTCATAATAGTTCACACGTGACTCTTTAATAAGTTAGTGTAATAGGAGTTCACAAATACCTTCTTATACAGTATTTGGCGAAATTTTATCCACTAAACAGTCCTTATAGTAGGTATGAACGTCTATACAAAAAAAATTTGGGAGTTACAAGGCGTGATAAAGTTTCGCCGCATGATGGAAACTGGTCTGTAGGCTGTTCTTAACTAATATTGAGCTGGGCCAAACTATCCTTACATATGAATCCAAACGGCGGCGGGTTGAAGTAGCGTTCCGCCCGGCTTCATTCTAAAAAAATATAACTGTCCCGGTTTAGCTTATAGGTCAAGTGTGGTATCGATTTCGGATAAACCAATAACGTAGAATTCATTTCTAGCATAAAAAAATGCAATTTATGTAGCAGTTTCTGAAAAATTGCTCAATAACCAAAACATTCAACTACATATTTTTACTTTTAGTCACCGTAAACATTAAACTGGTGCATTTATTTTCAAACAAAAAATACTTTATTAATGCCTATTTAATGCAAATTTGATATAATATAACTTTGAAGTACCTTTACAAACGATAAATAGCGGAAAAAATATTTAAACGTCGCGCGCCGAGAGCCTAGAGTTCACTTTCGAAATAAATTACCATCTTTGACTAGCTATGTCTCTGCAATCAATGGACCTAGACTACTCGGGTTAGGCTCAAATTGTAGCAAATGCTGTTAGCTTTACAGAAGTATAGAACAAATTAACCCGAAGAGTTATGAATCTCCATATAAATAAATCATGGGTGTTTCAAGTCCTGATAAAATTTAGCCACATGATGAAAACAGTTTTGTAGACTATTCATGACTAGTGTTGAGCAGGGCCAACCTGTCCTTACAAAAGAATCCAAATGGCGGCTACTTCTGATATTTTTTTTTGTCGAAGAAATTATTATTTTTAAGATAACTCAAAAATAATAAGTGCTTCACAAAAACTTTATTTGGCAATTATGTTACAAATAAATTTATCTATTACTTTGCTTCTAATAAAATTTTGGATAAATCTAATAGTTCATGAGATAAAATTATTTACAATATGGTGTTTCTTCTTTATCGTTTCAAAAAGAAACGCCATATTGTAAAAAATTTTATCTCATAAACTAATAGATTTATCAAAAATTTTACGAGAAGCAAATTAATAGATTAATTTTTTTGTAACATAATTGCCACATAAAGTTTTTGGAGAGCACTTATTATTTTTGAGTTATCTTAAAAATAATAATTTCTTCGACAAAAAAAATATCAGAAGTAGCCGCCATTTGGATTCTTTTGTAAGAACAGTTTGGCCCTGCTCAACACTAGTTATGAATAGTCTACAGAACTGTTTTCATCATGTGGTCAAATTTTATCAGGACTTGAAACACCCATGATTAATTTATATGGAGATTCATAACTCTTCAGGTTAATTTGTTCTATACTTCTGTAAAGCTAACAGCATTTGCTACAATTTGAGCCTAACCCGAGTAGTCTAGGTTCATTGATTGCAGAGACATAGCTAGTCAAAGATGGTAATTTATTTCGAAAGTGAACTCTAGGCTCTCAGCGCGCGACGTTTAAATATTTTTTCCGCTATTTATCGTTTGTAAAGGTACTTCAAAGTTGTATTATTTCAAATTTACATTAAATAGGCATTAATAAAGTATTTTTTGTTTGGAAATAAATGCACCAGTTTAATGTTTACGGTGACTAAAAGTAAAAATATGTAGTTGAATATTTTGGTTATTGAGCAATTTTTCAGAAACTGCTACATAAATTGCATTTTTTTTATACTAGAAATGAATTTTACGTTATTAATTTATCTGAAATTGACACCACACTTGACCTATTAGCTAAACCGGGACAGTTATAATTTTTAGAATGAAGCCGGGCGGAACGCTACTTCAACCCGCCGCCGTTTGGATTCATATGTAAGGATAGTTTGGCCCAGCTCAATATTAGTTAAAAACAGCCTACAGATCAGTTTACAACATGCGGCCAAACTTTATCACGCCTTGTAACTCCCAAATTTTTTTTGTATAGACGTTCATACCTACTATTATTTAGAATATGTTAGGGTGGGTACCCACTTAGGTTCGCGAACCTCCGCGCTCCGCGAACCTCGAACAGTGATCCATAGCAAAAACAAATATTTTTACTTTGGCTACAGTGTGTACCTTTGCGAACCAAGTTCGCATACATGTTCGCTCACGTACACACCTGGGCGCCCTGTTCCAGCAGAGGATAAACGATTTTTCCGGTGCATGTTCGCGGAGCGCGGAGGTTCGCGAACCTAAGTGAGTACCCACCTTTAGAAGCTGAATAGAGTCGAGAAAATATACCTTTATAGCACTCTTAGCGTATTAATTGTAGTTTTGTCGGTCTTAATAAGCCTTAATGCAGCTTTTAATTAGCCTAAGCTGTTTAAATATCACTGACCGCTATTATGCAACTGTAGGGTCACCAGTGTACTCTTAGAAGAGTCTTAATAAGCACAGAGTTTTAAATAAGTCTAAAAGTGAGTAGTTATACAGCTATCTGTGTTACTTGGGTGATAAGCAGAGTTGACGAATGTGAACTGAGGGCCTATTGCAAAAAAGAATAACGATACCTAGTCGGACGATTATCGACATTAGAACAATCAAAGAAACCAACCAAATATGGATGAAAAGAAAGTACTGTAGACAGTCTAAGGTCTTCATCAAATCAGTTGACAAGAAGAAAACTAGAGAGCTCCTGAAACGAAGGAGGAGAAATATAAGAACCTACAATCGTTCTCAGTACTGACAGGAAGGACTGCCCCCCATTTAACAGACACCGTCAGTGATCAAGCGGACAGAGGACCCCGTCTGTAAAGAAAGAGAAGAAAAAAGCTACCACTTCATGGCAGAATGTCCGACGTATACATCAATGCGCTAGGAGCTCTTTGGAACAGACAAGCTTAAGGAAGAGGATCTAAAGCAGTTAACGATAAGTCAACTCAGCAGGTACTGTAAGCGTACAGGTAGGTTCGAGGGTCCGACGCCGGTGGGGTAAACGATAACCCGCCCCTCCTGCTCTCAGCTTTCAGGGGATTTGGGGAACTGGGTGAAATGGTTCCGATGAAGGTGACAGATCACCAGTCCTGCTTTGCTGGCTTCTCCTTTTCTAATAATAAATAATTATAGTCGGACTGTGTTCGTCGATCGATTTAATTTATTTTGAATCTTATACACGAGTTAATAATGTCACGCACGGAGTAGGACGAACATCATACGCTTATTGCGATGCTTTTTTGTAATGGCCCTCTGGCCACAAAGAATAGAGTTCAATTATTCCAGTAATGCCCTCAGTAGACGACGATTAAAAGTTAGCTCTGGGCCCTATTAAAGAGCGAAACACACCGGATGCGTAAGCGTGCACGTAGACGTACCATGACGTTGTAATTAGAGGTGGTTAATATAGCATCTAGCGCCATATTATAGCGCGCTATCTGTACATAGCGCACATAGCGCGCTATGTAAGTAGACGCTATGGCGCTATGAATATCGCGCGTGGCAACAAGTAGCGTCGTCGTTGGCCGGACGGGGGCGCGGGCATTCGTTATAGTTAAAAAACATCGCGTGCGCGCTTTTGCTACCGGACGCGTTACGCGCGTTTTTCTAGCAACACGCTAGGTACGAGTATAATATCGCGCGCGACCTTATATTGTGTTAGTTCGATTAGGACTTTTTTGACACAACTAGTCAATTAGTTAGTATTATGTAAAAGCTATTTAGCTAAGCAAAGTTAGTTGAACGAGAAATATGGTAAAAACAAACGAATTTCAAAGGTCAATAAGGTCGAAAATCGCTTGCACCTGTTTTTTTAACTAGAAAACATTGTCTAGTGGTCACTTGTTAAAAAAATGAATGCAAGCGATTTTCGACCTTATTGACATTTACCAAAATCACGGTTTTTAATGAAAGAACAGAATTAGTAAACGAGAATACGGCAAAAAACAATCAAATAGCAAACGTCAATAAGGTCGAAAATCGCTTGCACCTGTTTTTTTTAACTAGAAAACATGTCTAGTAATCAGAAGTTAGAAAAATAAGCGATTTTCGACCTTATTGACATTTATTAAAATCATGGTTTTTAATGAAACGACAAAATAAGTAAACGAGAATACGGCAAAAAAACAACCGAATTGCAAACGTCAATAAGGTCTAAAATTGCTTGCACCTGTTTTTTTAACTAGGAAACATTGTCTAGTGATCACAAGTTAGAAAAATGAGTGCAAGCGATTTTCGACCTTATTACGAAACTTATTTTCGAACTTTAGACAGTTCTAAGCCCGAAAAGTATAAGATAAAGTTCATTAGTTTACATTTCTGCTTTATTTTATTTAAGACTAAAATGTAACGTATTAATAAATAACGTTTTTGTAAAGCGCGCGATCTGTCTAACGAACGACGTGTGAAGTAACGTGTTACGAAATCTAACGTGCTGCATCTAACGCGCCAGCCAGCCGCTCGCCGCTCGCACGCTACCTGATAAATAGCGCGTTATAACATAGCGTATTTAATAGCGCGCTAGAAATCAATAGCATATAGTCTGTAGCGTGCTGTTGCTTTATAGGCGTTATGAACAACTCTAGTTGTAATGTCTGAAACTTTATGAGACATGGCACACCGCTTGCGTAACGCGAAGACTGATGCGTAACCCTACGCATTGCAGCTCGTGACGTTGTACTCGGCATTCCCTATTGGACGTCACACCGAACACGCACTTATCTTTACTGCGCGTCACTACGCGCGTGTCTACGCAGCTGGTGTGCCCAGTTTGTCACCTGTCATTACAATTTTATATCCATTGCGCCAACCAATATGAAAAAAGAACAAAATAATAGCTACACCTCAATGTAAACCAAATTGTCACGACAGTTGACAAATTGTCACGTTATTAAAAAGGGCCTTGCTTTTCGGAAGCTACTTAAGAATCATCATAATCATCTGATCATCACAAGCGATTTATTGTCACAATGACAACACGCAGTCGAAAACACAAACTTACCTGACCGTTTGCCGGTTGCATGAGCCCAGCATCACCGTCCATGATGCTGCAGACCATCTCGACGATGTTCTGATGTCTGTCCTTTGGTTTTGTCATACTGTTTGAAAAAACATGCTTTTAGGCGGCGCGGCAAGCGAATTCAATAATCACTGCGCGCTAACTTCGTCGCTGGTCGGACCGCGCAGTGATTATCGAATTCGCTTGCCACGCCGCCGCCTGCCACGCTGGCTGTGGGTTTCCTAGGATGACGGTGACGTCATATTACGGCCGTAATTTAGCGGCGTAGAACGTTGTCTACGTAACGTGGCGGACTACAGCTGGGCCACAAAAATAGTTGGAAATCTGACTTTTTGACTATGCCATGATGAAGACGATAGTTTGTCGGAATTTGTCACCAAGAATCAGAGTTTGTCAATCTTGCGTTTAGGAGATATGTCAGGCAGGATACGCTTACGTCCTTTCGTTCTCGAGATCCAGGTAAAAAGGTCTCCACAGCGTATCCTCACATATCTCCTAAACGCAAGACCGACAAACTCTGGTTGTTGTGCGACAAATTCCGACAAATTAACGGCTGCACACACGAGTAATTATATTTTCGCAACGACCTTCCGTTTTCGAGATCTGTGTGGCTCAGCTGTAGAGAATCTTTTAAACGCAAGCCCTACAAATTCTGGTTTTTGGCGACAAATTCCGACAAACTATCGTCTTCATCATGGCATAGTCAAAAAGTCAGATTTCCAACTTTTTTTTGTGGCCCAGCTGTAGTCCGGCACGTGTCTACGTAAACAGTACGGCAGCGGCACGCCGTTTTACTTTTTTCTAGCTATGGACAGTAAAGAGCGCCCCCCTGAGAATTGCACCCCAGGAAGCCGCCTCCTTGCAAGAAGTAGCAATGGATCACTATCATCTATGAACTGCAACCGGTCGCTAGGTGGTTTCTAATTAGATAATCAGCCCGCAGCGTAACTACCATAAAAATCTGAAGCCACGTCACGCTTGCTTGGAATGAGATCCGTCATTGTATGTGACGCAGTGTTGCCAGCGGGGTATTGTCAAAAATTACCTAAAATATATAAAAAAGTAACCTTTTAATGAAAAAATTACCTTTCATATTTTTTTGTAAAAATGTATTAAAAGTTGATTAGATGTTAATTGTATTAACTTACAAAAACAATAAATAAAAAAAAATCAGAATTTACAAAAAAAATTTTTTTGTGATCTTTGAAATGATATAATTCGGTTCGGACTGAAGTGACAGATTTGGTGTCATTACATATTTTGCTTGTTATACTTTCTACAATATATAAGAATAAGAATATTATCGACTGCCGCAAAAAAAAAAAACAAATGCACCACTTGCCCATACAAATTGGTAATTTTCTTTTATATTATAGCTCTTTCTTTTCACACAAAACAAAATACTATAAAATAGAATTACAACAGGATAGGTAACTACCAAAAAATTAGGAACTACCAAAAAATTCAAACAAAATTACTACCTATGTAAAATCTGTCTGCGACTCACTCACAGAGTACTTTGACTCACTGAACTGCTGACAAACAAACTGACATTGACAATGACAAGTGATGGCGGCGGGCGGGGGGCGGGCGACACGACATAAAAAAAACATAAAAAGCACTCCATTTCACGTTAGTTTAAAAAAAATAAGAATTAATTTTGAACTTTCGAAAAATTACCTAAAAGTTACCTTTTGAGTAGTGTAACCTAGAAGTAACCAGACAGATTCTAAAATCACCTAAAAGGTTACTAAAGTAACCTTCTGGCAACGCTGATGTGACGACTATAGGTACCCCAAATACGGCAAAACAGGTACCTATTTAAGTACAGTACTAGGCTAGGCACGTATCTTGAAATTTTTTCGACGGAGTGGGGATAAGTTCGCGCATGTGCTCTTGTGAGCGACCAATAGCGCGCGCCCCTCTCCCGCCACCCGCGCCCCTCACCGCTACGCATACACAAAATACGCGTTTCGCGCAATCCCCACCCGATTTCAAGTTATATGCCTCGTACTGTACTTACCTAGTGTTTTTTGGCATTTAACCCACCATATGGGCCCAACGCGGATTGGTGGGTGATAGATAACGAATGCAATACAGCCAAAAACGGAGGAGAGCTCGAGATAAAGAAAATTGTTCACCCATCCCCTCAGATCAAATAAAAAAGGAAGATGGAGCGTTGCGCAGTGGTTGCGAACAAGTGAAGCCGGTTTTTGATTGTACATGTGTGCGTACTAGGGGGCGGGCGGGGGCCGGGCGGCAGGGTTCGTCCAATGACGAACGAAAGCCAAGGCGTAGTTTCGTTACATATGTGTGCGTAAACTGTGTATGTACACAGCCAAGGCGTAGTTTTTCTGGCTTCACCGCTTTGTCGGAAGACTCCGTCATTACTTTTTTATTTGGTCTGAGCCCATCCCCTTATAACCCTGTCTTATAATGACAAGCCCTTGATGATTTAGCTACTGCAAAAAATTTGACCTTTGTCCTAGAAAGGATTATCAATATATTTTTACCTGGTAGGTACTTAGAGTAAGACGCGCTTCTGTCCCAGAAAGAGAAGCCATACGAAGCTTTCCCCTCTGCCGAAGTACAAGCCCAAATGGGCATACGCGGTTAATAAAACCAGTTGCGCCCGGATTTCTTTCTAGACCGAGTCCAGTCGCGCATGTGAACGCTGCAGTGTTTAAAATGCCGAATTGATGAGTTTTTTGCTGTTAACAGAGGTCTGGAACATCAATGTTTACAAAAAGACGGTATTACATTTCACATGAAAGTAATTTTTTGTCGTATTATTGCTATTTGTTTACATTTAAACATTAAATTCGTACATTTTATTCTTGATTAGTTGTCAAATTTGTTCAGTGACATCGGGTCTGCTCGTTCATGGCTCGTCCGTACAAATTTCAGATCTGTCGCTAGATAAATCCGAGTTCTCGCCGATGAGCAACTTAGTGATGTTACCGTATCACAATGTTTGTCGATAAAGGACATGGCCTGGTCCTTCTCCAGGCAGTCTCATAAATGTGATATAATTGTTTACATTAAATACCTGAAAAATCCTTAAATATTTATTAATTCTTTTTAACTTCTGACAGACTCAATTTGGTCTTTGCAGTTTTGCACTGTCACATTCTGCGTCAAAGAGTAAAATAATATCACAGCATAATTTAATTGGTTCTCTCTCTCTTGGACTTTTTGTCGCGAACACATATACAGTGGAGCGTCGATTATCCGAACGTCGCTCAACCGAACGACCGCTTATCCGAACGTACAGTACGAGGCGTATAACTTGAAATCGGGTGCGTATTTTGGGCACACGTCGCGGTGAGGGGCGTGGGCGGCGGTAGAGGGGCGCACGCTATTGGTCGCTCACAAGGGCATATGCGCGAATTTATCCCTACTCCGTCGAAAAAATTTCAAGTTACATGCCTCGTACTATAGTAACGCGCGGGTCAACGCTCCCACCTCCCACAACGCAGGTCTCGCGCGCGTCACCCGCCCGCGCTTCAGTTTTCGCCCACTTGTTGCGACTTTTTCACTTGTTACTGTACTCGTATGCCACTTAAGATGTGCAGGCGTCATTAAAGATATTCATAAATGTAAATAATATGGTTTTCATTTACCTGTACGTAATTTTGTATGGCTGAATCAATATATGTACAGTCAGCAAAGTTATGACCTTAACAGTTTGAAAATAAATCGCTTGCAAGGATGGAACTAAAAGTGCGTCTTTACCTGCCTCCATTGTTTTTATACAAAAGATGCTTTTGTGACTTTTGGGTAAATGCAAGACAATACAGACTACTCAATCTAGAAATGAACCTTAAGGTGATCAGCTCATAGCTTTGCTGACAGTACATACATACATACATTAGTTCGATTATCCGAAAATACCGGTTTTCCGAACACCCACGTCCCCCAATTAGTTCGGATAATCGACGCTCTACTGTAAATGTATTTAGTAGACCCAAAGGTTTCTCTAGGTAAAATCCGTCAAAATCGAAATTTCGACGAAAAAATGTGATAGGGCCCTTAAGACTAATTTAAGAACGATGACATGTCACAAAACAATTATAAGAGCCCTGTAAGCCTACCACTCTAATAACGTGCGCATCCTGAGATTTTTTGCTCCTTCCAGACCATCTGACCACCAAATCCTACCACCAGTGGTTGGTTGGAACTCCAATTTCTCAACTGACTACCCGTGACCAAATAACACCATCATACTCCCATTTCACCACTGGTGTGGTGACCAAACCAAAAATTATTATATTTATAAAATATTCAAATCTGACTTCTGCTAACAGGGAGTTTCAGTTTTTTTTATATATTTTTAATTACTTACGTCTCCAAAGTACCAGGATCATATAAATAAGGAGAAGGGGCTCTTTGTTGTTATTCACCCCATGTAAAATGTTTGAGTTTGTTACCTTTATTCCTTTTTCCGTATCGATATTGCTGCAACGACAGTTGAGCCCAGCCCTTTATGTCAAAAACGTGTCATATTTTGATGTGTGACTCATCCGTACACACACTTTTGCTGTTTTGTTTTATTTTTTATGTGTTGGTGTCGTCTTTACAGTGTTGTTTTTGTATGTGGGTATGCGGAACTGCACTTGTGTGCACTTTCCCCCCCCGCAAAAAATGCCAGAATAATTTGAATAGAGTAATAATCGCTAAGGCTGCTCCCTTCCGCGATGCTCTAAGGGTAGGTATGTCATCCAGTGCTAATAACACTGTGATTTTAATTAAATTTTACTGTTTTTAAACTATTTTCTAGAATTTAACACTGACTTTACCATCATCATGCTGGATGACATTGGATCAGAGAGTAGATTTTTTTATTCGATGACGAAATTAAATATGACGACAGAAAAAAGACGATTTTATTTGCCTACTACAGAGGTAGGTATGATAAGAATAAAACTTTTTGTATTCTTTTAAACAAGAAAAAGAACAGAACTATCAAGGAAATTATTTTTAGGTACCTTGAGAATTATAAAAAATTAAATACTTACGAGTAATTTATTCCGATTAGAAATAAGCCGTTGTTGTTTAGGTACTTATCCACTTATAAACGATACGATAGTGAACTCCGCGCTCGCTCATACGCACTACGAAGTTCGTAGCTTTAGCGCTATCGCACACGGGCAACTTAGTCGCCCAGCAACTGTTTCGTCTCTCACATCAAGTCCACGGGTTTATATGGAAGCGCGCACACGAAGCGACGCAGTCGTCGGCAACTTTTCATACAAACCATGTGAGAGACAAAACAGTTGCTGGGCGACTAAGTTGCCCGTGTGCGATAGCGCTTACAGTATGATAAAAAATCAACGTAAAACATTATTAAAATAATTGTGTATTAGAGTTATAAAATTAAATAAAATTCACCGCGGCGCCACTTTCGCCCAGGGTGCCACCTTAAGGTGGTTCGATGAGCTCAGTAGCGACACCAATGGAAATAAATCATTTACGTTTTATCAAGGGCTTGGCTTAGATCAGGGGTCTCCAAACTACGGCCCGCGGGCCAACTCCGGCCCGCGAGCACCAACAATTCGGCCCGCGAAAGCAGGCCGGATCTTGCCAACAATACTGTAATTTACAGTATTTTGGTACGGAGCTAGCTAGATACTGGCCCTTGGGATTTCATGGAGGAGTTAGTTTGGCCCTTGTGCTAAAAAGTTTGGAAACCCATGATGGCTTAGATTAAAAGTTTTAGTTATTTTGCGCAAATAGAAGAGTAAAGTGCAATATTTAAATATTTTTTCATGGCCTCAAATATAAGCAATAAGTTATGAATGTCGATATTGTCAAAAGTGGCCACATTTAGCCGTAAATGATTTATTTCCATTGGTGGCGCTACTGAGCTCATCGAACCACCTTAACAAAAACCAGACGCAGTTAAAAGGGCAGACTAGACATCAAAAAGTCCAGCTTTATCGGACAGATGGCAACACTATATAATAGGGCTGTGCTCTTATTCATAGGACTATATAGCAGGGACCGGAAAACCCCTTTTTTGGTTAACAAAATTGTTAAGGAAACCCTATTAAAAAGCTATGAAATACCCAATCAAAAACCCTTTAACAGTAAGCGGTTTCGGACTCCTTCGGCCCAGGTGGGACTAGGTATAAATTGCTTGAACACGCTACCCCTTCATAGGGTTTCCCCGATAGGGTTTTCGGATTCGGTATGTGCTTACCTGGGTTACTCTTTCGATAGGGTTACCGTATTGATAGGGTTTTTGAAAACAAGTCTATCAACCAATTAAAAACCCTTTTAAGCGGTTCCGGTCCTTGCTACTAAAGTATGTCCATCCTTACTTGTCTTATAAGACCAACAATCTTCACCCAACTCTTTATTGAAATAATCCTTACTAATATTATAAATGCGAAGGTCCATTTGTTTGTTTGTTTGTTACGCCTTCACATCTTAACTACTGAACCGATCATCATGAAATTTTGCATACACGTTCTCAGGGGTACAGAGAAGGACATAGGGTACTTTTCATTCCTAAAAAGTTATTGTTCCCGAGGGATAGCAAAAAACTTTCCACGCAGACGAAGTCGCGGGTAATCTACGTTTTCCACACATAGATTACGAAATAAATTGTTAATAAATTAACAACAATTTCATAAACTTACTAACATATTTTTAAATAACGATGTAAGTTTAAAAGACGTATGACAACTGTCAAAAACTGTTTACTAAATAAGACAAGTAAGGATGGACAGACTTTATATTTTATAGTCCATTTTTATGATGTCTGCAAAGGTCAAGTTAATTTCTACACTATAATTACAGATTTTAACCCTTTCCCCATATTACAGATTAGGTATGTGAAGAAGTTAAAAACTAATTTGTACCTTATTATGTATTTATTGAGATGGTTAAACACAGTTATTTCAAAACAAAAATTATAATGTAAAATGAAAACTTGATAAAAGGAATATCAACCAATAATAAATCTTACCCCGGTAAAGGCTGGTTTACATTATCTTAGTATTTAGTCGAGTGCTTAGTAGCGTGCGAGTAGATTCGAATGCGAGTGCTTTAGTAGTTTTGGTGCCTTGCCAGTGACCGTTTACACGCTTCCAGTAGAGTGTCATTTTCGCCATACTTAATACCTATTATTTAATTCAGTTACACGTCACGCGTTCACCGGCAAATGCACTCTACTAAAGACGCTACTAAAATGTCGATTTACATGCTTCCAGTGCGAGTGCGAGTAAAATATCGCGCGGGGGGTGAGCGGGCGCGCAGGGGGTGCTACTGGAAAGCGAGTAGAAAGGCTACTAGAACGTTACTCTCTTTAGTCATAAGACAACCATTTACATGTTTCCACTAAAGCACTCTCCTAAAGCACTCTACTAAAGACTAAGATAATGTAAACCAGCCTTAAGAGCTTAAAGACACAAACTGCATTCCGGTCATGTGATCTGATCTCAGATCGCTGAGATCTAGGCGATGTATGGGATCAGAACGCACTGGTTGGCTGGTTGCATTCCTCGGAGATTGGATTGCATGACCAGAACGTAGCCAGTGTGTGAACGAAGCTCTAAAAAAAGAATTCTTGAATATTATTGGTAGATATAATAGGTATTACAGATGTACAATGAGGCTATGTAATTTAAAATGGATATAATTAAACAAATATTCGTTTAGATATCTGTAAATCCAGATTTCTAAACAATAAGGACTATTCTTATGACAATAATTGAATACTTTGACCACGACAGAACTCTGACTAATTTATATTATCGCAGAATAATAATACCCAGAAAGTTAGTTCCCCACAATGCACATTGTCAAACGTGAGGCAACTAAGACCAAGCTATAATGACTGTTTTCAGATTTTTATCCATCAAATGTTACCTATTTGGATCTTAAGTACCAAAAATACCATACCTTTATGGAATTAGTTACTATGTTGTTGGATTTTAGTTACAATTCCGTAACATGTGAAGGATATAAATCTTAAAAATTGAGCCAATAGCTGTTTTAGTTGCTTCACTTTATATACGAGAACCCGGCTTCTAGGTATTATTATTGTAAGTGTATTATTAACAATATCAGAACAGTAAGTTTAGAAATTAGGTAGTACATTAGCAAAACTTACATGTATTTTAGATTTTTTTTATAGGAAAACCTTTTAATGACCCTATATTTACAAGAGATTACTTGTAAACTCGTAATGACACGGTCTCTGCAAAATGAAACAACATAACCTATTAAAACTTAGTGTAATCACAAATCTTATGGAATAGAACTTATGACCTAGGAACACTTCATCGACGACCACGACCGCGGCCTCCACGGCCTCCTCTTGGCCCTCCGCGACCACCACGGCCTCTGCCCCGACCGCCTCTCGCTCCACCTCTTGGAAAACCTTCGCGTTTCCCTCGGCCTTTCGGCGCATCGTCAATCAACAAAGTCTCCAAAGGCAAGCTGTCAGGCAGCAGGAAATATCTGATATTGTTCCCTCGTATGCTCAACGTCTCTAGCTGTAGCTCTTCTCTGTTTTTCAGTGTAACTTTCACAGCCTTCAAATGGGTGTTCATTGCAACATCGACGCCGGTGATCGTACCGTGAACAACACTTCCATTTTTCAACTCGATTGTCACAGTTTCATGGCTAAGTTTCATTAAAAACCTTACTAGCTTCATGATTATTTAGTTTTTTGGTACTTTTGATGAAAACAATATCGGCGTCGGTTCACCAAGTTAACCTCAAATTCGCGAAAACAAAATAAAATATGGCGCTTGGCGGAAGGGTGTAAAATGTTGCCAGTGTACGATTTCTCAAATTATACCAAAAAATGGTACAAAACCATGGTACAAAAAAAACGTCAGTGGTCTACCTCTTCTTCTTCTTCTCAACTGTAGAGTAGAGAGTGAGAGAGTTCATTATTAATATTCTACTCAAAATTTAAGAAAAGAACATGAAAAGAAGAGTAATTTTGTTTTTTTTTACTTTCGTGCTGACACTGACAATTGAATTTATATCAGAGGATCGTTTGTTATTTAGATAATAAAAGATATTTCAATTTTATTCCTATATTACAATACAAAAAAAGAACCTACTCGTAGAAATGATCCAAATCAGTGTAGACGAAATAGAAATAGATGCAGAAGCCGAACCAGAAGAAAAAGAATTGACCGTTTGTGCTAGACTAGTTCTTACGACAGAACAGGTAAATATAATTAGTGTTTGACGATCGGACCTATTTTTGAATCGCTCGGCAGGCGTCGAGCGTTCTTTTCGACTGATTTTCGTTCGACATACCTATGACTCAAAACAATGGGATGTCGAACGAAAATCAGTAGAAAAGAGCGCTCGACGCATAGACTTATTATATTACTGATGCCAGCCGAGTGATTCAAATAGGGCCCCTGAGTGGTGCAGTAGTCAACATGCCGGTCTACCACGTAAGAGGTCCCGGGTTTGATTCCCGGCCGGGCAGAAATTGAAATGATGAATTATAGTTTCTGTGACGGGTCTGGGTGTTACTATGTATAATAAGTATATATTTAAAAAGTATATAAAGTAGTATATCTGTTGTCTTGCACCCATATTACAAGCTTTGCACAATTTCACACAGCGTCATCTAGCCCCCAAACTAATTGGGGGCTAGATGACGCTGTGTGAAATTGTCCAATCATTTATTATTATTATTGATTAAGAAGCTAAACGGGCTGGAGGTCCTTGTCGAGCTTTTTCACTTACAATGCGATTAATTTAACTATGTAATAATCGCAATAACGGTACCGTAACTCAGCACTCAGTTCCATCATAAACGCAATCGCTTTTTTATTAGGAAATATATTTATTTATTTCGTTGAAAACTAACACTCATTTGCACTAAACTTAAGAATCGCCTAAGTCTTTTCTTATCTATAACTCGACCAAGTTAACTAGGCGAATGACAGCTACATGACGGTTAAGTTTATGACACCGTTTTAATTTGGTCGTGTTGTAGTTAGGAAAAGACTTAGGTTTAGTGCAATCGGGCGTAATTTTCATAATCAAGCTTCGTACAGACTGAGGCGAATTCCGCGCGAAATTCGCGAGTGCGATCACGTAACTCAAAGCGATAGCCATAGCCATAGCCATTGTCAAAGAAATTGCTATGGCAATGGCTATGGCTATGGCTATTGCTTTGAGTTACGTGATCAAAATCTGTCAAAATGAGCGACGCGCGCAATTCGCTCGCGTCAGTCTGTACGAAGCTTTAATGTTTCCCGTCAATCAGTGCTATACGGGCAACATTCATGTGGTTTTTAGGATCGCTCCAAAATTGTTTGATCAATATTGTGAGAAAATATAACATAGCCTTCTAGTTTCGATCACTCCGCATAATGGAGTATACCAATTTATCTGGCACTGCGGATTTTTCCGATTATAAAGACGAAGTAATAGAAGATAACATTCAAAAGCCACCAGTATTCAATGAATTGCAAGCTAAATTAATTCTTACTGAGGAGCAGGTAAATAAAATAAATTAAATAAACATATTTTGGTCCTAAGCTTAGGCCTAACAACTTCTAAACATGGTTTTAACCATGTGATTTTGTGATTTAACGGCCGCACTTATGGTTTTCCCTCGTATCCGTCGCCTAGTGCATGGGTCGCCAAAGTTTTTAGCCGAAGGGCCAGACTAAAGGTGCGGACATATTTGTCTGACGCCACGCGTTAACACTCACACTTTTTAGGGTTCCGTACCAAAATGGTAAAAAAGGAACCCTTATGGTGTGACTCAGTCTGTCTGTCTGTCTGTCTGTCACAGCTGGATATCTCGAGAACTACTAATGGTATCAACTTGAAATTTGGAATAGTTTTAGATGACATTTGCCCAACTATTTTGCAAATAAGAAAGAAATAATAAAATTAATATTTTTTTTTAGAACAGGGACTGAAAAGGGGTCTTAAAAATTTTAAGTGAGGTGATTAGGGCATGTGGGGTATCATATGAAAGAACGCTGTTTGCACATTTTAAAACAATTTTTTCTTTTTTCTTAGGCCGCATAGTTTTCGACTTATGATGAAAAATGTAAAAAAAAATACCGTTCCCCCCCCCCTTATCTCCGAAGTTTGCAAAGAGAAAAATCTGAAATAATTCTATGTGATAGTAGTTTATGTAAAAATTACAGGAAAAATAAAACGATGTCTCAATATAACACACTTTTTTAGAAATTAAAAAAACATACAAATTTTTTTTAGTTTCACTACCAGTCAACAGATGGCACTGTCCTAAGCATGCTAACCTAAGGGCAAAAAGTAGTTCCACTATGGGTCAAGAGATGGCGCAACCTAACACTACAATAATAAATTGGTGGCTGGTTCAAATATAATTACCTACTATTTGCCGTACGAATAAACGAAGAATAAGTTCATACTTTACTAAGTAATTATATATATCACTATATAGTAATATAATAATAACGAGGAGCTCGGTGGCGCAGTGGTTTAGCGCCTGGACCAGCGATTGCGGATGTTAAGCAACGTTCGCAAGGTTCGGTCATGGGATGGGTGACCAAAAATTTATTATCTCGAGCTCCTCCGTGCTTCGGAAGGCACGTTAAGCCGTTGGCCCCGGCTGCATTTGCAGTCGTTAACACCCACCAATCCGCATTGGGCCCGCGTGGTGGGTTATGGCCCGTCCTCCTTATCCACCCATAAGGAAGGCCTGTGCCCCAGCAGTGGGGACATTAAAATGGCTGATGGACTAGTAATATAAACATTTTGCAATGTGGAGTGGCTGAAACGTTTTTCAGTCACCATAAGCAGCATTTGTAAATTAACTGTCCGCCTGTTCGCCCTTCCACCTGTCTGCCGTTTATCCTACTTTTTTAAAGACTGTCCTAAAATAACATATCCAAGTATATTTATGATTGTACGGAACCCTCGGTGCGCGAGTCCGACTCGCTCTTGACCGGTTTTTTTTTATTATTTCTTGTACCGCTGACATTGGTCAGAGCCAGTTTTTACAATGTTTTGTTACAAAGCTGGTTTAAACAATTTGTTGGTATCCAACAATTCCTTAAATTTATTACAAATTTACTAACTTATTTGCTATATTTCTTATACTTCTACATACTATTTTGATTTGTCTTATGTTATAATATAAATTACTATAATTATTATTTCTTTTATCTTACATTTATAAATTTCTTACAGTTTTTATGCTTCTTGTATTAATTATAACTAAGTACTATTTTTATTCGTAACATTAATATTTATAAACCATTTATAACAAAATGTTACCTTCCTTGCTACTTTTTTTTTATAACTACATTTGCAATTTTACAGCAGTATTTTAAAAAAATCATCTCTTAATTTTCCACTAATCAATGTTTCAAAATTGGCGGCCACCATATCGACATCTAATTTTTGCTCAATTTCATATCTATCGTTATTGTGGAGCGGACATTCGGTAATAATATGGACGACCGTTTCCTCCACGTCCGGTTCACAGATGCACGATGGGTTATCCTTGCACTTGAATCTATTCAAGTATTGGGAGAACCCACCGTGACCTGTGAGAACTTGTGTTAATGTGGTTGTGAAATTGAGTTTCCGCACAGTTCTATACGCGGCGATAGCATCCGGGAAGAACAGCTTAGTGACTGCTGCGTTGCTGGAATTTTTATATCTAGAGTTCCATTCGCCAAGAGTATCATCCCTGATAAGTTGCTTGGCGAAGGAAACCGGACATTTATCATAGCTGTGTTTTCTTTTGGAATCCAGAGCGGCCTCCTTGGCTAGCCGATCGGCCCTTTCATTTCCCTCCCACCCTGCGTGTGCCTTGATCCAGGCCAAGGTTACAACTTTACCCTGTCCCAGCACGCGTAGCATGAGCAAACAGGACTCTTGTCTACGAAGACTTGTCGTCTCGACCTTCTCGATTGCTGAGCACAGTTTGACAGACAGGTGGGACTCGTTCTCAGAATTTCGAAACCTTTTAATGTCTTTTAATAAAAAAAGTGAATTTTAAAGGTAATCTTTTTATTTCAACACCAATAAACGTCAAAATTATCTAAAATGATCCGAAATAATTTAGTTTAAACATGATTCTCATTTTTTTATAAGTTCTAAGATAAAGAGGCACTCAGAAAGCGTTCTCTTCCGTAGACAAGCTCTCTCGAGCTCGAGAAGAATAATATTGCCAGTAGAAAATAATTACTTTATTTCTCATAAAGCACCGTTCCTTTCTATAGATTTTACAACGCATTAGATTTTAGAGTTTACAATCTATAGATCTTAAAACTAATTATATATAGCTGTACGGATATAAATTCGTTTGCCTTTCTTTTATTGAGAGTATTTTGAAAAGATAACACAGACTACTAACGAAATTGTTAATTTAGTAATGTGTGTAAAATGACGAGAAAATTACGAAATATTGAAATCAACGTATGAAAATAATTTTAATTTTAAGTTTTTAAGGAATAAAATATAAGCACGGACAATTTAGATTTATTTTTATTGCGAAATTTAGATTCCTATAAAATAAAATACGTAGAAAACTATTTTGAATATTCTTATTAGTCTGTGAACTCTCTCTCGACCTTCTCGACTACTCAAAGGGTGGTAGACAAGTTTCTCTGATTCAACTGTCAAATTAACGTCAGTTGAAGAGAAAAGCTCGTGTTTGTCGACTTTTGACATTTAGTTGTAAATGCGAGCATGAGTATCTCGATCTCAACCCGACAAAAGTGACATTTCGGTGTAGACAAGCCATTGTTCTGTGAGTCGAATCTTATCTCGATGTTGGTCATGCTACGCGTGCTGGGCTGTTTTAATGTTCTCTCTAATATCTAGCTAGGGGATGGAGGGAAGTCGCATTCTCGACTGTTTGTAGAGCCGCCATGGAATCGCTGAAGATTCCAAAAGATTTTTCTTTTCTGGTAACAGTCATTTTTGACTAGGATTACACTTATCTTATAACACGTCCATATAAATACGGCATGTTAACACGTGGCGTCAAACAAATGTGCCCGCACCTTAACTCCTCCCTCCACGAAGTCCCAAGGGCCACGACGCCCACAACCTAGCTAGCTCATCGCTCTAACATACTGTAAATTACGTTAAAACATACTGTTATGTTGGTACGACCCGGGGGCTAATTGTCTAATTTCAAAATCTATCGCAATCGCTTTCAGGATGTAATACATTGATGCTTCTTTTTGGCACAAATAAAAACTTACCACAGAAATACAGCAATGTGTTACATCCATCTGTCAAATGAAAGCGATCGCGATAGATCATCATTGGTTCCTAAACTGGGAGTAACTACCCCCGCAGGGGTAAAACAGCTATTCTATGGGGGTAACAGAGGTGGTACGGTACCAGTAAGAATGAATAGAATAGAGAGATGCACTATGGTTCATTTCAAATAACATTCTTCAATCAATTCTTCAATCTTCAATGACACTATTTGCTATGCACTGTGAATGTGATACGACGACAACAGCGACATATTATTTAGTATTGTTTAAAAATAGCATTGTAAATGCAAAAATCTCAAAAAAAAAACAATTAAAAATTATATAGCTATTTCATCTTAATCAATTGTTAAAATATCTGGAAAGATATTTCAATTGAATGTCGAGGTAATTCCTCACATTGGTGAAATAACGCTGGCTTACAGCGTAAGAGTTTAGAATATACTAGGAAAAATTCGACGATGTCACTAGTGACTCGGTAGCTATGCGGTCAGAGCATTGGACCGGATATCCAAAGGTCGCGGGTTCGATTCCCGTCTGAGTATTGATCTGGTGCGAGTCGTATTTTTTCTAGTATATTATTTAGTATTGTTTAAAAATAGCATAGTAAATGCAAAAATCTCAAAAAATTTAAAAATTATATAGCTATTTCATCTTAATCAATTGTTAAAATATCTGGAAAGATATTTCAATTGAATGTCGAGGTAATTCCTCACATTGGTGAAATAACGCTGGCTTACAGCGTAAGAGTTTAGAATATACTAGGAAAAATTCGACGATGTCACTAGTGACTCGGTAGCTCAGCGGTCAGAGCATTGGACCGGATATCCAAAGGTCGCGGGTTCGATTCCCGTCTGAGTATTGATCTGGTGCGAGTCGTATTTTTTCTAGTATATTATTTAGTATTGTTTAAAAATAGCATTGTAAATGCAAAAATCTAAAAAAAAAAAAAAAAAATTAAAAATAGTATAGCGGCTAACCGCTCGCTGGCAAAAACCCTAGTGTGGACTGTTAAAAACCTCATACTAGTTTTCTCTACGAATCTACCAATAGAAACTTTTACTGCATTTGGATGTTTTATTTTTACAGGAAAATGACTTGCGTGAGGCCTTCAATCTCTTGGACTACACAGGGGAAGGGAAAATAAAAGCGGAAGATTTTCGGGTTGCAATTAAAGCGCTTGGTTAGTGTGATTATGAAACTTATATTGGATTTAGGGCGTTCGTTGCGTGAAGCGGGACACGCGCGTGGTCGATGTAGATTGCTGGTTTTCTGACGGACAGATGCTTGCAATGCATGAGTAAGCTTTAATCTATGACGACCCGCACGCGTGTCCCGCTTACCACGTACCGGACAGTGGACACCCTTATTTTTAAGCACCTGTTTAACTAAGACACTGTTTAATGTGATGCTGAAACTTTTTTGACAATATTGTTTAAAAGAGATAGCACCACATTTAAACAGTTTCTAAGTTAAACAGGTGTTTAAAAATATTTTGTAATTACAAGGACTATTTTGTGATGCTAACACTCTAAATAAATGCTTAAATTAGTATTAAATAAAAACCTACCTACATAAATATTATACCTAAAACTAAAAATTTTAGTTAAGTAATAACAAATAGTGTTCATTTGATCTAGAAAACAAATTCTTGTGAACACAGTAATTCCATTCAAACAGTAGTTAGCCACTAACTATAACTAATCAGTGCACATACTGTGAATCAGTGCTTTAAGTTATGTATGAATTATCTGGAGTAATCTGACGTTTACGGTTGTAACCACGCGCTTGTCTAAAAAATGACCCAGTTGTAACCATGATGCTACTGACTTTGTGTGAGTGAACTGAATTACAATGAACGAAATGCAGCACTATAGTGCTGAATTTCGCTGCGTACAATAAATAAAGCAACATTATTTTACAATACGACATTAGAATCTGTCAGTTTACTCCAGTGAATTAATAATTAGAGTTTACCTACTTATAGGTTATGAGCCAACTAAGGAAGAGCTCCAGCGAATGATCCAAGGCGTTGACAAAGGAGATACTGGGAAACTCAGTTTCGAGAACTTTCAAACAGCTATCATGAGAAAAATTATGTCTTTAGACAGTGATGGAGATATCATGAAAAGCTTCCGCTTGTTTGATATGGATGATACAGGTAGAGTACTTCTAAATTATTGAGTACGTATCGTAGTGGTTGGCGCTCTGCACTTAACAAACAGAATTCATTGAAAGTTTTTCAGATGCGTTGGTTACTTTACTAGGTACTTCATTAGTGCAATGATTTAGAACAAAAATAGGTTAAACCTTGGATCTTTCAAAAACTCGGGTAATATTTAAATGCTACTTGTTGACCGGGACACCGGGACACGCTTCAAACCGGGACATGTCCCGGTTTCGAACGTATATAATAATAACTTAATAAAGTTTCAAACTTGCTCATGTAATTGGGTTAACAGCATACAAATTCAAGAAAGTTTCTTTGTAATTTTTTTTATTATATTGTGAATCGTACTCTAGATAGGTACCTAACTACGTTGTGGGTAAGTACCATTATCCGATACCTAACTAAATAGGATTTTTTTACATTTTCAGGATTTATATCTTTTGAAAATGTGAAACGAGTAACACAGATTTTGAGAACTTATTTAACTGATGAAGAGATCGAAGAAATGCTTGATGATGCTGATAAAGACTATGATGGTTTCGTAAGTAAACTGGACTGGGAAGCCGGAAGAACGACCAAAGCAAACTATATATCAGTAACTCTTATTTTCCTTTTTTTTCCAGATATCAGTAGGAGAATTTATGAAAATGATTAAAACAAGCGTCCATATTGTTACTCCTTAGTTATAGCTGTTTTTCTACTAATTTAAATGATTTTTTTTTAGATATGGCAACATAGTTTGGGTTCTTTTGAGAGACCCTCATTAATAAAATAAATATCTCCCTTATCTTGGTAATTTTTTTTCTAACTAGGTATTTTTATCTTTTTGGTTCCATTATAATACTTGTAACTTGAAATGGAAGTAATGCGATTAATTTGATACTAGGGGCTAACCATCAGCAAATAAGAAACCATCCTTGAGCCGTTCAGTGGGCCGATTGTCTAAAGCTGTTGCTAACAATTCTCGATTGAAATCGATTGAAATCGCAGTTGCATTGCTGCTTTAAGTAAGATAGTTGTCACATTGGTTCTTACTAAAGCAGCAATGTCACTGCGATTTCTGTCAAAGTTGATTGCAACAAAGTTAGACAATCAGCCTACAGTTCAAAATCAGGCCTTAAATAGGACTGCTTAAGGCCTGCTTTTGAACTAACCTTTGAGGTCATAGTACGAAAAGGTAAGGCAGTTCAAAATGAATTCTGCTTTAAGAGCTAATAGTAAGGCCCCTGGATGGTGGTCCGCGCTCCACGCAGCAACCATCATCATCAAACTTAGAGCATACAGAACGGGAGTAGGCATATACAGGCACCCCCTTTCACCAAAGTACATGACCAATTTGGTCGTGTCAGTTTATAAAAACTAGTTGGTCGCGAACACTCGCCATTTTGAAAGACTACATATCGCCGAACGCAGCTCCGCGAAAATGGTGAATTGTGCGGTGATATTGTGCAAAAGGCGATCTGAAACTTTAAATTTTAATAAGGACGGGATTTCCTTACACACGTAAGTATAATTTTATTAACAAACTATAATATAATCACGAAGAAAACCCAGTTTGTTTAGTAAAGCCAACGACAGAGATTGCGATAGCAAAACGATACCAAACACCATGGTAGAAGTCTTAGTGCTGTGACAAAGTTAAAGAAGACGAATGAACGAAGTCAAAGAGAATGAATGTGATCTGATCAGTACATAAATTTTTCAATCATTAGTTTCTCTGATGTTGTATTGATTTCAAAAACACAAGTGATTTATTGGCATTTTTAGATTTTAGGCATTAACAAATCACAATGCTATTTTTATATTAAGATAATTAATAGAAGAAACACTAGAAAAAATACGGGTGTCTATTTTTCTCTAGTGTTTTTTTCTATTAAATTGAAACTTGTGCGATGGTATATTTATGGGTACGTATCAGGATGTCTAAATTTAAAATGGCAAAGTTCAAAATGTAAAAAATTTGAATGTCTTACGATTAAAATGTAAAAAGTTCAAAATGTCAAAAACGAAAATGTCAAACGGTCAGATAGTCAAAAATTAAAATGTCTAAGTTCAAATGATTAAAACTTATAATGTCTAATAGTCCAAATACATATAATGACGTATAGAATTTACTCATTTTCTTTCATTTAGGTATCTTATTAATTAGGTTAAATAACTGTGTGTTAACCTCTGTGCCTCGCACATCAACATAGCCGCGCCACTCCCTGATTCGGTAGCCGGTGCCAGTCACTGATTCAGTAGCCGGCGAACAAAATCCACCAATTGACTTTGAAATAGATTTTTTTTCTGGCGCTTCGCCGGCCGCTGCCGCGGCACGCTCGCTTCGCTCGCTCAGCTCGCGCGCTGGGTTCATGTCAACCTAACATGCTCGTCGCTACGCTCCTTGCACCTATCTCGTGACCTGCGGTCTACGGTTTCTAAGTCCCAGTAGACTAGTTTAGACTCGTTTTCGGCAGCTAAATTTGCTATAACGCATTTTAGACGAAGCCCAAAGACACCTCCACAGACTCAATCAACTTCAAATAAATCATTGTGAACTTAGACTTAATGACCATTGATATTTTAACTTTCAAGTATTTGATACGTTTGATACTTTGAATTTTGCTATTTTGAAGTTAGACATTATGATTTTCGACATTTTAAACCATGGGTCTCCAAACTTTTTAGCAAAAGGGCCAGACTTACTCCTCCACCAAGTTCCAAGGGCCAGGATCTAGCTAGCTCCGTACCAACATATTGTAAATTACAGTATTGATGGTGCGATCCGACCTGTTTTCGCGGGCCGGATTGTTAGAGCTCGCGGGCCGGATCTGGCCCGCGGGCCGGATCTGGCCCGCGGGCCGTAGTTTGGAGACCCCTGTTTTAAACCATTTGAATTTTAATTTTTGACATTTTGAACTTTGTCATTTTAACTTTAGACATTCTAACTTTAGACATTCTGATACGTACCCACTTATAATACATAGAAAATACCATGACAAACAGACATGTTCTTGCACACAAATGTTTGTCTTGTCTTCATCTTATCCAATGCGTCAACCGGGTTGTTTTTAGGGTTCTTTTATCTTTGTTTTGATATTGTTTACCTTTCCTTTCTTGATGCCGCCTGATATCTAACAGTAGGCAACTTTTAAATTCCCTATATACGAAGAATAAAAATAGTTTAAAAGCTGATTTAAAGTTAGAGGGGGGGGGGGGGGACACATTTTACTACTTTGGCAGTGTATATTATCGTTCAAACGGTTGACTTTGAGAAAAAATAGTCTTAGGAACCTCAATGACATTTTTGAAGACCTATTTATAGACTTTTATATAGATTCTTTTTTTCAGTTTCAGTTCCATGTATGGGGAAGCCCCCTTTAATCTTTTGTTTTTTTTTTATTTTTGTGTAAATATCGTAAGGCGGTTTACAGAATACATCTACTTATCAAGTTTCAACTGTGTAGTCCTAATACTTTCGGAGTAAAGTGGCTGTGACATACGGACAGACGGACGGACAGACAAACATAACGAATCTATTAGGGTTTAGTTTTTTGCCATTTAGGCTACGGAACCCTAACAAGCAATTTAAGGTTCAAAATTCATTGGAGATTTTTGACAGTTTTGAATAGCTTGATGTGCTGCTGACTGTACATAGATACTTGTAAATAAATGATTACATTATTAATCACATTTATTTTCTTTTTTGACAACCTACACACCTTTATACTTGCATCTTGCGCCAACACTCACTATCGGAATTTCATTTCTGTACATTATTTTAGGATAAAAGTTCAGAACGATGTTTCAAGTATGTTATTAAACAATTATTTGTAAGCGTATTTTAGTGATTGTTGGTGCAAATCACAAAATCAAAATGAAGACATTAATTTTTTTTGGTCGTAATCATAATCACTCATCTTCAATTCAAAGCTTCTAATCATTCAATTTCATCGGTCTTTTTATGTCCCATCACTAACCTTAACGCAAGGGCAAACTTATTTATGTCGGTAAGTTTGGCGCTGCCGTCTACGTGATCTGTCAGAATTTGTACTAAGATGGTTAGTTCCGAATTTGACCACCTGCCAATATAACTTTGTGGTCATTCTGTTTTTGTGTGCGTGTGTAACAATATGACTTTAAGCTTCAAAAGTGTGCGTGAAAATGAAGTTGTGTGCTGTGCGTGTGTACCTCGTCTCCCCCCAAAATCGGTGAACAAAATCTAGTGTAGGAGAGCGCTCTTGCTTACTCCCGTTCTGTATGATTTAAGTCATCAAACATGACTGCCCCACCGGGTGGAGAGAGTGGTTTGTCGGTTAGTAATAGACGTTTTTTTTACCTTAAAAGTATCTAATTTTGACAGCACATTCCTCGTGTTGCCAGGTCTTATTCAAATAAATACCGAACAGAGTGAAAAAAAATGCTTCCCCCTCCCCCTACCGACCGCGTAAGAACATTGATATGAAGTTCTTGTAAATGTACATTTTATGTCCCAATTTTTGGCCATTTTTTTTGACACTAATTGTCTAATTTTAAAAATCTATCGCAATCGCTTTCTTTTGACAGTTGGATGTGACACATTGCTGCATTTCTTTGGTAAGTTTTTATTGGTCCCAAAAATAAGCTTCAATGTGTTACACCCTGAAAGCGATTGCGATAGATTTTTAAATTAGACAATAGAAAGGCAGCTTCGTTGCAAAAACAAGCAAATCAAAAAATCCATAAAATACTGACTTTCACCTTTAGGACCATAATGCCCACTTCTTAAAATGACCACTTCCCAAAAGGACCACTTCTCAGAATGACCATTCCCAGAACGTCCACTTCCCATAATGACTATCCTAAAACGACCTCTTCCCAGATCGTCCACTTCCTAAAACAACCACTTCCACTGACGTGAATTTTTTTTTTAATTAACTGGACTGGCTGTCTGTATGATTTGACAGCTAAGTTTTTGTGCCTATTTGAAACGCCACTAGCGTGCGTCTAAAGAACTAATTTTGACGTACAGTACAATATGAAAATGGTTGCCGTGATGGTCTCTCCAGACTTCAAACTTTAGTACCATGTCCCGCACGCTATGCTCACGCTACGTCCTACAGCGCCAAAATGGCGGGGATCAAATAGGCACAAAAACAGTTTGACATAAGCCTGTCCAGTGTAAATATATGCAGGTCAGTGACCACTTCCCATAACGACCACTTCCCAAAATGTAAGCGACTAATAATCAGAAAACGAGGATTTTTATTCCTTTTAGCTCGTGTCAGTGTGCACACTTATTTTTTTTATATATAAGTCACAAAGGAGAACTCAAAATTACAGTGTTTTTTAATGATATATTCGCCATGCTACGTCTCCAAAGTACCAGGATCACATAAATATGGAGAAGGTTTACTTCTACAATTTTAAAAAACCTTTTTTTTTATTTAATAATATTTTCGATTACGTTTGGATAAAAAAAAACGTTCTTTGAAAGAAAAATATATCCAAGTTTTTAAAAATAATAAAAAAAACAAATATGCAATTCTTGAAATTTAATAATTTTCATTGAGTTGACTACTTAATGAAAATTTAAAATTTCAAGATTTGTCACCATGGAAAATGGGCATATTATGAAATGGTCGTTTTAGGAAGTGGCCAATGTGGGAGGTGGTCAATCTAAAAAAGCAGTCATTACGGGAAGTGGACGATTGGGAATGGTCATTCTGGGATGTGGTCCTTTTGGGAAGTGGTCATTTTAAGAAATGGACATTATGGTCCTAAAGGGACTTTCAGTGTCAACATTTACATGGACTTCATATCAATACGCGCTAGAGCCCCTGATAATAACGTAAGAAAGAGATGGAAAACGTCATGCACAATCCGCAATCCGCAAAAATGGCTCGAAAACAGAGTGCGTGCCCGAACGCCCGAAACGGCAATTTGCGTCAACTCTGACAGCTGAATCGTAATCAAAAAATACCTACCGAACTTCGGTATTTTTCTCATACCGAACCACTGACATGAAAACATTTTTTTTTATTTAACTGGACTGGCTGTCTGTATGATTTGACCGCTAAGTTTTTGTGCCTATTTGAAACGCCACTAGCGTGTGTTTAAAGAACTACTTTTGACGTACAATATGAAAATGGTTGCCGTGATGGTCTCTCCAGACTTCAAACTTTAGTACCATGTACGCACGCTATGCTCACGCTACGTCCTACAGCGCCAAAATGGCGGAAATCAAATAAGCACAAAAACAGTTTGACATAAGCCTGTCCAGTGTAAATATATGCAGGTCAATGTACCGAACACCGAACACAGTGCTAACGATACCGAACTGTTCGATAGAATACCGAACACCTGGCAACCCTGGTTTTAGCACGCACAGACTAGATACAGTTTTTTAGATCTGTGTGATCTACTCGCAGCAATATCATCTGTGTGCACAGAAACGTCAATGTCAAATGTCATCAAGACTACATCGACGCAGTGTTGCCAACTTAACGGATTTCCCGTCAGATTTAACGGATTAGGGTCAGGCACTAACGAGAGAAAATATATTTTGACGGCTGACGGATTTATTGACGGGAATAGTTCTTACTAAAATTAAACTATTTTTTACATATTTGCGATTTGATTAAGATAATATTGTAATGTTTAACCTTAAAAAAATATTTTAGCCTGCAAAAAAAGGCATGCTACATGTACGATGATACCAATGAAGTAATCAGTATTTTATTTGACGGATTACATTGATAGAGAAATATATCATTTTAACATTAATTTTAACAGATTTTTGATGGAAAATACCAACTTGCTTAGCGGAATTGAATATATATTGTTGGCAACACTGAACAAAGCTCGTCGCAGGTTCGCAGTTAAGTGGCCAACGGCCAACTGGCCAGTACAATTTTACCGAGTATTTTATTTAATGACGGAGAAAATTATAATTATGACGGATTTTTGACGGAAAATACCAACTTGCTTAGCGGAATTAAAAATATCTTGTTGGCAACACTGCATCGACGTTGTTAATTTTCAAAAATTTTTAAAATAAAATTTTCGGTTTCTGACTTCTGTTCTGCTGGCTTCCGAGCTTCTGCGGCTTTAGGAAAAGTTAACCGACAAACAAAATCGTTGTACAATATTATATGAAATCTAATTAATTCAGTGTATTTCATTTTATATTGGCGTAATGGGTGAGTATAATAATTTGGCAATCAAAGGCGTGCTCCGAATGTTTGTTTACATAAAGAAACTGTTAATTTCTAAATGATAATGTTTACAGCTGAACTCACAATGGAAGAGAAATGTGAAAACCTTATGAATGTGGTTGTCGAATCTCGCAAACGGTTTGGCAAAATGTGCATAGACTACGAGCAAAAAACTTCTTTGATTGAGAACAAAATGTTGAACCTTCAACTCGAAACCATTTCTAGCTACCGTTTCAAGCCTAAACAGACTGTGGCAAACATTGAAGTTGATGATATGTGCAAAGATATTGAAGATTTCTCTGTGGAGATTTTAGAAAGGACCAAAAGGATAGAAGCCTTGAAAAAGAACTTGCGGAGCACTCAAGCCGTTGTATTACAGATGAAATCTGACAATGTTGGTAGAAAACTAAGAGATCCTTTGTCCGCAGAAGTTTTATTAGCTAAAGCAAAGAATAAACAAGAACATTGAAAAGTATATTTTTTGTTTTACAAGCCCAAGTAACTGTCCTGTTTACTTTTTTTTATGTACTGTCAGCAAAGCTATGAGCTGAACACCTTAAGGTTCATTTCTAGATTGAGTAGTCTGTATTGTCTTGCATTTACCCAAAAGTCACAAAAGCATCTTGTGTATAAAAACAATGGAGGCAGGTAAAGGCGAACTTTTAGTTCCATCCTTGCAAGCGACTTATTTTCAAACTGTTAAGATCATAACTTTGCTGACTGTACAACGGCATGTGCTTGGCCTTTACTTTACCACTGAACTTGAGGGACCTACCCGTGGAGAAAAATATTTTTAAGAAATCTTTATTTTCCTGGCTTTCAGAGCAGGGTTTTTTCTCTATTAAAGAGTACTTAGATCAGAAAAGTTCTTGACATTGCATTGTATTGTTTCTCTATTTTTATTATGGCAAATTGTTGTTTTTCTGACCATGCTTTTAATCATAATAAGCTGATGAATAGTGATGACATTTTAATAATACTATTTTTCTAGAATGATCATTAATTTATCGATTGACATTTTATATTATTATAATTGACATTCTACTATAATTATGACTGACCTGAATTTATTAATTTTAATCAATGTGACTGCTTTAAATTATCTATAATCAGCCTTTTTTTCTGTTCTTTTTTTTACAAAATATTTGCATGCCTATTAATAAGGCAAATACTGTAGAACTGACAAAATAGTACCTATTATTTTTGTACTTATATAACAACTTGTATGCTCAGTATTCGCAAATAAATGATTCTATTTCTATTTCACCTGATGTTAAGTGACGATGAGGCCGAAGGAGGAAGCACACTACACCTGGAAACTGCCGGAACACAACAATTTTCAAATTGTTGTAATGGTGTCAGGTCAGACATAGTTAAAATGGTTAGTAGCTAGCCAGGCGGACTTTAAGCCCTACCACCAACTAGACCTAGTACAATAGTACCTCCTGGGTATCAAACCTGGGATTCCTGCGTCTTACACGTGTGGGCGAACCACAGAAGCAGTATACTTAGCAGAAATCCAAATATTTAGGTTGCATTGTAAAATATGATATTGGAAAAACAATAGTATGTTCTTTTTTAAAAAATCTCAAAATGTTCAATGTACAATGTGATTAAATTAACTACATACAACAGTAGTAACCAAATTCAGAGCGCTTGCAGTACAAAACACTGTTATTTTAATCTGTAAAATTTACTTTTTGTCATACATTATCGAGTGAAGTTGTCTCTTCTGTCTGTTGTCATGTCTATATATGTAGTACACGATTTAGAACTATATCACTCTAAAAGCTTACTTTATTGAACAGGAATCGAAGACAAATGACTACCTACTACAACAAGTAACAAAGTTCAAAACTGTATACATATTTTTAGACGTGTCTGTAGTTCTGTACAGTCACAAACACTGCACGTGTACGTAGTCAATTTAAGTGCATTGTATAATATTTTAAAATAATTTGGTTGTTCTGATATTTTTTATCACAGGATGCTACTGTACGTAGGGTTGCCAGGTGGCTGGGACCCACTGGGATTGTCCCAGAATGAGTCCCGGAACACATGTCCTGGGTTGCGGAATGTTCAAACCAAAATAATAGTTAAAACGAGATGACACTAAAGTATTGCTACTTTTTAATATCATGACTTCATAGACACGAACTGTACAGTGGTTTCTATTTTCTAATAAACACACTGCTGGCCCTATTTTAAAGTTTTAACTGCCTATTCAATAGCTTGGAAAAAAAGGAAATTGGAAAATAAGCAGGCCTAGATATGTAAGGGATAGACGTTACGGACGGTGCAGATAGGGTTGCCAACTTTTTTTGAATAAAAAAAACGTATCAAGTGGTCTGGATAGGAAAAAAATAAAGTATTAGGAAGAAAAAAAAGTATTTTTAAAATTTTATGTTTTTATTGCTTTAAACACGTATTTTTGTGTGCTTTTAGCACATGCTAACAATTTTTTGTTGTCTTTAAATGTTACAAAGCTTGTTTGACAATCAACGTTCACTAGGACGAATCCTGTACCCACCGATATGGTGCCTGTACCTATCTCAGGAGTTGGTGAATTTCGATTAGCGTATAGTTGGCAGCCTCACCATGGAATTAGAAGGTTTTGACTAGGTCAAAAAATTGTTAGTAAATAGTTATAAATAGTGAACTATAGCATATAAATAGTGATACTATGGTTCAAAAGATATTTGAGTATCTTGGTGAGGCTGCTATCTTGACGTCAAGCTAGCAGACACCTTAAGAAATACAGTTCGTATCAATGTAATTTATATGCCAAAAAATTGTTAGGAAATAGTGAATCGTATACGCAAAATTTCAATAATATTGCTTCAGTACAAGCCGAGATATTACGATCTCAAAGTGGGCTGCTAACTTGACGTTTCTGGCAATGGCGATTCCAGAGAAACGGGTACAAGTTATAAACAAATAAATATATCAAAAAATTGTTAGAGAATTGTGATTCTTACGATATAAATAAAAAAAGAATTCTTCATTGCTATTTTCTAAAAATCGAATGTTAACTTTAGATTTGGTGAGCTGAGTAGGTAGGCTGAGAAAACTTATGTGGATCTTTAAAATTCTAAGACACGTGGCATACAAGAAACTACTGAACCAAATCTATGATGCCCTAGCCAAGTCAATAATAACGTACTGTATACCAATATGGGGTGGCGCATTGAAAACTAAATTTCTAGCAGTTGAGAGAGCCCAAAGAGCTTTACTAAAGGTCATGCTATCCAAAAGGCGTCGTTTTTCTACTGCAACTTTGTACATGAACGCGGATCTTTTAACCGTAAGACAGCTGTACATTTTACAAACTATTTTAAAGAAACACAGGTCTATAGGTTATAACACAGCTCTTACTAAGAAAAGAAGAAAAGACAACGTTGCGATTACAAAGCAAACACGTACTAGTTTTGCAAAATGTCAGTATCAATATTTATCATCTGTTCTGTACAATAAAATAAATAAAAGTCAAAAAATTTACCCTTTGCTTAACAACGAGTGTAAAAAGTCTCTTACTACATGGCTTAAGACTTTAGATTATGACGCAACTGAAAGTCTCCTTAAAAATCTTGCTTAACGTACATATTTGTAGCACACACACACACACACACACACACACACACTCACACAAAACACACACACACACACTCCCCCACACACACACACTCCCCCACACACACGAAGAGTCGTAGATTTAAGTTAGTAGTATAATATAATTGTAAAATTAAAATTATGTTGCTTTAGTATTGTATCTTTATACCTTTACCTTATCTGTAATTGTTAAGTTTTTCTATGCTAAGGATGAGCGGTTCTGTCTAATACAGGTGCCTAAGCACCTAAAAGGTGGAATCTATCACTGTTTGTGTTTTAATTGTTAAGTTAAAGGAATAAACATATTTTGATTTTGATTTTTGAAATAATAAAATAAACTAGTTAGTAAAAAAAAAAAAAAAAAAAACTTCTACATAGTACTCTGAATATAGGCTGTCGATCAAAATTGAACTTTGCTCCACAGTAATAAGGTTTAAACTTGATTGCAATCATGAGGTGAGTACTATCAAGCAAAAAAGTGAAATTTAAATTTTTGACTGTGTCAATAGTCATATCCTCGGTTCAAGGCTATTGATTTGGTATAAGTAAACAAATATTTTTCTACCCACTTTTTTATTTTTTAGAGTATTGACACAATCAAAAAATTTTTGATTAAATCTCATCAAAAAAAATTTGGTCGATTAATACTCTACTCTCAGTTCATTTATTTAGTTTAGGAAAAACTACAAATATTTTACTACCAATTAGGTACCTAACGTTAAAACTACAACTTAAAGGGAGGAGTCTAATGAAAATACCCTAACCTGTAATTTTTTGAAAATGAATATTTTGTATTTTTTTTTAGTAACTGAAACTTTAACGTTAGGGTGTGTCCCCACTCAGGTTTGCGAACCTCCGCGCTCCGCGCTCCGCGCTCCGCGAACCTCGGAGCGCGCTCCATATTTGGGATCCGATGCGAACACGCGAACACGAAGCGCGGAGCGCCAGTGTGACCAGATTCAGTATTTTAATACTTTTTCAGTATATTTTATCGACTTTACCGAACATCAGTATTTTTGTAGGTATATTAGCGGAAGTAAGTATTTTCGGTATATTTTGGTTATAAAGTTATGGTAACTACGGTGTTAAGTCCCCGCAAACATTGATGTTCAAGGAATTTCCCGGATTAAGTCTATATTTCATTCAGAAGCAAAGATCAGTAGAGTCTGTTTTGAAACAGAACAAACTTGGGATTTATGCTTGATTACCGTTTTTGAAATGTTGATGGTACTGTTACGTTTTAGTGCGACTGTATTAACAAGATAAATATTAATTCAAGATAGTCGCACTATAATTACGTATAAGGCGACGGCTACACACACAGTATTTACTGTGGTCCAACTGTGTGGTAAACAGGCGCGGTCCGAGGGGGGGGGGGGTCACATGGGACATGACCCCCCCAAAATCGTACATGTCACATAGAAAAAGCATCTAAAAATTTACAAAAAAGCAATTATTATTATTAGTGACCCCCCCCCCAAAATTTCAGGCTGCGACCGCGCCTGGTGGTAAATACTGATAATTCCAATTCCAACGATGGAATGAAAACGCACGCCTACAGGCTCAGTATTTACCACATGGTAATGTTGCCAGATCGTGCCTATTATTACAATTTTAGTAATAAATCTAAACTAATAATAAATAAATAAATCTAAAAGATGCAGCCAAATTTTATGTTTGGGGGCCGATTTCGATGAAACTCGGTTTTGGGTACTATTTCGACAACAAAACAGCAACGCAAAGTTAAAAATATAAAAAATCTAAGATGGCCGCCAACTTTTTTGTTTGTGGGTCGATTTAGATGAAACTCGGTTTTAGGTACTATTTTGACAACAAAACAGCAACGCAATGTTAAAAATATAAAAAATCCAAGATGGCGACCAACTTTTTTGTTTGTGGGCCGATTTAGATGAAACTCTGTTTTGGGTACTATTTCGACAACAAAACAGCAAAGTAATGTTAAAAATATGAAAAAATCCAAGATGGCAGCCAACTTTTTTGTTTGTGGGCCAATTTAAATGAAACTCGGTTTTGGGTACTATTTTGACAACAAAACAGCAACGCAATGTTAAAAATAAAAAATCCCAAGATGCTGCCAACTTTTTTGTTTGTGGGCCGATTCAGATAAAACTCGGTTTTGGGTACTATTTCGACAACAAAACAGCAACGCAATGTTAAAAATATAAAAAATCCAAGATGGCGGCCATCTTTTTTGTTTATGGGCCGATTTAGATAAAACTCGGTTTTGGGTACTATTTTGACAATAAAACAGCAACACAATGTTTAAAATATAAAAAACCCAAGATGGCGGCCAACTTTTTTGTTTGTGGGCCGATTTAGATGAAACTCGGTTTTCGGTACTATTTTGACAACAAAACAGCAACGCAATGTTAGAAATAGTACGGAGTTTCATCTAAATCCGCCAGATGGCGCTTTGTAGTAAACATAGTCTCTACGTTAAATATTGCCAAATAATTTTAAATCACAATTCTAACATTTGGAATCAAGTTAAATCAATAATTTGTCTAGTGATTCACCAGTGATATCGTTTGTAGAACTATACCTATAGTTTAAAGGTGTGTATTTGTGCTCAAAAAATATTCAGTGCCTTTTTTAATCAGTGGATTATTAAAAACTGCTGAATATAGTCTGAGCATTATCCTCAGAAAAGTGATAAAACTGCGCTTTAATTTGCGTAATAAATCTCATCTCCAGTGTCAAAACTAAATATTATCATCAGTGATATTATCAGTGTTGAGGTAGTACAATAATTATTATTTTCGTCTTGACCTCATACTCAAACCAACTCATACATCAAGTTTCAAACCCTACTTAACTGATCAATACTTTGAACGCTTTAAGTCGCTTTGGCGCATACGTTAGCACACTGAGTGCTGCATACTGAATTCAGCTGTGAGTGGCCCGAAGATCGATCCTCGCTTATAAAGACTTTTTCTCCCAAATATTTTTTTTAGAGACATTTTATTTATTTTTAAAGATATTTTTTTTTAATTTGTATTGAAGATATTTTTGGACATTACTTTTCAATTAATTTTGATTTACTAAAACATCTTCATTCACCAAAGCCGTAGTAAGGTATAAGATTATTGAGAGTAATTGTATAAGAATAAAAAATGTCGACTAAAGGATCATCTGAGTGCGCGGGATGTCCTAATATCATGGATGGAGCAATATTCATGCAATGTAAACGTTGCAAAGACAATTATCATTTGCAGTGCACTGCATATTTACTCGCAGATTAGAATGCGATGACAGCTGATACTAAAAACGCCTGAATTTGTGATTTCTGCCACATTCGCGAGCCCAAAAAGGGTAATAACACGATTACACCAACGAGAGCTAAATTACCCACTGCCTCCAATGATAGCTTCGTTACCCAGCGCTTGAAGTCAAGTTTTCCTGCGCCAACGAGTTGTTCCTGCCCTTCGGCCAATGATTTAAGGGACATTATTAGAGAGGAGATTTACAATGCTTTTGAGGATGTTATTAATCCAAAAATTGTTGCCTTGCAAAATATGATAGTTGGCTTTGAATCATCTCTCTCGGCATTCAGCCAGGATCTGGATAGCATAAAAACGCAACACGCCGCCCAGTTGGCCACTTTGAATGATGTCCGCAAGGAAAATGAGTCGCTACGTTCAGCTAATCAAAACCTTTCTTCTAGACTGGCACAGCTTGAGTTACAGACACGTTCAACAAATATTGAAATACAATGCGTCCCAGAAAACAAGCAGAAAAATTTGGTTAATACAGTTCTGCAGCTTTCTAAGGTTATAAAGTGTCCTATCAATCAACGAAGGCAACATTCATTTTAGCGCTAGACTTGCTAAAATGGACAATAAAAGTCCCCGCCCACGCTCAAACTTTACTTAAGACATTAATGCCTATTATGAGTAACTGTTGATTTTAAATAGTTTTTGCCTAAAAAAAGGTACCTAACTAAGATTTAAAAAATTAGGACTCGTTAATCTTTAAGTCACTAAATAAGTGTACCGGAGACAAACCTAGAGGTACTTTTAAAGTCTGAATAATTGTGGAATACTCTGAAAAAACCTTCATTGACTGTAATTCAACAGATTTTGTAATTTACTTGTTCCACTTTATATAAAAAGGCAAAATTAATAACAGTGTTTCATTGTTGGACACGGGGTGTTTCTTCCACCTAGGTGTACACAATGAAACAATTCCCATTTTCTTTTAAAAGTCTTGTTATTGGTTATGTATCTATTTATTAATGAAACTATAAATGCCATACTATACCTAATTGAGTAGACTCCGTTCCTGTAAAAAATGGAATTCATATCTACAAAAATGAGAGAAATATGAGACTCAGAACTTTTGGTGTTTCATTGTACCACACTACACCCTACCCAAAACCGAGTTTCATCTAAATCCATCTTGGATTTTTCCTATTTTTAACATTGCGTTGCTGTTTTGTTGTCGAAATAGTACCCATAACCGAGTTTTATCTAAATCGGCCCATAAACAAAAAGTTGGCCGCCATCTTGGATTTTTTATATTTTTAACATTGCGTTGCTGTTTTGTTGTCGAAATAGTACCCAAAACCGAGTTTTATCTAAATTGGCCCACAATGGCCCACATACAAAAAAGTTGGCCGCCATCTTGGATTTTTTATATTTTTAACATTGCGTTGCTGTTTTGTTGTCGAAATAGTACCCAAAACCGAGTTTCTTCTAAATCGGCCCACAAACAAAAAAGTTGGCCGCCATCTTGGAATTTTCCTATTTTTAACATTGCGTTGCTGTTTTGTTGTCCAAATAGTACCCATAACCGAGTTTTATCTAAATCGGCCCATAAACAAAAAGTTGGCCGCCATCTTGGATTTTTTATATTTTTAACATTGCGTTGCTGTTTTGTTGTCGAAATAGTTCCCAAAACCGAGTTTCGTCTAAATCGGCCACCAACAAAAAAGTTGGCCGCCATCTTGGATTTTTTTATATTTTTAACATTGCGTTGTTGTTTTGTTGTCGAAATAGTACCCAAAACCGAGTTTCATCTAAATCGGCCCACAAACAAAAAAGTTGGCCGCCATCTTGGATTTTTTATATTTTTAACATTGCGTTGCTGTTTTGTTGTCGAAATAGTACCCAAAACCGAGTTTTATCTAAATCGGCCCACAAACAAAAAAGTTGGCCGCCATCTTGGATTTTTCATATTTTTAACATTGCACTGCTATTTTGTTGTTGAAATAGTACCCAAAACCGAGTTTCATCTAAATCGGCCCACAAACAAAAAAGTTGGCCGCCATCTTGGATTTTTTATATTTTAACATTGCGTTGCTGTTTTGTTGTCAAAATAGTACCCAAAACCGAGTTTCATCTTAATCGGCCCACAAACAAAAAAGTTGGCCGCCATCTTTGATTTTTTATATTTTAAACATTGCGTTGCTGTTTTGTTGTCGAAATAGTACCCATAACCGAGTTTCATCTAAATCGGCCCACAAACAAAAAAGTTCCGAACAGACTCTAAGTTACAGATAAGAAGCCTTCGAATAGAATGTTAAAATATAATTTAAACATTAATTGTGATGATAAATTAATAAAACCTGTTTTGAAAATCAGTATTTTTATCGGTATATTTTCCATGTGCAACTTGGTATGTTTCAGTATTTTTTTGAGGTGCTTCGTTATTATCGTAAAATTCAATCTGGCCACACTGCGGAGCGTGGTTCGCGGAGCGCGGTTCGCGGAGCGCGGTTCGCGGAGCGCGGAGCGCGGAGCGCGGAGCGCGGAGCGCCGCAGGGTTGCGTTCCGAACCTACGCTCCGGGTGCAACCAAACGCTCTAACGGCGGCGGCGTTCCAAACATTAGAGCGTAATTTTAATTTTTAAAATGATCATAGTAGATCCTCAAAAAACGGATTTTATTTGAAGTTTCAATTATTCCTATTCCAAATGGAAAACGAAGACTTTGTACTGATAATGACATTTAAAGTTCTTGGTCGTTTCGAACATTTGAGTGAGTTAAAAAACCGGCCAAGTGCGAGTCGGACTCGCGCACGAAGTGTTCCGTACCAAAAAACGGCAAAAAAAACATGTTTGTTGTATGGGAGCCCCCCTTAAATATTAATTTTATTCTGTTTTTGTATTTGTTGTTATGGCGGCAACAGAAATATTTCATCTGTGAAAATTTCAACTGTCTAGCTATCATGATTCATGAGATACAGCCTGGTGACAGACAGACAGACAGACGGACACACATTTTTATCAACGCCATCTATCGAGCCTACAGTTTTTTGTCATTTTGAAAAGCCCTCATTGCGAAGACAAGGTTCAAAATAAATTGAAAATTTTTGACACTTTGTATAACCTGATGTGCTACTGACTGTACATAGGCATGATTGTCTATTCAAAGTTTTACTCCTTCTTAGCCACTCATTATTAATTACACAATAATAGTACTGTGGAGACAAAGGTACTTAATAATTAAGTTTATATGAATAAAGCTGATTTGATCATGGGAACGGAGCGCGGAGCGTGGTTCGCGGAGCATGTCAAAATACTACGAAAAACCGAGTTTCATCGAAATCGGCCCGCAAACAAAAAAGTTGGCCGCCACCTTGAATTTTTTTCATTTTTAACATTGCGTTGCTGTTTTCTTGCCAAAATACTACCAAAAACCGAGTTTCATCGAAATCAGCCTGCAAACAAAAAAGTTGGCCGCCATCTTGAATTTTTTTTACATTTTAACATTGCGTTGCTGGTTTCTTGTCAAAATACTACCAAAAACTGAGTTTCATCGAAATCGGCCCGCAAACAAAAAAGTTGGCCGCCATCTTGAATTTTGTTTTTTTTAACATTTCGTTGCTGTTTTCTTGCCAAAATACTACCAAAAACCGAGTTTCATCGAAATCGGTCCGCAAACAAAAAAGTTGGCCGCCATCTTGAATTTTTTACATTTTTAACATTGCGTTGCTGTTTTCTTGCCAAAATACTACGAAAAACCGAGTTTCATCGAAATCGGCCCGCAAACAAAAAAGTTGGCCGCCATCTTGTATTTTTTTATTTTCAACATTGCGTTGCTGTTTTCTTGCCAAAATACTACGAAAAACCGAGTTTCAACGAAATCGGTCCGCAAACAAAAAAGTTGGCCGCCATCTTGAATTTTTTTTACATTTTAACATTGCGTTGCTGTTTTCTTGTCAAAATACTACCGAAAACCGAGTTTCATCGAAATCGGTCTGCAAACAAAAAAGTTGGCCGCCATCTTGAATTTTTTTTACATTTTAACATTGCGTTGCTGTTTTCTTGTCAAAATACTACCAAAAACCGAGTTTCATCGAAATTGGTCCGCAAACAAAAAAGTTGGCCGCCATCTTGATTTTTTTTTTTAACATTGCGTTGCTGTTTTCTTGCCAAAATACGACCAAAAACCGAGTTTCATCGAAATCGGTCCGCAAACAAAAAAGTTAGCCGCCATCTTGAATTTTTATTTTTTTAACATTGCGTTGCTGTTTTCTTGCCAAAATACTACCAAAAACCGAGTTTCATCGAAATCGGTCCGCAAACAAAAAAGTTGGCCGCCATCTTGAATTTTTTACATTTTTACATTGCGTTGCTGTTTTCTTGTCAAAATACTACCAAAAACCGAGTTTCATCGAAATCGGCCCGCAAACAAAAAAGTTGGCCGCCATCTTGAATTTTTTAATATTTTCACATAGCGTTACCTTGCGTTGTTATTTTTGTGTCAAAATGATACCAAAAACCGAGTTTAATCGATATCGGCCCATAAACAAAAATGTTGTCAGCCGCCATCTTGGAACTTATTTTTTTATTATTATTTCCTAATTAAGTACTAATTTAAGATTTATTTTATACTTATTTAGCCCTAAATTAGTAATGATTTACAATTAAAATTATGATTATCATACATCCTTTCCATATCCTTTCCATAATTCCTATAATTCCTCGCACTTATGATGCAAGAAGAAGAAAAAAAGAGAAAATACTAAGAAAAACTTTTTCTTTTCCTTATTTTAAGAGCATTAAAAGAAGGAAAAGAGACAAATTTGAAAAAAATATTCTTACCTTCTAGAAAAAAATGACAATAAATAATTCAAAGAATAAAACAAGAATTTTGAAGTGTCTATCTTATTTTTCCTATCTATTTTTAAAATTCGAAAAGGCAAATTACATCGTGCCAACCCTTACACTTTTAGTCGTTGCGTCAACTGTCTAGACCAGGGGTCTCCAAACTACGGCCCGCGGGCCAGCTCCGGCCCGCGAGCACCAACAATCCGGCCCGCGAAAGCAGGCCGTATCTTATCAACAATAGTGTAATTTACTGTATGTTGGTACGGAGCTAGCTAGTTCCTGGCACTTGGGATTTCATGGAGGAGTTAGTTTGGCCCTTATGCTAAAAAGTTTGGAGACCCATGGTCTAGACGAACGGCGGCTTTTGCGCCAACACAAAGGGCGATGTCCGACTGTAAGAAGAATACTCTCTAGGCTGTGGTATTACCGATGATTAGAGTAGTAGTATTAATTATTATTAGAGTAGTATTACACAATCAATTTTTTTTTGATGAGATTTAATAAAAAATAAATTAAAAAAAGTAAGTAGAAAAATATTTGTTTACTTATACCAAATCAATAGCCTTGAACCGAGGATATGACTATTGACACAGTCAAAAAATATAAATTTCACTTTTTTGCTTGATAGTACTCACCATAAGATTGTAATCAAATTTAAACCTTATTACCGTGGAGCAAAGTTCAATATTGATCGACAGCCTATATTCAGAGTACTATGTAGAAGTTAACATTCGAATTTTAGAAAATAGCAATGAAGAATTCTTTTTTTATTTATATCGTAAGAATCACAATTTCACTAACAATTTTTTGATATATTTATTTGTTTATAACTTGTACCCGTTTCTCTGGAATCGCCATTGCCAGAAACGTCAAGTTAGCAGCCCACTTTGAGATCGTAATATCTCGGCTTGTACTGAAGCAATATTATTGAAATTTTGCGTATACGATTCACTATTTCCTAACAATTTTTTGGCATATAAATCACATTGATACGAACTGTATTTCTTAAGGTATCTTTGCTTGATAGTACTCACCTCATGATTGCAATCAAGTTTAAACCTTATTACTGTGGAGCAAAGTTCAATATTGATCGACAGCCTATATTCAGAGTACTATGTAGAAGTTAACATTCGATTTTTAGAAAATAGCAATGAAGAATTCTTTTTTTATTTAAATCGTAAGAATCACAATTTCACTAACAATTTTTTGATATATTTATTTGTTTATAACTTGTACCCGTTTCTCTGGAATCGCCATTGCCAGAAACGTCAAGTTAGCAGCCCACTTTGAGATCGTACTATCTCGGCTTGTACTGAAGCAATATTATTGAAATTTTGCGTATACGATTCACTATTTCCTAACAATTTTTTGGCATATAAATCACATTGATACGAACTGTATTTCTTAGGGTGTCTGCTAGCTTGACGTCAAGATAGCAGCCTCACCAAGATACTCAAATATCTTTTGAACCATAGTATCACTATTTATATGCTATAGTTCACTATTTATCACTATTTACTAACAATTTTTTGACCTAGTCAAAACCTTCTAATTCCATGGTGAGGCTGCCAACTATACGCTAATGAATTTCGTCGATAGTGAGACTAGTGAGAGACATCTGTGACAAACGTCACAACTGACATCAGTAAGCCTAGCATGACCATCAAAACACGATATATATCGCGTGATATAGCGTTTTATCACTTTTAACTGTCAAAAGACAATGGATAATGACAGTTGAGTGTCGATAAAATGTCATATCACGCGATATATATGTATCGTGTTTCGTCGGTCATGCTAGGGGGGCTGAGCTAGGGGGGTGTGGTAGGAAAATATAGACGATTCAAAAGTACTTAATAATTAAGTTTATTTGAATAAAGCTAATTTTGACTTTGACTTTGACTTTGACATCTAATAGGCCTCTCCGATTCACGCCAACAGCGCTGTCAGCGCCAATAATCCGTTCCGAATCAACCGTAAGCGCGCTGATGACAACGCTAACGCTGCGCATGGTCGCGAGCGTAATCACTGTTGGCGCTGTTGGCGTGAATCGGAAAGATAGGTAACATTTCGTTCAGCAATTATACCCATGATGAGTATGTTTTACGCATCACAGTAAAGGTTGAAAATAAAGTATTTTTGCATACTTTATTTGCAGAGATGTGAATTATTTGAAATACATGTATTTAAAATACAAATACAAAATACAAAATACGTATTTGTATTTTGTATTTAAAATACTTTTTTTCAAAATGTATTTTGTATTTTATTTGAAATACTTTTTATGAGGTATTTAGTATTTTTAAAATACAAATTACTTTTTTTTGTGTATTGGTATATGTATTCTGTGGTATGGGTATGTCATGTCAATGTCAAACAAAACAAAACAACCAATTACAGAGCCGATAATTTGTCATGACACTTCGTTTAATTTATATCTATACCAATGGGTTCTAATGGGTGCATTTCAGCAGACTAATCGCTAAAGAGTTCTACACTAGGCAGAAATGGGCCACGTATGCCGATCTGCGTATAATATTAAGGATGATCTCTTTGAACAAATGCTAGTGTAAAAATCAGTGAAATAATATGAAGTTATTTTATACCATATTTTATTTATTTGACCAGTTTTAACACTAATATTTTTTAAAGCTAAGTTAGAGTGTTTGTAAAAATTAGTCTGCCGTTATTGGCCCAATTTAAAAAAAGTATGGTACAGAAACGAAACTTGTTTCGAAGTATAAAGTCTGGCCAACGAGTCGTGTCATCTCAAACCCGCAACAAATTAAAAAATTTCTTTCTCTAGATATTATTATCATTAGGGCTGACTAATATGGCACCAAAAAAAAGTATCCCAGTGAAAAAAAGTTATAACCTCCTTCAAAAACCTAAAAATAAAAACAAAAATCGTTAAACATAGCTATAAAAACCATGAAATAATATTGTAATCACAAATACGCATATAAATTTTAATAAAAAAACGTCTATTGAAGTCGGTTGGGGCTCGATGGAGGAAAACTTTTTTTATTCTAAAATCCCTACCCGACTTCATTAGACGTTATTTTTTATTAAAATTGATATGCGTATTGATTTTAATATTACTTCTTGCCTTTTAGAGCTATGTGAAGCTGTTTTTGTTTTTATTTTTAGGTTTTTGAAGGTATTTATTTTTTTAAGAAGCTTTTTTATTTTTAACTTTTTTGTGGTAAGTGTCTAAGCATGTAATATTTTTTTAATTTTATATATTTTCAAAATGCCCGTAACTCAATTTCTTAATTTACGCTGTTTGTTTTTAAAGAATTGTTGTGCTTTTGTAGTCCCAAGTCTATTCCAGAACGTCGCAGACCATAACTTGATTTGTTTTGGATTGTCACAAATCTACCAATATCACAATCACAATACATATCCTATTTGAGTTTGAGGAGTTCCCTTGAATATCTTCGAAGTCCAAGGTCCAATGTCAATTAAATTAAAAGGACACTTAAGGGTATCCCTTTTCCAACAAAAAATCGGTTCATAATAACCAAGTCGTCAAGGTAGTTAACGCAAAATCATAGTATTTTCAGGATTATTTGAAAAGTACTGGGACGTTTTTAAAAATAATAAAAATTGGGACCATCTCGCAAGAAAACTCAATCAAACAAAAAAGAACCACGAAAATCGGTCTATAGGTATAAATATCGAAGATACGCGCGAACAACTATAAAAAATACAATCGAATTGAGAACCTCCTCCTTTTTTGAAGTCTGTAGAAAAAAGACAACCCGAATGATATTGATAATATCTATATTTGGAAACAAGTTTCATTTCTTTATTAAAAATCGGGCCACAGGTCAAGGGAACAGAGTGGAACAGTTGCATTGTCTAATTGCGTTGTTTTTTGGAAACTGTATTTTTTTGCGGTTAATTATTGTTACTTTAGAAGAAAGTTCATGAAATGATCTAGTGTCGGCCACGGTCATGCTCTTTGTTTTCTTATGTTTATGTATTAGGCATGAGGGAGGCAGTTGTTTTCATAACAATATACCTAATTTTATCGACAAAAACACCCACATGTTGGGGTCTATCCCCACTCTTGTTGGAATGGCCGCCATTTTAAGGGTCATAATTCAAACAAAAATAACTCTCAAAAAATGCAACGTAGAGCAATAAATTTTGAAGTCGTTTTGTAGATAATATCCTTGTGTATTTGAATAATGCAAATGTCCTAGTTTTTGAGAAATGTAATAAAAACTCAAAAAAAGTACACAAATTTCGTATAAAATTTTACTTCAGTAATTTTTTATGTCATATTTGAGTTGAAAGTTCACACATTATTTTTTTCGGTTGATAAGTGGTATTATTAGCTTCCGAACAGTATTTTTGTTATAACTCTAGGACTTCTAAATCCGGAGAAATTTATATTTTTCCGCAAGGTCATCTAAAAAAAAAGTCAAATTTAAATTGGCGGCCATTCCAACAGGAGTGGGGATAGACCCCAACATGTGGGTGTTTTTGTCAATAAAATTAGGTATATTTCACACCTTTAAATTATCGTTAGTTCAAGACCAAAGGCACTGTATAAACATTTATAACGCTTTCTGAAACTTTGTGTTTTTTGTTTATTGCAAAAGATAAAGATAACGTCTTCTAATTAATTATTATGGACTGACTGTGTAGTACCTAGTGTGGTAGTACACTTGTAACAGTTAATAAAAATAATAACAATGATAAAAAATAAGATACGAAAAAAGGTATTTTATTTGAAAAAAGTATTTTGAAAATACGTATTTTGTATTTTGTATTTAAATACTTTTTTTGAAAACTATTTTGTAATCTTATTTGAAATACAAAAATAGTCAAGTATTTGTATTTTATATTTAAATACTTTTAATAAAGTATTTTGCACATCTCTGTTTATTTGTATGTAAAAGTATAAAGTATAATTACCAAAATTAAAGTAGGATACGTTATTATAAAGTATGGTTGGCAAGCCTAGGTGCAGATGCAAATCGTAGCACCGGCACAGGTTGTATTATGCTTAGAGTAGTATTATAAGATATTCATATGCGAGGAAGGGATATTCATATCTTGTAAATACTGCTGGTATTTAAGATAAGCATATTTCGATCAAATTGTGCAATAATACGTAATATTGTTCTGTACAATGTTATTGTTGGTCTAGGGGCCGCCTAAAGTGGATTCATTTCCGACAGCAATTTTGTGTCAGACAAAATACAAAAATACAAATACAAAATTATTTATTTCGGTAAAACATATTCTAATACAATAATCCGTGTTTGAGGTTCCCTTTTAAGCAAATATTTTGCTTGTGTTAGGTGGCCCCGCTCTTCCTTAGCATAATTACAGATAGAATAGTTAAAACCGCCTTATTATTTATAAATTATCATTATCTAAATTAACTGAGCTTTCTTAAATACAGAGTACATTTTTTATTGATATTAACTAAAAAGTGGTTTAATATAGGTTTATAAAAATAATTTTTATATATATTTGTAACTCCTTTATTACATTATTAATTGCAACAAACTACATGATAAGCAAGTTTTTTTTTTTTTTTTTTTTTTATATATTTTATATTGTATATAACCGTGTGTGTGTGTGTGTGTGTGTGTGTGTGTGTGTGTGTGTGTGTGTGTGTGTGTGTGTGTGTGTGTGTGTGTGTGTGTGTGTGTGTGTGTGTGATTGTGTGTGTGTGTGTGTGATGTGTGTGTGTGTGTATGTGTGCGTCCGTATGTGTAAGTGTATTCAATACAATGTTGCCCTACGGCATTGCCTTGGGATCGGACACCTACAATGGATTTTCCACAACTATTGTAACTAATACGATTTGAGTCAAATTAGCAATTCAATTTCTGTGTAACTTTTTGTTTTTAGCCACTCAGTAAGCACTATTTTGCATTTTTTATATGTCAAAGGGTACACATTTAGCTCATTATTGACCTCATTATACAGGACAGAAGCCCTCGTTGCAAATTGCCTTTTGGCAAAAACTGACTTTACTTGCTTTTCAGTCGCCACGTTTCGTTTCCTTCTGGAGTTATTCAGATTACATTTGTACGTAAGAGACTTGTGTTTTCTCAATACAGTGACTAGTATGTATAATTTTCTGACCGATAATATTCCAGAAGAAGAATATAAGTCTTCTGTTGAGAATTTGCGTGGCTTAAAATACATTACCTTCAGTAATGCTCTCTGAGCTCTCTCCACATCGAGAAATCTAGTTTTAATTGCCCCGCCCCACACAGATAAGCAATACATTAAAACTGATTGTGCTAGAGAGACATAAGTTAGTCGCAAAAGGCGCTCACAGGCCACATATCGTAACGTTTTGAATGTCCATATAAGCTTTCTAGTCCTGTTCATAATAAGTTCAATGTGACTATGCCATGACAATCGTTGATCGAGTATAATACCCAGATATTTAGTATTAGTCACTCTTTTTAGCTCCGCACATGAACAAGTCGTAGTGGTATCCCTATCACATTGATGGACAGCTATCCTGAAGTTAGGTGAGGGCTGACTATTATCATATTTAGTAAAACAGATGTAATTGCTTTTTTGTACATTTAACGATAAAAGATGAGAATTCATCCAGGAAGCAATTCTGGCCAGTCCTGTTTCAGCCCGTACTTTTAGGTTTTCCCAGTCTTTAGCTGAAAAAACAATGGCTGTATCATCTGCGTACGTATAAATACGACTTCCATCCAATTGCATGTTACATAGATTATTTATGTAAACGAGAAACAAAGTAGGGCCGAGCACACTACCTTGTGGTACTCCATAATTGACATTACATTGAGAGCTCAATGTTGACCCTACACCAACACGCGAACAACGGTCAGTAAGATAGCTTTCAAGTAGATTAAGTGGGGTACCTCTTATGCCTATGTCCTGAAGATTACGCACAAGAATTGGTATGGACACCGTATCAAAGGCTTTTTTTAGATCAAGGAATACCGCCAAACATTTATTGCCAGCATCTACATTTTCAACAATATGTGACGTCAAGGCTAAAACGGCATCCTCAGTGGACAAATTCTTGCGAAAGCCATATTGGGATGTAGAAATAACATTATATTTAGTAAAGAATTCAACCAACCGGATGTTTATCAACTTCTCCAGAATCTTAGCCAAAATAGATATAACAGATATGGGCCTGTAATTAGATGGATCAGTCTTTTCACCACTTTTGTGTACAGGAGTTATAATCGTTTGCTTTAATAGTGTGGGGAAAATTCCTTTTTCAAAACATTGATTTGTCAGGTGTACTAAGATAGGTACAATTTCGTTGCGTACTAGTTTTAAGAAGTGAGTTGGTATTTTGTCCCACCCAGGAGCGCTATCCGACTTCATTGATAAGAGAATGCTGTTGACTTCATCTGGATCCGTATCTAAGAGCGCAAACGATGATTCCAGTGGTACGTTAATTTCCTCACCAAATATTTGTTTTGGAAATGGGAATATTTTCAGCCAACTCTTTACCAATAGTAGCAAAATATTGATTTACCTTGTCTAAAGACTCTTGTGGGGAATTAGCAATATATAAAAGCTCTTGGTTACGAGATTTAGGTGGTTTACGTTGAGTTATATTGTTAACTGTGTTCCATAGCTTTCTAGGGTTTTTTATTGCTCTTTCTAGTTGAGTCCTATCATAGTTACGTTTTAATTTTTTGATTATTTTAATACAAAAATTGCGATATCTCTTGTATGTAATTTTAAGCGTGTGATTCTCTGGATCCAATCTCAATTTGCTTTGCATCATATTTCTGTTTCTGATGCGATGTAGAACACCCACCGTCATCCATGGTTTAATTAATTGCTCTCTTCTTGGGATTGCAATCGTAATGGTATTTAAGGCTAGACATTGCTGTAAAGTTGTTATTAATATCTGAGTTATTAAATTAGGATCAGTAAGAGATAGTAAGTAATTTAAATTCATATGTCTAAGATACTCCACTGCATTGTCGTAATTTATTATAGTTTTAACTCCTTTATTTATATTGGCAGGTACAGCTTTTAAAATACGTATTTTTAATAGAATCAGAAAGTGGTCGGTTATTGTAGAATTAAGTACAGCAATGGTAGCAGTTCTGTCAAACCTATCAAATTTAATTAGGAAATGATCAAGGCAACTTGAGCCTCTTGTTGGTAGTACGTGACCCGGAAGCATACCATGGGCGGCAAGCATATTTAAATAATTAGTTCTATTTGAGCGAGTCTGTGATGTCTCATTGGGATCGACTATTAAATTTATGTTTATGTCACCTGTGAGAATAACATTTTTATTACGATTAATGGTGTCTAGGTGTAAGTTCATGGAATCTATAAATTCATCAGCGTTCAGACGAAAATTTACATTTGAATCTAGCGAGTTAACTTACGACAACGGTGAGTTGTTTTTATCACAAGGTTCAATTCTTGGTCCTTTACTTTATGCTGTATTTTTGTATGATATTGGTCAATGTATTCATCATGCTAGTTTCTTAATGTATGCAGACGATACCAAAATCTACATGAAAATCGAGCGGGAGCAGGATTGTCTTAGACTACAACAAGACCTTACTCGTCTACAGCAATACTACATAGACAATCGTATTAGTATTAATGCTGAGAAGTGCCTCTTTATCACTTTCACCCGAAAAAGAAACAAAATTAACTTTTCTTATCACATAAATGATGTTAAAATTAAGTCAACTAACCTGGTTAAGGTTCTTGGGATACTAATAGACTCTAAATTATCTTTCTCTAACCACGTGACGCATACAGTAAACAATGCTTACAGAAGCCTGGGTTTCGTACTTCGCATAGCAGGACCTTTCTCCGACCTTAAGTGTCTTAAACTACTTTATTATGCATACATTCGCAGTGTCCTTGAATACTGCAGCAATGTATGGAACCCACTTTATCTTATCTACAAACAAGACATAGAAAAAATTCAAGCAAAATTTATTAAATTATTGGATTACCGTAAGAACAGTAAAGATGACTGTTATGAGGATTCCTGCTCATACCATGGTCTAATGACCTTAGAAAATAGAAGATCACTTCTTGATTTACTCTTTCTGTACAATGTCCTTAATGGAGGTATAGATAGCACCGAGCTGACCAATGTGTTTCTCCAGCTTCGTGCGCCTAGTTATCGAACCCGGAACACGACCATGTTTAGTGTACCTTCTTCCAAAACGAACTACGCACATAATTCTATTGTCAATAGGACTCTTCGAACTTATAATGAACACAGTGATTCTGTGGATGTTTTCAATGGTAGTAAGCAAACTATCCGCTCTAGTATAATTAAAGAGATGGAGAATAATAGCAATAACAAAAAGTAGTTCCCCCCCACACACACACAAACACATACACATGTGCTCACATATATAAGTATATAAAGATTTTTACTGTTTATGGCCATAATTAAGTGCTTTTAATTTTCTTAGATTAATAACGTTACTCTTATTGCACGGGTGTTCTGCCTATTTCTCATGTTATTTTATATGTTCAATAAATAAAATGTAAATCCGTTATTGGCATTAAGCAAAATTTGTAAGATTATAATTACTGTTAATTTTTAAGTGCTGTGGATTTTGTGGTAATAAATAAAATAAAATAAAATAAATAAATCATTTGATTGAACGACGTTCGGCCTACAATAACAACTCGCCGCCCGTTGTCGCAAGTTAACTCGCTAGTGTTACCGTTAGAGTACGGAATCCGTTAATCTGCAGATTAACTAGTGAATGTGCAGATTTAGTCCAATCAACGGGGCTTATGCAACCCGAATAATTCTTCCGTCTATGAAATTTGGCATGTGATGAAGTTAGGTAATACAGATTACAGATGAACAATAATCCAATAAATTTTGTTACGAGAAGTTAGGTATTTTTACCTAAACATGAAAATCGCTTATATCTCTCTGTGAATATTTCCTCGGGCTAAAATACTTTCTGTATACGTACTTGTGTATTAGTCAGAATAAGTATATAAAAGAATCCAATATTTTTTCGATTTCGGAGATACTCAAAATTTAAATTTTAATATTTTTCAATAAATATTTTCTTGATAAAATATCTGCTGATTATTATTTTTAATATGTTTTTATATCCTTAAATATATAGCTTTGTTCAGTAAGTCAATTAATTTTCTTCTTTAATCATATTTTTTTTATTTTTTGGTCTTAAGAGGTAATGTGAAAAATAGTCGGTCCATTTTCATACATTTATGTATAAATATGATTAAAGAAGAAAATTTGTTGGCCTACTGTACAAATCTATATATTAAGGGTATAAAAACATATTAAAAAATAATAATCAGCAGATATTTTTATCAAGAAAAGATATATTGAAAAATATTAAAATTTAAATTTGGAGTATCTCCGAAATCGAAAAAATATTGGATTCTTTTACATACTTATTCTAACTAATACACAAATACGTATACAGAAAGTATTTTAGCCCGAGGAAATATTCACAGAGAGATATAAGCGATTTTCATGTTTAGGTAAAAATACCTAACTTCTCGTAACAAAATTTATTGGATTATTGTTCATCTGTAATCTGTATTACCTAACTTCATCACATGCCAAATTTTATAGACGGAAGAATTTTTCGGAAGTCTCCATACAACAAATATGCTCATTGATTGGACTAATTAACTGGTCGAGTCAGTTAAAGTGCGAAATTTTTCTTAAAATAGACGAATTCCGCACTTTAACTAGTAAATCTGCACATTAACGGATGCTACACCGTTAAATGCGGATTACAGTGAGTGAAATCTTCGGGAAATTTAAGTAAAAGGCCTATATTGAAAGTTTATTTTACAAAAACTTCGTTTCTGGCGCTTCGCCGGCCGCTCCCGTGGCACGCTCGCTCCGCTCGCTCGGCTCGCGCTTTTTTGGTCACAATACTAATCTAACCTAATTAACTCTTTAAAGACTTTTTCGATGGCAGGGGGTCTCACCCCCCGAGCACCCCCCCGTCCCCCCGCTTTTCAGTCTACCCCCTTTTATATTATTACACATTTTCTTTAATAAATGAAACTGTTTCCGTACTTTAACTGATCCTTGGTCGTTAATCTGCAGCTTACCTAGTTAAAGTACAAAATGAAACAATTTTTCGCACATTAACTGATTCACTGATTTCCGCAATTAACGCTGACATCCGTCGGAAAGAAAATGTTCGATCGGATACGATACGGTAAGTTTCCGACGTTTGAGAATAAGGCCCTTGTTCACTTAGTAGTCTATGCTTCCATCCGGTCCGAACCTCGGACAAAAGTATACCTGACAGGTTTACCTGAAGAGACCTGCAGGCCTACCTAACGCCCAACTCAGGCGCGGTTAGTACACAACACAGACGTCACCGACGCATTCGCATGCGGAATCTTTGCAAAACCATTGCAGGTAACAGTTACGCTGGTCGTTCTAAGATTCTGTATATAAATCAAAATATAAGGTCCTTCGTAAATAGTGCACATAATTTTAAGGGGTCAATGTACTCATGCATACAAACAACTTTTACTATGGGACCAACATAGAAATCGATTTCAATGTTGGTATCATAGTAGTAGAAGACCAACAAAGCGTGGAAAAGAGAAGTTAACATCATACGGACACGGTCTATGTAAAAAAGAGACAAAGGATCAAGTGACATGAGCCAACATTTTTTACAGTAAGAGCCCCTAGCGTCCCGCGCCTAGCAAATGAGCAATCACAGTTTGTTTAAAATATTTTTTAATCATAATTAGAATTTGTAATTGTGATGTGACAAAAAGAAACAATCCAAGTAATCACACTTTTCAAAGGTAAATAAGATATTGCCACACATTTCTCTAAAACCAAATTTCGCTACATTTATTCGTTTATCGACAAAGAAAACAGTATGGAACATAGTTTATTAACTTCCTTTGCCATAATATAGTCATATTTTATGAATCTAAGTCATATTTTACGTATCTCATATAAAATGTATTGATTCGTTTTCGGATCACCTGTTTATTGACTTTGTTGTTCTTTGACATTCTATTTCTATGGTTACGCTGGTCGTTCTAAGATTCTGTATGTAAATCAAAATATAAGGTCCTTCGTAAATAGTGCATATAATTTTAAGGGGTCAATGTACTCATGCATACAAACAACTTTTACTATGGGACCAACATAGAAATCGCGAAAAAAAAATCAGCTGTTCCATACATTTTGATCTATTTGATTTTAAATCTTCTATGAAACAGCTGATTTTTTTTTCGCGATTTCAATGTTGGTCCCAATAGTAAAAGTTGTTTGTATGCATGAGTAGATTGACCCCTTAAAATTATGTGCACTATTTACGAAGGACCTTATATAATTAAAGCTTTAAGTCGACCATTCACCCTCCTGCCTAGCAGTCAGTCCACCTTGCAGGTCTTCTTCTTCTTATTTTTGTTATGGCAATCTACTTTCCTCTTGGAAGTAATTTTTGCCAGTGTCATGTTTTGAATAGTTCAGTATTTCTAGATTTTCTAGTAGATTGTTTCAGTTTACATTAAAATGCGGGTGCATCGCATTCCAATGCTGCTTGGAGCATTTGGCAGCAAGTATATCAAGACAGTTTACTCGGTAAGTTTTGCCGAGGTAGCGACCACTACAATAAAAGTCTCAGATTCACACAACCAAGATCGCGCCTATTTCGATTATCCCACATATTGTTCAGTTGCGTAGACACTTGTACTTTACCACAAAACTGCACCAATTTTAAGACACAATATCCACTATGAATCAATTTGCGAATAATTAAAATAGTCGCCGAACTGAACTCGACAAAATCCCGCCAAAAACTCCACCTTGCAGGTCAGGCCGCCGCTTTATGCAGGATTGTGAATGTTGTCGGTCACAGTCCTGCATGGCGCCCACCGCTCACAGTCCGCTGCGCAGGAGAGTCAGTAAAGTTATTACTATGATGGATGGACGGCAGGACAATGTGTGAGCTACACTACATCCTGCTTTACAATACGCCAGGCAGGATGGTGAATGGTTGGCTTTACAAGTCTAGGCTCGCTAGACTCTAGGCTCTAAGCAAGCCGCCTGTCAGTACGTACGAGGCCTGATGTACAATCATGGCTCGTCAATCATTTACATTGCATTACCAACACCACTACCATTTGGGGGCATGGCCTACCTTAGACAGGCCACAGTAACCACGTGATCCCGACGTGCTTGTCAAGCATCGCTCCTAGACGGTCAATTGGGTCAACCGATACAATGTAATTTTTTTTTATCGTTTAAGGGGTGCATAATGGTTGTTATGGGATACTGATACTTCAAATTATTGTTTTGTTGCTTAGCAACAATATTAGTAACATATTTTGTCATTCTCCGAATGACATGACGTATTTATTGTTTAGTCAAATTCTGAAGCAAAGCGTTATTTTGCATTTATTTGGTTTGGCATCTACGTTATTGTGGACGCCAAATATAACAGAAGCGATGTCTCTACAGACATTATTTAAACAGCAATGCATAATACCAGATGTTTTAACGACTGCTCCTTCAGAGTTGTTGGAAATTCAATATCCAAGCGGTGTTCGTGTTGATATGGGAAAGGAATTAACTCCAACTCAAGTAAAAGATAAACCAGTTGTAAAATGGACGCCTAAAGAGTCGGAATACTATACTTTGGCAATGGTTGACCCAGATGCACCGAGTCGAGAAAACCCCAAGTTCCGCGAATGGCATCATTGGCTTGTGGGCAATATCTTCGGTGGCGATATGAACAAAAGTGAAGTATTATCTGATTACATAGGCTCTGGTCCACCAAAGGGGACCGGGCTTCATCGGTACGTGTTTTTACTATACAGGCAGCCAGAGAAATGTGACTTCTCTAAAGTTCCAAAATTGCCTAGTAATTCTGGAGATAAACGAGGAAAGTTTTCTATCGCCAAGTTTGCTCAACAATTTAAATTGGGGACGCCAGTCGCTGGCAATTTTTACGTTGCTAAATATGATGATTATGTCCCCAAACTGTATGCCAAATTGAAAGGCTAAATTATTGAGAAAAATAAAAACCGGTAAATTCCGTAAATTAGTTAAGTGTGTGGTCCACTTTATAGAGCTACTGTTGTCTATGGTTGCGATCGATAATTTCCGCCTCCGCGTGACATTCTTTTTCGGCCCTATCATCCGCCATTACATTTTGGTGTTTGCGTAAATTGGTCGTTTGCGTTCACATCGCCACGCTTTATCAGTGACATCGACTATTCGTCATATTCGTGTTCGTGCGTCGTATCGCAGAGTTTCATTGGAACAAAGAGAAGTGACGTTCAATCGTATGTCCATCCAGAATCTCAACACATTTGACCCATTCGCCGATGCTATCAAAAGCTCGGAGGACGACGTACAAGATGGTCTAGTCCACGTCCGGATCCAGCAGCGAAACGGGCGTAAGACGCTGACTACGGTGCAGGGGCTCTCGTCGGAATATGACCTGAAGAAGATTGTGCGGGCATGCAAGAAGGAGTTCGCGTGCAACGGAACGGTTGTCGAGCATCCGGAGTACGGCGAGGTGCTACAGTTGCAGGGAGATCAGCGCGAGAACATTTGCCAGTGGCTCACCAAGTCCGGGCTCGTTAAACCAGAACAACTGAAGGTGCACGGCTTCTAAGCCGCTCGAACTAGTTATGAAGTCATTATAGTATTTTAATATGAGAACGTGCGCGTAACCCCTATCGAATATGTATTTAGAAAGCACTGACGTATACAGAGAAACCACTGGCTACCTAGGTCTCCTCTCCGTGCCTTCACTCCCATGTATAAAGTGTCACTGATCTATTGACGCCATCTCGTCTTTAGTTGCAATTGTAAGCCGAACGAAAGAGTAATTATTCACTTTTTTTTACGACATTGTATTTTTAAATTGCTGTAATGATTGAATTAATAAATATGTTTTTGTAAAACGTGGTATTTTTTCTTTTGCCGCGCTGGCGACTTTGTTCTTCGCACTGATAACGGGACTCCGCTAAACTATAGTGAAAGTAGGAATGATTCTCGCCAATTTTTTTGAATTCCGTTGTGCTATAGTCAGAGTACATTGCTTTAATTACTATACTCACGCAACAACTAACGAACTTTATTTATTTCCTGTTATTCTGGAATTAAGAATCATAGGCTTTGCTTCTCTTATCTTGAAACCTACGCCACAAATAAACAGGCAAACAGCTCTCGAATCAACGAACGTCACTAAAAAAGGTTTATTGCTTATGTCTAGAATCTAGATCTAGAAGTATCGTTGATAATAATTGGCGATAAACACTACCAAATGTATAAATCACCTCATACAATATGAAAAAGTTAACTGCATTCAACATTGCGTGCTTTGTATTGACTCTGTAACTTTGAGACAGTACTGTAGCAGAATTGTATGATGAATAATATTTCTTCTGTCAATGTAGCTCTTACAAGGAAGCAATGACTCATGGCCTCGTTTTAGAGTCCACGGCACTGACTAAGGTCAACCACGTCATTCAATAGAAATTTATATCTTGTCACAGGCATTTTATTTCACAATCAATACCTACTTAACTATGATAAATATGACCACGTCACGTAGTACCTACTATTAGTACTAGCACATACATAGCATACCCAAATTAAATCTTACTGCTCTACATTCATATTAATTTTAATTATTTAGTGTACCCTACATAATTAAATAATAGTCGGTAGCTATTAAACCTTTGGACTATTTTGATAACATTATTATCTATTTTTAACCGACTTAAAAAAAGGAAGAGGTTATCAATTCGATTGAACTTTTATCAAAAACATCGTGACGCCTTACTAAATTATGCTGGCAATTTAGTAAAGACTGTCGTATTGTCGTAAATAAACACTTTGAAGGTTCAATCATGTGTGATGTAGGTACTTGAGTGATAAAGTCAAACACGGAAGCTCCGGGGGGCGCTCCTATTGTCTAGGTCAAACCCCAGGTTTGACAAAAATGCTTAGTCAAAGTCCAAAATCAATAGCGTGTTTCGGCCTTTGACTAACTTTATGTCCAAGCCTAGGAGAGACCAACTCGAACAGTCAAACGCCGAAACTCAATACGATCAAATCAGGGACCAGTCATACGTAAATTAGGTACAGAATTTGTTATTATGTATGTAAATTTATTAAAAATATATTCTTCAGATTGAAAATTTAACTAAATTAACAATCTTTCTGTGAACCAAAGATTTCTGAAAAAAAGTAAGTGGATCTCTCCGCTGCGCCTAAGCTGCTCTCCGCGATCGTCTATTTCTAAAGCTTTGTCCAGACTTGTATCGTTTTGGCGTATGATCGATCACCGTATCTTTAACATACATCGCTAGTTGGTTGGGCGTGCTTTGATATTACTTCAACGCACGCCCAACCAAACTAAGGATGTATGTTAAAAATACGGTGATCTGATACGCTAAAATGGACTAGTCTGGACAAAGCTCCTATCACGTGATCTATAGAAGTAACACATTTTTACCACGTTTTTTGATTAATATATTAAAATCAGCACATTCTGTACCTATAAGTCAAAGTTGAACCTCGATTTGATCGTATTGAGTTTCGGTGTTTGACTGTCCAAGTTAGTCTTTCCTAGGTTTAGGCATAAATTAGGTAGTCAAAGGCTGAAACACGCTGGACTTTGACTAAGGCTTCTTGTCAGACCTGGGTTTGACTAGGCAAACATATGAGCGCCCGCCGGAGCTTCGAATTTGCCTATAACATGTGTTCTTATTTGAAATTTATAATTTCTGAATCAAAACTAAACAAGTAATTCCAGATGCATTCGGTTATTTTTAATGGGAAACTAAAATCTGTTAATATTTAGTTAGTCTGGCCATACTAATTACGCTTTTACAAGAAAATTCTATTTATTCCTGGGCCCGCTGCTGTACAATAGATTAAATCGTTCAGCAAACATCTACCCACTTAATTATAGAAATTGTAAGATCAATTTAAAAAACGTCCTACAAAGCATGTCCTATGAAGATACAGAGAGACTATTGGTTGTATTAAAATAGTATTGTAATTTTATTTAAGTTTTAATCTAAAAATAATTGGTAATGTATGTATACTTTAAACCTTTATTGTGTAAAAATATTTTTTGCTTTTCTAAATAAGTTAGTGATTTATTAATTTTGTGAATATTATTTGCCTAAATCGCCTGAAACACAGGATTTCCTAGTTCAGGCACACGTTATATACTGTTCCTATGTAAACCTTGTACAAAAACATTGTATGTGCACTTATTGAAAATAAATAATTATTCTATTCTATTCTATTCTATATATTCTATAAGAATAAAAATAAATTCCTAACGGTCGCTCTGAGTTAGCACGAACTTTATATTTTTATCATTTATAAGCTAATAAACAGAAACTGGGAGCTGGGTTAAGGCTGGAAATTATAAGTTGAATATAAATTTATCATTCGACTCAGCATTCCCTTACGACGATGAGCCTACGATTAGGCAAGCTCTCCTAAAAGTTTAACTTATTTAAATGTGGCTGTATAGTTAAATTGCTTTTGACAAAAAACTATAAAACAATTCGTTGACTTGACAACGGATGCATTCTAGCCGACCAATCGCTAAGTCATCGGTTACAACACCACAAAGTTAATTTTAACCGTGGATTGTAATTTTATTTTATTTACCGTTCGTTTACATTATTCCAGTAAAAACATTCCAGTAGAAGTACATCACGTGGTGTGTTTGACGTTCTTTTAAAATCGACGAACATGCCAGGCAATGTACTTTTACTCGCTATTCGACTCGGTCGTCTTGACTAATGTAAACTAGGTCTAAAGAGTTGAAATAAAATAAAATGGAACTAAAATTTTTAGGACAAAAATATAGACAGGGTTGCCAAATTATTCGTGATTTTGATGTGTTTACATGGAAAGTGGTGCCCTGAATTTTTGACACCATTTTGTGGTCAAGCTCTCAGTACTTCCATGCTTAAGGCCGAGTCCATAGGGCGTGTTTTGCCCTACACAATCAACAAAATATTGTTTCGCGAAACAAAATCCTTATTTGTTTTTTTTTTGTTGAGATGTTTTTGTTGGTCGTGTAGAGCAAAACACGCGCTATGGACCCGGCATTTAATGCATTCGATGGCAACCGATTACCCAGCGGTTAGCCTGCTGGAATGCATCCTGACATTTTCTTTTTTCGACTTCGACGTCGGTCTGTCTGTCTGTGTCGTCAAGTTTTCTTTGCTTGTTTCTCATCAGTCAATAATTTCGGTATTTTTCATGTATTTTCTAAAACTAAACCTTATTTCTGTACATCAGAGCCAACAGGTCGGATGTCCAATTTTTACGAAAATCACTTTTGTTCTAGAACACACTTAATTTTTTGTCCTCTTTCGGGCTCTCTTATCATTATTTCGCTATCTCTTTTATTCACAAAGTTAAGCTTACAAAAAAAAGTCGGATGTCCACATGACTTTAGAGCAAAAACAACTAATGTTTAGTTGAGACTTTTTGCCTCTAGTAAACTTGAAATAACGGTTTAAAAGTAGGTCTTATGTTCATATAAGACATATCATTAGTTAAATTTTCTTTAGAGCGCAGCGTCTGAAGTTAACATCAGACCTTTTGGTTCGGAAAATCCACACAACTTCCAGAGTGAAAGCGATAGCATCATTTTATAATGGGCGTTAGAAAGAGACAAAACGATAACATACGCTCGATGAGCGCCGACAACCCGACGGGTAGTGAGTGTCATGTAAAAACCAATTTGTTCGGTGTTGCGATCGCGGGTGGAATAGTTTGGTGCAAATAAATAATTATTCATGTTTATTACCAAGTGCAGTGTTTTAAACTTTACAGCATGAATCCTCGTGTCAATAAGATATTCCAGGAGTTAAGGAAAGTTGAAAATATAAGTATGAGGGTGTCATATCGATTTTTATGTTTACTTACCCCATTTACCCTCTAAGGGGTTGATTTTCAAAATCTCCAAATATATGTTTGCCTATTTATTTCTAGACGTGCTCCTACGAAGTTTAAAGTTATAATGTCTATTTTATATTCTTTTTCCATACAAAATTTGAACCCCATTTTCACCCCTTTAGGGGGTTAAATCATGTCCACCGTGTTGAACTTCAAAATAAATGTCATTTTCGCAATCGTCATACTAGTAAACCCCAATAACGACATCCATATCTTTTAGGTTTATTTACCCATTTCACCCCTATTTCATCGCCATTGGGGTTGAAGTACTAACAATAACAATATACATTGCGTTAGATTTTCTTCCATAAGCCTATATAATAAATTAAGTGATTTTTACTTCGAAAATGAAGGATTTTCTTCTATACACAACTTCATACCCCTTTTCACCCCTGCGGGGGTAGAATTTTGAAAAACGCTGAGACCCGTATTTATTAATTGTCAATCGTCAGCCTAAACACAAAATTTGAAGATCCTAGCTTCAAAACTGAGGGACTTTTATACAAACTTTCATCCCTTATTTCACCCCCTTAGGGATGGACTTTTCAAAAATCCTTTCTTAGTAGATGCCTTCACTGTATGAGGTATCTGTGTGAAAAATTTCAAGTCTAGGTCCAGCGGTTTGGGCTGTGCGTTGATAGATCAGTCAGTCAGTCATTCAGTTTAAGATTTTATACATTAAAATACGGAAAAACCGATATCCTCTGTCAAATACAAAGATATTATGACACTTTTACAATAGATACAGGCAGAATTCCATGGTTTTTACAAAAATCTGGATCACGACAGCACTGCAAGCGATGTTCGCTGCGAGACCGATCAAACAGGAGGCGACGAAGAATCAGCTGCATTCTAATGATAATTATTGTTCTACTTATTACATTTATTTTAATAAACCTACCTACTTGATACATTTTATTTTTCTTTGGTTTAATACAATTCTCGTTTCTGCGTTTCTTTTAAAATATTATTATCTCAAAAACTTAAATGTTCAAGGAAAAGTCGGATGTGTATTTGTAAGAGCAGGTCAAATATCCCCGGACCAAAATATCTTATTTTCACATACTATTTACTGGATTCATGTTTGTTTTCGAACCATTTGGTCAGATCTTAATATAAGCCCTAAAATTGTTAATTAAAGTTATTTTTTTTAGAACCAAAACAGCGGATGTTATTATCCGACCATGTCATGAGAAAATACCCTCATTTTTAAGGTCGGATGTTGCTCCTTTTTTATAATTCACATTTAATTGCGTTGCTGTTCTTGGAGAAGGGATGAAATAGTATAGCGAAAAACAATCATAATTAAATAGTAATTTTACTCACTTAAAGATTTTTCGTAAACTTAGTAGTCTAAGTTAGTAATCAACGTTTAAAAGTTAAAATTCCTTCTCCTGTAAAGTATCAAAAATGGACATCCGACCAGTTGGCTCTGATGTACAGATTTATTCTATTACTATAATCAAGACAGTAGCTGGAAGCATGCGTTAATTGTTCGTGTACTTTTCTAGCACTTAACAGAGAAAAGAGGAAGGCTTTCTTTTAAAGTAGGTGATTAGACGTGAAAGAATTTTATACACAATTTTTTATTTACTTTAATTATTTCTATTTATCCTTGCAGGATATAAAGTTTATTATTTTGTTAAAATGTCGGATAAGTTAACGCACGGCCAACGTGTGATAGTAACGGCTAAAAATGTGAAAGGATCGGTTGCTTATGTTGGTCATCCAACATTCGCATCTGGGAAATGGATAGGAGTTATTCTGGATGAGCCGAAGGGCAAAAACAATGGAACAGTTCGAGGACATGCCTATTTCAGGGTAAGTTTAAAGCCAAAAGGATCATTATGATTTTTGGAAACCAAAGTAGATACATCATTTTCCAGACACATGCAGCGAACTAAAGCTATGGAAAAAGCATTCCGCTCAAAAAATGGCACCACACGAAAAGTATTATTATTATTATTTAGAAGGGGGGACACCAGCGAAGCCAGACGGGTGATCAGTCACCTTGATTGGAACCATTTCACCCATTTCCCCAAATCCCCGGAGGGAGAGGCGGGTTATCATTTACCCCACCGGCGTCGGACCCTCGAACCTACCTGTACGCTTACAGTACCTGCTGAGTTGACTTATCGTTAACTGCTTTAGATCCTCTTCCTTAAGCTTATCCACTCCAAAGAGCTCCCAGCGCAGTGATGCGTATATCGGGCATTCTGCCATGAAGTGGTAGCTTGTTTCTTCTTTTTCTTTACATTGCAGACAGATGGGATCCTCTGTCCGTTTGATCACTGATAGGTGTCTGTTTAGTGGACAGTGTCCTGGCAGTACACCTACAATCGTTCTTATATTTCTCCTGCTTCGTTTCAGCAATTCTCTAGTTTTCTTCTTGTCAACCGATTTGATGAAGATCTTAGACTGTCTACAGTCCTTTTTTTCCATCCATCTTTGGTTGGTTTCTTTGATTGTTGAATTTCAACAATGTTCTTAGTAATTCTATGTGTGATTGGCAGTCTTGGTTCAGGGCCAATGAAAGGTTCATCAGCCCCTATCCTAGCCAATTCATCGGCTTCATCATTGCCTTTGTTACCTTCGTGTCCAGGTACCCAGGCAATTTCCACATCAACCAAGTTTGCAAGTTCCTGAATGCTTTGTTTGCATTCCTTCACCAAGGCTGAGCTGAGGTAGTCTCCGTTTTGTCAAGGGCTTTGATGGCAGCTTGACTGTCACTGTATATTATAATTTTTCCTATGTTATGGTTGCTTATCTCACTTTTGATCATGTGCGCACACTCCAGTATCGCAAATACTTCCGCCTGAAATACGTTGGTGTATCTACCCAGATTGAAAGTGGCTCCTTTTGTATCGGGTTTAGCTATGTATACCCCAGCACCCTATAGCTTAGTCGATTCTTTTCTTGACCCATCAGTGTAGCATACCGCGGTGTTATCCAGATCGTCTTGTTCTAGTTTCCAGTTTTCTCTGGATCTGATGCTTATTCTGTACTTTTTGTCGAATATCCTTTTCTTTTTTATTAGGTCATTATTAACCAGTATCATAGAAAGGTTATCTTCGTACTTCTTCCCTATTTCTGCGTGACCTTTGTCAGTATGTCTTCCTATCCATAGGTTAGTGCTTTTCAGCTTAAACCATTGTTCTGTAGCTCTCTTTTCGTTTTCAAGATCTATAGGACTAAGGCCTAGTATCATTTCTAAGGCGGCCGTGGGAGTTGTTCTCATGGCTCCTGTTACCATGACGCTAGCTAGTCTTTGTACCTTTGTGAGTTCTTTTCTGTTGTATTCTAGTTGTGCCTTATGCCACCATACTAGTGCTCCGTGGAGAATTCTCAGTAGAATGATTGCCCTATAGATCCATGGACCACTTCGGGTTTCATGACCCAGTTCCTGCCAACGGCTCTTCTGCACTGCATGAGAGCTGTCATTGCCTTTTTGCTAGTTTCTTTTATGTGTGTTCTATAACTTAGGGTGCTGTCTAAGACTATCCCTAGGTATTTAAACTCCTTTACTATCTCGAGTTCTACATTCTCAGTGTTTATTGGGATCATGCTATCAATCTTTCTTTTATTTAAGAACAACATTAGTTTAGTTTTTGTACGGTTGAGGTTCAGTCCCTTGTCTCTACACCATCTCAATGTTGTCATAATTCCGCTTCTCATTATATCTCTGACCACGATTAGAACTTTGCCTCTTACAAGTAACAGGCCGTCATCCGAGTACGCTTGGATGTATATGTGCATAGCAGTGATCTTTGTTACTAGTTCATCTATTAAGATACACCATAGCAGAGGAGACAGACAACCTCCTTGGGGAAAGCCTCTTCTAGCTTTGATGGTGTATTTGGTATCTGATAGTTCTGCTTGTATGGATCTGTGTTGTAACATGTTGGTGATCCAACCTGATATTTGCTTTGTTACACCTTCTCTGTTTAGGGCTTCCACTATAGATTGAGCAGACGCTTTGTCAAAGGCGCCTTCAACATCGAAGAAGCACGCTAAAGCATATTCTTTGTTTGAAGTTGATCTTTCTAATCTGACTGCCATGTTGTGGAGGGCTGTCTCGATGGATTTCCCTTCCATATAAGCATGTTGGTTGTCAGGTAGTGGTCTTTTACTTTTGCCTATAGTTTCTCTTATATTTCTATCTAGTATCTTTTCCAGTGTCTTCAGTAGGAACGAGGAGAGGCTGATACATCTAAAGGACTTGGCTTCTTGATATGTGGCCTTCCCTGGTTTCGGAATGAAGACGGCCCTGACTTTTCTCCAGCCACTAGGTATATAGTTTGTTGCTAGGCTGCTTCGATATAGAACTAGGAGATCCTCTTTTATAAACCTTAGAGCAGTTTGTAGCATCTTTAGGAAAATGCCATCTGGCCCCGCTGCCTTGTATGGTTGAAAGGAGGTAATACTCCACTAGCATGTCTTCTGTAATTAGTTTTCTGACCTCTGCCTCCCCGTCTGAAAAGTGTTCTGCCGACAGAGTGTTCACCTCCTCCTCTGTATGCTCTATGCAGTCCGGGAAGTGAGTGGCCATCATTTCCATAAGTATTTCCTTGGGGTCCACTATAATAGTGTCATCTTTTTTAAGGCTTCCTAGTTTACAGGTGTTGTCTTTTGTTAGCATCCTCATTAACCTGGCCGACTCAGGTTGTCCAGAGATGCCTTCACAAAAGGCTCCCCATCCGTTTCTGCTTTCTCTTCGGCTTTTGTACTTGAAGTTGTTTGGTTCTTCTCTATACTTGTTCTAGCTCTCATCGTCGTCCTTTCCTAGGGCAATTCTGAGTGCTTTTTTGGTTCTTTTTCTTAGTTTCTTGAGTTCTTTGTTCCACCAGGCTTGACCCTTCCCTGACTTAACTTGTTTCAGCGGACAGGCCGATAGATAGGCTTTCGTAAGGGCCTTTTCCAGTCTATCTGCTTCTCTTTCTATTTCTGTTGTGTTACTAATTAGCCTATCATTACCAGGTTTCCATTCATTAATTTCTTGATCGAATTTTTCCCAGTTAGTTTTCCTATTGTTCCTATAGCTTATAGTTTCGAACTGACAAGTTAAACTATAAGTGATTCTGCGATGGTCCGAGAAGGAGTCTGAGATGTCAACCCTCCAGTCCTTCATCAGATTACTTTCTTCTTTGGACATTAGTGTTATGTCCAACACTTCTTTCCTTGTTCTTGTGACGAACGTCGGTGTGTTACCTATGTTCATTATTTCTAAGTTAGTACTAAGGATATATACAAGTAATAAGTTACCCTTATTGTTGCAGTCTGTGCTACCCCACACGGTGTGGTGTGAGTTTGCGTCACAGCCCGCCACAATAGGGATGTCCATACCTCTATATCTCGCTATTGTTTCTTCTGGTGGCTCGTAGTCCGTCTCACTCGGGATGTAGACCGACATAAAGACCATCCTTTTTCTGCGCCCATCTGCTCCACATATTGTGACTATAGCTGCTGTAAGGTCTCTCTAACATTCAACTTCTATTAGTCCTAATGCCCTTGCCTTTTTGCTGACGTATATGCATGTCCTTGGGTTGGACTCACCATCGCGACAGTAGATGGTCGTCCCTCCCAGACATCCAATGCCAACCACTCGGCCATCCGTGTTAACATAAGGCTCTTGTAGCAGGGCAATGTCTATGTCATTTGTGACCACAAATCTGCAAAGCTCGGACATGGCCTCGCGGCAGTGGTGCAAATTTAACTGAAGTATCTTTATATTTTTTTGTTTTTGTGTTTGTGTTGTGTGTGTGTTATTGTGCATGTTGAGTGTTACTGTTTCTGTATGTGTGTTCGTGTGTGTGTCTACACCTGAACCCTAATGCTTCGCCACCGAAGTGTCTGGCACAGGGTCCGGGTTCGTGCTTGTGTTGTGTCATGTGGGTTGGATCCGCCGACGGCCGGGGAACTGGACCGCAGGGGCTGAGAGACGCGTCTTGACGCCTCACAGTTGTCCCCGCAGTCTCTGCCCTGACCCCCAAGCGGCCCACATGTTTGAGCTACTGTTTGTGTATTAGCGCTTGTGGTTGGGTGCTCTGTACGTGTCACTGTGTGTGGAGCAGAGCACCCCGTCTGTGAATCGACTGCTTTTTTACCTGCTCGTAGAACCCTTGCCTGTACCCGCGTGAACTGGTAGTAGAGCCAGGTATGGTCTCTATCTTCTCCGAATACTCCGTTTGGGACTCCTAGAACCAGCCGAAGCCCCGTCGCCAACTTCTCCCTGTAGAGGAGGGTCCACTCGTGCATCCTCAACTCTTCCTAGTACCTTCATACTCACCCAGGTCGCAAGTTAGAATCCACTCCCTTGCCTCAACCGTGTATGGTGTTACAAGGAAAAATCCTTCCGAGAAGAGATGGGATGGGTTGAGATGGGATGGGGTGGGATGGGATGGGTGGGTAGGGGACGGGAGTCTCCCGCCGTGTTGGAGTGCACTGGCGGAATAGCGTTACTTCCTTTAGCTACACGAACCCCAGGGTGGTAAGTAAAGTGTGATGCCTGTTAAAGGTCCGAGTATTACCAGGGTGTGCGACGTGGACGCAGGGGTAACACCTGTTGGTAGACGTGCGGCGCTCAACATCACACACTTGAGCACACATCAGCCAACCTACACCCCACACGAAAAGTAAGTGGATAGACCTAAAAATGCTGGCATTTAATAATGCATCACAAAGCGTCTGAACACTGGTTGCTTATTAGCGACCATTATTTGTATACTTATAGATCTTTTCTGTACTTAAACGAAAAAATAAGATACGTTTTTCTGCATCTTTTTACTGCATTCTTTGCATCTTTTACACCATTTGACTATAAAGGACGTCATTTCTAATAAACTCTCCCTTTCTATATTTTCTCTACAATATAAACTGCAATTTATTGAAAAGAACACTAACGCTAGTCACCGGGTGCGAGGCTGGCACGACTAAAGCTGAGCGGGTTGTACTTTTTCAGCCCCGTGGTGCCATTTTTTAAGCAATATTTGTTTGCAATTACACTTCCATAGATTTTAGTTCGTTGTACACATGTTAGATTATTCTGTTCAGTGTACTAGATATTTTTGTGTATATATTGAACATTTCAGTTGGTTACACATACACCATAATGTATCCAATGTCTCAATAAAATGAAAAATGTCACTGGGTCTATTAAATAATTTGAAACTTTATCCATCTAGCTAAATATCTAGCAATACACATGTTTTTGTTTCATTTAAATCAAGCGAGTAGTTTAGAAGTTACAAGGGTTTGAAGGAAATGCCAAGCGCACTGAAATCTTGAGCTCAGAATGAGGTCGAAGACGAGGTCGAAGACGAGTTTGGGGTCAATGATTGAGGTCTATGGTTTTATTTTAAAAGGAAGTAGGAAAATAAACTAGTTTAAAACCGGAATTATCTAAATTTTTTTTTCTTTGGTCATTTCTGGGGGTAGTTACATTGATATGTTATATATGTATGTGTGTATGTATGTATATAGGTATATGTATATACAATATGTATAAAAAAATGTTTATTATCATATTACATTCAATTCACAGACTCCATTTAGTCTGTAATTTAGATACTATTTGCAGTCACACATTTGTCTATCAAACGTTGTTCTGATGGATTTATTTGGTGGGGAGTAGGGTGTGGTCATTTCTGGGGGTAGGATAAATATTAATTTGTTATAAAGAAAAAATAAAAAAAAACCCCCATCCCAGCATTCCTCATCTATATGTTGGTTATATCTCTTTTGTAAGTGATTTATTACTCCAGTAAAACTTTCATAATATTAAAATGAAAAGTGATCATTCACAGATTTAAGACCAGATAAAGTCCAACCATTTTCATCAGGTCTTAAATCTGTGTATGGCTACTTTTTATAGTCTTACTTTTATCTGTGGCAATCAAACCAACCAAGCTGTAGAACACGACAATAGCTAAACTATGTTATGTGGTAAACCTCGAAAAATAAAAAAAATATCAATTTTGGAGATATACAAATATAGGTTACGGCGGGTTGCGATCTGTAAAACTTGGGTTAAAGTATCTATAATTTCGTAATAAATAACTATATCACAACGGCAAACGGTAACCTTGTTGGTGATTTAAATGTTCTACGGGCTACTGTACTATAATATCGGAGATTAGTTTTATTATTACAAAAATGATAAGGGGCGGCAAACACCCCAAACTAAGGCGTGGAACATAAGGTCTGAAATCTGAAATTCAATTACGTCTAGTAACAGCGGTTCCCGAATTCTTTTGACTATGGAACCCTTTTTGGTTAACCGTTTTGGGTGGAACCCTGGCTCAAGTAAGAAGTAAACTAATTGTAACATTGTTTTTTTACGTGAAATCATACCATACTGAGGCTTTTTGGCTTGTTGTCCGCATCTTGTATAAGTATAGTTAAGAAGGACTTTTTAAGATAGAAATATTTATTTTGTTAGAACTAAAAGCTATTTACTTAAGTCTTGAATTTTTGCAGAACCCCTGAGAGTCTCTTACGGAATCCCAGGCTTCCGTGGAACTCCATTCGGTAACCGCTGTTCTAGACCATGGGACTCCAAACTTTTTAGCCTAAGGGCCAGACTAACTCTTCCATGAAGTCTTAAGGGCTGACTTAGCCTGCTCAACACACCAACATACTGTAAATTACAGTATGTTGGTACGATCCCGGCCGCTTTCGTGGGCAGGCTTGTTTGTTGGTGCTCGCAAGCCAGAGCTGGCTCACGGGCCGGAGCTGGCTCACGGGCCGTAGCTGGCTCACGGGCCGTAGCTGGCTCACTGGCCGTAGCTGGCTCACGGGCCGTAGCTGGCTCACGAGCCGTAGTTTGGAGACCCCTGTTTTGCTGTTCTAGACCATAGAACTTTTCTGTTTTGAGAGATATTGCGAAAGTTTCTTAACAGTTGTTCATGTGATCCCATAAGTTATTGAATAAGTCACTTAACAAAAGCCGCTGTTATTCTTCATTGTCATAAAAAAATGTAATTAAATTACAGTATTTTTTTGTGAATAAACAACCCATGTGTTAACTTTAGGATTTGTTATAAACAAAATTTTATCTTATGTTTATTTATAAAATGCTATAAGATTTTTAGAAATTATCAACTAATGTTGACTGACCGAGTTGCTTAAACTTTATTCAGGTAAAACAGTGATGTGTTATTTTTTAAACACTTATTACAGTGTGAAGAAAACTATGGCGTTTTCGTGCGTCAATCTCAGATCCAATTGTTGGATGCTGAAGATAATCCGATGGAGACATCCATGACGGCTTCTACCGAGGAACCGAAATCGACAACATCTTCTATTAGGAGACTGAGCAGGTGTGTTTTAAGAAATAAGTTTATTTTTTTAACAGTACTAACCAATTCAATGTTAAAGACGAGAGCACACTAAATCTGTTTCAGTTTGTGTGCTCTGCAGAAAGTTTCAGAACAAGTACACACAATCTTGACACTTAATCGACGAAGTGGGGAGAAGTTCGCGCATGTGGGCTTGCAAGCGACCAATAGCGCGCGCCCCTCTCCCGCCGCCCGCGTACCTTACCGCTACGCATACCCAAATTACGCAATCCCCACCCGATTTCAAGATGTTTGCCTCGTACTTTAAAGTATTAAATTCTAATGCCTTGTATCGATGCAAAGCTGGCTTGCAGTTTTGTGTTGAGGCGACATATTGGAAACAACATTGGCATGGCCACTCAATGCAAGCATTTTACAAACAGCCTCATGAGAAGTCAAAAACGATCCATAACATAAGAAAAATGCGACACTATTATGTAGTGCAGATGGAGCATATGGTTGCAACTAGATTCAGTGTCCTCCCGTCTTTACATTTCAAACTAAATCTGTTAGTTGGTAGTAAACTGGTTTAAAAAATTACTAAATAGGTTTTTTAGATACGGCAATACTTGTTTTCCTTTACTCTGACTTGAGAAGTCTTCTGTATTAGTTGGTATTGGGTAGACCGGGTTAGAGATTACAAATAGGTGTTTACGCATGTTTGTTTATCAGTACTAATACCAGAAATGAGTACTCAGTTTCTATTTTGTTTCTAAATAACATTAAACTTTTATTTCACCACATTTAAAGTCCTTATAAAATCAACCTTTAATATGAACTTCATTTAAATAATATTCTTTTAATGAAGTCCGCAATTCTTCACTCCGAGCCCGAGCCCAGACAGTGGGCGCTCCGCAATAAAAGGGTACACAATATACATTCGCTACAAAACGCATATAACGAGGTTATTAGCTGTATACGCCATGATACGTGCTAATACTAAAATGTTTAGTACCCCAATGTGATGTTAAAGTCTTTTGAAGTACCCCTTTTACAAATTTTTACCAATAAAGTAATGGTTTGTAAATGCTGTCTTTTTTACAAACCAATACTTTTACAGTCTGTGAAACTTAATATTGTCGAACGAAATCTGCGCTCTTATGTTTTTGTTTCATAGAGTAAATTCCTTTATTTAATACATAATTATTACATTTAGGACTGCTTAGATTAGAACATCATGTCATATTAATATGTGTCATAGAAATAGTGTATGTTTTTTATGATTGTGATGTAGAAACATAAGGAATACATATTTTTTGTATTTCAATTCAATTGGTTTATATTTCGGTGTGGAAAACTAAAGAACTAATTTGTTACAACGTTAAAGATATTATCTCAGGAGATTTATTGGTAATACAAGACTTTCAAAGTTAGTTAGCTAGTTTTTGTCTAAAAAATTTTCTTTTAGTCTAATGGGTGTGAATGTGGGGGTGAAATTGGGTATTAGATGGGTCTTGATATTTTTCTAGTTCTTTAGAGGTGTAATGAATCAACTCTAAACTTATTTCGTAAAATAGACCGTCTTTATTTCAACACCATGTACTTCAAGATAATATACCATTTCGAAAACATTGGAAACAAACAATCCAACATAACAAAGACTATTAACAAAAAGTAGTTTGCCTCTAAAAGTCATTTACAATTTCAACTTTATTGCAATGAAATAAATGTCAACGTCATTTCTAAGAAAAGCAAAAACACGATGTTAGCCCATAAGAATAAATTTATTCTTATGGTTAGCCGATGCCCATTCTGTATCATGAGGTTACTGTATGTGATTTAACTGTAAAATTGATAATAATTTAATCTACATTGCAATAATTTTCATCTATATAATGTAAAGCATTATAAAGTATATTATATTCTGATGACAATAAACTGCTCAGTAATTGAAATAATTTGTCAAACATGTATCTTAATACAATGACAATATTACATTGAAGTACGCCATTTATAAATTTGTTATAAACGAAGGACTTCATTTTGAAGTACCCCTTTTACTGTGTTGAAGTGAAGATGGGCTTTACTAGTGAGTGCGTGTGCCCTAACAGTTTGTTTCTTTCCTGCTAGTATAACTGTGGCGCAGAGGTCTAGACCCACGACGTGAGTACCATTGCGTAGATGCACAGCTTGTAAGCTTTCGCACCTTTTATGTTCTGTGACAATGTGGCTATATAGAATTTCTACTTTGTTCTCTTACTTGGTACTATGTTCAGTGAATAAGTTCGTATAGTCCGTTCCAAAAGGATTGATAGTAAAATTAAATAAACTAAATGTTGCATCTGAGTCATTCTGAGTTCACCTGACTATAGAATAGATAAATGTAGTTTAGTGATGGAAATTGGTAAATTAATTGTACAGCAAGCAATTTGTAACACAGTTTTAGTCTGTCTTTTTCTTTTTAATGTCAAACTATACATACATATTAGAACTTTGATATAAAACAATAATGCTATTGCGCCCATGCGGTCGCTTAAGAATAAAGTTGAATTTTTGATCTAGCGAGCGCAAAGTATCTCCGTGTCAGCTTGGGCAAAAATGCGCTAGTATGTCCGGCTGTCCGTTCGTTCTCCTCTACAGGTCGTATTTCTCAACCGATTCTCGTGAAATGTGAGCAGCAGGTTCTATAATTATGTGGATTTTTTATTTCGATAAAATTTTTCGAAATTTTTCAAAATAACTGACATTTGGGGACAAATAATAATTCAGCCATTTCGTAAAATATAACAAACACGAGGTCTACAACTCTACAGTGCCACTAGTCAATAGAACGAATTGTCAATTTACATTAATAATATTGGCGAATTTTAATTTGACTGCAAAATTTAAAGCAATTTCGTTCATTTTGAAATTTTTTTCTCATCACTAGACCACACTGAACTGTCTACAGTCAGATGTAACATCTCTGAATAAATCAATAGTTTTGGAACAGAATATATAACTTGTGGCAACCCTGATGGAAAGAAAAAAGATTGTAGAAGGATGTCACTTTAAGAAAAAGCGTTCACTAATTTAAGCTGGAAATATGTAACTAATGGTGGTTAATATTTAACCACTTCAGAATTCTAGTATAACACAAACTAACAACAATTTACTATTATATACTATGTAAAAACAACACCCATTCTATCAAGCTGTGTAATAAAATTAAAACAACTTGGTTTTGTCACAAAACACTTGTAAGGAAGCTTTGGAAAGACATATTACAGTAAAACGGCCAAATACTCAAACTGTTTTAAAGTTAACGCTAACTTAAATAAAAAAAAGTTGTCAGATTTGATAGAATCTCTATAAAACTGACAGCTTCCTTAAAGTTAAGGAGACCTTAACCAAAGATTTAAGTGTTCGGCTGAAAATCATTCTAATTATTAATCATTGATTTTGAGCTGTTTAAAAGTTATACCACAGGGTAAAAAATAAATTCCTGTGGTCACACTGAATTTCCATACACCATACAGCATGATAAGAATGGTCGTTTATATGAATTTGTGTTTAAATCTTATACTTAAATGTGTTAACATAAGTTAGAAATGTGACTACTAACATTATTATGTCCGGAAGTGTGCGCCGGAAAGCGTCGCCGGCGCAGACCAAAGCTGGCACGCTGTCGATGTCAAGGTAAACACGTGGAGCTGTTTCAGTAGCAAGCTTGTGCACTATATTTAGAGCGCTTTCACATAATATAGGCTACATACTCCAGACCCCGAATTACGTAAAGCTGTTGCTTACAATTCTCGATTGAAATCGCAGTTGCATTGCTGCTTTAAGTAAGATAGTTGTCACATTGGTTCTTACTAAAGCAGCAATGTCACTGCGATTTCTGTCAGAGTTGATTGCAACAAAACCGGGGCCGGTTTCTGAGGTACTATATTGGAGGTTTAACTTAATCAACATTGTCTGGTTTAAAGAAATAAAATTAACTTTATTAAACCAGTAGGCTGATTGTCTAACTTTGTTGCAATCAACTTTGACAGAAATCGCTGTGACATTGCTGCTTTAGTAAGAACCAATGTGACAACTATCTTACTTAAAGCAGCAATGCAACTGCGATTTCAATCGATTTCAATCGAGAATTGTTAGCAACAGAAATACGTAATCGGTGGGCAGATGATGTCGACCCCTCTTAAACCTCCGATAACCTCCGATTAAGTACCTTAGAAACCGGCGGGCTGATTATCTAATTAGAAACCACCAAGCGACCGGTTGCAGTTCATAGATGATAGTGATCCATTGCTACTTCTTTTTGGATTAAAAAAAACATACCAAAGAAAAGTAGCAATGTATGTGGAATGAAACCGGTCGCTAAATAGTTTCTTTTTAGATAATCAGGGTGCGGGGGATAGGCGTGTTAGTTGCGTGTCACCCGCGCGACTTAAAAGCGCTGATGTAGCGTGGCTGGGCATCCCAGAGTGACGCGCGAGTGAGACGCGTTTCGTTGTACAATGTTTGCTTAGGACCAGCGATGTCAGTAATGTGTGCAATATTAACAGCAATGGTTACATAATCGCGTGTAAATCGCGGCGAATTCGCTCCTTCTCGACAGAAGCGCTAAGAGATAATACCGAGCCGCGCAGTCTTAGCGTCAAACTTTTACTATAGGACCAACTCTGAAATCGTAAGAAAAAATCCCCTGTTTACAGTTTGATATATTCGTTATTAATTTTTGTATGAAACAGCTGATTTTTTTCGTGATTTCAGAGTTGGTCCCATAGTAAAAGTTGTTCAGTTTGATGGTCCGAAGAAACGGTTTTCTCATTTTTGATTCATTCATAAACACTTGTATATGAAGGCGCTCTTAGGATTGTTGATGGAGCAAAATTTACTGGGCCTTATTTTAGCCAATGTTAACATTACTATCGTGTCTTAATGGTTCAATGGACATAGATCTTGTAAAAAACACAAAAACTGATAAGTACTATTGAAATACCATCGAGACACGATTACGATCGAGACCCTGATGCCCTCAAGTCGACAATTCTGCACTCAGCAATCTCATAAATAATGTATTTTAATTACAATTGCAATTAGTTCACTCAATGACCGTATAATACTGGCTCATAAGGCGATGGTTTCGCAAGTGAAGTACGAAACGTTCATAATTCATTTTTTTTTTTTTGTAAAAACAGTACAGTTCGATCGATCGAACGACGCTCAGTCGTACAAATTCGTCAATTTGAACCTATATAAGCTAATTTTTTTTTGTTTATTAAGGGATAACAAATAGTTTTAATATTTGTGTTAATTATTAAAAGTAATTAGTACAAAGTACTACAATAAATAAGGTAATAATTACACTTATTGTCCACAAGTAACAACTTTTTGCGCAATTTGGTATTCAATACAACGTGTTTTACAATAACCCCTAATGCCGAATATGGTGGATAGGGACCATCAAACTGAACAACTTTTACTATGGGACCAACTCTGAAATCGCGAAAAAAAAGCCAGCTGTTTGATACATTTTGATATTTTCATTATTAATTTTTGTATGAAACAGCTGATTTTTTTCGCGATTTCAGAGTTGGTCCCATAGTAAAAGTTGTTCCGTTTGATGGTCCCTATCTACCATATTCGGCATTAGGGGTTATTTTGTAACACGTTGCATATTTGTGGGAGCATAGCTACGATTTTCTTGTGATTTTCGCTAATTGCGTGAAAAGTAAGTTTTGCTTCATAGACAGAAAAGTCGTTCTTGCACAACCGCTATGTATTTACTTAAGGTGACTATATCCCTCAAGTGGTGCCATCACTTATTGAGTACGTAATCTATCGAAAATCCAATTAAAGTAGTAGTTAGTAAAAGAGAAAAAAAATGCACTTTTGCTAACTACACACATCAACTTTGACTAGGGATACCAGGTGTTGATTTCATACAAACGAGGTAACTTTGAAGCCTTGGTTTTCTGCCAGGGATGTACTGTGCTGTGATCTGATGACGGCTATCCAGGGAGTGAATGGAGGAGATTCAGATCGCTATACACACCCAACTGATCTGACCAGCATTCTAAAAACGTAATGGACATGTTTAAAAAAAAACGCGAAAATAGCATGAAAATGTATGGAAATCCTCAAACTGAGAACTCTAACCCATTAATCTTTTAGAATGCTGATCAGATCAGTTGGGTGTGTATAGCGATCTGAATCTACTCCATTCAGTCCTTGGATGGCCATCATCAGATTACAACACGGTACATCCCTGGCAGAAAACCAAGGCTTCATCGCTCCTGAACGAACTAAAGGTATGTTGTGACGGCGCGGCGTGCAAGCGATTTTAACCTTAGGAGTGGTTAAGCGACGCTGTTGCCCATGGTACTATGGGCAACAGCGTCGCTTAACCAGTTAGCAACAAAATTCGTGTGCGCGCATATCGCCCGTGCACGAACGAACTAATCGTATGTGACAGCGGGCGCGGCGTGCAAGCGATTTTAACCTTAGCAGTGGTTAAGCGACGCTGTTGCCCATGGTACATGTGAATTTTCGATACATTATGTACTTAGCTAGCAATTAATTTAATTAAGCTGAAGGCGTCACTTTGAGGTATATAGGAGCCTTAAGGCATTAGGATTATAAAATGTATTGTTGGGTCTATTCATTTTTTCACAGCTTATCTTTGTGCACCTTTTTTAGATATTTTTTTCAGCAGCCTGTTTTTTTTGGGAATTGAAGGTTGTTATTTGATTAATTATATTTTTCCTTTTTTAAATTTTGCTTATTAGAATTTGTTACCACGTTTTATTTGTGAATAATTAACAGAGTGATTTAAAACTATAAAAAAAATTGGTACAGCAACGAAAGTAGCTTTAACACTTTAGTACTTTGTCATAACAACTTTTTGACAGATGACTAACAATTTAAAACATTAAAAAAAAAGTTGTTTTGACAAAGAAGTGTTAAGTGACTTTCGTTGCAAACCGTACATACTCTGATTGGTTGATACAATGATAAATAAAATTTAATTTACTAAATTAAATATTTTGCAAAGCAACTGGGTGAAATAAGTATTTTCACAAAATGATTGTATTTATTTTATCGTTAATCTTAATCATTCTGTTTATTATTATTTTTGTTAATACATTTTCCTTTGTAAAAGTATTTTCCATTGTATAACCCGCGCCATTGGGGAATGTCCAAAAAATCAAATTGGCTGAGTATTTTTTTATAGGTAGGAATAAGCTCCCTTAGTAATAGAAAAAAGTTTCAGAATTTTTGGTTGCGTGAAAAAGTTTAAAAAAATTAAAGTCTCTTCGATTTCACAAATATACAAAAGTAACAGCAGAATGGAAATTATACCTTTGGCACCAACTGCCACAACCACAACATGGTATTAAAAAAAAGTTTCAAAAATGACAAATGTCAAAATGTCAAAACTTTTTAGTTTTTATTCGTGTTGTTGTTGTGGCAGGTAGTGGCAAAGGTATAATCTCCACTCTGCTGTTACTTTTACACATTTGTAAAGGCGGAGAGACTTAATTTTTTTTTTATTTTTTACGCAACGGAAAGTTCTGAATTTTTTTCTATTACTAAGGGAGCTTATTCCTACATATAAAAAAATATACAGCCAATTTGATTTTTTTCGGACATTCCCCTCGTGCCATCTCACGCGGTTATTCATTGATTTTTAGTTGTATGGCTAAGACAGCGATAACTGCTGCCTTAATTTAAGATGGCGGCAATATACCACCATTTTAGATTCCTTTCTTTTTTATTTAGATATAAGCGCGGGTTATGTGTAATTTATTTTACTTTTCTATTGCTCAGATAAATGTATAGGTACAATAATTATTTCTTTGCTTTCACTCCGTTGCAAGATCAAGAGTGTTTAGTATTTAGTACTTTCAGGTATTTATTCCAGCGTTATTTTTAGGATTCTTCAGCTGTAACATATGTATAGTAGAATATATCTTAAGCTTTTGTATAAATGCAGACAATGTATTACAGAGTTCCATTTATGCAATAAAAAAATTATACCTAGGTTAAATTCCTGTATTTTGTAATCACAGTACTTTATATAAATTAATAAAGCTTTTTCGTCATGAATTTCTGTCGCACTTCTGACCCCTACAAATGTTTTTGATGTTCGCAGTGGGGAATATTGGCTTACTTTTTATATATTTTTATATATGATTATGTTGTCACTGAGCTCATCATTGTAATTATAGCAATTAGATACCCATTGCTGGGTAAAGACACATAGGGAACTCTGTAATATAATAATTAAGTGCAGTCGTTTAAAAGTAGCTGGACAATTTAGTACCATGTCACTCCAAATCTCGCATCTCTGCCATGTCATGCCGCGGCGCGTTGGTGTCCGACACAGTTCCATATTCAATATATACGGTGGTACCAAATGATCTGATGACACTTAAACATAACGGGTGTAACAAGACACTCAACGAAGACGAAGTCCACGCATTCCGCCCATCGTCAAGATCATTTTTGTCTTTTAGACTATACATGGGAAACCAATAGCTACTAAGTTATTGAAGGTCAAAGTCAAAATTTTTTTTTCCAAAATTTTTATGATATCTCAATTTATTCCTTATTTCCTAATTTTTGTATGCAGAAGCATTATCAAAGCTTTTATGTATTTCGTAACAAACAATAACTTCAAAACCTCATTACTCAATGTATTTCATGAGCACGCACATAAACGTTGCATTTCAACTCGGCCGCACGCAGCTGTGTAGCATACACTCGCAGGCGCGGTCTTTTGTAGGCGTTACATTGCGTGGTAATGTAAGCAATGCTTTTTAACACCAAAAACTAAGATCGTTCCCCAGCAATAATTTTGAACAGAAATGGTCCTGATGATGGGCAGAATACGTAGACCTCGGTTTCGTTGAGTGTCTTGTTACACCCGGTATTATTCTCCAAGAAACATAGGTCGAAAAACGTTTTTTTTTTCGCCTTACCATTTTCCATAGTAAGTCGGTCAGCTGACAATACATTTTGTATGGGAGTATGATTTTTTTTTAGTTTTCGACCTATGTTCCTTGGAGAAAATTGTTCAGTTGAAGCGACACTATCATCTGTGTCATCAGATCATTTGGTACCACCTTATATCGGTTATTCTGAACATACCATCCAAATTTCAAGGATATGTCCAGTCCATGAAACTAAAAAACTTTCTCTAAGAAACATGTGTTTCGACACAAAATTTTGGGATGCATACTAAAATGATAACGTGATCTCTTTGATTTGTATGGATAGACGAATTTTTATTTATGTGTTCCTTAGAGAAGTGGTTCAGTTTCATGGACTGAACACATCCTCAAAATTTGAATGGTGAATACAAAATGACCCTGTATAGCAGGCGAATTAATGCCCAGACTATCCTTTTAGTGTGACATGGTACAGTAAAGCTACTTTGAGACCATACACGGTTATTAAAAGCTAGCATTGGCGTTCGCAGCTCTCGCACCTCGCTAGCCAGCAGTCGGCAGTCTCTGACATCGTACGCGTCGCCTACAACCGAGCGAGCGGTGTCACCCGACATGGCCGCTAAGAAGGCGTCTTTTGTCGAGGTAAGTCTAGGCAAGATAGGGTTTCCATAAGACCCTTGACTTAAACCGGGTACTCGGTATAAGACTGCGGGAAATCAGGCGTTTCTGTCACATATAATCGGGACAAAATAAATAAAGGACAGATCTCAAAACTTGAATAAATTCATTAGGTGCTCTTGACTGTACCTACACTACAATTCATATTTTTCTCATCCTCTTTAATATTAACTTGCCCCCAGCTGGGCCACGGGCTGGCGACGCCCTTGGTTGTTATGGATTTTGTAAAAAAATTTGCTTAGATAAGCACAAAGGACATCATCCATTTTGGTCCAAATGTGAAAGTGCCGGCCAAAAAGCAAAAGTGCTTTATTGTGATAGATTTTGTCCACCTAAGCATTTCTTATTATGGCTCCAAAGCTGTAGCACCGCTATACTTAACTTACTAAATGTGCAGCGGTGCTACAACTATGGTGCCATAATAAAAAATGCTTAGACGGACAAAATCTGTCATAATAAAGCACTTTTGTCTTTTGGCCGGCACTTTCATATTTAGACCAAAAATGTATGAAACATGGATGATGTCCTTTCTTTTGCGCGCCCCATACACATCGAGTCCGTTACGCCAGCAAGAAAGTAGCTTCTAGAGGGAAGCGAGTTTGATGAATAATTTGTGCGCAATTCGGTGTAAATGTGCGCCAAATAAAAAATTTGTGGGCCTTATAGTTTTGGAGTAAAACGGGAAAAACGAATTCTGCTGGGGTAACGGTACTCCAGCAAGAAGATTCCAAACTAATGATCGGAGAGAAATAAAAGATATACGGGCGGGTAGCTTGATACTAGCAAGAAATGTGCGCCAAATATATAATTTGTGGGCCTTATAGTTTTAGAGATATTTGATTTCCTGCTGGCGTAACGTTTTGCCGGATCCCAGATCTCGGAAACTACTAAATGTGCGATCTTACAGTAAACATATATAAGTAGCCCCTGATTTGTGCTATTTGTGCGGTAGAAAACATTTCAAAAATATTCACAAATTTTGAAGTAATCGGGCATTTTCTGAAAACAGAAAAAAAAATCTAGCGCCTAAACTACCACATAAATAAAGAAACCAAAAACGGTGTTCTATTCTTCTTATTATTTCTCATTACCATAAAAATTTTGAAAACCGCACATTTACACGTTTTTGAATAATACCCACATGAAGGTGAGACCGACCATGTCATAACTTTGACGGTCAGCAGGATAAAAATATCAGAGATTATTTAGATCCTGGCCCAATGAATAATCTGTGAGGTTACTGAAGTACATGCTCTGCAAATTTCAGCTTCAAATTCTTCGTATTAAAGGAAATATCAATTAAAATCCAAAACAACTGTCAGTATTCCGATTAACTGACTAAATTCGATAGACCACAAAAAAGCGACGCGTTCATACATATTGATGACCTTCTTTAATGTGTCGTATTATGCAGAAAAATTGTTTGTACAGTCGCGTTCATAACTTCTTATTGGCAAATGTGGGTAAATAGTGTTTTAACATTTAAATAGTTAGTTTGAGCCTGTATTTATACCAATACAATGTGGCGTTGATTTGTTACATTACACCCAGATTATATATTTTGCGGACTGCACTCTTCGAACACGTGACTGTGAAACCAGCTAAATTTCTTAAGTTACTAGAAGATCTGTTTACTTCTTAGTGAAATATACCAGAATCATTGTTGTCTAAACATCAATAGCATAGCTGTTTTTATTTTCAATAACTGAAAACAACTACCTATCTGTCTTAGGTAGGTATGTGTTTATAACTTCATTCGAACCGGAAAGAAGCACTAAAATCAGTTAAACGGGCACTTCACTCGCGTATTATTATTAAGGTAGGTATTTAGTTTTGGTGTAACAAGTAGGTATTTGTAATAATATTTTATTGAAGTGTAATACCTAAGTACTTACTTAAAATGCAATAAATTTTACAACAGAAGTGAGTGACCAACTTCATAGCGCTTGTGCTATAAAACGACGTTTTTTAATCTGTAACATTTTCTATTTTCCATAGAGACCACTGACGTCCATTATACAACTTGTATAATGGACGTCAGAGGGCCTAGTACGAGTTGTTTTTCACCTCACTTTACGAATAGTATCGAGTGAAAGAGAGGAAATCATGCGAGTGAGTGAAAGAATGAAAACGATAGTTAACTATTCGCAAAGTGAAGTGAGAACAAAAACCAACTCGTGCTAGGCCCTCTGTGAAGAGACCTACATCCATGTAGAAGTTGCATGCAAGGGATCACTGTCTATTGTCAATTTAATTAATCGCATTGTAGATACATTAAGTACCTAGTTAGGTATGACAAAAAGAAACGAAATAAAATTACAAAACATCCTTTATTTTTTTGCAAAAATAATGTTAAAATTCTTTCAATTCAAGTAAAAATGAAATGAAACAGAAATAACTTCATTCTATATTTAAATAAAAGCATCATTCAAATCACTTTTTCACTTAAATGTACGTAGACGTGACGTGTACAAACCTGTTCGACAACAAAGTTAAGGAGGTCATTAATATGTATGAACGCGTCGCTTTTTTGTGGTCTATCGAATTTGGTCGGTTAATCGGAATACTGACAGTTGTTTTGGATTTTAATTGATATTTCCTTTAATACGAAGAATTTGAAGCTGAAATTTTCAGAGCATGTACTTCAGTAACCGCACAGATTATTCATTGGGCCAGGATCTAAATAATCTCTGATATTTTTATCCTTCTGACTGTCAAAGTCATGACATGGTGAGTCTCACCTTCATGTGGGTATTATTCAAAAACGTGTAAATGTGCGGTTTTCAAAATTTTTATGGTAATGAGAAATAATAAGAAGAATAGAACACCGTTTTTGGTTTCTTTATTTATGTGGTAGTTTAGGCGCTAGATTTTTTTTTCTGTTTTCAGAAAATGCCCGATTACTTCAAAATTTGTGAATATTTTTGAAATGTTTTCTACCGCACAAATAGCACAAATCAGGGGCTACTTATATATGTTTACTGTAAGATCGCACATTTAGTAGTTTCCGAGATCTGGGAACCGGCAAAACGTTACGCCAGCAGGAAATCAAATATCTCCAAAACTATGAGGCCCACAAATTATATATTTGGCGCACATTTCTTGCTAGTATCAAGCTACCCGCCCATATATCTTTTATTTCTCTGCGATCATTAGTTTAGAATCTTCTTGCTGGAGTACCGTTATCCCAGCAGAATTCGTTTTTCCCGTTTTATTCCAAAACTATAAGGCCCACAAATTTTTTATTTGGCGCACATTTACACCGAATTGCGCACAAATTATTCATCAAACTCGCTTCCCTCTAGAAGCTACTTTCTTGCTGGCGTAACGGACTCATACACATCGGCCGCGCGTTGTGAAATGTGACGTCACAGAATAGTGATGTTATTTATTTCCTTAATATTTTATTAACGTATAATCTTTGCAGACTGGTTTCGTGGAGACCCTCACGCCGCAGTATACGCCAGGACAGAGCATAACTTCGCCGCAGCCCGTCACTTCTGTGGAAGACAAACTGGCTAACTTACAAGCTCAGCAGGAGGTAAGACTATTTTACAAAATGTTTGATGCATTAATTTTTTTTTATCGAAGCGTAGACGTAGATATTTTTCCAGAATATAAACTAGAGCTTCACGTTGACGGAAATTCATCACAAAACGTATCGAAAGTATTTTCTACGCTTGCTTTTTACGCCAGTACACTACCGACTATCGTATTGACAACAAGCCCCTCCACACACGGCATCGTAGCGTAAGCGTATCGTAATACGCGCGTCATACGAGAGCAATACGAGCACGTACATATTCAAAGAAGTACACACACGGCGTCGTAGCGTAGGCGTATCGTATGTGATTTTATTGTCAATACGATAGCCGTAGCATACTGGCGTAAAAAAGCAAGCGTAGAAAATACTTTCTATATGTTTGGTGATGAATTTCCGACAACGTGAAGTTCCAGCTTATATTCTGGAACAATATCTACGCCTATGCTACGATTCGTGTGTAGAACTGTGCTCGTATCGTACTCGTCGCGTCTTTACGATACGCTTAGCCCCTCCGCACACGGCGTCGTAGCGTAAGCGTATCGTAATACGCGCGTCATACGAGAGCAATACGAGCATGTACATATTCAAAGAAGTCCGCACACGGCGTCGTAGCGTAGGCGTATCGTATGTGATTTTATTGTCAATACGAGTCGCAGCGTACTGGCGTAAAAAAGCAAGCATAGAAAATACTTTCTATATGTTTAGTGATGAATTTCCGACAACGTGAAGTTCCAGCTTATATTCTGGAACAATATCTACGCCTACGCTACGATTCGTGTGTAGAAATCTGCTCTTATCATACTCGTGGCGTCTTTACGATATGCTTAGCCCCTCCGCACACGGCGTCGTTAGCGTAAGCGTATCGTACGAGATTTTATTGTCAATACAATAGTCGTATCGTACTGGCGTAAAAAAGCAAGCGTAGAAAATACTTTCTATACGTTTGGTGATGAATTTCCATCAACGTGAAGTTCCAGTTTATATTCTGGAACAATATGTAGATATTGTGTACGAATCGTAGCGTAGGCGTAGGCCTACGCTACGATTCGTGTGTAGAACTGTTCTCGTATCGTACTCGTCGCGTCTTTACGATACGCCTACGAGACGAATACGCTTACGAGCCATGTGCGGAGGGCCTAAGTTGACGAAGTAAGTAATGGTCATTTAGCAAGCATGATTGCTTCAGTTATCTTCGGATTTAGGCTATTGTGTAATATCTAATGCCTGTGACAAATTATGTAAAGTCTGTTCATCCTTACTTGTCTTATTTAGTAAACAGTTTTTGACAGTTGTCATCCGTCTTTTAAACTTAAATCGTTATTTAAAAATATGTTAGTACGGTTATGAAATTATTGTTAATTTATTAACTATTTATTTCGTAATCTATGTGTGGAAAACCATTTGTTTTATTTTATTAATGATTATTTCATTAAAAAGTTGGGTGAAGATTGTTTACCAGATAAGACAAGTAAGGATGGACAGACTTTAATCAAGACGTGACAATTTAAAAGTTGATCACTATTTGCAATGTAAACGGCTAAACAGTACAATGTTATAGATTTGTCTGCTTGATTTTAAATTTCCGAATTAAGAAATATTGTGTAACTAACGCCCGCCCGTGACTTCGTCCGCGTGGACTGTTGGGAACTTCGACCAGTATAAAAAGTATCCAATGCTTTAATTCAGGTTACAAACTATATGTGTGGTAAATTTCATCCAAATCCGTCCAGCCGTTTAGGAGTGAAGAGGTAATAAACACACACAAACACTCGCATTTATAATAATAGGTCTTTTCTATGAAATTGCCTATTTGTATGGAGAATTTTCAAGAAGTTTAATTTTTCATACTAGCGTTTTCTTTGTTCATTTAATGCCGGGTCCATAGCGCGTGTTTTACCCTACACAATCAATAAAAACATCTCAACATTCAACAAAAAAAAGTATGAGGATTTTGTTTCGCGAAACCATGTTTTGTTGTTTGTGTAGGGCAAAACGCGCTATGGACCCGGCCTAACAAACGTGAACACTTATGTAATAAAACTTTTATGTAGTAATGTTTGAACACTATGCTAACTTATTCCATTTACGATACTTTTGGCTAAGTTACAAACCCTCTGGTCACCTTTTTTGCTCACAAAAAAGAGTCACTTTCAAGATCTTTTTCAATGTTAATACTTGACTATCTTGGTCATAAGGAACATGCATAAGTCACCGATTTTGATAAATTTGAGCATGGTCGCTGCGGACTCGTATAAAAACATGATGGAACAGAAAAATAAATAAAAAAAATAATTATTTTAGTTTTATCACACAGGGGAAAATAACGATATTTTTTTTTCATTTTGGGATATAATGCACTTAACGGTCGGATAGAATATCGAATAAGAAATAATATTTTGTATGAAACATATGTACTTAAATGCAATATTTAGGGAGGTATTTGAAAATTCTTGGCTAACTCCATATAATGCGCCTGAAACGTGACATGAATGACGTCACAAATGTTGACCTTTTTGTATAGAGCGTTTTCGGCGGGTGCTGCTGCGTGCTAACTTCAAGTGACTATATCACGAGAAAAAAACCGGCCAAGTGCGTGTCGGGCCACGCGCCATAGGGTTCCGTAGTTACCTTATACCATACCATATTTAATACCACCTATCATTTTTCGTTTGCAAGAATAACTTTGATTTTCACAGTGTTGGTATGAATGACAAAGTTATATTTGCGGTTTTGGAAAATGTGCCATATCTCAAAAACCAATTACTATATTTCGTTCAAACCAATTTTGGTTGAAAGTGTTTATTAAGATCTACAGCATATATTTTTTTTTAGATTTTTCACTCTCTTATTTCAAAAGTTAAAGGGGGGGGGGGGGACACACATTTTACCACTTTGGCGGTGAATATCTTTCAAACGGTTGACTTTGAGAAAAAGTTGTCTTAGAAACCTCAATGTCATTTTTAAAGACCTATCTATAGACACACGTGTTGGTTTGAAGAAAAAAAAATTTTTCAATTTTAGTTCCATGTATGGGGAGCCCCCCTTAATCTTTTATTTTTCTTATTTTTGTATTAAATTTGTTAAGCGGTTAACAGAATACATCTACCTACCAAGTTTCAACTGTGTAGTCTTAATACTTTCGGAATAAAGTGGCTGTGACATACGGACAGACAGACAGACATGACGAATCTATAAGGGTTCCGTTTTTTGCCATTTAGGCTACGGAACCCCAAAAACGAATGAGAAAAGTTTTAATATTACAGTTGATTTTCTCACGCATTATACTTTTGATTTTGATACAAAAAAAATTATGCATGTTCCCTATTCGATATAATATCAAGATATTAAATCATACAAGTTATGTTTTTCTCTGTATGTGACAAAATATCGGCAATTTCATAGGCAAAGACCTTATATTAGTAGATTTATAAATTGATATATTTCTGTGATTTGTTGGTGTATGTGGACTATCTTACATTTTTATGATTTTGGCATATATTTTAACTTTGTTTTTCAGATAATCTCACTAAAATCCGAAGTGGAAGACCTAAAAGAGAAGCTGGAAACATTAAAAGTACGTCGCGCTGAAGACCGCGAGAAGCTGCGAGAGCTAGAACGAGTGCGACTACAGCTGGACCAGGCGAATGAGTTCAAGACTAGGATCATGGAGTCGCAGGCACAGTTACAGAGGGACCTACAGAGGGCTAAGCAAGAGGTCAGTTCATAAACTTAACTAAGTTAGTGATCTCTCTCTCTAAATCGTTCCCTCATAACTGAGGATCGTGATCACCGGCTGCTTTTACGATTTGTCTCCATCGGTCTCGGTCCATGGTTGCTCTCACTGCTTGGTGGAATTTGCTTGAGGAGGTTGCTACTCTTACTTGTCAGACCATCTGGTTGGCGAACGACCTCGGGCTCTCTTGCCTTCTATTCCACCAACCACGACCAGCTTTTCGAGACTTTCATCTCCTCTTCGCATTATGTGGCCAAAGTATGAAAGTACGCGATGCAAGCAGATAGTGGACAGCCGAGTCTTGACATTTTATTGTGTTAGGATAGATACATTTGTGCGTTTGGCCGTCCAGGTTATCCCAAGCATTCGCCTCCAACACCACATCTCGAATGCATCTATTCTATGTCTCACTCTGGCTAGTATGGTCCATGTTTCCACTCCATACATAAAGATGGGAAAGACCAGGGCTCTCACTAAGCGCGTTTTAGTACGAAAACCTAGGCTACGGTTTTTCCAGATGACTTGAAGACGTGTCATCGCGTCTTTGGCCATAGCAATGCGGCGCTTGATCTCTGGAACACTGCTAGTTAGTTTAGTGCAAGTAAGTGATAGTTACTACCAATATAGGGATGGTTGAAGTAAGAACGAGCGCGTCTACAACTGGACCAGGCAAATGAGTTCAAGACAAGGATCATGAAGTCGCAGGGGGACCTACAGAGGGGCTATAACTATACTTCTGTCCGTCTATTTGTACTAGAACTTTTCATTAAGGCTCTGTTATGGGGAAACATTTGTCTCTGTCTTTTTTTACGTGTAAAGAGGTTGGGAAATAACCTCTATTCTGTACTTTTTCGATGTTTTTCGTTGTTTTTTCATCATTATCTTTAGCACAATTATCTTTCTTAAAAAAAGTTTTGGAGCGACTTCACTGTACGTTAAAGTGTATTTTGATGTAGAATTCAATATGTTTCCTCTATTATTTACACCAAAAATATGGCCTGCGACAAGCGCTTTTGATGATATTTTTTTACAATCATCTGTGAGGTTCATACGCAATTTAATACTTGTAGCTACTAGATAATCTCTTTAGCTTGGCGTAGTTATTTTTGTGGCTACAACTTTACGTTTTCTATATAAAAATGTGAATGAAATAACGCAAATTACCATCGACTTTCTAATGCAACATCTCTAATAATTTTTACCGACTTCAAAAGGAGAGAGGATTACTCGAAGACGGCTGAACCGATTGAAATGATTCAAACGTTATTACATTAGGTAAACTCCCATGCACAAGATGGTCCCATTTTTTAAAATTTTGAAATCAGTTCAGTACTTTTCAAGTAATCTTGAAAAAAGCACGAAAATAGTATGATTTTGTGTGAACTACCTCGATGATCAGTCGTATAACTTCTTTGTTTATGAACTGAATAAGATAATTATTTTTTTGTTGGAAAAGGGATATCTTATGTGTAGTTCTTTAACCGACTTAAAAAAGGAGGTTCTCAGTTTGTCCCGCATGTATGTATGTTTCTCCGCGATTAACTCACGTTTGGCTGACCCGAGTTTTCTACCTAAATAATATACCTACACTACCTAATACAAATGGTAACTACACTAAAAATTAAAAAAATAAAAAATTGATTAAAAAAAACAAAAAACCGACTTCAAAAAACCTACCTCTAAAAAGCAAGAAATAATATTCGTTATAATAAAAACACGTCTATTGAAGTCGGGTGGGGCTTTAAGAATAAAAAAAAAAAGGAATTTGTACTCCAGCCAGGCTAGGCGCACTCCGCGCTTTAGGTACGAAGCTACAAGTAGCCGGCGGGTCCGTCCGGACGGACTAATTTCAGAGGGCTGCCGCGTGCCGGCTGGGACGCACGTTAGCAATTCGTTTTCGATACTCACTCACGCACCGCATTTGCGTATTGTCGCGTCGTTCGTTCGTACATTTATGATATTTAACCCAAATGAAGGCATATTGCATCGCACTTTCGAAATAAACTTAATTATTAATGACAATTTGATTTCGTAAGAAAGCAAATTGCCTCAAATCAGTATGTATAGTGTGATGTGGCGTTGACTGTATTTAAGTACACATTTTATTTCACAAACACATAACTTGTAATAAAGTATTGTAAGCTATTATTTCATTATTATTTAAAAGAAGAAACCCTAATGTCGTTAGAAGAGATAAGAGCTACGCGATAGAAAGAGAGGTAACTTGTAGGTGAATATAACTGTAGCGAAGGGAGCGGTGTGCGACCTGAATTGCACTTTATTGTGTCTAGGATAGAGTCGCTATTTATTTAAATGACTTTGAGGAGTGGATCTTCTGTACTTGTACTATTATGTATTCTGTGCTCCAGCCCCACCCGACTTCAATAGACGTGTTTTTATTATTACGAATATTATTTCTTGCTTTTTAGAGGTAGGTTCTTTTTAAAGAAGCTCTTAAATATTTTTTTATACAAACAGGTCCGAGAAGCCCAAGAGGCTTTAGAGGCCCACAACGAAGAGACCGCAGATCTCCAAGAGGCGACAGAAATGGCCGCCCTCGACAAGGAGATGGCGGAAGAAAGGGCCGAAGCTCTGCAGTTGGAGCTGGAGCAATGCAGGGAGAAGCTGGAAGAAGCTACTCTAGACCTGCAGCTTATGAAGGCAGAGATGGAGGCGGGGGGCAACATACGTAAGTTTTGAATTTTTTGATTTTAATTTCTTCTAAAAATTCAATAATTATACAGCGTGTTACAAAATAATCCCTAATGCTAAATATGGTGAATAGGGACCATCAAAGTGAACAACTTTGTCTATGGAACCAACTTAATCAGAGAAAAAATAATCAGCTGTTCCATAAAAAACGTCAATATCTATTCGACCAAAATGTATGGAACAGCTGATTATTTTTTTTTAATTTGAGATTTTTGCATTTACAATGCTATTTTTAAACAATACTAAATAATATACTAGAAAAAATACGACTCGCACCAGATCAATACTCAGACGGGAATCGAACCCGCGACCTTTGGATATCCGGTCCAATGCTCTGACCGCTGAGCTACCGAGTCACTAGTGACATCGTCGAATTTTTCTTAGTATATCCTAAACTCTTACGCTGTAAGCCAGCGTTATTTCATCAATGTGAGGAATTACCTCGACATTCAATTGAAATATCTTTCCAGATATTTTAACAATTGATTAAGATGAAATCGCTATATAATTTTTAAATTGGAATTTTTGCATTTACAATGCTATTTTTAAACAATACTAAATAATATAAAATAGCATTGTAAATGCAAAAATCTCAAATTTAAAAATTATATAGCGATTTCATCTTAATCTGTTGTTAAAATATCTGGAAAGATATTTCAATTGAATGTCGAGGTAATTCCTCACATTGGTGAAATAACGCTGGCTTACAGCGTAAGAGTTTAGGATATACTAGGAAAAATTCGACGATGTCACTAGTGACTCGGTAGCTCAGCGGTCAGAGCATTGGACCGGATATCCAAAGGTCGCGGGTTCGATTCCCGTCTGAGTATTGATCTGGTGCGAGTCGTATTTTTTCTAGTATATTATTTAGTATTATTTTTTTTTGCTCTGATTAAGTTGGTCCCATAGACAAAGTTGTCCAGTTTGACGCTCTAAGCCACACCTCAAAATTTGTGCACTGTTCAAAAAAATCACCCTGTACTTCCAAACTAAACAAAGCTTGTAATATGGGTGCTAGACAACTGATATACTATTTATATACTTTTTAAATACACTTGGCGTCAGAAAAATCGCACCTTTTCATAAATTTCTTCAAAGTTAATTTAATCCTTTCTAATTTAATGGTAGGTGTGTTGTAATATATACTTCTTCCCACATAGCCAATAGTCTCTAGAGACCGTTGGGATACTCGTCGATCGGAATCAATTACTGAGATTCAGTTTCCGAGCAACATTACATTGCCTCATTTTTTAGGGTTCCGTACCCAAAGGGTAAAAACGGGACCCTATTACTAAGACTCCGCTGTCCGTCTGTCTGTCTGTCGGTCTGTCTGTCTGTCACCAGGCTGTATCTCATGAACCGTGATAGCTAGACAGTTGAAATTTTCAGAGATGATGTATTTCTGTTGCCGCTATAACAACAAATACTAAAAACAGAATAAAATTAATATTTAAGGGGGGCTTCCATACAACAAACGTGTTTTTTTTTTGCCTTTTTTTGCTTTATATTAATAACGACAACAGGTAGAAAGTTGAAATTTTCACAGATGGTGTATTTTTATTGCCGCTATAACAACAAATACTAAAAATAAAATAAATATTTAAGGGGGCTCCCATACAACAAACGTGTTTTTTTTTGCCGTGTTCGGTACGGAACCCTTCGTGCGCGAGTCCGACTCACACTTGGCCGGTTTTTTTTGCAATATTTGAGCAACTTAATGGTCAATAGTATCCATCTTGGGTATTCCTTTTTTTGATTAAACTGTTGAAATGTGTTTTTTCCATCATCTCAATAGCGAATTTACCCGCATTTCCTGAATTGACCCATTTATTTCCCTTTAATGGCGGCGCAAGCAATAACGCTTTAAGCGTTTAATTATGGTAACTGTTATGTTAATTAAATCAAACAATTATTAATTGAAAGCTCATTAAATGTACTTTCAATAAATATCAACATTTACACAATAAAACGTTAGCTAGCAATAGCAGGTGGCCAAGTATAAACTTAATTTCGCAGAGGTGCGATTTTTCTGACGTCGAGTGTATATACTTATTTTACATAGTAACACCTAGTCCCGTCACAGAAATTAAATTCATCATTTCTATTTCTGCTCTGCCGGGAATCGAACTCGGGACCTCTTACATTGCATGTCGACCACTGCACCACTCAGGTCGTCATGCTTACTAAATAAGACAAGTAAGGATAAACATACTATACCTACACGAATAGCTATTTAAAATGCCTTATGAATAATCACTTTCCATTAAAGTTATACACTCGCGAGCAAAAGTATGGAATCACAGGCCTATTTTCATACAAACGAGGTAACTTTGAAGCCTTGGTTCTCCGCTAAGGATTGACCTAGCTGTGATCTGATGATGGCTATCTAGGTAGTGAATGGAGGAGATTCAGATCGCTATACACACCCAAATGATGTGATCAGCGTGCTGTGAGATATTAGGATATGTTTAAAAAAACCGCGAAATTAGCATAAAAATGTATGAAGTTCCTGAAACTGAGAACTCTGATACTTATATCTCTTAGAATGCTGATTAGATCAGTTGGGTAAGTATAGTGATCTGAATCTCCTCCATTCAATCCCTAGATAGCCATCATCAGATCACAGCTAGGTCAATCCCTTGCGGAGAACCAAGGCTTCAAAGTTACCTTGTTTGTATGAAAATAGGCCTGTGATTCCATACTTTTGCTCGCGAGTGTAGTTAAACAAAATGACATTTATAGTAACTAAGCTTTTTTCCCCCTCAATACACGCTTACGAAGTCGCAGGTATAAAACTAGATATTTTTACTAAGCACTTAGCAAAATTATGTTTTTTTTTTATAACTATTTATCAGCTTTTTTGCTCAAATTACGCATATAAATGACTATACCTCTGTATATAGACATGCAACGTTTTACAAAATAACCCATGCCGAATATGGTAGATAGGGACCATCAAATTGAACAACTTTTACTATGGGACCAACTCTGAAATCGCGAAAAAATCAGATGTTTCATACAATATGATATTTTCGTTATTATTTTTGTATGAAACAGCAGATTTTTTTTCGCGATTTCAGAGTTGATGGTCCCTATCTACCATATTGGGCAATAGGGGTTATTTGGTAACACGTATACAAAATATTTAGGTTTATAACTCGCACTTATAATGCGTTCCCTGTCCATTCTTTAGTACTTATCTGTTTTTATGAAAAAAAAAGGATAATGAATACAGACCTTTTTATTTAAAAGCTTCTAGTGAATTTGGTAAGCGGATCCAGTCAGTTGCCTTACTGTATGTGTTGGTGACGTCATTTGTATGTGTTTCGTGAAATACGCTATTTATTTATGTATTTATCTTATTTATACAACGTGTTAATAAATGTACCAAAAATGAGAAAATTGTTTCTTCTCACCATCAAACTGAACAACTTTTACTAAAGGACCAACACTGAAATCGTGAAAAAAAAACCTGTTGTTTCGTACAAAAATTAATAACGAAAATATCAAATTGTTTGAAACAGCTGTTTTTAGGGTTCCGTAGCCAAAATGGCAAAAAACGGAACCCTTATAGATTCGTCATGTCTGTCTGTCTGTCCGACCGTATGTCACAGCCACTTTATTCCAAAAGTATTAGGACTACATAGTTGAAACTTGATAGGTAGGTGTATTCTGTGAACCGCTTTACGATTTTTATACAAAAATAAAAAAAATAAAAGATTAAGTGGGGGGCTCCCCATACATGGAACTGAAACTGAAAATATTTTTTTTCATCAAACCAATACTTGTGGGGTGTCTTCTAAGACTATTTTTTTTCAAAGTCAACCGTTTCAAAGATATATGCTGCCAAAGTGGTAAAATGTGTGTACCCCCCCCTTTAACTTTTAAAGTAAGAAGGTGAAAAAACTAAAAAAAATATAAGCTGTAGATCTTAATAAACACTTTCAACGAAAATTGGTTTGAACGAGATACAGTAATTAGTTTTTGAGATAGAGTACATTTTCCAAAACCGCAAATATAAGTTTGTCATTCATACAAACACTGTGAAAAACAAAGTTATTTTTTCAGACGAAAAATGATACCGGTATTAAAATATGGTATGGTATAATGTACCTACGGAACCCTACTGCGCGTGGCCCGACACGCACTTAGCTGTTTTTTTTTCGCTATTTTAGAGTTCGTCCCATAGTAAAAGTTGTTCAGTTTGATGGTCCGAAGAAACGGTTTTCTCATTTTTGGTTCATTCACCTTGTATAATATTATGTTAATGAAACTATTGAAAATGGGAGTTGCGCGCTGTTATTTAAGTATAAATTGGGATCAAATAATGGTTTTGATATTGCAGAGTAAATCTGTGTCGTTTTTAAACTTGAAAATCGACTGAATTACCCTTCTTTTGGTGAATGTTGTGTAAACAAACATATTACAGGAAAAAAACTACGACATGTGAATTTTATAAATTACGTATTAATTAATAGTGTTAAATATTAATTTTGTGAGTTTCATTAACATATAATTTTGTATATTATTTATTTATGACATCCTATTTATTTATTTTATAGAATTGCATAGACAGCTATTAAATGTACGTATAATAAGTAACTATTTTTAAGTGTAAGTGTTGGCTCATATAGTATCATATTCTATACAATATGTGCTAATATGTATCATATAGTTTCATTTATTATGTATGCATATTCACTGTTTTTTTTTATGAAAACTGCATGTAATTTTTATACATTAATAGAAGATTAAATATAAAGATAACTTGTGCCTTTAATTTTTTTTTATTATATCTAATCTAATATTTACAAACAGTTTATATAGGATATTTGTTTATATGAATCGCAGTGAATGTGTCATTATTTTTTGTTTTCGCATGTTTCACTTGCGTTTGTGTTTTCTGAAATCCCTCGACTTACAAGTATTTTGACAATGATTCATTGAGCAAATATTTGGCCAGACATTTAAACAGTTTACTAGACTAGTAAAGACTGAATAGTATGTAGGTACATAAAGACAGACTAGACGGAGTACAAAGGGCCATACAGACAGATGGATGCATGCATTCCCTAAAGAGCACCCGTATTCCACAGACGAGGCGACTTAGGACCAGACACGTGAATAGTTTACAGATTGTATTGTATGTAGGGCTGCGACCAGACTAGACAGAGTACACGAGGCCATACAGACAGATGCATGCATTCCCTACAGAGAACCCATATTCCACTGGTGTGGCGACCTAGGGCCAAACATATGAACAGTTTACAGACTAAATAGTATGTAGGGCTACGACCAGACTAAATAGAGTTTACAGGGCCATACAGACAGTTGGATGCATGCATTCCGGAACAGTTTACGAAAACATTGAATAGTATGTAGGGCTATGACTCAGCGAACTAAAATCTATGGAAGTGTAATTGCAAACAAATATCGCTTAAAAAATGGCACCACGGGCCAAAAAAGTACAACCATGTGGCTGGCCCGACTAAAGCTGAGCGCTTTAGTCGGGCCAGCCACGCCCCCGGTGACTGAAGTTACTGTTCTTTACAATAATTGCAGTTTGTATTGTAGAGAAAAGAGAGAAAGATAAAAGGACATGGCCAAAAAAGTACATTCCATTTACACAGACATAGTAAATAATATTATAAAATTAAAATAGAAAAATGAATTTACACGTAGTTTTGAACCTCTCTGAACTTGTCAGTTTTTATTTCAAAATAATGAGTAATGCAAGGTGAATTCAAAGTACCGTTTATCAACTGCCAAAAAAGTACATTCCATTTACACACACGTAGTAAATAGGCAATATTGTAAAATAAAAAAAATGAATTATAACACGTAGTTTTAAACCCGTCTGAACCTGTCAGTTTTCATTTCAAAATAATAAGTAATGAAAGGTGATCAAAGTACCGTTTGTCAACTGTCGCCATAATGAACCATAATAATGGACTTTCAACACATGCATACTACTTTGTAGATATTGTAATATAGACGACGCCAATGCTCTTATTAGGAACATTTTACTAAATGAAACTGTCTTCAATGGATTTTTTACATATTTTATAATTATCTTTTTAATAATGTTGCCCATGTCAGCTTTTTAAATATACTTTGTTATTATTGTCCATTTTTAATACTATTACGCAGTTTAATAAATTTTAAACAATATACAGGTAAAATCCTTAATTCAGGTGGCCATAAAATGCCTAATAATTCCAAAACCATATCAGTTTACCGTAATAATTCGCAACTGTTCGCTATTTTAAAGCGCCTCACCTTTTTTAATAGCAAAATCATATTTTTAATAATTGTTGCCAGCGATCTTATTATAAGGTTTATTGAAACTGTATAAGCCTAGTGTGTTTTAATGACAAGTCCTTTTAGTTTTTTATTTACAGCACTTGAATGTGCCAATATTCACAATTATAAAACACCAAAAATCATAGGTGTAAACTAAATTTGATAACTATGCCAACGCCCATACAGAAACGGGCCATGTCATTTATTAAAAATAACGTTCTGTGTAGTCAAATGGTATAAAAGACGCAAAGAAGGCAGTAAAAATATGCAGAAATAACGTATCATATTTTCCGTTTAAATATAGAAAATATCTATGAGTATACAAATTATGGACGCTAATAAAGAACTAGTGCTTGACGCTTTGTGCAGCATTTTTAGCTCCATCCACTTAGTTGTACTTTTCGTGTGGTGCCATTTTTTGAGCGCAATGCTTGTTCCATAGATTTTAGTTCGCTGCTATGACTAGCTAGACTCGAAGAAGTACACAGGGCCATTCAGGCAGTTGGATGCATGCATTCCGGAACAGTTTACGGAAACATTGAATAGTATGTAGGGCTATGACCAGACTAGACGGAGTACACAGGGCCATACAGACAGATAGATGCATGCATTCCCTACAGAGCACCCGTACACCACTGGCGAGGCAACTGGCTACGAAATGCGCCAGTTGCAGCAACAGAACAGCCGCCTTCGGGATACGCTCGTGCGGCTCCGCGATCTGTCGGCGCACGATAAACATGCGATGCAGAAAATGCATAAGGTGAGGAATTTTGCATTTATTGTTTGTTTATCATATTGACGCCACTTTCAAATGTGAAAAAAATATTTTTTTTTCAGTTATCACAATATGGGCGTATCAAATGAAAGGCCTTGATGAGCACATTCCAAAACTATATAATTTGGCTCTAAAATGTGTGAAATAAAAAAAAAATATAAAAAACACGACTGCCCTGCCAAAAACGTCTTTGATCAAAAATTGTTCCATAAAACGGTCCCCCGACTGCAAATTACACTTGTTATTTAGCTTTTTAGTTCGTTTTTGGCAAGGCAGTCGTGTTTTTAATATTTTTTATTTTTTTTATTTGTGTTGTCTACAATTTAAACTACTTTCAGTCCAGAGGAAAGGATAGTTGTTTTGCATTTACTTTAAATTCTTCCTGACAAAAAAACACATTTACTTAAACCAGGTTGGTTTTATTCTTAAAAACAGTACCTACTTACTGTTTAGTTTTTTTTATACGGGGTTATTTATAAAACACCAACAATCTCGCAGGAGCAGATTACTAGCACCATAAACAATAACGTTTATTCTACGACTTTTCCGAAAACAACAAAAAAAAACCGGCCAAGTGCGAGTCGGACTTGCGCACGAAAGGTTCCGTACCAAAAAACGGAAAAAAACATTTTGCTCTATGGGAGCCCCCCTTAAATATTTATTTTATTCTGTTTTTAGTATTTGTTGTAATAGCGGCAACAGAACTACATCATCTGTGAAAATTTCAACTGTCTAGCTATCACGGTTCATGAGATACAACCTGGTGACAGACAGACAGACGGACAGCGGAGTCTTAGTAAAAGGGTCCCGTTTTTACCCTTTGGGTACGGAACCCTAAAAATACTTTGAATGCAAAACTCGATCAGCTGTTCGGACATTTGAATGGAAGGTCGAATTATTTTTGTCTGTTTTCGGAAAGTCGTAGAACAAACGTTGTTGTTTATGATGAGAGAAATCTACCCCTGCGAGGTTGTTAGTATTTTATAAATAATCAATAACTGGCAATTCCTGTTTTTAAAAAGAAATATATGTAGCTTACTTACGCAAACAATATATCGACGCTTAAGAACCAAGACCATCTATCTACACTTTTGGCGATTTTTACTTTTTAATGCAGTTCTTTTTATGGTTAACTTACGCATCGCTTCCTTTAATCAGTTACCTCAAATTCGCATTAAATAAGGAGTTATGAGAAAATACCAATACCAGCTAAGTAACAAATTTTAACTAATACCAGCTATCTACAGTAATTTTAAAACTAATGAAGCTCTCTTGAAATACTTGTAAACATCTAATTTCAACTTTTTTTTCATGCCAATCCTGTAAATGTTCAGACATAATTATAATGAAATTGTTTGAAAAATAAATTATAATGAAATTGTTTGAAAAATAAAGAAAACCATTTTTCGTCTCCTGTGAAATCGACTTTTTGTAGATAGATGGTCTTGGTTCTTAAGCGTCGATATGCAAGATGCAGCGCCCGCCCGCCCGCAAAAAATGCAGCACCGAATGAACCAGATCGGTGTTGGTTTACGCACGATCTAACTCCTGAGAATGCTCCGGGTTGGGGCGAAACACGTGTAAAGTAGTCTGATTGGTTAAGGTGCAAGGTGTGTTGCTGTCTGGCTAAATGCAGGTATTGTGCACTGATATTTTATGGTGTGCATGTGCATTTTTTGCGGGCGGGCGGGCGGTGCATCTTCTATATCGGGTCATTTTGAACTCACCATCCAAATTTTGAGGATGTGTTCAGTCCATGAAACTGAACAAGTTTCTTTAAGGAACACATGGCCAAATATGTAAAATAAAAATCGACTTTCCATACAAATCAAAGAGATCACGTGATCAATTTAGTATGGGATGACCAAAATTTTTTTGGCCAAATTTGACACGTTTCTTAGAGAAAGTTGTGTAGTTTCATGGACTGGACACATCCTTAAAATTTGGATGGTAAGTTCAAAATGACCCTGTATATTGTTTGCGGAAGTAAGCTACATATATTTCTTTTCAAAATGATTTGGAACTTCTGCCAAGTGACGCCTGATTCAATCAAAGAAAATCAATATAGTAAAGTCTAGATTTTATTTGTTTCTAATTACCATAACTTCTCAACTTTCCATAACATTCGATATCAAAAAATCAGTCACCATTATTTTTACCCAGGACTTGGAGCAATACAAATCCGAAATAGCAGAGCTGTCTCGTACCAAAGAGAAGCTGTCCTCCAGGGTTGAAGAGCTGGAGGCCCAGGTCGCTGACTTGAGGGAGCAGGTGGATGCTGCACTTGGGGCTGAGGAGATGGTCGAACAGCTGGCTGAGAAAAAGATGGCTTTGGAAGACCAGGTAGGATGTCATCATTACAGCTTTCCAAAGAGATGCTGTCCTTCAGGGTTAAAGAGCTGGAGGTGCAGGTGGCGCTGAGGAGACGGTCGAAAAGCTGGCTGAGAAGAAGATGGTACTGGAAAAACAGGTAGGATGTCATCATCATCCAGGGGCGTGCATACCATATAGGCAATAAGGCAGTGCTTACCTCAATCATTATACCTTCGAACCTATTAAATTGGCACTCTAAATATACCACTACATTAAAATAATTTAGTCTAATTTGGTTAAAGAAGTACGTTCTTCTATTGCCAAACTTCTATTGAACACTGTGTAACCTTTTTTCTTACGCTAATAGGTGCTACGGTATGCCCGGTTAGGCAGTCTTTGGAATGCATATTCGAAGCTAGGAGCGTTTCATACAACGAGTTTTAGAAAAATTATCCGTCAAAGTTATACGACCACAGAAAGAAATGCGCTATTGGTACGCATTACGTTCTAAAACACGACCTTCGCAATTTAACAGCGCTAGGTAATCAACGTTACTCGGCTGGACGGTTTTTGCCGAGAATAGCCGACCAGCCGACAGGCCGATAACAATACGTCTCATGTGGTCCCATGCCACATTAGAGTAAGGTCTGTTTCGCTCGCTTGCGGAAATAAAAATAATGCAAGTGCTGGCTGGCCATGTTTTTTGTTTCTATTTAAGTCCCGACACCCGATTCACTTTCGCTATTACATGTTTGTTTATTGTTAAGTAATATGAAATTATGAAATGAAAGAAAAAAATATTACTGTGTTTATTTATTGTGTTGTGTTTAAAATATTTACTACTTACCTAATTATCTTATTAAATAATGGAAAAATAGTTTTGAAATTTGAATGATATATTCTGAATTTTATTTTAGAAAGAGTGGTCCAATTGTGTCGATAATTCCGTTTGTTTAGAGAAATTATTCTTACCCACCTACTTATCCTTTCCCATTTTTTTTAAATAAAATAAAAACAGTGCTCATATAACAGCATTACAAACTACTTTTAGCATTATTAAAACTAGGGTCGTAAATGCGATTAGTTAGAAAAACATTCTCGCTATAAAAAAAATCTTTAGTGTCTGACTGCTTACCTAGCCGGAAAATCAATGCACGCCCCTGTCATCATCATAATAGCCTTCCACAGATAAGCTGTCCTCCAGGGTTGAAGAGCTGGAGGCCCAGGTGGCAGACTTGAGGGGACAGGTGGATGTTGCCAACGGTGCTTTGTGCTGCATAACTAAATGCCAGCAATTTTAGCCCCGCCCACTGGGTTGTCATTTTTGTGTGATACAATTTTTGAGCAGAATGCTTGTTCCATAGATTTTAGTTGGCTTATGTTTAAATGATCATTATACTAAACTAACCTAACCCAGAATAAGTTATTGCTATATAGTTGCTCATATTGTTATAACGGGTGTAACAAGACCTTCAACGAAGCTGAAGTCCACGCATTCCGCCCATCATCAGGATATTTTTTGTCTTTCAGACTATACCTGGGAAACCAATAGCTACGAAGTTATTGAAAGTCAAAGTCAAAAAATGTTTTTCAAATCTTATTTTATTCGTTTTTGTCTAGTTTTTGTCCAATGAAACATTATCAAAATTTTAAATATTTCGTAACAAGCAATGGCTTCAAAACATCGTCACTCGATGTATCTCATGAGCACGCACATAAACGCTGCCTTTCAAACTCGGCCGCACGCAGCTGTGTAGCATACACTCGCAGGCGCTGTCTTTTGTACGCGTTACATTGCGTGGTAAAGTATGCAATGCTTTTTTAACACCAAAAATCAAAATCGTTTCCCAGCAATAATTTTGAACAGAAATGTTCCTGATAGTGGGCAGAATACGTAGACCTCGGCTTCGTTGAAGGTCTTGTTACACCCGGTATAATTGCTCACTAAATCTTGGGCGGTTTATGATTTTGTGAGCATTTACTAATTTTGGAGAACAAAATGATTTTTTTTTGGTATGCTAAATTATTAATTCCCATTTTAGTTATCATATAAACTTCCTATAGGGAGGGTCATATGCTGTTCACTGACTGAACCTAATTAAGAAGATTATAAAATTATATTTCTCCCTTTGTTACCAGGTGGAACAACTGAAACAAGATGTGTCAGAGTTGGAAGCACTTCAGGAAGTCCACGAGCAGCTGGTGGAATCTAACCGGGAGCTGGAAATGGACCTCAGGGAAGAGCTGGAGATGGCGCACGCTGCCACTAGAGAGGTGAGTAGCTTAGCATTATATCGGGTCATTTTGAACTTACCATCCTTAAGGATGTGTCCAGTCCATGAAACTAAACAACTTTCTCTAAGAAACATGTGTCGTTTCGCCACTAAATTTTGGTCATCCCATACTAAATTGATCACGTGATCTTTTTGATTTGTATGGATAGTAGTTTTTTTTTACATATTTGGCTATGTATTACTTAAAAAAAGTCGTTCTGAACACATCCTCAAAATTTGGATGGTGAATACAAAATGACCTTGTATTTGTTTTTCCTTATACCGTGAATTATATTTCTATTCTGGTATTTTATTTTATATTATAGATATAAAATATTGGTTTTTATGCGTTGTGAATGCTAGGGACCCAAAAAAAAAATGTTTAGATTTTAGGTTTTAGTTTATGATAGGTACTTATCTTCTTTTTTTAAACTTTTATTACCTACAATAATTCTGGGAGCTGGGGCTCCCAGAATTAGATGGGTCTAAATTGCTGTCCAAAAAAAGCGACTCATTAGCGATTTATATCTTAAATTCAAAATAATTCAGTCTTGTATACCATCTCATTCTTTTCTAGGCTGTGCGAGAGAGAGAGGCAGCGTTAGAGACAATTATGGACAGAGACGCAACAATACACAAATTCCGGGAGCTGGTCCAGAAAATGACAGAACAATACAACGAGATACGCACACAACTCGAGTCCAAGCAAGGTGAGGGATTTTATATGTATTTATTATTTCCACAAGCGATATTGTTTGTATTACCATCAAGCGTTATTTCAGTATTTATTTATAACTAGCGGCCGCCCGCGACTTCGTCTGCATGGAAAGGTTTTTTGCTCTCCCTCGGTAATAATACTTTTTTTCGGGATGAAAGGTACCCTATGTCCTTCTTTGTACCACTGACAACGTGTATGCAAAATTTCATGATGATCGGTTCAGTAGTTAAGACGTGAAGGCGTTACAAACAAACAAACAAACGGACTTTCGCATTTAAAATATTAGTAAGGATTTCTTTTTTTTATTTATTACCAGATAATTAAGGACGCTAATAGATTTTCATACAAATAAGGTGACTTTGAAGCCTTGGTTCACCGCCAGAGATTGGCCTAGCTGTAATCTGATGATGGCCATCCAGGGAGTGAATGGAGTAGATTCAGATCGATATACACACCCAACTGAGCTGATGAGCATTATAGTATTTCCGTACATTTTTATTCTAGTTTCGCGAGCTAAACATCATTATATCTCATAGAATGCTGATCAGATCAGTTAGGTGTGTATAGCGATCTGAATCTCCTCCATTCACTCCCTGGATGGTCTGCATCAGGGTCTGATTACGTAACTCTGTTGGTAACAATGGGGAATGTCCGAAAAAAAATCAATTTGCTGAATATTTTTTTATAGGTAGGAATAAGCTCCCTTAGTAATAGAAAAAAGTTTCAGAATTTTCGGTTGCGTATATATAAAAATAAAAAATAAAGTCACTTCGACTTCACAAATATACGAAAGTAACAGCAGAATGGAGATTATACCTTTGCCTGTCATACCACAACATGCTATTAAAAAAAAGTTTCAACACAAAATGTCAAAACTTTTTTTTTAATACTTGCTGTTGTTGTGGCAGGTGGTGGCAAAGGTACAATCGCCATTCTGCTATTACTTTCGTACATTTGTGACGTCGAAGAGACTTTAATTTATTAAAAAATTTGACGCAACCGAAAATTCTGTAACTTTTTTCTAAAACTAAGAGAGCTTATTCCTACCTATAAAAAATATTCAGCCATTTTATTTTTTTCGGACATTCCCCAATGTCGATTGAAATCGCAGTTACATTGCTGCTTTAAGTAAAATAGTTGTCACATTGGTTCTTACTAAAGCAGCAATGTAGCTGCGATTTCTATCAGATTTAATTAAATGATTTTGTTGCTTTATTGCAATTGCAATAAATTTACAAAATCAGGGGGCAGATCACAGTTAGGTTACCTCGTTTGTATGAAAACCGAATGGTGTCTATAATTATCTTGCCCACACCATGTAATGTGATTAAGATGTTGTCCATTAATTATTTATTATTAAAACACTATGCTGTTGGTGAGTTATTATACAGGGTGGATTTTTAAGACTTTTACATTAAGGGCAGGTACCTTCTCCGATATAGTTACAGGAAAACGTTCCTTGGAGACCATCCATAACTTTTTAAGATATTATGAACTGCATTCACAGATTTTGGAAAAAAATTACGGTTAGCAAAAAAATTTCTAAAATCACAAAAAAAATTTTTTTATGCCAATCGATCCTATTTCGTGTGGGTATCATAATACTCTTTGGGACCATTTAAGATATGAGTACTAGAAACGACAGAAATCACCAAAAACTTTTCCCATACATTTTGTACTGAAAAAGGAGATATCAACTTGAAAAATTTTTTATTGCCAAATGATCCTATTTCTTACTGTGATCAAAATGCTCTTTAAAGCCAACTGAAATTTGAGTACAGAAACTACAGCAAGTCTCAACACCGGCTTCACACGCAGGCACAAACTTCTACATCATTAGATCTAAAAAAAAAAACAGTTACTGTAGTCAAATTTCAGTTATCCTTAAAGAGTATTTTGATCACAGTAAGAAATAGGATCGTTTGGCAATAAAAAATATTTCAAGTTGATTTATCGTTTTTCAGTACAAAATGCATGGAAAAAGTTTTTGGCGATTTCTGTCGTTTCTAGTACTCATCGCTAGCACGTTTTCCTGTAACTATGACGGTTAAGGTACCTGCCCTTAATGTACCTTCTCAAAAATCCACCCTGTATGTTATTATATGCTATGACTTGTTCTGGTCATAGTCTGTAGACCACAGAGAAACGTCAGCCGGACGGTCGAAATGTGTCATTTATCATATATTTTCCATTCTTTCCCAGGCTCACCGGCGCCAAGCGAGCAAGAATCAACCCCAGAGCCGGCATCTCGCACTTCTCCTCCAGTGGAACTCGGGTCCCTCGTGCACCTGTCTCGGGCTTCAACCAGATCCATAGACTTGCAGCTACGGTCGCTAGAACTGATGCAGGCGAGGGCCAGAGCTGAAATGCTGGCCGCCTGTCTGCCGGACCACTTCATGGTCACTTGTGGTGAGTTATTATACACAATCAGAGATTTGTTCTGTTCATAGTCTGTAGACCTCAGAGAAACTTGTCAGCCTTGTCAGACTATAGACTATAGAACTGACACAGGCGAAGGCCAGAGCCAACATGCTGACAGCCTGTCTGTCGGATCACTACATGGTCACTTGTGGTGAGATATTATACACAATTTGTTGACTATAGACTTGTTCTAGTCATAGTCTGTAGACCATAGAGACACTTGTCAGCCCTGTTCGACTGAAACTTGTCAGACTGTAGAACTGACGCAGGCGAGGGCCAGAGCTGACGTGCTGGCCACCTGTCTGCCGGACCACTTCATGGTCACTTGTGGTGAGTATGAGTAGACTATAGACTTGTTCTGGTCATAGTCTGTATATCACAGATGTTTACTATAGAACTGACTGTCCACATCTCTCAGTGTCAGTGACGAGACAAAGTGCTCTCAGTTTCATTGAACGCGCGTTCATAGAGAATGTATGAAATAATAATTATCACGGTGGCGGTACTGTGCCGCAACTGTGATTCACTGATATATGTGAATCCGGCTTTAGTTAGTAACTATTTTATTTAGTATTTTTTTTAATCTGTGCTTTAGTGTCTAGACACACTATGCCAAAGTTACGCGACCGAGTTCGGCGGCAACGCTTTTATTATGAAAAAAACGCAACGTAATTTCCGCATAATGTGTCGTCAGTAATTGAAATAGCATTGCAGGCGTAATCAAACCGAACTTCGGTTGCGTAATTTCGGCATAGTGTGTCTGTCTAGTCACTAAGACCAATGTCTATTTTCTTCTGTCACAGGTGACCACGACGCTATTCTTCTAATTCTGCTTCTGCAAAGACTTAATACTAAAGCGGAGATCATCTTGGGGCAGATCAGAGAAAGGTAAGTCCATACTTGTCAATCATAGAATAATAATCTTTCTTGAAAAAAATTTATTGGAGCAACTGCACAGTACGTTAATAGTAGTTTATGAAACTGATGCATAATGAGGGGTGTTAAAACATGAGTGTGTGTTTAAAAACCGAGCCGTAGGCGAGGTTTTTAATAGTATCACACGAGTGTTTTAATACCTAGTTATGTACAGTTTCATACACTACTTTATCTACTCTCATACAATTTGTGATTGAACCTACAAAATAAAATATCAATAATAAAAAAAGTAAGTAGTTTCTCGACTTTGATTTAGGTATATTACTTACCTATGTAACGTAAGACGTTTTTCCGTCGCAGCATCTAAAATATCGGAGAGTCTTTCTTCACACTCACTACTATCAGACATTTTTAAGCAAAAGTGAAAATTAGAATAAAAAAATGGCGCGTATTCTATTAGAAAAAAATGATGAAATGAGTGAATTCCAGTAGACTAATCGTTAAGCTAAGCCATCGATCACCATAGAGTACATTTTGATCATGGAAAGTATATAAGAATATCTTTTTTTTTATATCGCGGCACTGCCTTCTTCTTGAATTTGCCCTGTATCGTAATGAGAAAAAAATTTATTTTAGTTACTTTAGTACAGCGAAGGTATGTTATAAAATAACTTTATCTACTCTCATATCGTAAAATTCGAATTATGAATTTCAAAGCGAATTTATATTGACATACTTTATACACGCAATACCGAAAAAAAATTAAAAAGTTATTTTATAACATACCTTCGCCAACTGAAGTATGCTATAAAATAACTTTTTTTCTCATTACGATACAGGGCAAATCCAAGAAGAAGGCAGTGCCGCGATATAAAAAAAAACCAATGATATTTCCACATACTTTCCATGATTAAAATGTACTCTATGGTAATCGATGACTTAGCGTAACGATTAGTCTGCTGGAAGGCACTACCTCATTATTATTTTTTCTAATAGAATACGTGCCATGTTTTGATTTTCATTTTTACTTTTGCTTAAAAATGCCTGACAGTAGTTAGTGTGGACTCCACCCGATATTTTAGATGCGGCGACGGAAAAACGTCTTACTTAACCTAGGTAAGTACCTACTACCTACCTAGTCGTAGAAAGTCGAAAAACTACTTACCTACCTACTCTTCATTGTTAACTTATTTTGTTGGTTCAATCACAAATTGTATGAGAGTAGATAAAGTAGTGTATGAAACTGTACATAACTAGGTATTAAAACACTCGTGTGATACTATTAAAAACCTCGCCTACGGCTCGGTTTTTAAACACACACTCATGTTTTAATACCCCTCATTATGCATCAGTTTCATAAACTACTATTATCTACTCTCATATCGTAAAATTCGAATTATGAATTTCAAAACGAAATTATATTGACATACTTTATTCACGCAATACCGAAAAAAAATTAAAAAGTTATTTTATAACATAACTTCGTTAACTAAAGTATGCTATAAAATAACTTTTTTTCTCATTACGATACAGGGCAAATCCAAGAAGATGGCAGTGCCACGATATTAAAAAAAAACAATGAAATTCTCACATACTTTCCATGATTAAAATGTACTCTATGGTGATCGATGACTTAGCGTAACGATTACTCTGCTGGAATGCAGTCATCTCATTATTATTTTTTCTAATAAAAAACGCGCCATTTTTTAGATTTTAATTTTTACTTTTACTTATTAATATCTGATAGTAGTGAGTGAGTAGATATTTTAGATGCGGCGACGGAAAAACGTAATACTTAACCAAGGTAATTACGTAGAGTTTCTAAGTATTTGGTACAACCTACCTAGGTACCTAAAGCAAAGTCGAGTAACTACCTACTCTTTTTTACATTGATATTTTATTTTCTAGGTTCAATCACAATAATTGTATGATAGTAGATAAAGAAGTGTATGAAACTGCACATAACTAGGTATTAAAACACTCGTGTGATACTATTAAAAACCTCGCCTATACCCCTCATTATGCATCAGTTTCATAAACTACTATTTTAATTTTTTTTTCGGTATTGCGTGTATAAAGTATGCCAATATTAATTCGTTTTGAAATTCATAATTCGAATTTTACGATATGAGAGTAGATAAAGTGTATTTTGATGTATGATTTAATACGTTTCAGCTATTATTTACGCCAAAAATTTGGCCCGCGACAAGCGCTTTTGATGATATTCAGATTTTTTATTTTACAATCATCTGTGAGGTTTATACGCAATTTAATACTTGTAGCAACTAGATATTTTTTTTGTGGCTACTACTTTACGTTTTACGTATAAAAATATGGCCCGCGCAAACCTTGTTTTTTCTATTATGGCCTCTTAATGGTCCAATTTGGGATGAAATTAACAACTGAAAATTTTCCTAGACGATTATTGGGGAAAAACTGGACGTCCCTTTTTAAGGGATATTTGTATGAAACGCAGGGGTCGAAACTGGTCAGTAAAGTCAGTGAAAGTCAGTTTTTTTGGCTTCGGTCAGTAAAAGTCAGTTTTTTCAAAAAATGGTCAGTAAAGTCATTTTTTTAGCTACCTACGTTAATTTTTATACACTTTCTTATTATTACTGTTTGTTTTTACTGTAAACAGACAAAATTACAAGATTAGTGGATGAAACTCACTAAAAATCGCGCTGCGCGGCCGTTTTTTACAAAAGGCAGGCGAGATTACAAGATTTATGGATGAAACTGACTAAAAATTTTGATCTAAGGTCTAGCTACTATTCAGTGTATTTATCATAAAGAAAAAACTTTTTTTTCAGAAAAGTGGTGATTTTCTCGGTTTATAATAATTTTCCGGGGTTGTGTGTTGTATGCATGGTACCTCATCTAAAATATTTAGCTTTATAAGTTTATTTATTGCCTGTATAAGAGGACCATTTAATGGCAGGTAGATTTTTTCTAGTACTTTAGAATTAATATATAAAAATAACATTGTAAATGCTGAAAATCTCAATAAAAAATTGTGAACCACTCTTTTTATACTCACTAATACACATTTTAACATAGAAGTAAAGTCAGTAATTGGTCAGTATTTTTGAATCCTACAGTCATTAAAATCAGTATTTTTGACACTGCAACCAGTTTCGACCCCCTGGAAACGTGAATTTTTGTTTGTGGTCATGGAAGTTTTTTAAGTTGTACGCTATAATTTTTATAACAATAGTAAAATTAGTAAAAATGGTGTGATGATGTAATAGTGAAAAATCGGGGAATAGTCTATTTCCCGATATTTCTTCTAGAGTGTTCTTCACAGAGTGTCTCGGTAGCTCAGCGGTCAGAGCATTGGACCGGATATCCAAAGGTTGCGGGTTCGATTCCCGTCTGAGTACTGATCTGGTGCGTTTCGTATTTTTTATACACACATCAACTTTGTCTAGGGATAACGAGTGTTATTTTCATACAAACGAGGTAACTTTGAAGCCTTGGTTTCCTGCCAGGGATGTACTGTGCTGTGATCTGATGACGGCTATCCAGGGAGTGAATGGAGGAGATTCAGATCGCTATACACACCCAACTGATCTGACCAGCATTCTAAAAACGTAATGGACATGTTTCAAAAAACCGCGAAAATAGCATGAAAATGTATGGAAATCCTCAAACTGAGAACTCTGACCCATTAGATTAATCTTTTAGAATGCTGATCAGATCAGTTGGGTGTGTATAGCGATCTGAATCTACTCCATTCAGTCCCTGGATGGCCATCATAAGATTACAGCACGGTACATCCCTGGCAGGAAACCAAGGCTTCAAAGTTACCTCGTTTGTATGAAAATAGCACCTGTATCCCTAGACAAAGTTGATGTGTATAGTAGTAAGTATATTATTTAGGACTATAGTTTGTTTATTTACAATTTACATACCATAACAACTATTTTCTTTTTCTATTACAAACCGTGACGGAACATAGATATTCAACCTTTTACTTACCGTTAGTGTCATAGGCGTTCGATAGATGGCGCTGTACTCCGTTGACTCGCGGTATCGTTTACCTAAGCCCGATTGTTCAAATGTCTGTACAAAAGTAATAAAGTTAATTGGTTCAGTAGTTTTTGAATAGAAATTTTTGAAAATGCCAACTCGAGATCTCTTTCGATATATTGGCGTTGTATAATAAATTATGTAATGTAACTAATGACTGTAATTTAAAATAATATAATATAGTAATAAACGAAAAATGACGTGTTTTTATGAGATTTATGACTCATCCATCACGTCGCGTCAAAACTAAATTCAGTTTATTTAAATTGACTTATTTCTCTCTACTGTGACGTATTCATCCTTGATTTAAGAGGCCGCCGAACAGTGAACTTCATATACAAACGTAATACCAAGATTATTTGCAATTTGAGCATAATATTGTGATGTTGTTCGGATTAAGACAGTATTTATCTAAGTTTCTATTAAATAAAAATCCAAAATATTTCATACAAAACTGTAAATCGCATGAATTTTTATTTGGCTTGGTATTTTGGATTTTTTATTTAAAATGGAATCCTAAATAAATACTGTCTCAATCCGAATAACATCATAAGAAGAGTTAATTATGCTCAAATTGCAAATCATTTTGGTATTAAGATTATTAATACAATTAAAAAATATTAGAAAAAAAACCGGCCAAGTGCGAGTCGGACTCGCGCACGAAGGGTTCCATACCAAAAAACGGCAAAAAAATCACGTTTGTTGTATGGGAGCCCCCCTTAAATATTTATTTTATTCTGTTTTTAGTATTTGTTGTTGTAGCGGCAACAGAAATACATCATCTGTGAAAATTTCAGCTGTCTAGCTATCACGGTTCATGAGATACAGCCTGGTGACAGACAGACAGACAGACAGACAGACAGACGGACAGTGGAGGCTTAGTAATAGGGTCCCGTTTTTACCCTTTGGGTACGGAACCCTAAAAATCGACTCACCCATAGCAGCTCAGACGGGACTCGAACCCGCACCCTTAGGATTCCGGCCCAATGCACTAACCAATTATGCTACCGAGTCGCTAGCAGGATTGACGAAATTTTCTAATATCTTTCACGTCTCCGCTGTAGACCAGCGCCATCTCATCAATGTGAAGTGAATTACTTCGACATTTGAAAGCAGCACCTTTGCAGGTGCTAGACAAATCAATTAAGATAAAATAGCCACATAATTTTAATTGATTTGTCTAGCACCTGCAAAGGTGCTGCTTTCAAATGTCGAAGTAATTCACTTCACATTGATGAGATGGCGCTGGCCTACAGCGGAGACGTGAAAGATATTAGGAAATTTCGTCAATCCTGCTAGCGACTCGGTAGCATAATTGGTTAGTGCATTGGGCCGGAATCCTAAGGGTGCGGGTTCGGGTCCCGTCTGAGTTGCTATGGATGAGTCGATTTTTTCTAATATTTTCAATTGTATTAATAATATTAATATAAATTAATAAAAATAGCATTGTGAATGCATAAATAATCTAAAAGTTTAAAAATCATTTTGGTATTAAGTTTGTATAGGAAGTTCACTGTTCACCGGCCTCTTAACATGTGTCGGTGCTCTCGAAATTTATTAAGACATCATCCATTGTTTTAAGATAGTTATGTCGTTTGTGTAGGTTCCCAGCAGTGAACGTATGGGATCGGGAAGCAGTCACCAAAACGCATACGGCCGTGCAGTACAGCTTCCGATGCCAGTTGGAATACCAGCTGCATATGATACAGGTAGGTAGCAGTGGTAGGGTAGGGGAGATGTACAGATTACATAATACCACACCCCGGGCACTCCATACAAGCGTGGCGTTTCAACTACCTATTACACAGACGCTACACAGTGACGTTTCTGCACACGCGCAACTGTGTGCGAGCTATTGAATGAGCACACGGATCGGCACACGGAACTCGCGCGGTGGGCGCCGGTGGGGTGAGGTAATTGATTGTGGGGCGGGGTGGAGAGTTTCCTTTCTGTACGGTAGTACTTATATCTATTCTGTGGTAATACTATAGTAGAGATACCTTAACCCATACTAAAGAAATGGCCTGTAGAAAGGCGACTATCGGGGCGATTTGAATTGTTATTCTTGTAGAATGCTAGATGGCGCCGCTATCGTCGCAGCATGCCTAGAACAGCAACAAACTTTACCAAATTTTCAAAGAAACGTCAAAATCTTTGAAACGCAAAAAGCAAAACAATCGAATTAGTTAAAATTATTGCCGATAGGTGTCACTCAATTTTTATTTAAATTTGTTCAAAAATACCCTTCATTTAACACTTCCACTACAATTTTGCATTTGGCGATTTTTTAAAGAAACAATTTGAAAGTTTCACGTTTTTTTTATCTGTATTGAATATTACAAAAACAAATCGAAGCAGGTACCGCCACCAAGTGAGGTAAATTTAAACTAATTCCTAGTTTAAATTTACCTCAGTAGATGGCGGTAGCTGCTAACTAAGCCTTATCTGATGTTCCTAGTAAACTCCAGAGTAGAGGTGCGTTTCTTGCACGCGAGCAGTGATGTCTTCTTCTAGGCAATAATATGGTTGTCTAGTGTAAACAAATGCCCCGAGCTTCGCCTCTCGTATTCAATTATCGCTACTTCAACTCTCCTAAGCAGTGAGCCTGTGTAAAAAACCATACGTGTTGTTAAAGATGGCCTGCCTATGAAAAATGTAAGTTACGAATTGTGAGTCTCGTGTCAAAATCAGTACAGAGTGATTAGCTCGAGACTCGCATTGACACTTACGATTCTCGCCCGAGCATTGTTTATACAAGCGAAGACACGTATGCGGCTATACAGGGCCATTTTGACCTTACCAACCAAATTTTAAGGATGTGTCCAGTCCATGAAACTAAACAACTTTCTCTAAGAAACATGTGTCAAATTTCGTCAAAAAATTTTGGTCATCCCATACTAAATTGATCATGTGATCTCTTTGATTTGTATGGAAAGTCGATTTTTATTTACATATTTGACCATGTGTTCCTTAGAGAAAGTTGTTCAGTTTCATGGACTGAACACATCCTCAAAATTTGGATGGTGAATACAAAATGACCTTGTAGATCTACGATTACTCTCCTGTATCACATAATAAATAATAGTACATGTACAGAAGCAGCATTCCGCAGAGTCATTTAAATAAATAGCGACTTTTGCTCCAACACAATAAAGTGCAATCCAGGTCGCGCAGCGCTAATAGTAGTTGCCTCTCTTTCTATCGCGTGCTCTTACCTTTTCTGACGACGCAACGTTAGGGTCGTCTTCCTTTAAATGAACTGTGTAGCATATATCCTTAGAATAATTACACATAGAACGATAGTTTCCTAGAAAGTGGTCTGTCAAAAGTGAGGCACAAATGAAATTTATGTGTGCGTAAGGTGCTTGTGTTTACGCTCGACGAAACGCACACAGCAAAAAAGATGATGTTACCAGTACAAGAAATTTTCCCTTAAAAGTAGGGAAGTTGAAACCATCGTCGTATTTATAGTTGCGATTGTATGGATTTCACCATTTAACTGTAACTATAGTTAGTCGACTGTGCGATGTTAAGAATGTCAAAAAAGAAGAAAAAGATGGAGGCCAACTTTTTCGTTTGTGGGCCGATTTCGATGAAACTCGGTTTGGGGTACTATTTTGACAAGAAAACAGTAACGTAATAGTTTGTTTCACGAACCTTGCTCGATTGCTATAGTCTCACGCAGGGTTCGGGAAACAGGTAAATATTATAAAAAAAATCCAAAATGGCGGCTAACTTTTTTGTTTGTTGGCTGATTTTGATAAAACTCGGTTTGGGGTACTATTTTTAAAAGAAAACATCAACGCAATGTTTATAATATGAAAAAACCTAAGATATCGGCCAAATATATTTTTAGTGGGCCGATTTCGATGTAACTCGGTTTTTAGGGCTATTTTATCAAGAATACAGCAACGCAATGTAAAAAATAAAAAAATCCAAGATGGCGGCCAACTTCTTTGTTTGTGAGCTGATTTCGATAAAACTCGGTTTGGGGTACTATTTTCAAAAGAAAACAGCAACGCAATGTTAAAAATATAAAAAATCCAAGATGGCGACCAACTTCTTTGTTTGTGAGCTGATTTCGATAAAACTCGGTTTGGGGTCCTATTTTCAAAAGAAAACAGCAACGCAATGTTAAAAATATAAAAAATCCAAGATGGCGACCAACTTCTTTATTTGTGAGCTGATTTCGATAAAACTCGGTTTGGGGTCCTATTTTCGAAAGAAAACAGCAACTTAATGTTAAAAATATAAAAATCCAAGATGGCGACCAGCTTTTTTGTATGTGGGCCGATTTCGATGAAACTCGGTTCAGGGTACTATTTGACAAGAAAATAGCAACGCAATGTTACAAATAAGTAAAAATTGGCTACTATTTTGGAATTTTTATTTTTTTAACATTGTGTTGCTGTTTTCTTGTCAAAATAGTCACAAGATCCGAGTTTCATCGAAATCGGCCCAGAAATAAAAAAGTTGGCCGCCATCTTGGATTTTTTGTATTTTTAACATTGCGTTGCTGTTTTCTTGTCAAAATAGTACCCCGAACCGAGTTTCATCGAAATTGGCCCACAAACAAAAAAGCTGGTCGCCATCTTGGATTTTTATATTTTTAACATTTAGTTGCTATTTTCTTTCGAAAATAGGACCCCAAACCGAGTTTTATCGAAATCAGCTCACAAACAAAGAAGTTGGTCGCCATCTTGGATTTTTTTATAATATTTACCTGTTTCCCGAACCCTGCGTGCGACTATAGCAATCGAGCAAGATTCGTGAAACAAACTAACTACGAGTGAGTGCGGTGTCATCGGCAAGCGGCAGCGTATAAAGAAATCATTTTATAAAACCTTTATTTAAAAATATGCCACCCCTAATTAATTATTTAAGTATTGAAAGTTTTCATTTAAATGATATCAGCTTTTAGACTAAATTATTTCATACCAAATTACCTATAAATAAGTACTCACATTCATTTTAACACGAGATAAAACCAACCTTTTGCGAGTTTATAATTTCGCAATACAAATATGTACCACTTGGGGTCGTAAAAGACATCCACTTTCCAAAGGACATCAGGCAGAGTCCCATAGAAAAAAACCACAGAATGTATAACGTTTCTGTTTTTTTCAAAATGTAGGCATGTAATTAGTTAGTCATAGAAAATATTCAGATTTTTACGAAGATTTATGTTTTAAGAGTTATTTACGTTTGAAAGTTTTTTTTTTGGTAACCCCGACACTAAATAGCAACACCAGTTTCACGACAATACGTTTCATTAGCTGCGTTAGTACAGATTAGCACCACAATGTACCATGGGCAACAGCGTCGCTTAACCACTGCTAAGGTTAAAATCGCTTACACGCCGCGCCGTCACAACCATACGTTTAGTTCGTGCAGGGGCGATACGCGCGCACGCAAATTTTGTTGAAAACTGGTTAAGCGACGCTGTTGCCCATAGTACGAGTTGGATCCAGATCAAACGGAAAATCAGTGCATATGTCGCACGTAACAAAACGCTTTTGCCAGTTGAGTTGACTGACATTCGGCCATTTATTTTTAATGCGCAATCACTTGTGCCACAGAACAAATATACTCAGGGGAGACTTGTGAAATCGCTAACAAAGATGTCCGTTTCATTGATATGCTTTTGTTTTTTTCTTAAATTAATTAAAGCTAAATGAAGGAGTTAAAAAATAATGTTGCTACTGTTTTATGATTCTAGTAACATAAAGTGTTTATAGATAACAGAATTATGTTTATACACTTTTGGGTCTCATGTGCCTGATGTCCTTTAATATTTGTGACAACGCTTCCGTACTTGCGTAATTTTTGTCATACAATTTCTTTATAAATCATCATACATTTTATTTCAATGAGAACATTGCGTTTTTTCCAATGCTAGCCTAATAGAAAATAAGTAGTTGTCAAAATCGCATGGAATATAATTGACTCATTTAACTTTTAATCAGGGAATGTTAACGTTATTTTTAAATATAACGTTAATTTTTACTCTTTTTACCGTTATATTTAACATTAACGTTATGTCAATAAATAACGTTAATTTGAGAAATAACGTTAAATTTAACGTTATTTACTGAAATAACGTTAATTTTAATGTTAATTTAACGTTAATTTTAACGTTAATTTTTAAATTAACGTTATTCCAATTAACAACGTTAATTTTTTACCGATAATTTTACCGGTACTTAATTTAACGCTATATTTAACGTTAATTTTACCGGTAATATATTTTTAACGTTATTTTTACCGGTAAATTTACTGATAAAATGTTTTAACGGTATTTTTAACGTTATTTTTTTATATCGTTATTTTTTTAACGGTATTTCAATCCCTGCTTTTAATTGAACAACAGTAAATGCGGGAGATTTTTTTCCCCGTCCTGGCAACATTTTCGTAAAATGTGAAGTGACACGTCATGGTTATTTTTGATGGATGTTTTACGTAAAAATGTAAGTTCAAACGCATTAATTACACGTGAAATGTAATCTATAATGTTTCTTGTGTTTCTGCGATGTAATGTGACCTGATTGTGACATCCGTTCATTGCGTAAACCCTCATTTTTAGTGAAATTTTCGGGAGTTGTGTTCGACACGAATATCACTTGAGCACTAACGGGCCGAATAGTCATACCAAGCCATTCTGGCTTGGTTTGAGTTGCCTCACTATACGGACGCGGACTCGCCTTCTATGTGTAATTATTCTAAGCATATATCATAATGTGAAAAACGACAATTGTTTATTGGGTTTTTGTTTTTGACATACGTACACGGAATAGTAATGGCGATTCGACATTGTCACTAGTATAAAGAGACAATACCTACTTGTGCATTAAGATGCCGCGCTCGTACACAGGCGGGCGTGTGGCGGCCCGCTGCTCACTTGTGCCCTCGTAGGCACGGCTAGCGGTAGGTGCTTATCGCGCGACCTTGAGCGAGTGAAGGAGGCCTGCCTGTAGTGTAAACAGTAGAAGAGATTTGAGTCTCGCCTGTGATATTCTCATTCGCTTGATCAATACTAGTCTTTGTCAAAATGTAAACAACCGCAGGCGAAAATCGATTTCCGAGTTTAGACATGGGATAATCGCATGATTATTCGCCGCTCGCGTGCGAGAAACTCCCCTTGTGTAATTTATGCAATGTTTTTGGTAACACCGTAGTCTCTGATTTGCAAGTGCTTTAGCTTTAGAATCGGAGAAATGTGTGCAATTTCTTTCGTTTATTTTATTTAATTACCTTCATTCCAGTGCATGGTATGCATGTGGACGGCAGCGCTAGATAGCTGCACGCCCGAAGTGCTGCTTCGCGCTGCGAGCGCTTTACCGGATGCTGCACAGCAAGAACGAGCGCTAGATGCAGCGACGCAGCTGTTGAAGAGCAACGAGCTGGACGAGAACTGCTCTTTAGATGGTCAGTTTTAGTAGTTTCATTTGACCCTTCATTCCAGTCCATGGTATGCATGTGGACGGCAGCGCTAGATAGCTGCACGCCCGAAGTGCTGCTGCACGTTGCGAGCGCTTTACCGGACGCTGCACAGCAGGAGCAAGCGCTAGATGCAGCGACGCAGCTGCTGAAGAGCAACGAACTGGACGAGAACTGCTCTCTGGACGGTCAGTACTAGTAGTGTCATTTGATCCTTCATTCCAGTTCATGGTATGCATGTGGACGGCAGCGCTAGATAGCTGCACGCCCGAAGTGCTACGAGCGCTGCGGGCGCTTTACCGGACGCCGCGCAGCAGGAGCGAGCGCTAGATGCAGCGACGCAACTGCTGAAGAGCAACGAGCTTGACGAGAACTGCTCGTTAGACGGTCAGTACTAGTAGTGTCATTTGACCCTTTATTCCAGTCCATGGTATGCATGTGGACGGCAGCGCTAGATAGCTGCACGCCCGAAGTGCTGCTGCACGTTGCGAGCGCTTTACCGGACGCTGCACAGCAGGAGCGAGCGCTAGATGCAGCGACGCAGCTGCTGAAGAGCAACGAGCTGGACGAGAACTGCTCTCTGGACGGTCAGTACTAGTAGTGTCATTTGATCCTTCGTTCCAGTTCATGGTATGCATGTGGACGGCAGCGCTAGATAGCTGCACGCCCGAAGTGCTGCTTCGTGCTGCGGTAGCTTTACCGGACGCCGCGCAGCAGGAGCGAGCGCTAGATGCAGTGACGCAGCTACTGAAGAGCAACGAGCTTGACGAGAACTGCTCGTTGGACGGTCAGTACTAGTAGTGTCATTTGACCCTTTATTCCAGTCCATGGTATGCATGTTGACGGCAGCGCTAGATAGCTGCACGCCTGAAGTGCTACTTCGCGCTGCGGGCGCTTTACCGGACGCTGCACAGCAAGAACGAGCGCTAGATGCAGCGACGCAGCTGCTGAAGAGCAACGAGCTGGACGAGAACTGCTCTCTGGACAGTCAGTACTAGTAGTTTCATTTGACCCTTAAATTCCAGTGTAAGGTATGCATGTGGACGGCAGCGCTAGATAGCTGCACGCCCGAAGTGCTGCTTCGTCCTGCGGTAGCTTTACCGGACGCCGCGCAGCAGGAGCGAGCGCTAGATGCAGCGACGCAGCTGCTGAAGAGCAACGAGCTTGACGAGAACTGCTCTCTGGACGGTCAGTACTAGTAGTTTCATTTGACCCTTCATTCCAGTCCATGGTATGCATGTCGACGGCAGCGCTAGATAACTGCACGCCCGAAGTGCTGCGAGCACTGCGAGCGCTTTACCGGACGCCGCGCAGCAGGAGCGAGAGCTAGATGCAGCGACGCAGCTGCTGAAAAGTAACGAGCTGGACGAGAACTGCTCGTTGGACGGTCAGTTCAGTTATATTATCATTTGACCCTTGTCACCCCTGGTGTTCCCCTGTGTTCACTCCCTGGATATCCATCATCAGATCATAGCACTGTATATCCCTGGCAGGAAACCAAGGCGAAGTTACCTCGTTTGTATGAAAAAACACCTTAATCCCTAGACAAAGTTGATGTGTGTATATTAGATATAACATTATGGCCTCCTCTATAACGTCAAAAGGAGCGAACTACTTGTTTTCCAAGCTCAGGGAGGTCGTACACTTTCATCTATGCCACCTGTAAAGTTGTTATTGGGCACCGAACTTAGCAGAGAATCACAATTTAAATATTTGGGGCACATTGTCACCGAGAACATGTCTGATGATTGTGATATAGAGCGTGAGAGGAGAGGGTTGGTAGTCAGATGCAACATGCTGGCCCGCAGGTTTGCAAAGTGTACACAGGAAGTGAAGATCTTGTTGTTCAAGGCCTTTTGCCAATCATTTTACTCCTGTAGCTTGTGGGTCAAGTACACACAAAAGACCTTTAACGCACTCCGCGTGCAATATAATAATGCTTTCCGGATGTTGATGAAGACCCATGTCTTCCCCGATACTGTAGTGCGTCAGGTATGTTTGCGGAGGCCCGAATTGATGACTTTTTCGCCATTATTCGCAAGCGTATTGCCTCTATGCGGCACAGAGTTCGGGGAAGCTCTAACAGCATCCTGATTGCAATAAAGGATAGACCAGACTGCCCTATCGCTAAGCATTGGACCCAGCCAGATGCACATGTACGGGTCACGTAAATAATTAAATTAATGTAAATTAAAATTAACTGTTATTCGTTTTGTTTTCAAGTTACTAACATAGTTTAAGTAATACTAACAAGTATGGATGTAATATCTGAAATAAATCTTACATTATATTATATTATTATCATTTATGTACATATTTCTTTCAGTTATTTAGTTCGCCTATAGTTTAGGACTAAATCAATGAAAATTTATTTATTAATTTAATTTTTTTGCAGGCATGGAGCGTTGTTGGACCTACCTCTCGGCTATGTGGTCAGCTTTGAACCTGAACTCGGTAGAGGGCGCGGCGGTCGACAGAGAAGCGGTCGTGCACGCTAGCTGTGCGCTAGATGCGCTAGCTCGAGCGCTGCAAGCGGACGCTACAGCGCTGACTCATGTGCTGCAGGTAGCTATCTAGCGCTAGTTATATACAACGTGTTACTAAATCCCTTAAAAACGAATATGGCAGATAGGGACCGTCAAACTTAACAACTTTTACTAAATGATGATGAATGTTTAATGAAAAATTCTTTATTTAAATAAGCTCACATAATAAGCATTTTTAAATCGTCAATTCCTTTACCCTACCACCCATTATGACGTCTTTTAGCTGACAAGAAAAATGAGCGCTAAAAACTTATCAGCTTTATCAGATGGAACGATATTTACAAATATGTATATCGCTTCCAGACATTACATTAACAATAACATAGATTAACAAATAAATAACATTATTTAATCAGCTCATTTCTTGATGAATCAATTTACAGGGTTCAAGCTAAATAGAAAATTTAAATCATCAAAAGTCATTCTTCAGTCTAGGCTGTTATATAAAAAAATTACAATTCAATATACGTTAAGATAGGGAGTCAGAAGTAGACCCCATTCCCACTTGCAGCACCCGATCACGAGCATGACGCATCAACCAGTACTATGGGATTCCCAATACTTTGGGATACCCAATACTTTGGGATACCCAATACTATGGGATACCTAATACTATGGGATACCCAAAACTATGGGACCAACTCTGAAATCCCGAGAAAAATATCATACGAAAGCATTTTTGCCCAAGCTGAAACAGAGACGCTTCGCTTGCGCTTTGCGCTCGCTCGGTCAATTAGGAACTCGATCTTGTCGGGGATAGGGGGACTGATTTTATAAGTACGTTAATACATAGTACGTTGTACGTTGAATATATCACTACTAACTTGTTCCCCGTTTATTCTCAGTCATCGGACCGGCAACAAGAGCTAGGGCTCCTGCATGAGGCCATCAGCAGTTCCAGTGCCTCCCTGCAGCAGCAGCTGAAGAGTGTTCGCCGCCGACTGCCGCCCGGAGTCAGGCTACATACAGTACCTATCGACACACAGGTAATAATAGTTATAAACAGGTACTTTGTTACACTATAGTCTAAAAAAGTAAAAAAACAGGGTTTCTAAACACAGTATGCGATCTGCTAATTCCAAAAAAACGGATGCTTGCGACTCGGCCCTGCGCTTGGCAACAAATACGTGACTGGTACCACAATCCGTCATACAGATTGCGACAATTAAGCGACAGTCGCTATTTTGAGACGGTTTCATAATACCACGACGAATAGTTTAGCTGTAGTATTGTAAACAAGTGCTGGGTCTCCTGCATAAGGCCATCAGCAGTTCCAGTGGCTCCCTGCAGCAGCAGCTAAAGAGTGTGCGCCGCCGATTGCCGCCCGAAGTCAGGCTACACACAGTACCTATCGACACACAGGTAATCATTATCATCATCATAATCATAATCATCATTATCATTATCATTTTGATCCTCTTTTGGGTCCATTGCTAGACATTCGTCTCTTCTCTTTAACAAATTCGGTCAAAAAGGGTCCAATTTTGCGCCTTCGTCATCAATTAACACAGCGTAGGAGAGTTGATAAAAAAGTAAAGAACATAGTTTCTAAACAGAGCATAAATTGCGCCCTGCTTATTCCAAAACTAGATGCTTGCGTTGCGACCCGGCCTTGCGCTTGGCAACAAATACGTGACTCCTACCACAATTCGTCATACAGATTGCGACAATTAAGCGACAGTCGCTATTTTGAGACGGTTTCATAATACCACGATGAATAGTTTAGCTGTAGTATTGTAAACAAGAGCTAGGTCTCCTGCACAAGGCCATCAGCAGTTCCAGTGGCTCCCTGCAGCAGCAGCTGAAGAGTGGGCCCCGCCGATTGCCGCCCGAAGTCAGGCTACACACAGTACCTATCGACACACAGGTAATCATTATCATCATCATAATCATCATTATCATTATTATCATCTTTTTAATCATCTTTAGGTCCATTTCTAGACATCTCGACAATTCGGTCAAATAGGGTCTAATGTTGAGCCTTCGTCTTTCATTTATGTACAGCTATAAATATACACAATCATTATCATTATCACCATCATTATTTGTCTAATGACCATATTACTAAACAATAGGAGTATTTAGTATAGTAATCATTAGACACGTGATGATCATACAGCATCATTTGCTTACTGAATATAGTTTAATAGTTATGCCACCATAATCTGTTTGTAAGTCATTTCTTCGCTAAGATTTCGTAGTAAAAAAACTTTATTTGGGTACTTAAAAACTACCTAGCTAGTCGATTTTACAGAATGTTTTAGCTTAAGTGTTATAATCTTACAAGGGTATTTTTTTATTTGTCGATTAAACAAACCCATTAAAAAGTTTCTTTCGGTTTTGTCACAGTTGGTGGAACGTCTCCGTACAGAGTGCGCGTCCACGCTATCCCGTTGCGTGCGCGCAGTGTGCCTCGCGTCGCGCGCCGCGTGCGCGTGCGCGGCGACCGCGGGCGAGCGCGGAGACCCCGCGCCGCTGGCGCACGCCGCGTTACAGCAGCTGTGGGCTGCCGCGGTGGATAAGGTGTACCAACAAGTAAGTGTATTGGGAGGGTGCGAAGGTATAATAATCGATCGCAGCGCTCATGGTGGCATAAAGTAGAAATAATGAAGGCTCTGTAATCTGTTTGGAAACGATATTTAATTTATTACTAGCGATACAGGAACCATTATATATGTTTATTATCACTTAGTAAAATTATTAAAGTAGCTTTATCCTCTTGTTTTACAAAATCGACAACTAAAAAGAAGTAAACAAACCCTGATATAACCAAAATAAAACACTCTTTTTGAATAGATCTTACTTGCCATATTTAATTTAAATGACCAAAAATGATTTCAAAACACTTTGTCCACCCAAATCATAGTAATTTTGAAATTTACATTAATAATACAATATGTATAGTATTTTTTAACATTTTGTCACAATGCCGCCATTACATATCAAAACGTCAAAACGGTCAGGTCAGAGCCAACAAAGTTGCAACACGCTAGGTGGCGCTAAAAGCGTGCACGGAGCCAATACAGCGAGGCGATTGGAAATGTCGCTGACACAAGAAATGGATAGGTTGCCCCTAGCATCTTGTATGCTCGTATACATACATACATAATGCTTCACAAGATATTATATAACACGTCCAGTTATACGAGTATACCGGGTGTAACAAGACCCTCAACGAAGCCGAGGTCTACGTATTCTGCCCATCATCAGGATCTTTTTTGTCTTTCAGACTATACCTGGGAAACCAATAACTATGGAAACAATATCTTGTTAAATCAATACAGAAAAATATTAAAAGGTCGAAACATCTCTTATTTTTGAAGATTTAATTTAGTTTAACAAAGTTGTCTATGGGCGTTACCTGGGTGTAAACCTAGCCGACTGCTGGGTTGACAAAATCGGGTCATTTGCTCATCTCTAGTCTGAAAACAAGTTAAAAAACGATAAGGTTGATATTTTTGTCAAATGTTAATGGTATTTTGGATAGGTTGAACGCTCAAATCATTTGATATTAACCGTACTATTATTTATTTATAGTGACCAACCGAAGTTTCGGTTTCGGTTTCGGGCAAAAAAGCTAATTGCGACCTCAGACCAAATAAAAAAGTAAAGACGGAGTCTTCCGACAAAGCGTTGAGGCATGTAAAACTACGCCTTGGCTGTGTACATACACAGTATACGCACACACATGTAACGAAATTACGCCTTGGCTTTCGTTCGTCTTCCATATCGAACCCTGCCGCCCGGCCCCGGCCCGCCTCCTAGTACGCACACATGTACCATCAAAAACCGGCCTCACTTCGTTGTTCGCAACCACTGCGCAACGCTCCATCTTCCTTTTTTATTTGATCTGAGATTGCGACCAAATATTAGCCGAAACTTTAGGCTCGGCCGACACTCGGATTTCGTGAATTGGCTTTGATAACTTTTTGAACATGACTGGAAATCTCAAAACCATTTCGAGGAATAAGCTTTCGGTACAGTGTCTACTAATTAAATTTTAAAATAAGTCTATATTTTAAAAGATATTTATAATATTCAATAAAAAGCTTTAACCTTCAAATGACCTTCATATGACGTCATCACATACAGATCTCCCAGCCATAATAAAAAAAGAAAAAAGTGCAAAGACAATTTTGACAATGAACTTGGCATTAGGGATGGTGGAAGGTGGAAGTGAAAAAATATCGATATAGGTAATATTTCTCAGAAAAAAATGGGATGAAATGGGACGATGACTAAGTAATGGATTCTAATTTTAAGGTATTGTAAAACATAAAAAATAGCAAAATAAACCCCTACGCGAAATTTTGACTCGATTTGACGAATTTTACGATAATTTTTAAGACTCAAAGTTGGAAAAAATCAAAATGCTCCAGTGACAAAATAGTGTCGACTATTAGAATCCATACGTAATTACCAAAAAAAATGTTTTGAAAAAATTATTGTAAAAACATCTATCGATATATCAGAGTATTTAATATCGCCCGAAAAATATCGATGAACTTATCTCGTAATTTTTTCCACATCCCTACTATTAAATGTTTGTAAATAGAAATAAAGTATGCACATATTTTCACAATGTTTATTATGTTATCCTGCAAATTTATCAGTCCACAAGCAATCGTTACAATTTCATCCATGTAGCCTACATCCAAAATAGACACAATATATACAATACATTTCGCAATTTGGGTAGATTGGGCGTGTCAGTTTTTACAAAGTTTTTCAGCAGAGTTTCCACTGGTAAGCTTTTTTATTATAATTTTACCACCTCAAAAATTATTGCGGCAAATTAAGAAGGTAGGCTAGAACCGTCACAACTGGATTAAATGAATAAAATAGAAGAAATATTAACTATAACTTATTTGTTTACAAACAACCATAAAGTCATTATGACAGTTAATGACACTTGGCCTTTCTTTTTCTATAAGTAGTTGGCAAAGGTTTTCTTCTTAAATTTTCATGCCACTAATGACGTCATTCCGGTTGACCATATCCGCTCGACAAATATATTTATAAAAAAATAAATACGGGACCAAATGTTAAAATATTCAAATTAGTTTCTTAAATTGGCCTAATCTGTAGTAAAAAAATATAAAAAAAATACCTTTTATTTTTTAATCAAAGCCAATTGTCGCGCGTCCGAAATTTCGGTTTTGGCTGGAATTTCAGTTTCGGTCGGACACTTATTATTTATTCTGTACTTAACCTTCCACAGGATGACCATGGCCCAGTGCGCACCATCAAGCACGCCATAGCACAAGTGGCCACCGAAGTCAACAAACTGGCCACCTTCGCGCAAGACAAGGAGTATGATATGATGTCTCTTACCAACGTGCACGCAGATAAGGTACCGAATAAAGCCTAGTCTGTTTGACCACGTTATGTGCCAATAGGCTTGTTTCCACTAAGAATAAATCGGCTAGCATAAGGTTTCTAATGATTAATCATGTAAAATAGTAACCAAAAAAACACTTTTTTCATTAAAATAAATAAAGATTACCAATATTTACGGAAAATTAAATCGGCGAAATTGGCCATTTAATCACTCAGAGACGCGTGACGTCACGCCTCGCGAATCATTTGTTGTTGCTGTCATTTTCGATGACGACGACGACGTTTTCGAATAAAAACAATTGACGGTCATAAACAAACACGAATGTTTCGCGAGGCGTGACGTCATTCAAGACGCCATGACAGTTTTGGCGTTTTTCGATGTCATATTGAGTTCTTTTCTTAAAACGCAAAATTCATAGGTAAAATGACTTATTTTTCTTAAAACAATATATTTTTGGGGTAAAATAAATACCAAACTTTATTTTTAAACTATTTTCCAAATTTTGTCAACTAGCCTATAATGTACCTACAATAGCGAGTCACGAGCTAATGTTGAACCTTAAATATCCAATGTTTAAACACGGTTAATTTTTAATTAAATCTAAAAATGAAATAAGTGTATCTCTTCCCTATTCTAATCGACTATGTACAGTTAAAAGTTTCAATAGTAATAATTGATCAAGATATTGAGGTTTGTCTATGTCCCAAAATTTGACTGATTTTTGGATTTAGAGCTCATTCATAGAATTACACGCGCGTAATCAAAAGAGACTAGATAGTCTCTAGACTGTTTGCCTACGTAAATAATGAAAAGAACCTACGCACGCGTCTTGCTATTTTTGTGAGTTTGCCGATTAAGGCTCCGATATGCGAAATCATTTGTCTCTGTCTTTTTCTTTACTTGTAAAGAGTATGGAAAATAACCTCACTTCTGCACTTTTTCGATGTTTTTCGTTGTTTTTTCATCATTATATTTAGTACAATTATCTTTCTTGAAAAAAGTTATTGGAGCAACTGCACAGTACGTTAAAGTGTATTTTGATGTAGAATTCAATACGTTTCCGCTATTATTTACGCCAAAAATATGGCCCGCGACAAGCGCTTTTGATGATATTCTGATATTTTTTTCCAATCATCTGTGAGGTTTATACGCAATTTAAAACTTGTAACAACTAGATAGTCTCTTTAGCTTGTCGTATATTTTTTTTGTGGCTACAATTTTACGTTTTCTATATAAAAATATGGCCCGCGCAAACCATGTTTTCCTATTATGGCCCCCTCATCAAGATTTATTTCCGATATTTTCAAACTATTAATTTTTATCTGCACGTCCATATTCAGAAACGTTGTCTGATATCCCCATTTCATTTTTAGATATACATAAAAAATTACGGTGAAGAAAGAGACGTCATAAATCTTAACAATAATTACGTAAACCATTGAATGTCTTTCAGCCTGTCCCACCGGTGGTACTCCGTGCCCAACTAGTGAAGAAGCAGTTGGACGAGACTAAGACGCTCACCATCAAACTGGAGAACAAGGAAGCAGACATTAAAGAGCTTAGGAAGGCTTTCAAGGTAAGAGATATAGCTAGAACAATACGTAAAGTCTGTTCATCCTTACTTGTTACTTGTCTTATTTAGTAAACAGTTTTTGACAGTTGTCATACGTCTTTTAAACTTAAATCGTTATTTAAAAATATGTTAGTAAGTTTATGAAATTATTGTTAATTTATTAATAATTTATTTCGTAATCTATGTGTGGAAAACTATTTGTAGTATTTTATAAATGATTATTTCAATAAAGAGTTGGGTGAAGATTGTTTACCATATAAGACAAGTAAGGATGGACAGACTTAGGGCTTATTAATTTCTGACATTTTACTTACGAATATAATAAAAAAAGGCAAGTTATATTAATCCTGTTACTCAAGCTTACGCGCTCACTAGACATGAAATAAAACACTTTTTTACCGTTTTAGCGTAATTCAATGATAAGAGTGAATAATTAAATCTTTTGAATTTGGAACAAGTGCGCATCATATTACTATGTACAAAAAAAAACAAAACATGCTGAAAGTTCCTGGCTGCTATGGAGCTATTCCATAGAGCTACAGTTACACAATTAAAATAAAAAAAAATAACCCGCTAAATTAATTAGGTTCTTTTTAGTGTCTTGTCTTTGGGTTCTTTTCTATATATTAGAGGGAGATTAGATGTTCAGTCTTGCATCAGTCCATTCAATCAGTCTGACAGGATCTTCAGTCTGGAAAAAATCAAAGTCTAATGGACTGATGCCAGACTGATCATGTAATTTCCCTCATAGCGTGGTTGTTTTATGTCATTGGAAAACTTCTAGTTTCACTATTTTCTAATGTTTAAATATTACCGATTACCTACCTAAATAATAAAATGTGATAACTGTAAATACTAGAGGTATAAGTACTGCTATTTGGTTTCTCGCATTCAATGGTAAAAAGTAGAGTACACAACTCGTGAAAAAAAAATTCATCTCGATCCTTTGTATCCTTGCTTCGCTCAGAAATCCTTGCCAGCTTTCGGGATCCAAATTAGTCCTTCGAACTAAATTCCCTCTTTTTTCACTTGTTGTATGATCTACTATTATTTATAACAAATATATCGTTTATACAGGCGAAACAAGAAGAGTTGTCCGAAATGCAAATAAGGCGGGAGTTGGGCGAGAGGAAGTTGACCGCCGCCGCGAGAGACTCGGAGTTGCGCGCCGAACAACTGCAGCGGCGGCTGGACGACACGCAGAACCAACTCAAGAGGTAGGCTGTTGTATAGTATTGTGCGGGATAACTAGTGAAACAAGGAGAGTAGTCCGAAATGCAAATAAGGCGGGAGTTGGGCGAGAGGAAGTTGACCGCTGCCGCGAGAGACTCGGAGTTGCGCGCCGAACAACTGCAGCGGCGGCTGGACGACACGCAGAACCAACTCAAGAGGTAGGCTGTTGTATAGTATTGTGCGGGATAACTAGTGAAACAAGGAGAGTAGTCCGAAATGCAAATAAGGCGGGAGTTGGGCGAGAGGAAGTTGACCGCTGCCGCGAGAGACTCGGAGCTGCGCGCCGAACAACTGCAGCGGCGGCTGGACGACACGCAGAACCAACTCAAGAGGTAGGCTGGTTTATAGTATTGTGCGGGATAACTAGTAAAACAAGGAGAGTTGTACGAGATGCAGATAAAGCGAGAGTTGAGATTTTTTGTCAGCTTCATCCACTAATCTTGCCTGTCTTGTCTATAATAAAAGAAACGGCTGGGCAATGGATTTGGAGCATGTATGTGAGCTTTCAAACAGCGAGACCCGCTAATTAAAAATGCCTGTTGCAGTATACAGCCGGCCCCACGCCTGTTTAAGTCGTAAATAAAATGTCTGTTAAATGTATGTGGTAACAATAGGTGTGGTTGGCTTTCGCTCGCGCCACTCGGAGACATTGATGTTAAACCCGTAGCCCGGATATCCACTACTCAAACTCGTAAACTCCGGGACAAACACGGAGCCCTAATTAGGACCCGTATTTATAAACCGCTCTCAAAGTTGAGAGCTATCTTGAGATCATATTTGAGATGCTCTTCTTATAGGAACAGCATCTGAGGTATGATCTTAAGGCTGTAGACGCGCATCACGTTCCATTTTTAAATTTTCAATACAAATGATCAAAACAACTCTGCGCGAGCCGTAATGAGGGCGAAGTTTAAGAATTCCTATTAAATAGATATTAGTATATACAAAACACGCAATACATTAGACAAATACCTCATTATTCCTAAGAAAAATAAAAAAATACTTTAGATTCTGTAAATACCAGTAAAAAAACATGTCAAAGTGTACCAATTTGAGCATTTATTAACACTTTATTTCTCTGTGATTAAAAACATTTTTCAAAATTGTCTCTCTATAGGGAACTCCTTGACAATACAAACAATAAATGAAAAAATAAATATGAGTCGTATTCTTATTTGTTACAGCTGAAACGTTTTTGAAAAATACCTCTGACAAGCAAATTTGAAATTCCACTTGAACAGATTGTCTTCGTTTTAAAATACCTGACAATTTATTATGCTTTTCTCTCTATACGGCACTAATTTAAGCATTTTGCTTCCTAAAACTAAAGTTTACATCAATAATAATGCTTTCATTCTTTAGATAACTTCATTGGAAAAACACTAATTTCGTTAAAATGCAAATATACAGCCTTAAGATAGCTCTCAACGTTGTGAGTGGCTTATAAAAACGGGCCTTAGGCCGCGAATACATCTGCAAGAACTTCTGCGAGAACTTACACTGACAGCCTGTTACATAGTAGTTTGTGAACGCGTGACAAACTGTCGCCAGTGCATATGCTATTAGTTAACACTTATAAGCAGTAGCTTGACAGTAGTCTGACAGGCTGTGGGACACTTCTTGCAGGTGAAAACCCGGCCTTAAAGTCGCATTACTAATTTCCCAGCAAAAATGTAAACAAAGGTGTTGTCAGAACAAAACAACACAAAAAGAAATCAAGAAATAAACACACTTACATGTTTTTTCATCACAAACCTAATAAAAATAGATTAGGTAAATATTCTGAATCATGAGTTTTACGGCAAAAACGGTAATATAATTTAATATTTCATAATAACAGTTTTATAGTAGAAAACATTTTTATGATGCTGTGCACACATCGACTGCAAACCGTACACATCAACCTTTGGTATTTTAAAAAAAATATATAATAATTAGTATTACGAGTAGTAGCTTTAGTAGTAACATTTGTCTTATGGTATTGGGGGGAACTGGCGAAGATGCTACGTAGTTTTTGTACTTTACATACAGTCAATATCTAAGTATTTTATTCTTATAAGTTCGTTTCAAGAACTTTTAACATCAAAAATTATGATAGGTTATAAAGATACAATTTCCAATTACCATCCTACTTTAAATTACCCTAGATGACATTATATTTATTATGACTCAAAATATAACGAATTAAAAAGTTATAAAAGTGACCAAATGTTCTCAATATCTGAAAATGTCACTATCAGGGTCAGTTTGTCAATTTGACAGTGACGTTTCTTTGTTTACATTTTTGCTGGGAAATTAGTAACGTGACTTTGAGTTGTGCGTGAGTTGGCTAGAGTTGCGCGCTGAACAAGCCGGGGCGGTTGTACGACACGCAGATTTTTTTATGCACTACGGGAAAGTGCTTGGCCTTCACCTCACCTGATGTTAAGTGACGATAAGGCCGAAGGTGGAAGCGCACTACACCCGGAATCCTCACCACTGAGGAACTGGCTATCTTACCTTTACTGCCGGAACACTACAATTATTATTGTGGTTATGGCGTCAGACTTAGGTAAGATCGTAGTAACTAGCCAGGAGGACTTGAAATAAGCCCTACCACCGACCAAACAACATGTACCTCCTGGGTATCGAACTCGGGACCCCTGCGTCTTACACGGGTGGGCAAACCTAGACCACAAAGGCGGTATATGACGTTGTCCAATCTTTTTTCATATTTTTTTAATTTGCAGAAAAGAAAAAGAATTTGAAGAGACGATGGACCACCTCCAACAAGATATAGACTCTTTGGAAAGCGAACGCGGGGCGTTGCGAGATAAACTCAAGTTGTACGCTAAACGAGGCGGATCGCACCACGGTATGTGTCTTATTATTTATTTATTATTATATAAGGTGAATTTTACAATTACAAGTAGAATTATAAATGAAAGTTATAATATAAATGATATTGTGTGTTTTATAATCAGAAGTGTGACGTATGTTATTGCTTTTATGGATGGTACAACGGTATGTGTCTTATTTATATGAGTAGAAAGGTAGAAATTACAGTGACAAGTGAAAGAGAGAAATGTTGTTGAATTATTGGTTACTAGCGGCTGCCCGCAACTTCGTCTGCGTGGAAAGTTTTTTTGGAAAGTAGCTTTAATTTCGGGATGAAAGATATGTCCTTCTCTGCTGTACCCCTGACAACGTGTGTGCAAGATTTCATTATGATCGGTTCAATAGTTTAGACGTGAAGGCCTAACAAACAAACAAACGGAGTATTGCTTTGCATTTATAATATTACTAAGGATTATGAGAGCCATTGATTTATGTTGAATTGAAATTGTTATATCAATTTTGTTTTATAGATTTGTTGCTGCTAAGTAAGTCTGGTTTGAATGTGTTTGCTATAATGTGTGATAAGATAACGATGGGTAGTAATCTTTATTGGAGATGATTTTTTTAATTCTGCGGAAAGATTTCGACAATGTCTTTCAATTCACACCTAATGTTCGAATTACCAAACACACTACCTATTTGTATGCGAATTTTTATACCCAAATTATATATATTTTTACGAATATGCTTTTTAGATATCAGAAAGTTGTTAATCATTATAAAAATTTGCGTCTCCAAAAAAGATTACAGGCCACCAAATAGGATTTAAAACTTTTTTGAAAAGAAGTGTTTTTTTCTAAATTAAAATGTGTGGAGTTTTACTAACGAATTTGTATGCGCGCGCAGCTACGTCGCCGGCGCCACCAGTACGGGACTACGCACGTGAGGCGTCATCTATCATGATAGCATGTACTAACTGACCACGATAAACTCAGACTAATTTATGCATAAACAATAACAAAAACTGCTCAAAAGTAAACAGGGGCCAAATTAATCTGATTTTATTTGAATTTGATATTGTTCGAAAGCTGTAATGGACAACTTGCCGACTTTCTCCTATCTGCCGTGTGTCAGTAAGAATTAAAAAAAAATTGGCGTTCCAAATAAAATATGCGTTTTTGACAGGTGTGTGACAGCGAATATCATTTTAAATGGAGAAGGCAACTGTCAAAGCGGCGGTACGTATGCTTGTTCCACAAAAACCGCCAAAACAGAGGGCTTTTACTTTAAAAATCGCTTTATAGCTTTAAAATGACCAAATTTTAAGCTGTAAAAATGTTGGCATTATCAGATTTCCGAAAAATCTGGATACTAAGAAAAAAAAAATATTTTTTTATTTTATTTATTTATTACACACATCTATCTTTACAGGTACACCCAATAATAAAATCAGTAAGAATAAAAACGCCTTAATTTGGCTTTCAGTTCCAGCATTAGCATTGTAGAATAGTCTTTTATATCCATTTTGGGTCTTTTCGATAAAAAAACACCACAAAAGAAATACCAATTTACCTATCCATTTGTTCTGAATGTCTACTGTCTTAGGAACAAGCGTACGCAGCGACATACACGCTGAAATTTTAATCATTTGGTTCCCGCCGTGTGGTGGTTCCACTCATGATTACAAGCAACTTTTACTATGGGGCCATCTCTCCTGCTCGCAAAAAAAAAACAGCTGTTCCATACAAAAGTGCAGTACCCACTCGACCTTAATGTATGGAACAGCTGATGTTTTTTTGCGAGCAGGAGAGTTAGTCCCATAGTAAAAGTTGCTTGTAATCATGAGTGGAACCGTCACATGGCGGGAACCAAATGTTTAAAATTTCAGCGTGTATATAAACTTTGCGTTGTCATCCCCGTTGTCACATGATTTAATGAATAAGCCTAGGGAATTGGTATACCCAATACCTATTAAAATAATTAAATTTATATCTAACTTCATTCATATTATTAATATCTTGGTCAGTTAGCAAAGCAAAAGCTTTTTGACAATTTTTTTTATGTCAGATCGCTTCCAAAAATAATATCACCAATAACCAGCATGCCTTCCCTTAAACATTCTTTTTTTTCGTTCTGCATACATATACATACATATTTAGAAGACGTATACAGAAAAGTCTTTATATGAAAGACCAATATTAATGTATACAAAATTGGCATCAAAACGTATATTTTTTTAAAACAAAATTCTTTTTTTGAATACATAGCGGCGTTGACTCCTGTGGCACCGCCCAAAGAAGTCATTCGTAAGAAAAAAAAACATATTTCCTTATGTTTTATTGTGTTATCGATGTTGCATGGTAGGTCGATGTGTTATTATTTGCATCTACCTATAGATACCCTTATTTTTGAATAATTTCTGTCGCCTGTAACACACCTCCGCCGCGAAACAATACCAGCGAAACCGCAGAAGTTCCGCCAAGAGTTGTCTTCTATCGACGACGATATATGACGATCACATCTACGTAGTAAGCCAGTAAAATTTTACAAAAAATTGTCCTAAAAACGCAAAACGCTATGCAATGCTGCATTTTTAGTATGTTATTCGGACCCCAGTGTAAATTACGTTTTGCAAGCAAAACAAAAGTTGTGCTACCTGCGTAATACGAGAAAAACTGCAAAAAAAAAAACCGTTTTTGCAAACTATGGGCCTTTGACATTAGTTGTTTTATCATTTTGAAAGTATATTAAATTTGAAACAATTAAAGCTAAACCACAGCTCCGTATGTCTAATAGTTTTTTTAGACATGATGCTTGAAAAAAATATACTCACCGGCACATCTAACTGCCCACAACGTTACTTTCATAAAAAAGGTTGTGCATTTCTGCAATGATTTGCTCATTTTTCGAATAATAATGTCAAATAAGTATAGACACCTCTCAATTTATACAGAAAGAGGGTAAGGTAAACCAATTTCCTCATTCCATACAATGACAATATGGAACTAAAATTATGCATTGCTTTACTGCATTTTAGCGAAATTGAGAGGTGTCTATACTTATTTGACATTCTTATTCGCATAAGGAGCACCTGAATCATCTATAAACATACAAATCATTGCAGAGATGCTTAACATTTTTTATTTTTTAGACTGAAGTCGTATCTTGTAAATAATAATCGAACGTGAAAGATGCATGCATCATAGTTAAATCTATGCGTTAGAACAAACTGTTTCGCAATTGTTTCGCTTGTCATACAATTGATAAGCCATTACGTAATCTACTGTGTGCCTACGGTGTCCGCGGAGGTGTGCTACAGGCATGACAAGTTTCTTAGAACTAAAAGCGTTTCGAATAATACTCGTAATAAAGATTTCTTTAAAGTAAAGATATAATTAAAGTATTCATAAGAGACAATCTGTTGATTATTTTTTATCTTTGTCACATGTAAAGAACTACGGGGTGATTTTTTGAACACTCTACAAATTTTGTGATGTGGCTTAGACTGTCAAACTTTGTCAATGGGACCAACTTGATCATTGCAAAAAAATAATCAGCTATTCCATAGAAAACGTCAATATCTACTCAACCAAAATGTATGGAACAGCTGACGATTTTCTTGCTCTGATTAAGTTGGTCCCATATACAAAGTTGTTTAGTTTGACGGTCTAAGCCAGCGGTTCCCAAATTCTTTTGGCTGCGGAATCCGCCGTTTTTTGGCGGAACCCTAGCTCAAGTTAGAAGTAAACAAACTATAACATTGTATTTTTACGTGAAATCACACCATACTCAGGTTTTTTAGCTTGGTGTTCGCATTTTGTAAGTATAATTGACTTTAAAAGATGGACTTTTTAAGATAAAAATATGTATTTATTTGGAACAAAAATATATTTACTTAACTCTTGACAGGGTTCCGCGGAACACCATTCGCGAATCGCTGGTCTAAACCACACCACAAATTATTAAAATATGCTAATTATTAGAGTTAGTTTGGTAAAAACTGGGGATTTTACCCTACAAGTTCTCAAAGTCAATCCAAGATTGGCTGAAGGCAAGTTTGTCAGAGAGGTTTAAGGGAACGGCAAATCTAACTGTAATTAAAAAGTTTAACTAAGCTTCAACGATGGTCAGGAACTAATTCTAATGTTGTCTAAATTAATTTTTATTTTCGACGATAATGTGCATGATTGTACATACAAGTGACGTCATTGTGTTTAACGAAAAGTTTACATGTAAAAGAACCTGACTGAATTATGAGTATTGGTATTGGTATGAATATATTCCTTATTTTACAATCAAAGTGTAAAAGGTTCTTTACATGTAAACTGCAATGCTTTCAAAATAGAGAAGAAAAATCATTCTTTTGTTTCTTTTTTAATATTATTTTTTCTAAGTGTACTTACCTATATGGTCTTTCTTATAAAAAGTTATTAATCAACACAATGTAATCAAATATTTTTTTAACTAAAGATAAAAATAATTTAAACATTATTAATTTACCTAATTTAAATTTATTTTATTTTATTTAACTAAATAAAATGTAAGTAATTAAGTTGTTCAGAAGTTAATATATTTTAATATTATTTGTTTATAAACTTTTTATAATTGAGACCATATTACCTCGTTTATTCCTAACATTAAGAATCCATAAACAATTAATATGATTTTCTTTAATTTAATGTTTAACAGTCATCCTTACACAGATTAAACATGGCTGCTTGTTCTGTTATGTGTTGTCTGTGGTGGTTGGTGCAGTCGATTCTGATCTTAGTCTCTTGTCTTTGGTTTTTTTCTGTATAATCTAGTGATTCGAATGGAGCTAATTTCCTATTACTTTTCGTTGAGTTGCTTAATACTATTATGTTGTGCTATTATCAGTTGCACAAATTCGATTAGTTATGTTCGTATCAAGCATATCAATGATACATTTAATAATAATAATAAAAGAAAATCTTATGTGACCACAGTGTGTCACATATATTAACTTTGTGAATAGCGTTTCATTTCTTATTGTCTAAAAATTATAATGACACTATTAATATACAGCTTGGCTATAAAGAGTTGAAATTAAACAAAATGGAACTAAAATTTTCATTACAAAATATAGTCAGTGTTGCCAAATTATTGGTGATTTTGACGTGTTTACGTAGAAAGTGGCGCCCTCAATTTTTGTCAACTCTTTATGGTCAATCTGTACTTACCTTCAAAAAAAAAAAATGATTTTAAAGTATGACCAAATGCTCAATTTTGAAATAATCTAAAACTTAAGGTATGATTCCGATCTCGGCAGCAGCAGCACTGTTGCCGCAGCAGTGCACTCCAAATTGAACCCTAATGTTACGTTTGAAAGGCTCAATTTGATGTGAGCGGAGAAGCGACGCGACACTGCTGGGGGCCTATTCTCGCGCACTGCGACACTTCTCGAATTCGAGATTATCTCTAATCACAAATCTCTATTGAAAATGTCACTAAAATCTCTATTGCAGCCAAAAAACTTATTCTCAGCAATTTTCGACATTACAAGTCGAAAGTCTTTGGAATCTCTACAATTTCTTGACTTTTTCGAGATATTTCGAATTTGACACTATGGCACGCGCCCGATGTCTGCCTGCAAGAAACGCAACGTTACTCGGTCACCCATCCCAAACCTGACCTTTTTACAAAGTTGTTTAACATTCGTTATCGAAGTCTCAATCGGTCACCCATCTCATACCCAGTCTTTGTAAACGTTGTTTTACATTGATTACTTCTGGCATCGTCGGTCACCCATCCCAAACCCGACCTTTTTTCAAAGTGGTTACCAGATGGTCACCCATCTGACTCACACCCAGTCTTATATTTTTTTTTACTTTCATCGCATCGCAGTCGCAAGCGGTCACCCATCCCACACCCGGCCATTCCCTAAAATTGCTTAACATTCGTCATCACAGTCTTAAATGGTCACCCGTGTAGTAACTGGTATCCGGCCTCTTCAAAAGTAGCTTAACATCCGTTATTGCTGTTCCAAACGGTCACCCATCTGATTCGTGACCATTTTCAAAGTGGTTACCAGATGGTCACCCATCTCACACCCGGCCTTATTTAAAGTTTTTTTACTTTCGTCGCATCGCAGTCACAGCCGGTCACCCATCCAACACCCGGCTATTTCTTAAAATTGCTTAAAATTTGTCATCGCAGTCCCAAATGGTCACCCATCTAGTAACCGGCCTCTTCAAAAGTAGCTTAATATTCGTTATTGCTGTTCCAAACGGTCACCCATCTCGTACTCGGCCTCTTCAAAAGTAGCTTAACATTCGTTATTGTAGTCCCAAATGGTCACCCATCTCATAAGAAAGAGACAATTCGACACTTCGACTAACGTAATGTTCGAGATATTCAATCTCTACTGCTATCGACCACACGTTGCATGTCGAGGGCTAGCCATATCTCTATGGTGACATTTCGAGAATACCAAAAACAAGTTTGAATAGACAAAATAGCGGATCCGCCATTTTATTTCGACATATCTCTATTTCGACATTTTGTCTATCGCGTGAGAATCGGCCCCCAGCGCAACACCACTTGACTGGTCCCCATACATTCTCTATAGGTTTATATGAGACTACATTCCGAGCCCGGCAGCAGTGCTTCGCAGCACTGTCGCGCAGCAGTGCTGCTGACATCGGAATCATACCTTTATAGTCCGTGAAATGGTGGACTTTGACATTTTGGGTGACAGAAAGTCTCTCTTCTTGAGTCATGAAATGACACCCATAAATGCTTAAATGCTTAGACAATTTCACACATCGCCATCTAGTCCCAAAATAAGCAAAGATTGTAACATGGGTGGCTAGACAACCTGATATATAGTAATATATAAGTATATATACTTTTTATTTTTTATATTATTATACATAGTAACACCCAGACCCGTCACAGAAATTAAAATTAATCGTTTCAATTTCTGCCCGGCCGGAGATCGAACCCGGGACCTCTTGCGTTGTAGACGGCATGTTGACCACTGCACCACTCAGGTCGTCAAGGGGACCGATTCTCGCGCACTGCGACATTTCTCGAATTCGAGATTATCTCTAATCACAAATCTCTATTAAAAATGTCACTAAGGGCTGGTTTACATTATCTTAGTCTTTAGTAGAGTGCTTTAGGTGAGTAGAAGTTCATTACGTGGTGTGTTTGACGTTCTTTTAAAATCGACGAACATGCCAAGCAATGTATTTCTACTCGCTACTCGACTCGGTCGTCTACTTGACTAATGTAAACCAGGCCTAAAATCTTAATTGTAGCCAAAAAACTTATTCTCTGCTATCACATAGATATATATATAAAATCACCTCCCAGGAGCAAAACCATACGGTATAATACTTATTCCTAACACCAAAATAACTCAATAATTTGATAACAAAGCAAAAGTTCCGATGTTCTCGTCTTTGTTTTCACCCAAATTTACGTCATAGCTTCGACCATTGACCGAACGAGCGCGATTTTCGATTCAGTTTTTCGATATTTTTTTTAATGGCAGAGAAAATTATATTTCAGCCGTTTCGGATAGTGTTCCAAAATGTCACAAAAACAAGGTCTACAGCTCATAAAACCACTAATTTTAATAATCCACTTTTTTATTTTATTTAAAAAATACCATAATTCCTTTTCCTACGTACTGATCAGAATCGACAGCACAGTCTTTTTATTGAAACAGTATTGTGTAACACTTGTATTGTACGTGTAGAAGAGACTCCAGTGAAGGTGGTGCCGGGCGCGGTAGTCGGGGAGGTCAACGAGGCTCTGCAGCATCAGCTCAAAGTGCTCAGCTGGTAAGTGGGGGGCAATGCGATGAATCACACAATGTGTACGATAACGAACTTCAGAGCGCTGGTGGGGATACAATACGTTTTAAATATACTCAACTTTGTCTAGGGATACAGGTGTTATTTTCATGCAAACGAGGTAACTTTGAAGCCTTGGTTTTCGGCCAGGGATGTACCGTGCTGTGATCTGATGATAGCCATCCAGGGAGTGAATGGAGGAGATTCAGATCGCAATACACACCCAACTGATCTGATCAGGGAGGGGACAGTTCTCTTGAAAAATATTTTATCAAAGAAACTAACGCCATCTGTTGTCTGTTGCTACTAAACTAAATTGACATTCATGACAGCAAACGTCAAATAGCACTTGACATCTCACAGAAAATGGCGACTGCATCTTGCGTACACGCGTGTTTGTAGCTCCTTCCATATTTTGTGAATTACGTCGGTGATATTCGCTGTATAAGTGCGTAGATATGAATGCTCTACAATCTTAGCTGAACACTCGATAGATGGCGCTGTCAAACAAGATGGCCATGATTGACTGCAAGAGGGCACTCTTTTCCCGAATAAATAATTATACTCTTTGGATCTGATCAGCATTCTAAAAGATTTATGGGTCAGAGTTCTCAGTTTCAGGATTTCCATACATTTTATTTTTCATGCTAATTTTGCGGTTTTTTTAAACATCTTTTTGAATATTGGTCAGATCAGTTGGGTGTGTATAGCGATCTGAATCTCCTCCATTCACTCCCTGAATAGCCATCATCAGATCACAGCACAGTACATCCCTGGCAGGAAACTAAGGCTTCAAAGTAACCTCGTTTGTATGAAAATAACACCTGTATCCCTAGACGTGTGTATTAAGGTTCTTTGTATCAGAAAACATATAACAAAGGTGAATGAAATTGGTTTAGTAGTTTCGGTTTCATTATCAATTCATTATCAAATTATGATAATTGCGATAATGTTTTGGTACTAATGAGTTTTTTTTCTTTACCATCTTTGTTTACTATAGAAGAAAAATTTGTAAGTTATTCGTTGTTTTTTTAGCCGGGCGTGTCATTGTATATACAACGTGTTATAAAATAACCCTTAATGCCGAATATGGTAGATAGGGACCATCAAACTGAACAACTTTTACTATGGGACCAACTCTGAAATCGCGAAAAAAAATCAGCTGTTTTATACAAAAATTAATAAAAAATATATGAAAATGTATGAAGTAACTGAGGTCCCATAGTAAAAGTTGTTCAGTTTGATGGTCCCTATCTACCATATTCGGCATTAGGGGTTATTTTGTAACACGTTGTACATCATATATGTAAAAAACCCTATCAGATCTTAAAAACCGGTCAAGAGCGAGTCGGACTCGCGCACCAAGGGTTCCGTACCATCATAATTGGACCATTAAACCACACTGAAGAATAGAATAATAAAATTAGTATTGCAGTTTTAGGTCAGCGCCATCTCTTGACCAATAGTGGAACTAATGTCAACTTTTTAAAAATTTGATAATTTCTAAAAAAGAGTGCTATATTGAGACATCGTTTTATTTTTCCTGTAATCTTTATATAAACTGCTATCACATAGAATTATTTCAGATTTTTCTCTTTGCAAACTTCAGAGATAAGGGGGGGGGAACGGTCATTTTTTTTACATTTTTCATCATAAGTCGAAAACTATGCGGTGTAGAAAAAAAAGAAAAAATGTTTAAAAACGTGCAAACGGCGTTCTTTCATATGATACCCCACATGTCCTAGTAGCCTCACTTCAAATTTTTAAGACCCCTTTTCAGGCCCTGCTGTAAAAAAGATATTTATTTTTTTATTTATTTCTTATTTGCAAAATAGTTGGGCAAATGTCATCTTAAACTATTTCAAATTTCAAGTTGATACCATTAGTAGTTCTCGAGATATCCAGCTGTGACAGACAGACAGACAGACTGAGTCACACCATAAGGGTTCCTTTTTTACCATTTTGGTACGGAACCCTAAAAAGGTGATAGTGTTCTGAAACTGAACAACATTCTCCATGGAAAAACGAAAAAAAAATTTCATACTCCCATACAAAATGTATTGGTCAGTTGAAAAATGAAAATGAAAATAATATAATCTTTATTCAAATAAGCTCACATAATGAACATTTTGAAATTGTCAAATTTTTTTACCCTACCACCCATTATGACGTCTTTTAGCTGACAAAAAAAATGGGTGTCACAACACACTATTCACCCAACTCTTTATTAAAATAATTATTTATAAAATACAACGAATAGTATTCCACACGTAGATTACGAAATAAATTGTTAATAAATTAACAACAATTTCATAAAGTTACTAACATATTTTTAAATAACGATTTAAGTATAAAAGACGTATGACAACTGTCAAAAACTGTTTACTAAATAAGTAAGGATGGACAGACTTTAGTTTACATTAGGCACATCTTATATATTTATTATCTGCTGGCAACAGTCTTAAATTCATCTTTTTAGGGTTCCGTAGCCTAAATGGCAAAAAACGGAACCCTTATAGATTCGTCATGTCTGTCTGTCTGTCTGTCTGTCTGTCCGTATGTCACAGCCACTTTATTCCGAAAGAATTAAGACTACACAGTTGAAACTTGGTAGGTTGATGTATTCTGTTAACCGCTTAACGAATTTAATACAAAAATAAGAAAAATAAAAGTTTAAGGGGGGGCTCCCCATACATGGAACTGAAACGGAAAAAATTTTTTTTCTTCAAACCAACACGTGTTGGGTATTTATAGATAGATCTTTAAAAATGACATTAAGATTCCTAAGACAACTTTTTCTCAAAGTCAACCGTTTGAAAGATATTCACCGCCAAAGTGGTAAAATGTGTGTCCCCCCCCCCTTTAACTTTTGAAGTAAGATAGTGATAAATCTAAAAAAAATATATGCTGTAGATCTTAATAAACACTTTCAACCAAAATTGGTTTGAACGAGATATAGTAATTAGTTTTTGAGATATAGCACATTTTCCAAAACCGCAAATATAACTTTGTCATTCATACCAACACTGAAAAACAAAGTTATTTTTACAGACGAAAAATTATAGGTGGTATTAAATATGGTATGGTATAAGGTAACTACGGAACCCTATGGCGCGTGGCCCGACACGCACTTGACCGGTTTTTTTTTTGTAAAATTTTACCCAAGTGGGTGGTTTCTTATAAGAAAATTATGGGCATCTTTCAGGAAATCACCCATTCATAGAGCTTAGTCTAGAGTGCTTTTAACTTTGCGGCGATGATGGTTTAGACAAAACCATTACAATTAATCGTGGTGTAATGATTTTGACCAAGCACGATTGAAAATCCGGTCTCGAGTAAAATCCGGGCGGAGTCCGGTCTGAGCCCTTAATATCCGGTCAAGACCGGATTTATCCGGTCTGATGGTAACCCTATTCCGGACTTTATTTTAACAAATATTAACAAATAAATTAAATTATAATTAAATCATTACTTAATGAATTTCAAAATTTAAATCAATTTACAGGGTTCAAGCTAAATTCAAAGTTTGAAGTTATTCTTTATTCTAGGCTGTTACAAGAAAAAAAAAACTTTACAATGCGTTGAGATAGGTAGTCGGTTGACCGACTTACTATAAAAAGGCGTAAAAAAAATTTGTTTTCCGACCTATGTTCCTTGGAGAATGTTGTTTCAGCAAAACTATCACCTGTTTCAGGATCTGACGGGGTTTTTTGATACATGATGTATAACTGCATTATGAACATTTAATAAACAATGTATTAACGGATGTAGGACTGTGGAACGCGAACGCGCAGCCCGCGTAGCGGCGTGCCGCCGCGCAGAACGCGCCACTTTGCTGAGCCTGCGGCCCCTGGAGCACCCGGGGGCGAAGCCCGCGCGCGCCAGGAGGCAGGCCGCCGCCGCGCTCGAGAGGGACTTGGCCGTGTTACACACGGTCAGTGTTATTTGAAAATTATATCTATAGATCTTTTCTATATTTTATTTATTTATTTATGAAGTACATACATACATAAAATATGATACATATTAAACAACTAGCGGCCGCCCGCGGTTTCACCCGTGTGGTTCCCGTTCCCGTGGGAATATCGGGATAAAAAGTATCCTATGTTTTAATCTAGGCTATCTACTATCTGTGTGCCAAATTTCAACCAAATCCGTTCAGTAGTTTTTGCGTGATTGAGGAACAAACATTCACCCACAAACAAACAAACCCACAAACTTTCACATTTATAATATTAGTAGGATAAAAATATACTTATTTTAACAATATAAAATCTGATATGTATCAAAATAGCGTACATAGCATTCTATCTAGCATCCATGTAATACAAATGTGTTTGGTAAAAGCCTTATAAAGCCGAATAACAGAAGTTCATCAAACTGAACAACTTTTACTATGGAAAAAAAATCAGCTGATTCATACATTTTGATATTTTCGTAATAAATTTTTGTATGACACGGCAAATTTTTTTTCGCGTTTTCAGAGTTGGTCCCATAGTAAAAGTTGTTCAGTTTGATGGTCCCTATCTACCATATTCGGCTTTATAAGGCTTTTACCAAACACCTTGTATGTAATAATGTAATGTGTAATATTACCTACTCAAATTATAAAGTTATTTTTTTATCTGTCTGTTTAATCGCGCGTATCACGCAAAAACCTCTGTTCGGATTTTTATAGGCTTTTTGGCCGAATACTCAAACGCTACTTAACTTTGAGCGGCTCTCAAACAGCATGCTGTCTGACATTTAATGCGACAGGACGACGTTTGAGAGCCCCTCAAAGTTAATTAGCGTTTGAGTATTCGGCCATTTGACAGTTTGTTATCATGAGGTCCAACTTAAATCTTAGCCATGTTTCATCTAATTTGGGCGGGCAGAACCAAGGAAACAGCTTGAACTCTCTGTAGTACTAGCTTTTATACACTAAAGAGGTCATTAAAACTACTGTAGTCGTCATTAGTCACATTTTGAATACATTAGGGATCATGTCAAAAACTCTAAATAATTTTGAATCGTAATATCTTCGCGTTTTAGTTTAAAAGTTTATGTTTTATTAGTCTTCTTAGGGTTCCGTCCGTACACAAAGGGTAAAAACGGGACCCTATTACTAAGACTACACTGTCAGTTTGTCAGTCTCATGAACCGTGATAGCTAGGCAGTTGAAATTTTCACAGATGATGTATTTCTGTTGCCGATATAACAACAAATACTAAAAAGAGAATAAAATAAATATTTAAGTGGGGCTCCTATATAATAAACGTGCATTTTTGCCACTTTTCGGTACAAAACCCTTGGTGCGCGAGTCCGACTCACACTTGGCTGGGTTTTTTATCACACACACTTAAATTTTTTTTATTCCATTTTAAATTCAACGTAACATTTGGAGGAATGTTGGCATAATCTCTCCTTTTTTTCATACAGGAGTGGACTTTGTTCGTGGCGCGTTCTGGATTGGTGAAGTTCCCTGAAGAGCCGTCCAAGTACGCTCGAGCGCTGCAGCAGCATAAAGAGAAGCAAAGGGAAACCAGGAGGCACCTGGAGGTAACGGGGACTTTTGTCCGAACAAAGTATGAATTGATATATCAAATCGCGTTTCTATGGTCATGCTAGTGGGCAGGGGTGGGGAGACCAGGAGACAGCTGGTTAAAAAAATAGTTTTTCGACCCATGTTCCTTGGAGAAAGTTGTTCAATTTAAGTAACACTATCACTCGTTTGGTACAGTACAAGGCACATCTTGCAGGGGTCGAAACTGGTCAGTAAAGTCGGTAAAATTCAGTTTTTTTGACTTCGGTCAATAAAAGTCAGTTTTTCAAAAAATGGTCAGTAAAGTCAGTTTTTTAGCTATCTACGTTCATTTTTATACACTTTTTTATTATTACCGTTTGTTTTTACTGTAAACAGGCAAGAGTACAGGATGTGTTGATGAAACTGACTAAAAATCGCGCTGCGCGGCCGTTTGTTTTTACTATAGATTTGCAAAAGTACAATATTGGTGAATGAAACTAACTAAAAACCGCGCTGCGCGGCAGTTTTTTTACTATAGACAGGCAAGAGTACAAGATTACTTGATGAAAGTACTAAAAATCGCGCTGCGCGGCCTTTTTATTTTAACTATAGACAGGCAAGAGTACAAGATTAGTTGATCAAATTGACTAAAAATCGCGCTGCGCGGCCGTTTCTATACAAAAGGCAGGCAAGATTACAAGATTAATGGATGTCAAATTTTACTGTTCAGTGTATTTATCATAAAGAAAAAAAAAATTTTCCTAATAGTGGCGAAATTCAAGGTTTATAATTTTCCGGGGTTGTGTGTTGTATGCATGGCACCGCATCTAACATATTCGGCTTTACATGGCTATTTATTGTCTGTATAAGAGAACCATTTGATGGTAGGTAGTTTTTTTCTCGTACTGCATTATACGTATTGTATAAATCTCAATAAAAAAATGTTAACTCTGTCAAACTCTGTCTTAAACCCCTCTTTTTATACCCACTAATACACATTTAAACCATTCCGGACCCACGGCACAACTACTATGCTCAACTGGTTGTGCCGTGGGCACTTTTGATTCCCTTCTACACAACTGAGGTACCAACGACTCAACCTGGCCCCACGGCACAACTACCATGCTCAACTGGTTGAGTCGTAGGGAACTCAGAAACCACTCTGATTCCTCATAGCACAACTACCTCTCTTCTTTCAAGCACTAATAGTAAACCTCTTTGTTCAAATGTTGCATTTTACTATGGTCATCTTTTTGAACCCGCACAGTGATTACCACTTTAACATTTAAACGCAGATATTATCTATACTATATATATCCCGTCATACCTACTACCAATCGATCCAAGAATTTTAATGGCAAATCGTAAGTACATGCCTCGTACTGTACCACCTTATATTATTGTCAAGTACGGGAGGCAGCCCTAAATTGGTTCCTAAATTGGACACTAGATTGGCTAATGTAATCAAGGCTTTTTTAACACCTTTGCTCGTAAAGCTGATGTAATTCCACCGGTTTTAAATATGTAAAGCGGGTCATAAAAACGCGTGTGTTACCAAAGCAAATAGTTAAGTTATAGTCCATACAAATTCCATAAGCGCTATCGCACACGGGCAACTTAGTCGCCCTGCAACTGTTTTGTCTCTGTCTCAAGTCCACGGGTTTATATGGAAGCGCGCACACGAAGCGAGGCGGTCGTCTGCAACTTTTCATACAAACCATGTGAGAGACAAAATAGTTGCGGAGACAAAAGTCCCCCGTGTGCGATGGCGCTAACAGTATTATTTGCCATTTCAAATATGGAACTGATCGCCGCCGCACGACTCTAGCTAGTGAGCAGCGCGCTGTTGCTATTCAAATATCGAACTAATCGCCGCGCGGCGCCAGTCAGTAGACAGTGTGCATTCACAGATTGAGTTTATTTAAAATAAAAAAAAAAATAGTTTATTCCGTAATTTAAAAACTTGGCTGCAAGCTCTAGCGTCTTTGCCAACATTTTCACGCAGCCACGGCAGAAAATAATCCTCGCGCCATTTTTCTCAAATTTTCTTTTCTTTGTACTTGTATTCTGAATATCTCAAAATGACAACTTTCAATAATGAAGATGAGCAATATATTTCAACTCCACCGGATATACTAACAGAAGCGCGAACCGCATGCGACAGCTTGCTGCCGTCAATATCCAAGGACAGATACATAACCACGTATGAAAATTTCTTGAAGTGGAAAAACATGAAAAATGCCAAGTCATTTTCCGAAAATGTAGTTTTGGTGTATTTTTTTTTCTGTTTCCTCGCAAATGTGTTAAAAAACGTCGTACGATATACGTGCGTATTGGTTATAACATGCTCGGCTCAATTACGCCCTCGTCTTCGGCTCGTGCTGAAATTCCGCCTCGCATGTTACAACCATCTTAACGCACTAATATCGTAATGTACTCAGGGAATGATAACGTTATTTTTAAATATAACGTTATTTCTAACTTTTTTACCGTTAATTTTAACATTAACGTTATGAGAAAAAATTACGTTAATTTTAACGTTATTTTGAGAAATAACGTCAAATTTAACGTTATTTACGGAAATAACGTTAATTTTAACGTTATTTTTAGCGTTACTTTAAAATTAACGTTATTCCAATAAATAACGTTAATTTTTTACCGATAATTTTACCGGTACTAAATTTAACGCAATATTTAACGTTAATTTTACCGGTAAAATATTTTTAACGTTATTTTTACCGGTAAATTTACCGATAAATTGTTTTAACGGTATTTTTAACGTTATTTTTTTATAACGTTATTTTTTTAACGGTATTTCAATCCCTGAATGTACTATAACGCGGGTCTTGTTTTTGCAACGTTTTTGCAACAGGAGCGGCTAGCGGCCCTGCAGGCGGAAGTTCGCAGCCAACTGTTGCTGCACCGGCCGTGGAGGTGCGTTGAAGCGGATTTCGCAGAGTTCCCTTCCAGAGAGCTCGCTAAGGTGAGCTGTTCTTAACAATTTAGCTTCAATAAGATCAAACTAAAAAAAATGCCGATTAAAGTGCGAAACACACCGGATGCGTAAGCGTGCACGCAGGGCTTTATAACGTTACCAATTAACAGTAAAAATAACGTTAAGTAACGTTATTTTCAATATGATACCTTAATAACGTTATTTTCTTTCAACGATACCTAGTAACATAACATTAATTTAACGTTACAATACTGTTATGTTACTAGATATCGTAAAAAATAACGTTATTTTTATTGGTATAAGTATTGTGTATTGTAGGTAGGTACCTCCACTACTACCTACCGCAGAGACTGATCACGTCACGGCGGCGTCAACGTCAATTACACATTGCTTTAAATATTTTTATACAGTAACATAATAACGTTATCAAGGAACGAAATAATAACGATAAATTCTGTTTTACCGTTAGCAATTTTACCGTTATTAATTTCCAGTTTTAACGTTATTTTAAAAAAATTTTAAATAACGATTTAAGTTTAAAAGACGTATGACAACTGTCAAAAACTGTTTACTAAATAAGACAAGTAAGGAAGAACAGACTTTAGTTGTGTTTGTCAAATGTCAACTTATTTTGATATTCAAAGCAATGCGTCGTAACTTTATTATCCAAAAAGTTCTAATTATGAATTGAACGCCGCTCATACATTACAAATTGCATGGTAGCAACAAAGTAATCTGCTTGTAATGGCGCGCTTGTATGGAGTGTCCGGGGTGTGCCTGTGATTCCATATTTCTGCTCAGGAGTGGAGTTACTTTAATGTTATGTTTGTGACAGGCGCTGACCGGAAAAGCATTAGAGTTGGGTACTATCAAGTACCCCGCGCCCGCCAACGAAGCCCTAGCAGAAGACACCATATACGTGACTCCTGCGCAGCTGGCCAGGTAAATAACTAAGGGAAGTAATTAATTGGGTGACTGGAAGTAATTAAAGGGAACCGTTAATGGGATACTTAAATACCAAACCGGGCAGCAATTTATTTTTTGGGCGACTAAATAACTAAACGGGCGACAAACACTGAATTACAAAAATACTTAAAACGGGTGACTACATGTGGGTGACAAATATTCTAAATGGGTGATTAAAATACTGAGTGGGCAATTAATCAACTATTATACCAAGTAGGTAACTATATAACTGATTTAAGCAACCCAACATAGTATTTTAACCAAGGACCGGAACCGCTTACCGTTAAAGGGGTTTTTGATTGGGTATTTCATAGACTTGTTTTCAAAAACCCTATCAATACGGTAACCCTATCAATACGGTAACCCTATCGAAAGGGTAACCCAAGTAAGGACTTACCGAATACGAAAACCCTATCGGGGGAAACCCTATGAAGGCTTTATGAAGGGGTTTTAAAACGTGTTCAAGCAATTTATACCTAGTTCCACCTGGGCCGAAGGACCAGAACCCGCTTACCGTTAAAGCAGTTTTGATTGGGTATTTCATGAACCGCTAACCGTTAAAAGGGTTTTTGATTGGGTATTTCATAGATTTATTTTGAAAAACCCTATCAATACGGTAAGCATGACGTCGACTAACCCTAACGAAAGGGAAACCCTGTCATTTGGTAAGCTTTTTAATAGGGTTTCCCTATCAATTGGGTTAACCAAAAAAGGGAATTTCCGGTCTCTGATTTTAACACGTTATTATTAGGTTGCTTTCTTGTTTGTTTGTTTTTTGTTATCTCGATTAGGATAATAGTCACCTTTTTTATAAATAAAATATATGCCGAATTTTAAATGTTTTGTGTGCCCTAAGGTTGTTGCCCAAATAGTAATTTGGTCGCCCGTTCTGAATAACTAGTTACTTAATTTATATTTTAAAGTCACCTATTTTCAATATCTGTAGTCGCCCTCGCTCCGTCGCCCACTTAGTATTTCAGTACGCTATATTCAGTATTTTTGATACCCAAAATGGGAATTTATTGTAACCCGATTAAATACTACCCAATGAAATAAAATAGGGGTTAAGGGTCCATTATAGGAAAACATGATTTGCGGGGTCATTTTTTTATTATAGAAAACGTAAAGTTGTAGCCACAAAAAAAATCATACATTAAGCTAAAGAGATTCTCTAGTAGCTACAAGTATTAAATTGCGTATGAACCTCACAGACGATTGTAAAAAAATATCAGAATATCATCAAAAGCGCTTCAGTAGGTTCATGATTACAATTAATTACAAGCAATTTTTACTGTTTGTCCATGATAACAAGCAATTTTTACTATGGGGCAAACTCTGGGCCCTATTTAATAACGTGACAATTTGTAAATTGGCGCGACAATTTGGTTTACATTGCGGTGTAGCTATGAGCAGTTTATTCTATTTTCAAATCGATTGACGCAATAGATATAAAAATGTCATGACAAGTGACAAATTGTCTCGTTTATTATATAGGGCCTTGATATCGTGAAAAAAATCAGCTGTTCCATACATTAAGGTCGAGATCGAATAGGTATTGCATTGTATGGAACAGCTATTTTTTTCCGCGATATCAGAGTTGGCCCCATAGTAAAAGTTGCTTGTAATCATGAGTGGAACCACCCCACTGCGGGAACCAAATGATTAAAATTTCAGCGTGTATTTTGAAGGACAGTCAATTGATTTATATTTTTTTTACAGGTTACGCGAAATTGTAGAAGAACTAAAGTCGGATGACGTGAAACTGGAATTGGCGCCACTCGACAATACAGTGTGCGCTGCGTAAGAATGATCAATTTATGAATTAGTAAATAAAATTATAAAGGGCTGATTTTGCAATAAGTAAATGTATATCAAATCAATGTAAAACTCGTATTGGAAGCGTTATTTTGAAATTAAAGTTATTTGCCGTAATTACCGTCAATGTTTTGTGTTACGTTAAATACAGTAATTTTACGTTAGATACCGTTATTTTACGTTTAATACCGCTATTTTTCGTTAAGTACCGTTATTTTACGTTAAATACCGTTATTTTATGTTAAATACTGTTTACGTTTAATAACGTTATTTTACATTTATAATGCCTTTAAATACAGCTATAATACCGTTATTATGATGGTAGTTCAATCCCTGTGGTAATGTCATGATAACTGTTCTATTATAAATTATCTCAATATATTTTGATCGGCAAATGAAACTTACCTACTATTTATTTTCGATATATCATAAATTAATTATTTACGGTATGTAAAACAATGATCTCCATACTAGAGCTACCAATAAGCAAAGAGTTTTGGAAGTTTACTAATATTTTAAAACTTTCAAAGACCGTAGAACATAGCAGTTCTTGATTATTTTTTCTAATTGAAAGAAAAGTAAGTGAAAATGCCTGTAAAAGAAAATGATAGCATTTAAAAAAAATATACAATTTCAATCAGTATTCGTCAAATCAGCCCTAAATAAAACACATAAACAAATAAATGACATTAATAGCGCTTATTTATTATATTCGTAGCTTAAATGAATTTAATAGAATATTGTTATCATTTTTTTATTTAAAACTAAGTATTGAAACAAAAAGATTTTACAAAACAAAATGTTGAAAACATCCTAACAACATAATGTCTAAAAAATAGGATTTCTCGCATTATCTTTATGCTATCCAAATAATAATTAATCCAAAAATAAAAATATTATTAATAATCTCTCTTCTGTTTTAATTGTGAAACGTTTCGCTAAAAAATAAATATAAAAGTTGTTTTGGTAATATTTTATCAACGTCCGAGCGGCCCCATCGGGCCGCACAATAATAGGAAATCTATTGTGTCTCATTTATCGGGGCTTGAAGGAATATAAAAAAACTGATATATTAATAATTTATTTCAGTGCCCTATTCAAGAAACGTGACAATTTGTCACCTGTCGTGACAATTTCATATCCATTGCGTAAACCAATAAGAAAATAGAACAAACTACTCATAGCTATAGCTACACCGCAATGTAAACTAAATTATCATGACAATTTGACAAATTGTCAGGGAGTTTTTTTTTACATTATATCCTGTATTTAGTTAGTACAAGCTTCGCTTAGTTTGTGACATAAATAAAAAAAGGCGTAAGTGGTGAGAATTTATTTAAAAATTAGAATTGGCAGCTACATTAATGACTAAATGATGTATGTTTAGTTACAATTTGTATGTAGAATTTAAATTATTATAATCAAAATAAATAATTCTCAATCTTCTTTGTAAATCTTTCTTGTTTATCTTTATTTGATAAAACTAATATTTAGGCACCGTATAATATTGTTATCTCAGTAAAGTGTATGTATGTATATAATGTATGCACGTTATTAGTAATTATATTACTTAAATAATAATTATAAAATGGTACTTACTTATTAGTTAATAATAAATGCTTATTTATTATAAGTTGTTTTATTCCATCGTTATTTTTCTTGGTTTCCATGATACTAAAAGCTTAGTAATTAAACTAAATTAAAAAAATAAAAATAAATACATTTGAAAATTTTTAAAAATACGACTGTCGTGCTAAAAACCAACTTAAAAGTTAAATAACAAATGTCATTGCAGTCGGGGGACCGTTTCGTGGAACAATTTATAATTTTTAATCAAAGAAAAAAATATTAAAAACACGACTGCCCTACCAAAAACGAACCGGGTCCCCCCCGGTTCGTTTTTGGTAGGGCAGTCGTGTTTTTAATATTTTTTTAATTTATTTTTATTTTATGCATTTTAGTGACAAATTAATATAGTTTTGGAAAGTGCTCATCAAGACCTTTCATTTGATACCCACCCGTATTGTAATATTGAAGAAAAAAACATTTGAAAGTTGTCATACAGTCGCCATATTTTTTTTCTAAAAAAATATAGCCAGTGTCACTTGGAATGATATAAGGATTCTAACGATACCCCATACATCTAAATCTATTAAGGCATTTAGAAGTTATGCTGGAATACAGAAATTCACATACCCACAAACGTACATGAACCCTGAACACACACTATACATCTATTAATTAGTAAAAAATCATTTATTGTTTTTGGCTTCAGTAAATTTAAATCCTATTACTTAGTTGTTTAAAACATTTCTTGTTCTCTCGTGTCGTCTTTTTTGGAGTCCGGGCCTAAACCAAATTTTTATCCTACTTTTTACCATAGATTTTTAATTTATTTTTTTGTATTCTATACTCGACTTTAACTGCCTCAAAATAAGTCTACCTACACTTTTTACCTACGGTTTTTTTACACCCTGATACCATGTGATATACCCTAAACATTACCGTAGTAAATTACAACGATCATTTGGTGTTCATTGCGTCGCCAATATGTAACAAGAAAATAAACCACTCACAGACACCGCAATGTATGGGAATTACTGTAGTAAATTAAATTATACCCAATGTTTATGAAATAGGCCCCTGTTCATGAAATCTACCTAACATCACTGACCTGCATATATATTTAAACTGGACAGGCTTATGTCAAACTGTTTTTGTGCCTATTTGATTTCCGCCATTTTGGCGCTGTAGGACGTAGCGTGAGCATAGCGTGCGTACATGGTACTAAAGTTTGAAGTCTGGAGAGACTATCACGGCAACCATTTTCATATTGTACGTCAAAATTAGTTCTTAAGACGCACGCTAGTGGCGTTTCAAATTGGCACAAAAACTTAGCAGTCAAATCATACAGACAGCCAGTCCAGTTAAATAAAAAAAAAATTTCATTTCAGTGACCTAACATACTTAAACTATTAATTGCCTTAATCTGGCTTAAAGTTTTGGCTCAAATCCTTTTATCTCGCAAATCGGCCCATAGTTGAGGCCTCTTTGACCGCTGTCCGAGCTTAAGTAAGTTGCTAATTAAGTACTAACTTGTAACTAAGTTACTTTAGTTGTTTTAACAACGAGAACTCAGTAATGAGGGACTTTTGGGCTTTAATCATCATCTGGATAGAATTACGCCACCCCCCTACTACACGAAAATACATTTTAGCAGTTAAGCCCCGATAAATCCCTATTGTATCGTTTCTGTGATCATGGTAAGGTGGTATTTAGGTTTTTTATTCAGAACGGGATAGTGTTTGACCTTCATCTCACCTGATGTTAAGTGACGATAAGGCCGAAGGTGGAAGCGCACTACACCCCGAATCCTCATCACTGAGGAACTGGCTATCTTATCTCTAACTGCCGGAACACAACAATTTTTATATTGTTGTTATGGCGTCAGACTTAGGTAAGACAGTGGTAGCTAACCAGGCGGACTTGAAATAAGCCCTACCACTAACCAAACCAAAATAAATACCTACAGTCGAAGACTCAATAGCTTAGCAGTCTGATTTTGATCCTTTTAGTAAATATTGTAATCTCAATAAGCTGGATCTTATTCCTTCTAAATGCTTCTCTGTTGTAACTTACACACGAAAAACCAACATTATTCCCATTATTCGGTTTTTCACATATATCTCGGAAACTATGCGTTCTAGCGACATAAGACTTTCTACAAAATAAAAGTTAATTAAATTTGCTATAAGTTTTATTTTGTCAAGTTTTTCGATATCTTGTATAGTTTTCGAGATATCCGCTCCTGAATGTCTGTCAACATGCTTAAGCATAATATAAAAGATATAAAAGATATCGAAAAATCTGACTGAATAAAACTTCTAGCAAATTTAATCAGCTGTTATTTTGTAAAAAGTCTCATGTCGCTTTCCGAGATATATGTGAAAAACCGAAAAATGGGATGTGCCGGACTACAGCTGCGCCACAAAAAAAAGTTGGAAATCTGACTTTTTGACTATGCCAATTGCCATGATGAAGACTATAGTTTGTCGGAATTTGTCGCCAAAAACCAGAATTTGTCGGTCTTGCGTTTAGGAGATACGTGTGGCGCAGCTGTAGAGACGTCTCTACAACTGAGCCACACAGATCTCGAAAACGGAAGATCGTAGCGAAAATCTGATTACTCGTGTGTGCAGCCGTTAATTTGTCGGATTTTGTCACCAAGAACCAGATTTTGTCGGTCTTGCGTTCAGGAGATATGTGAGGATACATTGTGGAGACTTTTCTACCTGGATCTTGAGAAAGGAAGGTCGTAGCGAAAATCTGATAACTCGAGTGTGTAGCCTTTAGTTTGTCGGAATTTGTCACCAAGAATCAGAGTTTGTCAATCTTGCGTTCAGGAGATATGTGAGGCTGGGCTGTGGAGACCTTTTTACCTGGATCTCAAAAACGAAAGGTCGTAAGCGTATCCTCACATATCTTCTAAACGCAAGATCGACTAAATTTGGTTCTTGGTGACAAAATCTGACAAACTACCGGCTACACATACGAGTAATTAAATTTTCGCTACGACCTTCCTTTCTCAAGATCCAGGTAGAAAAGTCTCCACAGCGTATCCTCACATATCTCCTAAACGCAAGACCGACAAAATCTGGTTCTTGGTGACAATTTCCGACAAACTACCGGCTACACCCACGAGTTATCAGATTTTCGCTACTACCTTCCGTTTTAGAAATCTGTATAACCGATGAAACGCACTCAAAGAAAAAAGTTAACATAGATACACTTACCTATAACATCAAATAAAAAGACCTAAGTTTTTTGTTATTTTGCATCCGTGTCCATCAGCCATTTTTAATGTCCCCACTGCTGGGGCACAGGCCTTCCTTATGGGTGGATAAGGAGGACGGGCCATAACCCACCACGCGGGCCCAATGCGGATTGGTTGGTGTTAACGACTGCAAATGCAGCCGGGACCTACGGCTTAACGTGCCTTCCGAAGCACGGAGGAGCTCGAGATAATAAATTTTTGGTCACCCATCCCATGACCGACCCTTGCGAAAGTTGCTTAACCTCCGCAATCGCTGGGCCAGGCACTAAACCACTGCGCCACCGAGCTCCTCTTTTTTTTTCCGAGTTATTTTGCATACTTACCTGCAATGCCGCTATTGTAGGCCACTGCGCTCCATCTTGGTCCAGCCGACATTAGCAAAGTAGGTAACTAAATACCTAAGTAAGTACAATAAATTTAATATTACTTATTTTTTATTGAACTCTGTTACTGTTACGTTTTTACTTCAAAACTAACACCTATTGTTAAGCGTATAAAAGTAATAAATTAGCCATTTCAAATTAACCGCGACCCTAAAGTTGGTGCCTCTTGTTAGTGTATAGAGGAGCAGGAGCTGATTAGGGTTGGCACAATATTTTATTTTACATGTTTTTTTTTAATATTTATGAATCACTCAACTATTTCATTAGCATTTGATTTATTTGCAAGTAATAAATATTGTGTGCATAAGTTCTTTGAAAAGCTTAGGTGAAAAAATACTGAGCAAGAAAAATTGCAACACTGTTAAATCTCAGGTCATTGAATGTCCTAGGTAAGTACTTATTTGTTATTCGTAAATTTTTACTTTGTCATGAATGACCTTTGCAAATAATATATTACTTGAAATGAAAAACACGAAAACTAAGCGTGTGTTAACCCTATAGCTAATCCGCTTGCACACCAGCCGTTACGATTTGTTGTAAATTCTGTCTCTTTGGAACAGGGACGGATATAAGGTTCGCTTTTTAACCGACTTCAAAAATTTGAAAAGGAGGAGGTTATCTGTTCGTCGCGTATATTTTTTTTATATGTATGTACACCGATTACTCGAAGACGGCTGAACCGATTGAAATGATTCAAACGCTATAACATCAGGTTTCTTTCCATCGGTTCAGTAGTTTTTAAGTAATTTTAAAAATACTATCGTTTTCGTTACCATTTTATACGAATTCAGACTGATGTTCAACCATTACTTTTTTGTTTATGAACCGATTTAGATGATTCTTTTTTTGTTTAAAAGACGGCACCTTAAGGATGAAACCATATTAATTTCATTGGTATTAGACTTTGGATTATGAAGATACACGAGAGAACTCCTCAAAATCAAATTGGAACTGTACAGTGATTGAAATATTGGTAAGTTTATGACAATGAAAAACAAGTTACGTAACTATCTATTGTCAAGGACGTTCTGGAATAGAGCTGAACTGCGAAGGCCCAGCGGAACTCCTGTGGAAATTGAGTTACTAAGGATATACCAATGAAAAATGTGAAACATTAAAACATTTATTTTATAAAATCACCGTTTATATACCTACCACAAAAAAGTTTAAAATAAAAAGCTTTTAAAAAGCAAGACCTCCTTTAAAAACAGCTCTATAAAAAGCAAGAAATAATGTTAAAATCGATTAATTAAAACACGTCTATTGAAGTCGGGTGGGGCTTTTAGAATATAAACAATACAATAAATAAAAAAATTACTTCCAGCTCCACCCGACTTCAATAGACGTGTTTTAATTAATCGATTTTAACATTATTTCTTGCTTTTTATAGAGCTGTTTTTAGGTTTTTGAAGGAGGTCTTCCTTTTTTTAAAAAGCTTTTTTTACCAAGATAAAGGTTTTTCCACGCCATGTTCTTCTTTGTCCGTGCCGTTATTTCCCACGTCTTTTGGGGTCGGCCCTCCTAGTCTTTCTTCGCCACTCTGGGCGCATAGATCTGTGTCATTTCCGGTTGCAGTCCTGCCTTTTTAGGTCGTTTCTTATAGTCCCCATCCAGGTAGTCGGCGGTCTACCTCGGCCTCGCTTAGGTTCTTCGATGTCCATGACGTATCTTGTCATATGCTTTTTTCGCGCCGCATAACATGACCATACCACCGTAGACGAGTCTCAGTGAGTTTGTCAGCTATTTTTGCAACTAGCACTTCTATTGCATAATTTTGTCAAGTTTGGGTAGCGTTGTCGTTTTGTTGATTTCTTATCACAAGTGCTTTAACTACATACTTTGGAATCGGATTAGGTAACTAATGTACTTAAGTGATTTTGTCCAATATTCATAATTTAATTTATTATGATTAACGGTGACTAACAGATAGAGGTTTGGTCGTTAAATGATTTTCAATAATTATAAATTAAAAGTTATGATTAATTAAAAAAAAGGAAAAAATGTATTAAATAATATACTTACCTACTAGAGAAAATACGACTTGCACCAGATCAATTCCCGTCCGAGAATAGATCTGGTGCAAGTCATATTTTTCTAGTATATTATTTAGTATTGTATAATAATAGCGTTGTATGTTTGAGAATGTACAAACAGCGCTCCTTTCATATGATATCCCATCATGCCCTAATAATTTTCGAATTTTTAAGACCTCCTATCAGTCCCTGTTGCAAAAAATAGATATACCTGAGTAGGTAAATAATTTGATTTCTTTCTTATTTGCAAATAGTTGGGTATATAAACAAGAACTATTCCAAATTTGAAGTTGATAGCATTATATGCGTTGCGCAAAACGTCGCCGCCAATACGTGATAAAGTGTAGTATTTAAGATTGTTTTATTATGTACGTATGTTAGTCTATAAGGTATTTATTGTATGGGCCATTGATGCCTGAAATAGATGTTAAAAAAATATAGTTCTATATCCAGCAGTGACAGACAGACGGACAGACAGACTGAGTCGCACCATAAGGCTTCCTTTTACCATTTTGGTATAGAGCCCTAAAAAGTTCAGCCAATAATGTTAGGCCTGAACTGTTCTGAGTCCACCCCTGGATGAATGGAATGCGCGCAATTTAAATTGATCGGCCCCCCGGGGGACGAGCGGAAGCAGTTTTGCTCTCTTTCTTGCCCGTATCGGCTTCAGTCCAGCACGCGTAGCATGACCAACATCGAGATAAGATTCGACTCAGAGAACAATGGCTTGTCTACACCGAAATGTCACTTTTGTCGGGTTGAGATCGAGATACTCATGCTCGCATTCCTATGTTCTCGAGCTCGAGAGAGCTTTGTCTACGGAAGTGAAAGATTTTTGAGTGTCTCTTTATCTTAGAACTTATTAAAAAATAAGTATAATTTTTAAACTAAATCATTTCGAATCATTTTAGATAATTTCGACGTTTATTGATGTTGAAATAAAAATATTACCTTTTAAAACACATATTTGTATTAAAAGACATAAAAAGGTTGTAAAATTCTGAGAGCCAGTCCCATCTGTCTGTCAAACTGTGCTCAGCAATCGAGACGACAAGTCTTCGTAGACAAGAGTCCCGTTTGCTCATGCTACGCGTGCTGCTTCCACTAGGCTCCAATCAAGATTTGAATCATTGGATTTGCTGTCATTTTGATACATTTTGTAGACTCATTAGCTCTGAGGAGCTCGATGGCGCAGTGGTTTAGCGCTTGGCCAAGTGATTGCGAAGGTTAAGCAACTTTTGCAAGGGTCGTTCATGGGATGGGTGACCAAAAAAATATTTTCTCGAACTCCTCCTCGGAAGGCACGTTAAGCCGTTGGTCCCGGCGGCATTTGCAGTTGTAAATACCCACTAACCGCATTGAGGCCATGTGGTGGGTTATGGCCCATCCTTATCCACCCATAAGGAAGGCCTGTGCCCCAGCAGTGGGGACATTGAAATGGCTGATGGTCATTAGCAGCTCATCCAAAATGTTAACAGCCGCTTGAAACATCGCTGCGCTGTCTGTTTTCCATACACGCACAACGCACACATGGTCGCAATATCCCATGACCCATGGGTTATATTTTAGTTTTTATACACGCTGAAATTTTAATCATTTGGTTCCCGCCGTGTGGTGGTTCCACTCATGATTACAAGCAACTTTTACTATGGGGCCAACTCTCCTGCTCGCAAAAAAAAATCAGCTGTTCCATACAAAAGTGCAGTACCTACTCGACCTTAATGTATGGAACAGCTGATTTTTTTTTTGCGAGCAGGAGAGTTGGCCCCATAGTAAAAGTTGCTTGTAATCATGAGTGGAACCACCACACGGCGGGAACCAAATGATTAAAATTTCAGTGTGTATATTTTTATATAAGGCTATATGTAGAGTCGCACCACGTTCCATTTTTAAATTTTCAATACAAATGATCAAAACAACTCTGCGCGAGCCGTAATGAGGACGAACTTTGAAAATTCTTATTAAATTATTAAATAGATATAAGTATATACAAAACACGCAATACATTAGACAAATATCTTATTATTCCTAAGAAAAATTCATAAATTACCTTAGATTCTGTAAAAACCAGTAAAAAAACATGTCAAAGTGTACCAATTTGAGTATTTTTAATATTTTATTTCTCTGTGATTAAAAGCATTTTTTAAAATTTTCTCTCTATAGGGCACTCCTTGACAATACAAACAATAAGTAAAAAAATAAATACGAGTTGTATTCTTATTTGTTACAGCTGAAACGTTTTTGAAAAATACCTCTGACAAGCAAATTTGAAATTCCACTTAAACAGATTATCTTTGTTTTAAAATACCTGACAATTTATTTTGTTTTTCTCTCTATACGGCACTAATTTAAGAATGTTGCTTCCTAAAACTAAAGTTTACATCAATAATAATGCTTTCATTCTTTAGATAACTTCATTGGAAAAACACTAATTTCGTTGAAATACAAATATACAGCCTTAATTTGTTACAAAAAACCCTAAAGCGGGATATGGTAGATAAGGACCATCAAACTGAACAACTGTTACTATGGGACCAATTCTTAAATCACGAAAATAAAGTGCGAGTCGGATTCGCGCACGAAGGGTTCCGTACCAAAAACGGCAAAAAAAATCACGTTTATTGTTTGGGAGCCCCCCTTAAATATGTATTTTATTCTGTTTTTAGTACTTATTTGTTGTTAGAACGGCAACAGAATTGGCTTTGATAACTTTTTGAACATGACTGGAAATCTCAAAACCATTTCGAGGAATAAGCTTTCGGTACAGTGTCTACTAATTAAATTTAAAAATAAGTCTATATTTTTAAAGATATTTATAATATTCAATAAAAAGCTTTAACCTTCAAATGACCTTTATATGACGTCATCACATACAGATCTCCCAGCCATAATAAAAAAAAGAAAAAAGTGCAAAGACAATTTTGACAATGAACTTGGCATTAGGGATGGTGGAAGGTGGAAGTGAAAAAATATCGATATAGGTAATATTTCTCAGAAAAAAATGGGATGAAATGGGACGATGACTAAGTAATGGATTCTAATTTTAAGGTATTGTAAAACATAAAAAAATTGCAAAATAAACCCCTACGCGAAATTTTGGCTCGATTTGACGAATTTTACGATGATTTTTAAGACTCAAAGTTGGAAAAACATCAAAATGCTCCAGTGACAAAATAGTGTCGACTATTAGAATCCATACGTAATTACCAAAAAATGTTTTGGAAAAATTATTGTAAAAACATCTATCGATATATCAGAGTATTTAATATCGCCCGAAAAATATCGATGAACTTATCTCGTAATTTTTTCCACATCCCTACTATTAAATGTTTGTAAATAGAAATAAAGTATGCACATATTTTCACAATGTTTATTATGTTATCCTGCAAATTTATCAGTCCACAAGCAATCGTTACAATTTCATCCATGTAGCCTACATCTAAAATAGACACAATACATACAATACATTTCGCAATTTGGGTAGATTGGGCGTGTCAGTTTTTACAAAGTTTTTCAGCAGAGTTTCCACTGGTCAGCATTTTTATTATAATTTTACCACCTCAAAAATTATTGCGGCAAATTAAGAAGGTAGGTTAGAACCGTCACAACTGGATTAAATGAATAAAATAGAAGAAATATTAACTATAACTTATTTGTTTACAAACAACCATAAAGTCATTATGACAGTTAATGACACTTGGCCTTTCTTTTTCTATAAGTAGATGGCAAAGGTTTTCTTCTTAAACTTTCATGCCACTAATGACGTCATTCCGGTTGACCATATCCGCTCGACAAATATATTTATAAAAAAATAAATACGGGACCAAATGTTAAAATATTCAGATTAGTTTCTTAAATTGGCCTAATCTGTAGTAAAAAAATATAAAAAAATACCTTTTATTTTTTAACCAAAGCCAATTACATCATCTGTGAAAATTTCAACTGTCTAGCTATCACGGTTCATGAGATACAGTCTGGTGACAGACAGACGGATAGACAGACAGACGGACAGCGGAGTCTTAGTAAAGGTTCCCGTTTTTACCCTTTGGGTACGGAACCCTAAAAATCAGCTATTTCATACATTTTGATATACCTATTCGTTATTAAGTTTTGTATGAAACAGCTGATTTATTTTTTCCGATTTCAGAGTTGGTCCCATAGTAAAAGTTGTTCAGTTTGATGGTCCCTATCTACCATATTCGGATTTAGAGGTTATTTTGTAAATCATTGTGTAGAATGTATCCTTAGCAAACAATAATATTTGTCATCTGAAAAAACTTACAATGTTTAAATTTTCTGAACACAAACATTAATAACTTGGTCTCATATCAAATAAAACAAATTTTTCGTCCTAGATCATCATGCTCATTTATTTATTACACCGAGGATTACACCCCATGATTAAATGTTCATGGTATGGTACCCCATAATAGGTGCATGGAAATAATTGTCGCCAAGTGTCACAGGGGTCGCCACCTGCACACGATGTAAAATGCAAGAGTGATGCAACGAAACGAAATCAATTAGCCATGGTTGACACTTGCTGGGGCCTTAGGACAGTATTTTTTTAAGACCGAAACGAAACTTTATGTCTACCGTTTACTGCAAAATACCTATTTAATTTAATTTCGTGAAACCAGCAGCGTTACAAACGACAGTGCCCGTAGCACCATGAATATTGAAATATGAATTAATGATTTGATATCCCTCACGACCCGTGGACCCACCGGCACTACCCACTGGTGGGTTCACGGTTAAATTGCGTTCGTCTTTCGACCCACTGCACTAGAGTTGAGAAATTTAAATGCAAAATTTAAAAATATCGATTCTTAAAAAAACTTTTTAAACATTGCATTGTATAAATTCGTGCAAAAATTTTAGCTCACCCTGAAGTTGCTTCGCGCATATATGCAGATTGCAGAATGTATATTTGTCTTTTGTAAAAAAAAATACTGTTTCGACCATGACTATTTTTATTTTAACAATATCTCTTCTAAACTATTCTTGAGGAAAAATCAAAAAAGTTAACTAGATAGGTAGAGGTAGTTATTTTAACTTTTCTGTCTTTTTGTTCTTTTTAATGAAATAAGTACCTACTGGAAAATTTATATTTTCATATATAATACGATTAAATTGACAATAGGCAGTGATTCGCTACAACTTAAAAGTTTCGGAATAAAGTGGCTGTGTCATACGGATAGACAGACAGACAGACAGACATGACGAAACTATATAAGGGTTCCGTTTTTTGCCATTAGGCTACGAAACGCTAAAAAGGTGACTATTATTCTAATCGTGATGACAAAAATACCATGTTGGGCAGCTTAAATCAGTTATACAGTTACCTACTTGGTATAATAGTTGCTTGGTATAATAATAAGGGGTGTAGTGGGTTAGTAGCGGCTTTCTCTGCCAGCCGGCTTCCATAGAAGTGGTAGAGATAAGTTAAATTCGTTGTCAGCCCATAAACTCTTTCCAGTGGCTCCAAGTAGCTGTGTTGCGAACAGCGGCCACACCCCGGTAAACCGTGTCGGCTCACGGGCTAAACCTGGATGAGGGGCTTGTCACCTCGGTGGACAAGTTTATCGCGGAAGCCTCCCGCATAGCGCATAAAGTCTGTTTTGGCGAGGAAGGCGACCCAACGCAGATATGCAATAGGGTTTGGCGGACTCGGCGATTCAGCAAGGCAAGGTGGAAGGCCTAGGGCAACGATAGAGGGCGTAAAGTTATCGTTGGCCAGACACATCATCTGACCTCTTCTCTGGTCGTAGCGGTTTTCCGTTCCACTGGGTTTAGAAGGGTGAAGACGAGTGTGTGCACTTGCGTCTGCGCATACGTCTGTGCACCTAAATATATCCTGCGCAGTTGACTGCTTCTGAAACTGGATTCCGATATGTCGAAAGTCCCGTGGCGATGGGTTGAGGTAGAGAGGTCGGGTTTGATGCAAGCCAGGCTTTGTCTGATGCCTGCACATGGGCGGCTCTGGGGGTGTGAGTACATGCCGTGGTCGCTTTCGCTCTGCATAGGGGTGACAGAGTGAATTCGGCAGCACCTGGAGTGACAAAGCAGCCTATTTAGGAAGGCACTGCTTTCCCCGCTCAGCCGGGGAAGGGGCTAGAAAAGGTGCCCTAAAGAAATGCTCACCCCAAACCCTAAGGATGGTAGTAACCACGGCTGCCTCCGCATCTTTCAATTCGTGGTCGACGTTACAAGAGAAACTCTAACTTCAAAACATCTAACATGACGTTTGGCGCGTGGAACGTCCGAACGCTTCTAGATCGTGATGACAACGCTTGCCCTGAACGGAAAACTGCCATTGTAGCTCGGGAACTTCAGCGGTACAACGTGGATGTGGCTGCACTCAGCGAAACACATCTTGCTGAGGAAGGTGAGCTGAAGGAGCATGGCGGAGGCTACACTTTCTTTTGGAAAGGGCTACCCACCTCTGAACCACGACGGTCGGGCGTTGGATTTGCTATCAAGAACCAACTAGTGCAGCGTCTTCAAGAATGTCCTGTTCATATATCAGACCGCGTTACCACATTGCGCCTTATTTTGGAAAATGGAAATTACCTTAACGTTATCAGCGTCTATGCTCCAACGCTCGATAAATCTGATGACGTCAAGGATAAGTTTTACGAGGAGTTGACAGCCTGTATCGCGAGCATACGACCCAGAGAGAAAATCCTTCTACTAGGAGATTTCAATGCCAGAGTCGGGCGAGACTATGAAGCCTGGCCTAAAATCCTGGGCAGACACGGAGTTGGTAATATGAACACCAATGGGCAACTGCTGCTTAGTCTATGTGCAGAATTTAACCTAGCGATAACTAATACCATGTTTAGACTTCCCGCTAAGTACAAGACTACCTGGATGCACCCAAGGTCCAAACACTGGCATTTGATAGATTATGCTATCGTCAGACAAAACGATGTTTCACAAGTCCAAATTACCCGCGTTATGCGTGGAGCACACTGCTGGACTGACCACAGGCTTGTGATCACCAAATTGCGTCTCTGCCTTCGCCAGCCTCGTAGATCTGGGAGAATAAAGCCTGCGTGCTTAAACGTGAGCAGGCTGGAGAATCTCGAGGTCAGGAAGAAATATGTCGAAACCTTAGATAGTGAGCTAACGGTTGCAGGTGTGAGGGTTGGTGATATTGAAGCGGACTGGGAGTCTATATCTTCTCACATTTTGAGCTCAGCCTTGAATATACTGGGCCCAAAATGCAGAGTAAACGAGGATTGGTTTGATGAGAATGATAAAACTCTTACAGAAGCAATAGAAGATCACCGACGTCTCCTTAAACAACATAGCGGAAGAAAGCAAAGTGGGTGCGTCATAGACGATCTAAGAAAGAGTGATATGAAGTTACGGAGACTAACTCGGGAAATTAAAGATAAGTGGTGGCAGGACAAAGCTCGTCACATACAGTGGCTTGCTGACTCTAATCAGCTTGGCGAGTTTTACGTTGAGGTTCGAAAGCTTATCGGAACATCTAACCTGGCCAAGGTGCCTTTGAAATCCGTTAGTGGTGAGGCTCTATTAAAAAGTAAGGAAGAAGTACTAGACCGTTGGTCGGAGCATTTTAACAATCTGCTCAACGTTGACCGGGCAGTAAATTTGCAACACGTCCTTTCGATCCCGCAACTCCCAACTGCTACCGAGTTAGATGAACCACTTTCTCTTGGCGAGGTAATCCATGCAATAAAACAACAACCAAATAAGCGTGCGGTTGGCATAGACTCAATATCGGGGGAACTGCTTAAGTATGGTGGTCAAGAGCTCCATTCTTGGATGTGGGAGCTTTTTGTTCGTATGTGGGAAGAAGAGAGAGTCCCCAACACTTTTAAAGTTTCACGCATTAGGGCCCTTTACAAGAATAAAGGTGATCGCTCTGATTGTGGCTCTTACCGCGGTATTTCACTTTTATCAGTCCCTGGAAAAGTCTTTGCCAGAATTCTACTAAACCGCCTTAGAGAAATATCAGAACGATTGTTACCGGAAACACAGTTTGGCTTCCGACCTGAACGAGGTACATGCGAGGCTATTTTCTCAGTTCGTCAACTTCAAGAAAAAAGCAGAGAGCAGGGTTGTCAATTGTATCTTTGCTTCGTTGACCTAGAGAAAGCATTTGATAGCGTGCCTCGAGAAGCCCTGTGGTTAGTGCTGAGTAAACTCGGATGCACGGAGAAGTTTGTGAAACTTTTGAGACTCCTGCATGATGAAATGCAGTGCTGCGTCATAGTCGATGGCGAAAACTCTGACTTCTTTCCCGTTACCTGTGGGGTAAAACAAGGGTGTGTGCTGGCGCCTACACTATTCGCATTGTACTTTGCAGTCGTGGTCCAGGAGGTTTTGCAGATTGTCTCTGCAGGTATCCGCATCCGTTTTCGCACTGACGGCAACATCTTTAACTTGGCGAGATTGAAGGCTCGTACAAAAGTATCACATGCACTGATCTCTGAGATTATGTATGCGGATGACTTGTGCTTCGTAGCAGAGTCCCCTGATGACCTGCAACAGCAGATGTCTGTTTTTCACGAGGTCTGCTGTAAGTTCGGGTTAAAGATCAGCGTGAAGAAGACGGAGGTAATGTGTCTTGACACTCATGGCCAACAGATGCTGAATATCAAACTCGATGAGGACGCTCTGAAGCAGGTTGACAAATTTCGATATTTAGGGAGCACAATAACATCTAAATGTGATCTTGATGCTGAAATTAATAGCAGAATCTGTGCGGCTGCCACTGCTTTTGGCAAACTATATTCAAAAGTCTTTAGCTCACATAACTTGAAGCTGACTACAAAGATATCAGTTTATATGGCGATAGTATTGCCGAATATCTTATATTCTGCTGAGACGTGGACTGTGTACCGCCGGCACATACTTATGTTGGACAGATTCCACCTAAAATGTCTTAGGAAAATCTTGAAGATCAGATGGTCTGATCGTGTTCGTAACACTGATGTACTGAGAAGGGCCAACGTAGATGGGATTGAAGCTTATCTTATGCGACGACAGCTTCGGTGGTGCGGTCACGTGTCTCGAATGGCGGAGGAGCAAATGGCAAAACGCATCTTTTATTCCGAGCTTGAGGAGGGCAAGCGTAAGCATGGTGGGCAGCTTCTCCGATATAAAGATGTGCTGAAACGCCACATGAAACGGTGTGATATTAATCCCGCGCTATGGGAAGAGCAGGCATCCAAACGCCAAACGTGGAGACCACTTGTCAGAGACAAGGTTTCAGATTTTGAGACACTCCGACGTTCCGAGCTTGATGCCAAGCGCGAGGAATTGAAGGCCCGACCACCAGCGGTCCTCAATTACAACTATGAGAATGGTGTTTTGACGTGTCCTAATTGCTCGCGCACGTTCTCAAGTAAAATTGGCTATATAAGCCATATCAAAGCGCACGAACGCCAAGAACGGCGGAATCATTTGCAGTCGCCGTAGTCGAAATCGGCTAGGAGCACACACACACAATAGTTGCCCACTCAGTATTTTTGTCACTCATTTAGAATTTTCATTGCTAACTTAAATTATTTATCTCCCACATGTAGTCGCCCGTTTTACGTATATTTTGTAATCCACAGTTTGTCACCCGTTTAGTAATTTTGTCGCCCAAAAAATAAACTGCTGCCCGGTTTAGTATTTAAGTGTCCCATTAACAGTCGCCTTTAATTATTTCCAGTCACCTTTTCCTTAAGTTTATTAAAAGATTATCGCAGATTACCCACACATTTCCTATCAAAAGTTATACTAGGGTGACTTATTAAACAAAATAGTTTAGTTAGAAGGGTGGCTTATAAAGGGACCTTTCTGGTTCCCTATGGCGGAGACATGTTGCTCATTTTGTCTGACGGGATGTTGACAAATAAGATGGAATTGGGTGAACCAACTTTTTTTGTCAGGAAAAAATCGACCCATGTGTAAATTTTTATAAATTAAAACAAAACTAGATAATTCTTTTGTAAAAAATCTCTATTTTACGATATTTAGATTCATAGCCAATAAAACATACTTAGTTTTGTACAAAAATAATCAATAGTTTAAAGAAAAACATGGGTGACCCAGGGGACAATGTTGTCCCCAGCTTTTATATGAAAAATAGGAGTAGTCTCCTGGGTCACCTATGTTTTTCTTTAAAATCACCTAAAAATTTTCATGTCTTTTAAGTTTTCTTATAAGATAATTAGCTGAGAGTTTTAGCAACTACAGATTAACTTCATATAAAAATGGTTCACGTAGATATTTTAAGAAATGCCACAAAACAACAAAAAGTTGATTCACCCAATTATTATTTGTGACAAGTTTAGTTAAATTATGGAAATCAGAAACATCGTAGGGTGGTACTTACGTTGGTTATTTTTGGCAGAAACCGATTCAGCAGATTAGGCGAAAAAATCACGAAATCAATTCGTAGTAAAGAACTATAGCGATTAAAGAGAAATGCTTTTACACGATTGTGAATATTTATGATGATATATGCAATGTCTGTCTATTTGAATAGATAGGTTATTGCCTAAATAATTTTATACTAGAATTTTTTAGAGGTTTACCTACCTATTTTCGAAATTAAAATGTATCGAACCAAATCATTGCCCGTGTTTCTGGTTCAATACGTGTCTGGATAAAAATATAAGGAAATATAGGTAAGTACGGCAGTGAAACGTGGTCGCTAACTATGGGTCTCATAAGGCTCAAGGTCACCCAGCGTGCAATGGAGAGAGCCATGCTCGGCGTTTCCCTGCGTGATCGAATCAGAAACGAGGAGATCCGCAGGAGAACTAAAGTAACCGACATCGCTCGAAGGATTGCTCAGCTGAAGTGGCAATGGGCGGGACACATAGCGAGAAGAACTGATGGCCGTTGGGGCGAAAAGGTTCTGGAATGGCGACCGCGTACCGGACGACGCTCCGTGGGTAGGCTCCCGACAAGGTGGACCGAAGTGAGGGTGAAGGTCGCGGGAAGCCACTGGACGCGGGCAGCGCAGGACCTATCGTCGTGGAGATTCTTAGGGGAGGCCTATACCCAGCAATGGGTGTCGTGCGGCTGATATGATGATGATGAAGGTATCTTAATTTCAGATCCGTAGGATCTTTTAAAGGAGCTCGATGGCGCAGTGGTTTAACGCCTGACTCAGCGATTGTGGAGGTTAAGCAACTTTCGCAAGGGTCGGTCATGGGATGGGTGGCCATAAATGTATTATCTCGAAGCTTCTTCCTCCTCCGTGCTTCGGAAGGCACGTTAAGCCGTTGGTCCCGGCTGCATTTGCAGTCGTTAACAACCACCAATCCGTGTTGGGCCCGCGTGGTGGGTCATGGCCCATCCTCCTTATCCACCCATAAGGAAGACCTGTGTCCCAGCAGTGGGGACAATAAAAAAGGCTGATGGTCAAGGTTAGCGACTTTTGGTATTACATCAAAAAGTGTTAATTTTCTTTGACCCTCGCCTTAATAATTTCCAAACAGAACGATATAAACCCGCCTGCATTAAGAAAGTGACACTATGAATAATTTGAATTATGCCTCCGACTGCATGTTATTATGTTGCCTTTAATATTTAATCTTGTTTGCATCTTTTATTGACTTGTCTTTTTATTACCCGACTGCAAGAGGGTTATGTTTTTCGCGCGTATCTTGTAAGTTTGTATCTAATATTCTTTATTACCTCATATCTTTCAAACGGCTGAACGGATTTCCATGATTAACATATCGTTAGATTTGTCTTGTCAGCCCAAGTCAGCCCAAAAAAAACCAAAATGGCGGCTGTACGGTGCTATTATACATAGTGGAAAAAAAATTTTTTTTAGAATATTGCAATATGGGTGTCAAATTAAAGGGATTATTATAAAGGATTTCAAAAAGGTATAACATATAAATAATAACTAAAAAGAAATAAATAAAAAATAAAATTTAAAAAATTAAAAACCCGCCTGCATAAAAAGACAAGTCAACTGAAAAGATGGAAACAAGATTAAATATTAAAGGCAACATTATAACATGCAGTCGGAGGCATATAACTCAAATCATTCATAATGTCACTTTCTTTATGCATGCCTCCGACTGCATGTTATAATGTTGCCTTTAATATTTAATCTTGTTTCCATCTTTTCAGTTGACTTGTCTTTTTATACAGGCGGGTTTTTATACAGGCGGGTTTTTAAATTTTTAAAATTTATTCCACTACGTATAATAGCACTGTACAGCCGCCATGTTGGTTTCTTTATAAAGCTACCTTGTTAAGAACACTTGGGCTGACAAAACAAATCTAACGATATCTTAATCATAGAAATCCGTTCAGCCGTTTGAAAGATATGAGGTAATAAAGAATATTACAAACATAACCCTCTGGTTATGTTTTTCGCGCGTATCTTGTATGTTTGTATGTAATATTCTTTATTACCTCATATCTTTCAAACGGCTGAACGGATTTCTATTCCTTATTCTGATACCCGACTGCCAGAGAGCAGTCGGGTAAAAAAACATAACCCTCTTGCAGTCGGGTAAAAACAGTTCCCTGAAAAGATTATAAGGTTGAAGATTAAACGTAACAGAAAGTCTTTATTAGTTAATTTGGAATTCCGTAATAATTTCCCGCCTTGGGGTTCCGTTTAATTAAATCTAACCCGACCGTCAATTGACGGCACTATCACAAAATTTTACTCAAGATACTTTCAAGAATAAATTTGTCATTAAATAAATATTGAAGTAAATTGATCTTATTAATTTTCAATAAACAACAAGAAAAATCCAAGTTTAGGCAGATTTTAACAGGCTTCGTTTAGTCTTACTTACAAATTGCATTGTATTTCGAAAAATAAAATAAGAACCAACTCAATTTTTTTAGATACAACCAATATTTACCGCTTTATTGACCGAAAGTGGCGCCGCGGTGAATTTTATTTAAAATTGTAATTCTAATACACAATTTTAATAAAATTCTCGTGAAATTTTTAGGGCCCATAGTCTAGTATTTTTAGACGGTATCATTACATTCCCTCGTAAGCACTGCTAGAAGTAGATAGCAAAACTGCTAAAAGTGGCCGTTTATGACGCATTTGCTATCTACTTCTACGAATGACTGCGAGGGCATGTAGTGATACCTTCTAAAGTACTAGACTATGGGCCCTGAAAATTCCACGAGAAGTTTTATTAAAATCCTTTTCTATTAACAACTTATTAAATAAAAACCTCTGAGGGCGCCACTTTCGGTCGGGGAATCGCCTAAACATAAACATAAACATTTTTATTATGCCAGAATGTGGTAGGTACAGATGGAGTTCTTATTTCTAAAAAGCACAAGCACAAGACACATTCACCCACTTTTGGGCATGCAAAATACATTTTAATCTATTAGCTAATCTAGAAACTTATATTTATTATTTTAACTTAAACTATTCGTTCATTAAATTACTACTTACATGTTGAATAGTTTTAAAATTTTGTATTTTTGTCATAATAAGTGCCGCATTTTATGTGTACTATTTCTGCATTTCAAATGTTCCTAGGTACTTACTAATTAATTAATACATGATAAAAAATAAAAATAAAATTGTCACATTTTAATATTTATATACTTTCGTCAAAACTAAATAAGTACATAATTATATTTTATTAAATTCTACATGTCAAGTTTCAGATGTCAGTGTTTTTTTCGTTTATAGTATAGTAAAATTTTTGTATTAACCATGTCTTAAGTTTGTATTTGAATTTATTTTCAAAAACCATTTTCAAAAACCCTTGGATACAACGATTATAATTAGTTGTGAAACACAAAAGGGTATTTACCTAGGTACTTTGAGTATTTTATTAATAACATTCCACATGATTTCGTCGGTTTATGAACAAACCCCAATACTTCAGTCTGTTTTAATTTGTAAAATAGTTATTGCGAAGTTGCGGAGATCAAACGGTGGAATTATGCAAGAGTCGCCTTTGATGTGCCCTCATAAAAATATTCGATATAAAATGCGCGGCTGCCAGCCATTGTTTGGGGTTGCCAGTGGAAAGAAGTAAAAAATATTTTCGTAGTTTTTTCTTCATTGCAATAACTTCAATAATTAAGTATATTTTTGAAAAATGTTACGTTTTGGTAGGTAATAGTACATTATGATATAAGTGCGGTACGTTGAAAATTACAGCCGAGGCGATATTGCTAGCCCGAGCCGTAGGCGAGGGCTACAAGAAAGCAGAGGCTGTAATTATCAAAGCGCACGTATGTCATACGACGTTTTATAACATATTTGCGAGGAAATAAATAAAACTCGGACTTTGCACCTTTGCTTGTTTTCCACATGATTAAATTTTGATACGCTTGTAAGTATCTTATCGGTCAATTTTTCGGGCAAGAGGCTTAGAGTAGCCCTTTTCGCGGTGTTGAATTAATAAATTCATCAGTACTTGACGACATTTTCAAATAAAAACAATACAGCAAAAAGAAATTAAATTAGCCATGCGCGCGCATCAGCGCTTTTTTTAAGGCAAAGGCATAAAAACAGCCAGTATTACTAATAAAGTAAATTAATATTTTTGTGTTTTTGTTATAGATAAATGGTTGTAATTTATTGTCAACATTAATTAAATTGAATAATTAAATGTTTATTTATTATATTTTATCTCCCAAAGTTAATTTTATCCATAAAATGTTGACCTCTTTTCTGACATAAAAACTCTTTGCTACGATTTAAAAAAGTACCGTTTGTTTTAGACGAGGTATGATAAACCGTGCGGTAATGTAAAGTAAAACGCACGGTTTATCAAGGAAACCGTGCGTTTTACTTTACATTACCGCACAAGTTCGTAATGAGATACAATACGATATTGAAATTGATGTAATAAGAGACCCTTTACGAGCAAATATGTTATAAAACTACTTTATTAAATGAACATCCAGATTTTCTACTACCAGTGAAAATTATAAAAGTACTAGCTTTAGCCAGAGACTTCGTCTGCGTGGACATTCGGAAAATCCTTAAGTAATCTTTATCATCAAGTTCATGGTCCCATATAACTTGGACCCATACACAACAACACATCCAAAAGCTGCAGGTAGCCCAAAGGAAGATGGTGCGGACCATGTTAGGTATCACTCTGCACGACAAAGAAGAACATGGTAATCCAGGGGGCAATTGTCTAATTTTAAAAATCAATCGCAATCGCTTTCGTTTGACAGATGGATGTGACAAATTGCTGCATTTCTTTGGTAAATTTTCATTTGTGACAAAAAGAAGCTTCAATGTGTTATATCCTTAAAGCGATTGCGATAGATTTTTAAAATAGACAATAGAAAGGCAGAGTTACACTAAACTAACTGACGTAAGGCAGCCATTACATGATCATGCAAGCGTCAGTCAAATTCCATCAGTCATGAATTACGTTTGACTGATTGACTGATGGAAAGAAGAAATCACATCATGCAACCATCAGTCACTACATTACACGGTAGGTTAATCGTCAGTCACAGCCCGTGACTGTGGTTAAACTGACAGCAAAACCTACCATGTAATGGGTGCCTAAGGCGCATCATTGCATAAAGGAAGGAAAATAAATAAATAAATAAAGGAAGTGGCGATGGACCGGTCACATATGTTGCAGACAGAACCGATGACCGGTGGAGCAGAAAGGTGCTGGAGTGGAAACCACGGACCGGTACTGAAGTGTTGGCCTCCAAAAATCCAGATGGTAAGACGATATCACCATAGTAGCGGTGAAAAACTGGATGAGAAAAGGACAAGACCGAAGGAGAGGGCGTGCAAATGAGGAGGCCTACACTCAGCAGTGGGTGACTTGAGGCTGAAGTAGAAGAAGTATTGCCCAATAGGCATGATGATTAGTTTTAAATTTTATGTTACATAAATTACCTCGCAAAAAAAAGAAATATTGGTAAAAGAATTATTTCGCTAGCATGAAAACTGCCCGAGATATTACAGTTTGAAATGCACAAATTTGGACTCACCCAAAAACGCTCCATATTAACGGCTACTTATTTATGACGTCACGCTTAAGTAGTTTGTATGCAACAAGACAAATTTGCTACAAATTAGGTATTATTTATTTAAATAAATTTTATACACCCAACTTTGAAGGGTCATAAAACAAATAATACGCAATATATTTGTACCAAGAGGTATACATACAAGCTACTCTAAAAGTTTAATATGTTTACGATTTTTATTAGTATTTTGTTATTTTATTCATTAGTCATCATCCCTATTGACAGGGCTACGGCAGGAGACTGCGGGATACTGTAGCACGTAGCACGTAGCAATTGTACTACGTGCTACGAACGTTTGCTACAGCAGCTACAGCTACGGATGGGCGTTACGTCGAGGCTACGGTAAGAGACTGCGGCATAAGAACAAATAAAACTGACTAGAACGGACACTCCCGCTCCGAACGGGCTCAAGGTCACGTTATTAGCCAATACGTTAAACGGGATACTCAGTCGGGCTATTACAACTGGCGTCGCCGCACGCGCGTTTGCCTGTTTTTGCGTTCCGTAATATTTTCTCTGTGCGTAAGATCTTGTCCATCAGCCATATTTAATGTACCCACTGCTGGGGCACAGGCCTTCCTTATAGGTGGATAAGGAGGACGGGCCAAAACCCACCACGCGGGCCCAATGCGGATTGGTGGGTGTTAACGACTGCAAATGCAGCCGGGACAAACGGCTTATACGTGCCTTCCGAAGCACGGAGGAGCTCAAGATAATACATTTTTGGTCACCCATCCCATGACTGACCCTTGCGAAAGTTGCTTAACCTCCGCAATCGCTGGGCCAGGCACTAAACCACTGCGCCACCGAGCTCCTCGTAGATCGACCGAGTGAGCGTAAGATCTTAGAAACAAATTTTATTACGTTGGTGCCAAGTTATTGTGCTGTGTTTGGTTGTGCAAACAATTCGAAAAAAAAATGCCACAATTAAGTTTTTTTAGTTTACCCAAAGATAATAATTAATATGCGGTTAGTAATATTTTCTAAATATTTTTTCATTTTCGTACCTAATTCATCAAAAGGTCATTAACAGATTCTTTGGCGCAAGGCACAATATGTACCTACCTAAATAAGTACTTACTTATTTATCATGAGCCCTAAAAACTCCACTTAAAACATTATTGAAATCTTTTTCTATTAATAACTTATTAAATAACCTCTGAGTGCGCCACTTTCGGTCATACAACCGCCTTAAAGTATAATAAATATCAGTTATATCCAGCTTTATACAATATTATTTCGTATCTATTCTGTGATTTCGTTACGTGATGAAACATAACGAAACAGTAAGAGGATTTAATCCTCTTAAAAATGCTACCTAAAAATGTTTTAGAAGTACCTAGATTTTTGTTCAAAATTTAATTTTATTTCCATACTAAATGTTTTTTACTTTATTTATACAAACTCAGGAGTAGGTAAGTACTTACCCAGAAAAAGTGAATATTTTATTTTATTTTTGTATCTACTAACTAGAATAAAATAATGATTTCAAACTAAAGAAAAACTCATATTTTAGCGATATCATCTTTAAACGTAAGCAATATTTAACAGTGAGCAACCCTGGCAACACGCCTGGACGACAGCGAGGTGTAGCGACGTGAAGGGGGAAGTAGTTATATAAATGGCGGCATTTGGGACTCTGTCAAAGAAGAGTCCGTTCTAGTCAGTTTTATTTATTCTTATGACTCTGGGATATTGTATGTATGGGATACCGTAGCACGTAGCACTCTACTACGTGCTACGAACGTTTGCTACGGCTACGGTGAGAGTTACGTCGTAGTATGGTAGAAAAAACTAATACGAAAATGTTAAAATTTAAAAATGCATGAAAAAAATTATATTTTTAAAAACTTTATAATGAATTCAAATAAATTCTTGTGTTGGCTTAAAATTTATGTTTAATAAAATATAAAGTGGCTCGTAGCTCACTTTATTTTAGTAGCTTTTGTGACCTTTTAAATAGATAATTATTTACTTTTTAACTTGGTATGTGTGTGTAAGCATTCTGGTAATGTAAGTACTTATGAGAAAAACCATGATAAGTAATAATTCAAACAAATCCCAATAACGACCGAGCGATTTTCAAAAAGAAGGTTGTATGAAAAGAAAAAAAAACAGAAACCTTCGGCATTTTTCATCTCAGGCAACACCGGAGCTTTAATTATTACATTCCGCGCATCTCGCTGGATAAATTATGATTTGTTGTGGCCACCTGTGTGCGGTAAGGGTACACAGACATAACATAGTATTTGTTGTATAGTCTGTGGGTAGGTACAACGAAAATGGTTTATTAAAACGAATGGGGCTTGTTATTGTACGGTGTCAACACTGCACATAGTTTTGCTGTGACTCGCAACATACTTTAGTTGTGCGCCATTGTTTACTTTTTTTTAATTTTTCTTATTTAGGAATTTTGTTTTTTAAAAACATGTCAGTTCCATCGAACCAGAACAATACAAACAGTACGACAGTCAGATAATGGGGAATGTCCGAAAAAAATAAAAATGGCTGAATATTTTTTTATAGGTAGGACTAAGCTCCCTTAGTTTTAGAAAAAAGTCTCAGAATTTTCGGTTGCGTCAAAATTTTTTAATAAAGTCTCTTCGACGTCACTAATGTACGAAAGTAACAGCAGTTTGGCGATTATACCTTTGCCACCAACCTGCCACAACAACAGCAAGTATAAAAAAAAAAGTTTTGACATTTGTGTTGAAACTTTTTTTTTAATAGCATATTGTGGTTATGACTGGTGGTGGCAAAGGTATAATCTCCATTCTGCAATTACTTTCGTATATTTGTGAAGTCGAAGTGACGTTATTTTTTATTTTTATTTATACGCAACCGAAAATTCAAAAACTTTTTTCTATTACTAAGGAAGCTTATTCCTACCTTTGAAAAAATATTCAGCCAAATTGATTTTTTTCGGACATTCCCCATTGTATCCTTATTGCTTGTACTTACAGGCTAGGTTATAAAGCATCATGGCGGACTCCGAGTTCGGTTCCGCGAGGATGCTTTGTGCTACACCGACATTCAATCGCGTCTATCGCATTCTGTCTTTCGATGCGATACTTTTCGCACTCCAATTAGTAAGGGGGTATTAATTTAGTTATTAAGTACTTTAATTTCGGTGACTTCTTTATCTACGTGCTACAACTAACTATTCAGCAACCTAAAGCACAGAATAAATAATAGTACAAGTACAGAAGCAGCACGCCGCAAAGTCATTTAAATAAATAGCGACTTTTGCACCGACACAATAAAGTGCAATTCAGGTCGCGCAGCGCTAATGGCCTACAGTTATATTCACCTAGTAGTTGCCTCTCTTTCTATCGCGTGAATGAACTACGTAGCATATATCATAATGTGAAAAACGACAATTGTTTATTGGTTTTTTGATTTAGACATCCGTACACGGCACAGTAATATCGATTCGACATTGTTACTATTATAAAGAGACAATACCTACGCAGGCATTAAGATGCCGCGCGCCACACAGGCGGGCGTTTGGCGGCCCTCTGTTCACTTGTGCCTTCGTAGGCACGGCTAGCGGTAGGTGCTTATCAGGCGGACCTTGAGCGAGTGAAGGAGGCCTGCCTAAAGTGTATGCATTAAAGTGGCTCATACATTTTTGAGGTCCTTCGAGCCGGATGCTATGCTTTCTTATGTTTTATAATAAGTCATTAACTCTTAAGTAAAATATATATTCACAAGTGACAGACTTCGACGTTACTACAATCAGTCAAGCTGGAAATAAACTACATCGGACGCGGCTGATAAGTGATAAGTGCGCGCGCGCGCGCGCGCGCGCGCGCGCGCGCGTGTGTGTGTGTGTGTGTGTGTGTGTGTGTGTGTGTGTGTGTGTGTGTGTGTGTGTGTGTGTGTGTGTGTGTGTGTGTGTGTGTGTGTGTGTGTGTGTGTGTGTGTGTGTGTGTGTGCGTATGTGTAAGTGTGTCGGGTGTGTGTATTGCGTGTGTTGAAATAATGGTTACTTGATTAAACTTTCGGTCTCATCGTAATTAAGGGATAGCAGATATTCGTGAACTGTTTTTTTTATTCTTAATAAGTGAGTAGTGAGTGAGTACTGAGTAGTAACTTGAACTCTGTTAGTAGGTCTTAAACACCTAACTGGAGGTGACTGAGGAGCTCAGTGGCGCAGTGGTTTAGCGCCTGGCCCAGCGATTGCGGAGGTTAAGCAACTTTCGCAAGGGTCGGTCGTGGGATGGGTGACCAAAAATTTATTATCTCGAGCTCCTCCGTGCTTCGGAAGGCACGTTAAGCCGTTGGTCCCGGCTGCATTTGCAGTCGTTAACACCCACCAATCCGCATTGGGCCCGCGTGGTGGGTATGGCCCGTCCTCCTTATCCACCCATAAGGAAGGCCTGTGCCCCAGCAGTGGGGAAATTAAAAATGGCTGATGGACAAACACCTAACATCAAGTGTGATGAAGGTGAAGTCAAGACTGGCCCGTTGTGGGTAGTAAAAAATGGTAATGACTACGTATGCTTAAGAAATTGCATGAAAAAAAAATCCGGCGCTTCTGGGCTATTCTGTTATATTTTGTGGCAGCGCTGTTGATTATACGTACACTATATACAACCATAGACAAGAGACGCGAATCCAAAATGGCGGCGAATATTCCCGCCATTAATAACGCGCCCGTAAACCAATTAGCCGGTTATTATGGTGGCACAACATTATAATTAATCAAACGTTTGAATATAAACAGGAGAGCCACTGAATGTGCTGGGACGAGTTTGATTGATCATTTTGTTTGTAAATGTAATAATTTACAATGCAATTAAATTGACAAAAGTCGCTGCAACTTCACTTCAATGTATGGCAAGAGAAAATTTAACAGATTAAAATACGTCATTTTGTAACGTTCTTAAGTTGGTCACTTCTGTTGTACATTGTTTAATTAATCGCATTTTATATTTAGAATAATAACACCTAGAACGATAGTTCTCTACAAAGCGCACTGTCAAAAGTGAGGCAACTAAAACAGCCAAAATGGCTCCGTTTTCAGATTGTTATTCTACATTATTACCTAATCATACCGATTAAGTACAAAACAGTTTCAATTTTCCCACATTTATAACACTAGTTACTATATTATTGGATTTCAGTTACGATTACTTAACGTATGAAGGATATAAATTTTAATACTAAGCCATTCTGGCTTGGTATTAGTTGCCTCACTTTGCATACGAGGACACGGCTTCCAGGTGTTATTATTCTAAGATTTTATATAATTATCCTTATATTTTGTGTAAGTAACTAAGTACCTACCTACAAATGCTGTCGAGTAGGTAGTTTAAAATACTATTTTATACTTACTGCCAAAAAATAAGTAAATAAATATAAAAAACAAATAAACTGGGGAGCTCGGTGGAGCAGTGGTTTAGCGCCTGGCCCAGCGATTGCGGAAGTTAAGCAACGTTCGTAAGGGTCGGTCATGGGATGGGTGACCAAAAATTTATTATCTCGAGCTCCTCCGTGCTTCGGAAGGCACGTCAAGCCGTTGGTCCCGGCTGCATTTGCAGTCATTAACACCCACCAATCCGTATTGGGCCCGCGTGGTGGGTTAATGGCCCGTCCTCCTTATCCACCCATGAGGAAGGCCTGTGCCCCAGCAGTGGGGACATTAAAATGGCTGATGATGATGATGATGATGAAATAAATTTAAAAAAACACGACTGCCCTGCCAAAAACGAACTAAAAAGTTAATTAACAAGTGTCATTGCAGTCGGGGGACCGTTTTGTGGAACAATTCTTAATCAAAGAAGTCCCCCGACTGCAATGACACTTGTTAATTAACTTTTTAGTTCGTTTTTGGCAGGGCAGTCGTGGTTTTCAATATTTTTTAAATTTATTTATTTTTATTTGATGCCTATAATGCAATAATTGAAGAAAACATATTTTTTCACATTTGAAAATGGCGTCAAACAGTCGCCATATTAACTTTAAAAAAAATAGTCAGTGTCAGTCGGAACCATAGACATAGAAAAATTTTCGCTGCGCTCAAGAAGACCAACAAAGCGTGGAAAAGAGAAGTTAACATCATACGGACACGGTCTATGTAAAAAAGAGACAAAGGATCAAGTGACATGTGCCAACATTTTTTACAGTAAGAGCCCCTAGCGTCCCGCCTAGCAAATGAGCAATCACAGTTTGTTTAAAATATTTTTTAATCTTAATTAGAATTTAAAATAAAGGTATCGTGGAGCTATGGTGTCTTCTGCTCTAAGTAAATGTGATGTGACAAAAAGAAACAATCCAAGTAATCACACTTTTCAAAGGTAAATAAGATATTGCCACACATTTCTCTAAAACCAAATTTCGCTACATTTATTCGTTTATCGACAAAGAAAACAGTATGGAACATAGTTTATTAATTTCCTTTGCCATAATATAGTCATATTTTATGAATCTAAGTCATATTTTACGTATCTCATATAAAATGTATTGATTCGTTTTCGGATCACCTGTTTATTGACTTTGTTGTTCTTTGACATTCTATTTCTATGGTCGGAACGATGTAAGGATTCTAACGATACCCCATACATCCAAATCCGTTGAGCCATTTGGAAATTATGGTGGAATAAAAAAACTCACATACTCACAAACATACATGAACCCTGAACACATATACACTCCTTTTTGGGCAGTCGTGTAAAAAATAAAGTGGTACTTACATAATAAGTTTGGTTAATTTAAGATTTATAAGTCGTGTGACATAATAAAGAGAAAACAGACACTATTCGCTTTGATGTTTTCTGCAATAATGAATATTTAATATATTCATTAATGAGCGTTAAATTCTACTGCAAATAAACAACTAAAGCATGTGTGTTATGGAACTCGGAAACAACGACGAAAATCGAATATCTATAGAACTATTTTTTTTTCGAAATCGAACCTGGGGCCCTCAGAGTAAAATAGGGATATTTCATACACAAACAAACAACAAATCCTTGTTTTATAGGTAGTTTTCATATTACCCATTTAGATTAGGAGGCCATAACATAACAAATTTGGTAACGATCGCGTAAGTGGCTGACTCTGGGTTCACAGGATGGAGAGGCACTCTCTGATGCTAAATATGTCAGTCTGTTTGCGTGAAGTGGTTGCGTTCTTTTTATATGCAAGCTGAAAAAGGCTATAATTTTTTTGAAAACAAATTATAGCCCATGTTACTTGCTGATAATGTAGCTTTCTATAGGTAAGAAAATTTTCAAAATCGGATCAGTACTTTTTGAGTTTATACATTACAAACATACAAAAAGTTAATCGCTTATACCTACGAAACGCAACCGAATTTTGGTCAGTCCTTACACAGTTTACGTGAGTACAACTAGTACTTACTTTCTGTACTATTGTCAGCCATTTACCTTATCGATGTTTTTTTGGTAACGATAACACATTTTTCAGCCTGCATATAAAAAGACCTCCTAATATACAGGGTCACTGGAAATATGACGTATTCCTGCTAAGGGGTTATAGATGAGGTCAAAACAAATATTTTTTGTTAAATAACTTTTTCTCAAAAAATTTATAGTTTTTGAGTTAATTGAAATTAAGTACATTTTTACCAAAAGTACGTTTTCAGACACAAAAATTTAAAATAAAAGATAACTACTCAATCTATTCAGGATTTTTTACTATTTTGGGATAGAAAATAATCTGAGTGTTGATAATGAATAAAAATTTTTTCATTAAATACAGGTGTTTATAAAAAAATCAATCCTTAAATGCATTTATTTTTTATTTTTTTTCAGATTTTTTAGAAATAGCATCAAATATCTTTAAAAAAATCCTAGTAAACTGTCTGTGTGCCAAATTTCATCCAAATCCATTCAGTCGTTTTGCGTGATTGATTAACAATCATCCAAACAAGCAAACTTTCACATTTATGATACTACATAAAATGGGACTGCTATTTTTTTTTATTTAAGTTATTATTAAGTTTTATACCTCAACTGAAAGCTGAATAGATGGTGATGTTTTTAAAATATTATGCACGCTTAGTTACTAGGATTTTTTTAAAGATATTTGATGCTATTTCTAAAAAATCTGAAAAAATTAGAAAAAAAATGCATTTAAGGATTGTTTTTTTTATAAACACCTGTACTTTTTGTTATTTTTTTATTCATTATCAACACATAGATTGTTTTCTATCCCAAAATAATAAAAAAACCGGAATCCAATGAGTAGTTATGTTTTATTTTAAATGTTTGTGTCTGAAAACGTACTTTTGGTAAAAAAATACTTAATTTCAATTAACTCAAAAACTATAAATTTTTTGAGAAAAAGTTATATAACAAAAAATATTTGTTTTGACCTCATCTATAACCCCTTAGCAGGAATACGTCATATTTCCAGTGACCCTATATAAGTAAAAAAATATTCAAAACACACTTAAAAACAAATGAAAAACAAACCAACGCCACTGGCAGCTAACACAATTCGCAAAAGAAAAAACACATTAATCAAAATGCGCAATAAAATGTTCCCCTTCTGAATTCAAATTCAAAAGCTTGTCGCCGTCACTGCACTTGTGTCACAGATTAAAATTCACTTGTACCATAGACAAAATATTTAATTGTTTTTTGTACCCGCCGCGTGTTCCCACTTGAACATAATGTTTTGAGCCATTATTACGGTTTTTGTTATAGTCACAGCCGCCACTGAGATCAGAATTGCGATTTGCTTATTGGTTTATTTTTCTAAGTACCTAACTACCTACTTCATAAAGCGCTCATGGCGGAACTTGACAGACTGATCGTACTCGATCAAGTTTGTTAAGCAACGCTCTGTCCGGCCAGGTGTCGGATGGGTGACCGTTAAGTGGCATTACAACTGAGCGCTTCCGTGCTTCGGAGGGCACGTTGAACTGTCGGTCCCGGCTGTTGTCATCTGATAATAGTCGTTAATCTAAGTTAGAGGCCCTACAGGCGGCTTGATTAACTCTAACACCAGAGGTGGCCACTATTCCTCATTCAATAAGAAGAAAAAGAAGACCAAATCCAAATGCCATAAAGGTTTATCTATCTATCTATCTATCTAAATTAATCGTCTATTAGAGGCGAAACACACCGGATGCGTAAGCGTATGCGTAAGCGTGCACGTAGACGTACCATGACGTTGTAATGTCTGAAACTTTATGAGACATGGCACACCGCTTGCGTATTGCGTAGACTGATGCGTAACCCTACGCATTGCAGCTTGTGACGTTGTAATCAATGGCATTCCCTATTCGACGTCACACCGAACACGCACGTATCTTTGCTGCGCGTCACTACGCGCGCGTCTTAAAGGGATAAACCTGGCCCAGCGATTGCGGACGTTAAGCAACTTTTGCAAGGGTGGGTCATGGATGGGTGATCAAAAATTTACGATCTCGAGCAGCAGTGGATGTCGTGCGGTCAGCCGCTGATGATGATGATTTCATAGCTGACCCTTTGGCCAATAAAGATATTTTGTTATTTAGCTAGTCGCATCTCTGTGGCGAGTGGGCGGCGGGCGGGCGGCGCGGGCGGATGGCGCGTGCCTACAATGGATGACAAATTGGCCGTTGACAAAGGAATAAGGTTTATTGGGCGCCGTTATGAGGGTACTCGGCGCGCTTGCGGCACAGGGACAACTGTGGAGTCGAATAAAGTAATTAAAACAAAATATTTTAAACGAATCGAACGCAATCAAATGGGTAAGTAATAATTATAGTGCGAGTCATACTCGAAAGCGAGTGCATTAGTAGTTTTGGTGCCTTTCCAGTGAGCATTTACACTTCTTCCAGTAGTGTCATTTGACTAATACATTCTACTAATACGATACTAAAATGTCGATTCACATGCTTGAAGTAGCGAGGAGTGTCGCTCGTGGGCATGAGAGGGCGCGCAGGGCGTGCTACTCGAAACAAAAAACATTTTGATTCAAGTTGAAAGACAACTAGAACAAGTACGTTACTCGCTTTAGTCACTAATACGACCGTTTACATTTACATGTTTCTACTACTTCGCTCTTCTAAAGATAATATAAACCAGCCATAAGGTGTTTTACTAACTATTTCCTACCCCTCAGTCAGAGCTCCGATACCACTGACATGAACACAAATTGTATTTAGATTTTTAATTAATTATCGTCATCATCGTCATGATAGAGAAGTCCACCCACTACTAGGTCTTTCCCGTAGGAGGATGTCGCCATAATCTCCGCGCAGTTTAATGGAGAGTTCTCGTAGGAAAATGGGATCAGTATTTTCTGTTCCACGCAAGTGCCAGATGTTGATGTACCTCTTACTCAATAAGTCGCCTTTTACGACACCCCTATGTCATAGTACTTACAAGGAATTACCAGCGTCGGAGTTAGAGTCAAGACGCCCCTAGTAAGATTTGAATTTTGCGCCCCAAGACATATTTCTGGGATAATAAGCGCCCCTGGCAAAAATTGAAATTTGCACACCAAGTGTTAAAGACTTATTTTCTAACTATGGGTCAGCAAACTGCGCTCCCTGAGGGTTGCACCCCTGGTGGCCGCCCTGCCAGCCTCTAGTTACAATGCTAGGAATTACCACTCGAAATTCAGTAAATTCTATCTGTCGGCCAGCACCAAGACATACAAGGGCGTCGCTAGCCCATGGCCCAGGGGAGAGCAAGTTAATATTAAGAAGGATGAGAGAAAAATATAAATTGTAGGTACAGTCAAGAGCACCTAGTGAATTTATACAAATTTTGAGATTCTGGATTTATCGGAAAAGCAACTCTTGCACTGCCTTAGGTTAGGACTTTAGTTACTTTGCAGTTGGCTACATTTTTAACCTCTAGGAGGGGAAGCTGCTCCTCCCTGCCCACCCTTGGTGACGCCTTTGGCATAGATCGTGGTCACAAAATTGCGCGCTAACCAAAATTTTATGCATAGACAGCTCCACTGATTTCCTCTCCCAACTGTGATTCAGTAGGTGGGTCCCACATAATGAGATAGTGAGCTATGTGCCGACTCCGTTATAATACATTATATTACCGTGCCGTTATTACAGCGTTATTAACGCAGTTATGTAATCGGCCAGATTTATGGCTCCACACTGAATGGTTGAAGCTTTATTGGGCATAAATACGGAAGCCTCAATATAGACATGCGTAGCGAAAAAATCGTAGGTAGACAGTGTAGACTAGCGTAGAGTTTAACATATAATAACTAATGGGGAAAAATGTCTCATTTGTTCTCTACGGTAGAACTGTCCAGTAAAACAAGTGGCAACAATATACAATAACGTAATTCCGAATATAGTAGATAGGGACTATCAAACTGAACAATTATTACTTTGGGGGGCCAACTCTGAACCCACCATTTTGTAGCTAAACTAATATCCTAGGACCTTTTTTTCATTTTTTCATAAGTCGTTTTCCGAAATATTTACAATTTAGTAAACAAACACCCTCCAAAAAACCCGAAATTTCCAAAATTCCAATAAAAGTTACTAGTAGATTTTCAAAATTCAAACGCTCATACGTGTCTGGATAAATTCCTCAACTCTTGGTAGGTACTATTCCCATCTCGATCCTCCCAAAATCCTCGGAGACATGGCCAAAAATACGTCTCTGGAAACCATTTTCAATGGTAAAAAAATTGCTTAGGACTATGATAACGTAAGGAATAATATTGCTAGAAATATTTTTCCCTTCGGACCATTTCATAGCTAGATTTAGCCGGCTTTAATACGGGAATAAAAAATCTACTTTTACTCCCAATAACAAGCCAGCTTCAAAATGGAATTAAAATAGTATTATTTCGAATCTGGTTTCTTATTGGGAGTAAAATTGTCCCATTTTTAAGCTATGGCTTCTTACTGGGAGTAAAAGTAGTCCCATTTCGTAGCCGGCTTCGAAGTGGGATAATTTTACTACCATTTCGTAGCCGGCTTCGAAATGGGATTTTTATTCCTGTATTGAAGCCAGCTACGAAATCTGGCTACGAAGTGGTCCGAAGTTAAACCAGGTGTAAACTTACTCTTTGTTTGTTAATAACGCCGTAAAAGACACTACTTATTGTTAGTAACAAACTTTCAAAAAGTCAATTGAGTGTTTTTCATAGGGCGTAACCCCTCGTTTCGCCATGATTAAAATTCCTTACCCTAATTCGGGGCACGGGTCTTAAGTACCGAAATCGGCTGACATCCCCTCTGTGACCAATTGATGATCAAAATGATAATACTTGCTTATTTGGAATGTTTAATAAAAAGGCACGTTAGCTGTGACATTAGTTATATTGATGTTTTTTTATAAAACGTGTTTACGTCTGTTAATTTTTTTTTCAATGTTTTATTTTATATTTTTTATTTTAATTTGTTTTAATTTAATTAATAATAGTTTTAATGAAATGACATGTAATAATGAAAAATGTAAACTTATAAGCTGTTTGTTTAAATAAAAAAATAATAAATATAAAAACCCCTAAGGCCGAAATCGCGAAAAAAACAGCTGTTTCATCAAAAAAATAATAATAACGAAAATATCAAAATGTATGTATGACACAATTTTTTTTTACGCGATCTTCGATGGTTCTCCTATCTACTATACACGCTGAAATTATCATTTGGTTTCCGCAATGGGGTGGTTCCAGTTTCCACTCAAGATTACAAACAACATTTACTATGGGGACAACTCTGATATCACGATAAAAAATCTGCTCTTCCATACAAAAGCGCAGTACCTACTCGGCTTTAATGTATGGAACAGCCGTTTTTTTTATTGCTTGTAATCATGAGTGGAACCACCCCACTGCGGGAACCAAATGAATAAAATTTCACCCTGCATTCGGCATTACGGGTGTTTATGTAAAACCCTGTAATATATTGTTTCCACTTGTTCTACGGACAGTTCTACCGTAGGAGTAATGGAACTTTTTTCCCATCAGCACGAACAGCTATCGAAAAAAATTAAAAACCCGCCTGCATAAAAAGACAAGTCAACTGAAAATATGGAAACAAGATTAAATATTAAAGGCAACATTATAACATGCAGTCGGAGTCGCCTCAGTGCTTGTTTGCCCAACAGACCAATTTAGGCGAAAATGACCTTTGAATGTAGTACGCTTAAGAATCAAATTCTACACAGTCTAAACTAAGAATGACTCACGTAAATATACAAATAAACGAGCAAAAAACGATATAAAAAACCAATATCCACTGTTAGAACTTTACTCTTCGTGCTTGTATGGCTTACCACCAAAAACTAACCGACATCCAATATCAAAATTCTCAGCGCGTGCTTGTTTGCCGTATATCCTCAAATAAACCAATCACAGACCTGCTCGCTCATGAGTCTCATGACGTCACACGATGCTGTTCCGCCATATTTTGGATATAGGGCAAACAAGCACACAATACAAAAAGCTGTTGGTTGCTGTTTGGCTAACATCCCGAGGGATGTAGCCTATATCCATTTACGTAATTGGATTTTCGTTTTTTTGTCCAATATCCATTTTGAAATCGGTTTTTCACATAGGAATTTTAAAGTTTTATATTTTTTTATAGATTATTACAAGTCCAGATGTACCATATTTACTTAAACTATCGTAATATTACTGCTTTGTTTGGGTCATAACATAGAAAAACAATAAAACATTGCTCCTGTAAAATTACCCAAATGGTCTGTCGGCCAAACAAGCACTGAGGCGACGACTGGTCGGAGGCATGCATAAAGAAAGTGACATTATGAATGATTTGAGTTATATGCCTCCGACTGCATGTTATTTTTAGTTTCTCTTTTTAGATTATACTTACCACAATCCAGAATAAAAATGCTTAATACCAGTCCTTATCACATGTCAGTTAAAGTCTTCAATAAACTACCAACTTTTATTAAAAATGAACCAAACCTCAAATTATACTCTAAGTCATTGAAATCTTACTTAATTCTAAAATGTTACTACTCTGTAAAAGAGTTTATAAATGCATAAAATGTATTAAAAATATTAGGATCTGCCTTAAAATACATATTTTTTATTTTTATTGGTTTAAGTGCCTATTTGTAAATGTTAATTAATAGTACCATAATAGTACTGTCAAAAATTTGCTATACCTAAATGGTCACTAAGTCACGCACTTCATTATTGTAACACCACTGTACACTTAGTTGCAAATAAAAATTTGATTTGATTTGATTGATTTGATTTGATAGTTATTATTTATTATAATCATGATATACCTTTTTGAAATCCTTATAATGAGCCCTTTAATTTGACACCCATATTGCAGTATTCTAAAAAAATTTTTTTTCCACTACGTATAATAGCACCGTGCAGCCGCCATGTTGGTTTTTTATAACGCCACTTTCGTAAGAACACTTGGGCTGGCAAGACAAATCTAACGATATGTTAATCATGGAAATCCGTTCAGCCCTTTAAAAGATATGAGGTAATAAAGAATATTACATACAAACACACATACAAACATACATACAAGATACGCGCGAAAAACATAACCCCCTTGCAGTCGGGTGAAAAATAACGAAAGCGTAAAAATATTCGATAAAGTAATTTAGTAAGGGAAATTAGTACAGCGCCATCTACCGCTGAAAAGCGAAATTAGATTTTCCATCGAGAATTACTCTGTCGAGTAGTTTTATGGTAGCTAACTAATAAGAATTAAAATACACAACCTTTTCCATGCAGTCGGGTAAAAAGCAAAACTTCCTTCAAAAATATTAAAAAAGCAGCTCTCAAAAGACAGTATTTTCAGGATTTACTGAAAACTACTGCACCGATTTCAAAATTTCAAAAAATGGGACTAACTTGGGAAGAAACCTGATAAAATAACGTTTGAATAATTTCAATTGGTTTAGCCGTCTTTGAGTAATCGGTGAACATACATAGAAAAATAAATATGCGACGAATAGATAACCTCTTCCTTGTTTTTGAAGTCGGTTAAGGCTTCTTTATACCTTAAGTTATAGTAGTTTATGAAACTAATGCATAATGAGGGGTATTAAAACACGTGGGCGTATTTCGACACGGTTTCATTGAGAAAGTTGTTTAAAAAATGAGAAATAAAAATGCTGCGTCCATTTGTTTGTAACTCCGTGGCATCGGTATCGGATCGGACGCAGATTATGTTATTTATTAAATTGTTAACTATTAACGTTAATACAAATTAACTTTTTTATTTATAAGCGACAAATAACAAAGTTGCTTAAAAATTAACAGTAAAAAAACCGGCCAAGTGCGTGTCGGGCCACGCGCCGTAGGGTTCCGTAGTTACCTTATACCATACCATATTTAATACCACCTATCATTTTTCGTCTGCAAAAATAACTTTGTTTTTCACAGTGTTGGTATGAATGACAAAGTTATATTTTGGAAAATGTGCTATATCTCAAAAACTTATTACTATATCTCGTTCAAACCAATTTTCGTTGAAAGTTTTTATTAAGATCTACAGCATATATTTTTTTTAGATTTTTCACTCTCTTATTTCAAAAGTTAAAGGGGGGGGGGGGGGAACACACATTTTACCACTTTGGCGGTGTATATCTTTCAAACGGTTTACTTTGAGAAAAAATTGACTTAGAAACCTCAATGTCATTTTTAAAGACCTATCTATAGACATCAGTGGCGAGGGGTGAAATTATGGCGAAGGTAAGCCGCTCTACAAAAACGCTATGACCTGCATAGTAGATCAGTGGGGTGGGATCTCTAAAAGGTAAGCCGATGGGAATCAGCTTGTAGGGACCCTTCGCCACTGATAGACATCCCACACGTATTGGTTTGAAGAAAAAAAAATTTTTCAGTTTCAGTTCCATGTATGGGGAGCCCCCCCTAAAAAAAATATTATTTTTATTTTTGTGTTAAATTCGTTAAGCGGTTAACAGAATACATCAACCTACGAAGTTTCAACTATGTAATCTGAATACTTTCGGAATAAAGTGGCTGTGACATACGGACGGACAGACAGACAGACAGACAGACATGACGAATCTATAAGGGTTCCGTTTTTTGCCATTTAGGCTACGGAACCCTAAAAATGGTTCTTCCATTTCTTTGTAGCTCAGTGACGTCGGCATTAAACGCATATTGTGATGTTATTAAATTGTTTACTCAAATTTTCATACTTAATTTTTATTTGTTTAGCGACAAACAAAAAGTTGTCAAAAATTTACAATAAAAATGATTCTTCCATTTGTCTTAGCTCCGTTGCGACGGTATTGGCATTGGGTATTGGCAGAATATGAATTAAAATTGTTTACTTCAACTTGAATACTACTTTTTTCATTGTTAGCAACTACTAGGCAATAAAAAAAACTAAAAGCAATAAACAATGCTCCTTCCATTTGTTTGTAACTCCGTGCTGTCGGTCCTGGAGGCAGAACAGAATATGAATTAAAATTGTTTACTCATACTTTAATACTTACCAACTTTTTTATTTGTTAGTGACAAATTAAAAAAAAAACTAAAAACATTTAAAAAAATGCTCCGTCCATTTATTTGTAACTCCGTGGTGTCGGTACTGGAGGCAGAATATGAATTAAAATTGTTAACTTAAACTTTAGTACTTACCTACTTTTTTATTTGTTTGCGACAAATAAAAAAAAAACTAAAAACATTTAAAAAAATGCTCCGTCCATTTGTTTGTAACTCCGTGGTGTCGGTACTGGAGGCAGAATATGAATTAAAATTGTTTACTTAAACTTCAATACTTACCTACTTTTTTATTTGTTAGCGACAAATAAAAAAAAAACTAAAAGCATTTATAAAAATGCTCCGTCCATTTGTTTGTAACTCCGTGGTGTCGGTACTGGAGGCAGAATATGAATTGAAATTGTTTACTTAATTAAACTTTAATACTTACCTCCTTTTTTATTTGTTTGATAAACTAAAAACATTTATAAAAATGCTCCGTCTATTTGTTTGTAACTCCGTGGTGTCGGTACTGGAGGCAGAATATGAATTAAAATTGTTTACTTAAACTTTAATACTTACCTACTTTTTTATTTGTTAGCGACAAATAAAAAAAAACTAAAAACATTTATAAAAATGCTCCGTCCATTTGTTTGTAACTCCGTGGTGTCGGTACTGGAGGCAGAATATGAATTAAAATTGTTTACTTAAACTTTAATACTTACCTACTTTTTTATTTGTTAGCGACAAATAAAAAAAAACTAAAAACATTTATAAAAATGCTCCGTCCATTTGTTTGTAACTCCGTGGTGTCGGTACTGGAGGCAGAATATGAATTAAAATTGTTTACTTAAACTTTAATACTTACCTACTTTTTTATTTGTTAGCGACAAATAAAAAAAAACTAAAAACATTTATAAAAATGCTCCGTCCATTTGTTTGTAACTCCGTGGTGTCGGTATTGGAGGCAGATTATGATATTAAATTGTTTCAACTCGCGCGCGGGGGGTAAGACGGACAGTGACGGAGTTAGGTCCATTAAATTCAAAGTGGGTTCAACCCACTTTGAATTTTTACACGACTGCCCAAAAAGTATTTTTTACACGACTGCCCAAAAAGGAGTGTATATGTGTTCAGGGTTCATGTATGTTTGTGGGTATGTGAGTTTCTTTATTCCACCATAAGTTCTGAATGGCTCAACAGATTTGGATGTATGGGGTATTGTTAGAATCCTTACATTGTTCCGAGTGACACTGGCTATATTTTTTTTGTTATAAAGTCAATATGGCGACGGCACGACGCCATTTTCAAATGAAAAAAAGAAAATTTTCTTTATTTATTACAATATGGGCATCAAATGAAAGGCCATAATGAGCACATTTCAAAACTAGGTATATAATTTGTCACTAAAATGTGTGAAATAAAAATAAGTAAATTTAAAAAATATTAAAAACACGACTGCCCTGCCAAAAACGAACTAAAAAGTTAAATAACAAGTGTCATTGCCGGCAGCATTGCAGGGCAGTCGTGTTTTTAATATTTTTTAAATTTACTATTTTTTTTTATTCACCACTGTATAATGCTGCCTTTATTACTGTTGACGACAGCCGACAACCGGCGCCGAAACGGAAAGAAATCAACGAATTTGTATCCCAAACAATTAGACCAATCAGAGGGGCCACTTTAATTAATCTAGACCAATCAGAAGGGCTACATTAACGCACATGGCGTGACGTCACAATTTAGTCCACGCCTCTGGTACTTTTCCATGCGGAAAAGTTTGTAAAATAATTTTATTATTTATAGTGCTTAACCCCCTTTTTACATGTTTACATCCCTCTCTGATTTCCCTGAACGTCCTGCGAGCGTCCTGCTAGGTAGGCTAGTTGCCACAGGGCAAAAAAGCATATTAATAGCGAATTGTTTTGACAAAATTGTAGCCGCAATTGTAGTCACAGAAAGTAGTCGTTAGTAGTCAATGTTAGTCGCAATTCGCAGCCGCAGATAGAAAACATCGTTTAAAGTCTTAGCAAGAATTCAGCGAGTGAGCAAAGATAAATAGATTTGAAAGTTTAAATTCCGTGTTTTTAATTTGTAAACGAGAAATTCGTAGTTAAAGTCGTATAAGTGTTGCATATTAGAGTTGTAATATAAAGTCAAGTGTTTCGAGATTGTTAGTTAAATTCACGCGTAGTTTCATTGTTCAATCGCATAGAGTGTTTTTCAATAGTATTTTCCTTGTTAGTTAACTTTAAATTGTATTCTTCGAAGTTGTTAGTTAGAGTCAGTGTGCGAAAACAACCATCCATATCAGGGAATAAACTGAAGTTATTCCATAACCAGCCGGCGTTTTTATTTATACAGTCCACACCAGCTCGGCGTACATCTCAGAGAGTTTCACAGTAACTCATGGTTTCACCATCCTAGTTTCACGAGTCTGATTGATGTACGTTCGGAAGCAGTCTTAGTTAGAGTCATCGATAGAGTCCTGTACAGGGTAAACCGAAGTAGCCGGGTACCATACAGGGCATCACCAACAATTACCCTGCCCTACTATGAGTTGATGCAAACTGTTTTCGCTACCGTAGTATCTTTTCTCTCTTTCACTCGCATTGACTGTGAGCAGTATATCCAATAGTTTACGATAGAGGAAACAGTTTGCATCAGCTCATAGTAGTGTTATATGACGATAAGGCCGACGGTGGAAAGTGCGCACCCGGAATCCTTAATACCTTTTTCTTCGCAAATCTGAGGGTTTATTACAAAAAAGCAACGCAATAAGCGAAGGTACGATATTCGTCCCACTCCGTATTATTAACTCATATCGGGTCATTTTGAACTTACCATCCAAATTTTAATGTCCAGTCCATGAAACCATACAACCTTCTCTAAGAAACATGTGTCAAATTTCGCCAGCAAATTTTGGTCATCCCATACTAAATTGATCATGTGATCTCTTTGATTTGTATGGAAAGTCGATTTTTATTTTACATATTTGACCATGTGTTCCTTAGAGAAAGTTGTTCAGTTTCATGGACTGAACACGTCCTCAAAATTTGGATGGTAAGTTCAAAATTACCCTGTATATTATAAGTTCGAAAATTCGAAATCAAGTTAATCGATCAACGAACATCGTCCGACTATTGCAATTCTTTTTTTTTTAATAAGCCCAGCTGCCCTTTGCTGCGTAGTAGCCGTAGTAGCAAGTCGCATTGTAGGACTGCCCCCCTATACAAAGTCACGTTTTCGTAATAAGAATGGATAGATGGGTTACCTTACCTATGACGTTTAAAAAAACATGGTTAGCGAAAACCTATGGCAATATCCTATACTTTTTGAATAGCAGCGAAGTTGACTTTACAGGCGAACTAATTTCTTATAATTTCTACAACTCATGAAAGTGTTTTGATGATTGATTAGTGCTAAGGACGCATGTTACTATATTTTTATCCCACTAGAAAATTAAGTTTGTGGTATTAGTATTTTAAGAGTTTTCAAGGGCATTTAAATAACTTTTTTTACAGAATACGTCCCTGTGCCAATCAAAGGCTTTGCCGACCGCAAATCACTGCGAAACCACACCCCCTAAAATCTGACCCCGCCCCCTTCAGCGCATGCGCCCTTCCCGCCAATAGCGACGCCATCTCCCCACCCCCACCCCTCCACAGAACCATCGACAATCATGCACCCTCAATTGACCGCTTTGCACAATGTCATTTTTTCCCGCTAAACCGATCGCGTCGTCAGAAGCCACGCCCTGGCAGTTTTTTTTTAATTTCCCTTTTTAATCATAAACCGCAGGCAATTGCTTTCGCGTCGCCAGTGATTGCACTCGTCTAAATTGTGGTCATTAACTAATTCACTACAAGATAATTAGCTAATTAACTTGATTTAAATAACCATTCCAACTAATACACTGCAATAAAATGTGAAGTTAATAGAAAATTATCATTCAAAGTGTTTAAAAATGAAATACGACCTTTTTAAAGTGAATTAAAAAGAAAAAAAACCAGAAAAATGATGGAGCAACGGCCGAGTTCGATATACCCGGCCAATTTGACCGAACTGCTTGCAGTTTCGGCGTACCAGCAAAACGTGGACCGCTTAGCTATCGACAGCGAAGAGAAATTCGCTGACGCTTACACTGACAACCGTTTCGCCGAAAACCCGGAGCGGTCATCATCGCCCGTTTCGACGACTGACGACGGTGACAGCGAATCCGCTTTCGGGGTAGATTTGACAGGAAAAGGGACAAATTTGGCGGGAAAATCTTTTACGATCGCCGCCATTTTGGGGTTGACGAATTCTGAGGAGGATGTAATGAATTTAAGTGTTCAGGAGAGACTGCACCAGAATCAGAGGCAGTTGCAGAACTATTTGTATGGAGGACATGAGGTCCAGAGGTTGAACGAGGGGTTTTGCAGAAGTGTGAACGTGCCCAGCGGAATGAGGCAAGGTGAGCTCATTTTATACGGTTTTTCAGTCGATTAGAGCTACGCAGTCAGGTCGGGATTAGGGTCACAGACTTTTTTTTCGACGTTAAGGGACAAACGATCATGAAAAAAATACGAGTTTTTTCTTTAACACTCGGGACTCGAACATATTTTGGATCTACTTTTATGTGATTCGTGTGTATGAAATTCATATACATATATTTCATTGTTATAAACATTACTGTTTTATTGAAAGGTAAGTAGGTACTATTATAACCTAAAACTCTTTCGACGCATAGTGTGTAACTAACCCTATGTTATGATGATATATTGATATATACGAAATTTTATATTGAAGATGGTGATGTTAAAAAGTTGAAGACTCGCTACCCTACTACCAATTTGCTAAGCTGTTTGATAATCTTTTAATCCTAGCTTTTATATAACCTAACACATACCTAACAATAAACTCTACTTATGGTGATTAACCGCTCGTCGGCTTTAAACCTAACAATGCCTATTTATGAATTGATTAAATGTTTGACCTAAGTTCTGCTTGGTTTTACTTCCTATAACCCTAATCTAATGGTGTGACCGAATATGCTACTGACTTGGCTTTTGTATGTGTGAAAGGGCTCGTGACTTCTAGCGATAGGACCCGGTTGTATGTAAGCGTAGACCCGTGTTCTTGAGTACTGCTGTCTGATTGCTAATAAATACTAACTCTAAACGCTGAATTTAAATTATCTATGCTCTGTTAATTAATAACCTAGGAATCTAATACAAAATAATGAAAATTACTTTGCTTGATTTTAAATAGAATAGAATTTTATAATGTTATTTTCTACGTTAACTAACCCGAACTCTATACTATTCTCTTAACTTTGTGAGTATCTTTGTTTGTCTATCAGCTGAAGTAAATGCCTATTCCATTATAAGGGACGCTATACCTGCCAGCTCTATACCTACTGCTAGTAAGAATGTGAACTATACTAACCCTACTACCAAGATGATAGTTAATAATTAATTAGGAACTAAATTGAGATATGCAATTGGTTGCCATAAGTGATAAAGGGAAAGTGCGATGTGAACTGTGTGATTTCTAAAGATTTAGCTATAAAGGACCTTTTACCGATGCCGAATTTTAATTGCTTTCATTTCTGTGGTTATGCTTAACTTGTTCTATTATTCATTACCACATTATACGCTGGGTTGAACGACCCCAATAAAGAATAGTCATTTAACTAGCTTCAGAATAAGTTTATCAAAAAATGGTTAATACTAATGGTTTATTCTGACAGAATTCCACTCATCATTTCCTATTATAATGTAAAACCCCAATACTGAAATTTCTATTATGGAACTTAATTTCTTATTTTTATGAGATAATATTATTGCTAAACCTTAACTTGATATGCGGATGTTATAAGAGTTAAGCAGAAAATATAAGAACAACACTACAGTTTCATTGTGAGTATGAGTAAGTATCAAATGTTATATCAGTCGAATAATTAATCAGTTGTGGAAAATCATTTATTGCCATCGGATAGTATATTAGTTCGTTACCTATCTTCAAGTTTAATGAGTTTATATTTATGGTAGAAAGTAACCAGTGTGTTTTTCCGGCTAATGGTGATGGCACCGCCCCGCCATCACGATAGGTCTCGACACCAGACTGGGACAACCTTCTCCCGGAACAGCCAGTTACTTTCTTACAAGCTTTATTATGTATTAAATATATTAAAGTCCATAGTCTATGTTAGTTTGTATTATTTCCAACTAAAAAGAGGACAAAGCAGAAAGCGCTTACAAGCGATTTACCAAATTTTCACAATTGAAATATTTCCTTTTCAATGTGATGGCTGATATAAAATTAAATTTAAGTTATTTTTTTTTATATATTGAACCAATTCTAAAGTTGACTTACTTTATGTCTCACGAATTCAATCTTACAATCCATGACAAAATTATGGGAATTGGTAAATCTTTTTTGTTCTGAAGGAAAGATTTATTAGAAAAAGGGTCAAGATGTATGTACTAAGCAATAAATAACCCTCCTACACTTTACTTTCGCAAATTCTAAGTTTAGCTAAAATACTTCGACGCTGTGTTGTTAAAATGGCATCGAAGGATTTGTTTTAAGATGGAAACAATTTGATGTTAGTTTCTTCCAAATTGAAATGATCAGAAAACCTCCAGATCACACCTGTGTCGACGCATCAACTGAGCACCAAAAACAAGTATTTTCGCCTGTATTCACTATATTATAACGGTACTGTTAGTGGTAAGAATTTAATGACATTTTCTTTCAGCCACTTCGTCACTTGTAAAATAAAATTTCATCTTAGTGGTGTTTATATGATCTCCACGAATCAACCTGGGAGAAATCATACATACCGGCCCTTCCTAACGACCAAAGACTTATTTCACTTCACAAATTATTAATTAGCTGAATTATCACAAAGACAAAATAAATCACTACTAATGCGGCTTCACACGACACTTGTGATTACTTGATTTCAATTCTGGTGGTTCATATGACCAACCCAATTCAGAAATTTACTTTTATCATACTTTAGTAATTTACTGATTTATTAAATCGTTTACTTGGCTGGCTTTAAGCATAAAAATAATTAATTAACACTCACTTGATTTTCACAATCGACGCCATTTTGTACAACCAAAACTCAACACAACACTGCAGATATTTTAAAAGGTTTACTGAGAATTAAATAGTATCGTGGATTTGCTAAAATATCTTAGTAGATCCATTGGTCTGCCGATAATATCCCTATCTGAGAGATCTAAAATCATGATTTTCTTTATTTAGGTGATTATCTTTGATCCGCCATTTTGAAAACCAAGCGTCCATTTCGTCCATGACAAATTTAACATTTAATTCTTACATAAAACTACCTATTTCTAGCTCAAGTTACGGCAGCCATTTTGTGCGCCCCGAGTTGCATTTTTCCTAACTACAAAATATTTCGGCCATTTTGTCGAATCACGCCTAATCGTTACCCCTAGCCTGCTCGCGACGTCTAAACCAGCCTTTTTGTCATCGAAACCCTATATGCTACACTTTTCTGTTTAGAAATTTCCAAAAATCGTTCTCCTATATAAAATATGTTCTTGCCTAGGTTTTGACCTACCTAATCATATTTTCGTTTCTTCAACATGGTCGCCTAACCGTTTACACACCTATTTCGCTCTATTAACATCAACTCAGACCACCTTTCATCACAAAAAAAACCCACCCAATTTTTGTGATGCCTACTTAACCTTCGCGATACTAACCTTCATCTATCCTACAAGATTTTACCTGCCTAACCCAGACTAAATGAGAACTTCCTATGCAAATTGTGTGACGCTTACCTCGTCATCCGAAGCCCCGTTACCTGGACAGTTTGAGCAAGCAATACTCCCTGACCACCTAGTGCTTGACCGTGCCGAAGATGGATGGGAAGGAGCCATCTTCGGTCCCTAGCATGAGGTATAGCATAATCATGTACTTAAGGACTTGACCAAGGACCAGAATTACATTCTAACGACCTCACTTCTACGACGTCTGTCATCAGCCACGTCACACATGATTACACTATGTGACTTAACTAGGCAATCAACGAGTTGATGCCCGCTTATGAAGTCACACTCATAAGCTATCAGTTACCTCATTGCCCCCCCAGAAAGTCCATTACGGATCGCCCCAATACGACACAAATATTCTAGTAATTATTCTAAATAGAATCTCCCTTCCCACATTTTATTTCATTTAAATTGATATTAATTTAATCAGATTTCACTAATTCTGGAATTTACTTGGAACAGCTAGCGTTAATTTTGATGTAACCTTTGCAAATAGAATTATATATTTCAGTCAAGGCTTAATTTTTACCATTTTAAAACCCTGCTTGAAATATTTCCCCAAAGAAAACTTGCCCCGATTGCAAGGCCTATACAATGGACTTTCCTATATTCACTAATTTGCTGACTTCTTCATATGTGCTTGAGTATAAAAAAAAACTTGTTGATTGAAGATTTCTTACAGAGGGGAGGCAGAGATTCGTCTTCTTCTCGGCAGGTGGAAAAATGAGAGCGAGAATAAGCTCGTCGAAGCTTTTATAACCTAACCCCCACCCATTATTTTTCAAAGCGTCCCCTAGCTACACATAATTCCTAGTATTCTATTGTTTGTATCCTTAATGTGCCCTGTCACAATCTATTTCCCCAAAATGCTGGGAAATTTTCCACTAATTGACTTACAGAAATAAATAAATAAATATATATGTTTTTTTTTTGACAATCACCCTCAAATATTTAAATTACATGAATATTTTACGAATACAAAGATTAGTAATTACCTCCGTATCCAATAACTAATTTTGGTTAATCTAGAATTTACAAAGATCCTCAAGTAAATATATATTATATGACACAAGCAATTTAATCTTTCCTGTATGTTCGAATAAATCTTTTGGTCTAATCAATTTCGTTAACCTTCAAAGAAGACCCCTTATAATCAATAAATCCGCTATCATACTACTTTTATTATTTACGATTGATGCATGACTCTATTCATAATATTAATTACTCTTTGCACCACCCATTTATTTATTCTATTTGCCAAAGAACGTTTCGTTACTGGCCAACTTATTTTTTTTTTCATATAATTTCATTACTATGGGTATTTTATGATTTTATACTGGTATCTTTTTTTTAAATCTTGGCGCCACCATTCTGAGCTATTATTTGCTGACTCTAAAGTTAACTCCCCCCCAGATTCACGCGTTACGATTGGCTAAACACCGACTCAATTCATCTCCTTTTATGGTCACAAAATGCTTTGCAAGCTTACGATTGGCTACCACGAAACTCTCCTTTTGTCTCTTGTTTATGGACAAAGAGAATGTAGAACATTCCGTTTCACCATATATATATTTTTTTGTCCAATTTTCTTACAACTTTTTACTAGTTATTGTTTTTATTTAATTATTTTCTTATTACAAATATAATCATTCATATTCTTTCTTTACTTTTAATATTAAACTGATTTTACTTTATCTATAATCCAGAACTTAAATTACAGTTCCGTGCGTTGCGTTCCGTTTCCCACTAGTATGAGACATATTTATTTGCTCTAGCAAGTATGCTTATAAAATTTCGATTTTTCCAAATTTAAATGTTATTCTACCTAAACAGTGATTATCTTTAATTATCATTTATTTATTTTATAATCATTCGTCCCTTTTCTCTTTATAATTTATTAATGATATAAATTTCCAAAGATTATTTCGTCTCCTAACTTTTTTTTATGGAGTAGTCTTTCTCGATGGAATGTCAGTTTTTAGTTCCAAAACCGTCCACCAAATGTCAAATACATTTGTCTATACCAAGTGTCAGACGATCTGTTTATTATTGTTGAAACATATTTTCAAGTTATTGAATTACCATAAAATTATCTGTTTTTTATATAGAAATACGGATATTTTGTCAATGTTGTATTTGCATATTGCAATCATAACTTATAAAGTGCATATGAACAATGGATTTGTGTTACAAGAACGTCATTCTATCGTTAGTATAACTATGATATTTTGAATGCAGAATGAAATGCAATAAAACCTCACAAATTTCATAAACAACCATTCTTTTAGTAAAATGAGAATAACCACCCTCTTCATGGTAAGTTATTCAATGAATTTATTATTTGATTAATCGCATAACTTTACTTATTTGTGTTTACAAATATTTTTCCAACCCTGGATTTTTTGTACTTTTACAGACTTCTAACTAGCCATAAATTGTGGACCCTCTGGAATGTGATAAAGAAGGTATCCGACAAGGAAGAAGACCTACAGAAATCATGAAAACTAACCCCTGCATAAGTGGAATACTTAAAGTTTGTATTTTGTCCGCCTCCGGATCAATATTTGAGATAAAAGAAACATGTTCAGTTTTGAACTGTTACAAGTGCCAGAAACGCCAATTATCATACACGCTAATGACCATATTTCAAATTCGCAACTTACCAGACGTGCAAATGACCCGATACGCAAATGAATTGGCAATCGATAATGTACGCAAACGACCTGAAATTAATCCACAATTGACCGGAAACGCAAACGACCTGAAATTGGTCTTAAAATACAATATTTTTTTGGTGTTTAGGATATTTTTGACATTGAAAATGTCTTTTCGTTCGCTCCAGTATAGGCTCCGGTTTCACGAAAAAGTGCGATCCCGTTATATCTTGGAGAGTTGTGAAGATATGATATTTAAAAAAGACTCAAAAGACGCGTATTCACGAGAGATGTAAAATGCAAAAGAAATTATTCGAGAAAATAAAAAACGAAAAAAGTTTTGGCCGAAATAGTGACAAAATAATTGATTTTTTCCGAATTTCTGGATTTTGGCGCTCAATATTTTGGGAACGAAGAATGATATCAAAAAATGGAACAAAATTCCTCTGGACAATTTAGTTAGCTACAATTTGAGCTTAAAACAAAGATGATCGGTTTAAGGGTTTGCCCTGTAGCTTAACCTTTTAACATTGAAAATAATTTTACGATTGCTTCAGTATAGCCCCCATTTTCGCTTAGAGTGCGACATCGCCTTGGTGTCGTAAGTTTTAAGGCTACATGAATGGTTGAAGCCTTGAAAGACACGTAAAAATATCGAAAAATAAAAATACTTTTTTTTTAAATCGCAAACCGCATTACTTAGATGCCGGTTGCATCGCTGAGTTGCTATTGAGGTTTGACGTGCCGAGAGAGCTTCAAAACAAATTTTAGTTTTTTTTATGTTTTAGGCCTTTCGACGCATAGTGCCAGAAATGCAAATTACCGTGCACGCTTACGACCATATTTCAACAGAAAACTAACAGATATGCAAACGACCAGTTTATTTTTCTGCAAATGACCAGGTTCACTTTATCTTCAGTACGATAAAGAATGAATTCGGCATTGATAACAGCGAACCTTGAACTACGATTAAAACGAAAAGTACCAGGCTAGCATAAATGTAAAGGAGCTAATCAAAGTACCTGTTCATCAGATTCATCCGAGTCAGCATTTCCCCTACCAGCTCTCAACGCAGCAGTCCCAACTGCTGGAGACTTGGTCTTACAATGGCAACCAGTTTATTGAAAAGTACCAGGCTATCATGAATGTAAAGGAGGTTATCATATGTTAGGTTGTATGAACAGGTGTTCACTAGATCCGATGAGCATATTCCCCACAGCCCACAACGGGAGTCCTAACTGCTAGAGACTTGGTCTTTGACAACCAAAAAATACTTTGATACCCTAAGCTCTTTTACCAAAAAAATATCCTAATCACCAAAAAATATTGTATTTTAAGACCAAATTTCAGGTCGTTTGCGTACCTGGACAATTGCGGATTAATTTCAGGTTTTAGAATATGGTCAGAATATGGTCATTAGCGTGTATGATAATTTGCGTTTCTGGCACTATGGGTCGAAAGGGTTTTAGGTTATAATAGTATTTACCTTTCAATAAAATAGTAATGTTTATAACATATAAAAATATTTTTTTGAATTCCATACACATGAATCACATAAAAGTCCAAAAGATCCAAAATATGTTCATGCCTTTGCTGTGACTTCAGAGTATTGTAAGTACTAAATTCAAACACAGGAATATTTTTTATAAAATTCAATAAATTCATTTTCAATGTACCAGAACGTCATGAAAGGCACGAGATCTGTGAATTTTTTTTTTTTTGGTAAAAGAGCTTGGGGTATCAAAGTATTTTTTGGTAGTCAAGACCAAGTCTCTAGCAGTTAGGACTCCCGTTGAGGGCTGTGGGGATGGGATATGCTGATCGGATCTAGTGAACAGGTATGATAACCTCCTTCACATTCATGATAGCCTGGTACTTTTCAATAAACTGATTGCCATTGTCCACCAGACCAAGTCTCCAGCAGTTAGGACTCCTGCGTTGAGAGCTGGTAGGGAAAATGCTGACTCGGATGAATCTGATGAACAGGTACTTTGATTAGCTCCTTTACATTAATGCTAGCCTGGTACTTTTCGTTTTAATCGTAGTTCAAGGTTATCAATGCCGGAATTCATTCTTTATCGTACTGAAGATAAAGTGAAACTGGTCATTTGCAGAAAAATAAACTGAGGCCGTATTACGAGCTCTTAAATCCTGCCAGGTTTATAAATTGCTGTAGTGACATCTCTTTCTTGCTGTATAGCAAATAAAAGAGATAGATTGATAGCCAGTCAGAAAACTGACTGGAAATAAGAGGTCATAATACAGCCCCTGGTCGTTTTTATATCTGGTACTTTGCTGTTGAAAACATGGTCGTAAGCGTGCACGGTACATCAAAAAAAACAAGATTTGTTTTGAAATAAGCCAGGCGCGACATGATTCGGGCGGCTGGCAGTCGGTGCGGCTCGGTCTGTACCCTGAGCGGCGCGACGTTGGCTTGCGCTGTGACGAGCGCAGTCTTGATGGCGCAGTCGGCGCTGTAGTGCCATCGCCAATAAGTGGCGGCGGCGGACGCTTCTTTGCTGGCGTCGTAGTCGTGGAGTTCACGGTGGCGCTCCTTTCTCCCCCCGTCGTAGCTCCGGGGGACGCGTAGGGGGTCTTTCGTTGGAGGACCCGCCAACCACGCGTCGATTTCGCCTATGTCTGGCGGCAGTGGCTCGTCCCGCTCAGCCGGTGTCGTTGACCTCTTCCGCTCCTTCGTGGCCGGCCAGTCACTCCTTGCCCGCCTCAGCGCAGGCGTGGAGGCGTCGATTGGACGCACTGGTTTCGGCATGACGGCGGTTGTGGCGTCGGCGTTGATAGCGGCGACGGTGAGGCCGGCTTTGGCGGCGTCGTTGTTGGCACCGGCGATGGCAGCGGTGTCGGTGACGCCTGCTTCGGCGGCTATGTTTGTGGCACGGGCGTTGGCAGCCGTGTCGGTGACGCCGGCGTTGGCAGCGGCGTCAATGGTGCTGACGTTGGCAGCGGTGTTTGCGGCACCGGCGTTGGCGGCGGTGGCCGTGACGCCTGCGGTGGCAGCTGTCTCTTCGACACCGGCGTTGGCAGCGGTGTCGGCGGAGCCGGCGTTGGCGGCAACATCCGCGCGCAGCGTACGGTGGAGCGGTTGCTCACAGCCGTTCTTGCCGGATATGGTGGTGGTGCGTTCGATCTGCTCCGTCCATGCCGGCTCGTTCTGCGCGTTGCCCGTCGCGATGTGCAGGACGTTCTCGGAACGTCGGCGCCGTGACGATCTGTTTGGCACCGTTGCTTCGGCCCCCCAGTTCGCAGCTCGCGGGTCACTATGAGCCCCCAGTGGTCAGATCCGATCAGGATCTGGGGCTTCGCGTTCTTGTACGCGACTTCGGCGGCTCGCAGGTGCTTCAGATGTTGCTGCTGGAGCACTCCCACCGGGATCGTTTGTGGCTTCAGGTCTAACCCCGCCAGCGTTCTGGCGGTGATGTTGTAGGCCTGGTCGTGGTGCGTGCCCTTGATGCCCACCTCGATCCGACGACTTCTTGCGTGTTGCTGCTTCTTGTTGATCCCCCTGATGTCGAGCCGCTCGAGCGGCCGTCGGCGCCTACCCGCCGCGCCAGGTCCTCGTCCACCAACGTAACCGTTGACCCCTCGTCGAACAGCGCGTACGTGTCGACGCTGCCCTGTTTGCCCGTGATCGTCACTGGGCAAATCTTCAACTTCACGGCATCGTTATCGGTGCTCGCGGCTGTGGTCGTCTCGGTCTTGGTGGCGGCAGCGTCCGGGGCCGCGCTGGTGGCGGCGGCGTTGTTGGTGGCGACGTTGGCGGGGGCATGGGGCGCGGCGCCGGGGGCGCCGACGTCAGCAGCGGTGTCCGAATGCAGCATGCGGTGGTGTGGTCGCTTGCATCCGTTCTTGCCGCAGGCACCCTTCCTGCAGTTGACGCGCCGATGGCGGCTGCTTAGGCATCTGTAACAGACCCCCACTCCCTTCACAGTCGCCCAACGTTCGTTGTAGGGCTGCCCTTTAAATTTCGGACAGCTGGGCAACTGGTGCGCTTCGGCGCACACGGGACATCCTCTCTCTTCTTCATTCGGAGCCATGGCACTGTAGACAGGCCTCCTTCGTTGCTCCGGCCGGGTGGCCGAGGCGGCGGGGCGTGGTGGCTCCCTCCTCGCTGGCGGCTGCGGTGGGTGACTCGTCGAAACGAACCCGTGCCTGAGGGCGCGATCGGCTTCCCTCATCAAGAATTGCGACATCTTGATCAATTCGGGGCACGGGGTTCGATCCTCTTCCGCGTAGTCGTACCACCGGCTCTTCAAATGGGCACTCAGCTTTTCAAGCACCTCTCCAGCCAGCTGTGGGTTATATAAATAACCTCTGTCGACGTAGGTCAACACCGCGACGATGTTCTGCACCTTGACCGCAAACATGTTCAAGTCGGTCGTGGCGCTCCCCGCTCGCGGTAGTCGGTGAAGCTCCTCGAAAGCCAGGTTGACTAGCATTTCAGGTCGCCCGAAGCACTGCTCCAAAGTTTTCATAATAACATCTGGATGTTGCGCAGTACTCATAAGTGGCGCCACTGTCTCCTTAGCGGCGCCCGATAAACAATTGCGAAGTCGCGCCAAATTTTCCATCGGTGAAAATTTATAAACTGCAGTTGTCTCCCTCATCGCCGCTGAAAACTGCATCCACTCTAGCGGCGATCCGGTGAACTTCGGTAGTTCCGTTGCTTGCCGCGGTGGCGGCCTGTCGCGTAGCATACGGTCGAGCGTGTCTGCTAACTGCTCGATGCCTCGTCCCCTCGGCGTGGCGCTCCTCCCTCGCTCCTTCGCGGCGGCGGGCCAGTCACTCCGCGCCTGCCTCGGTGCAGGCGTGGACGCGTCAATTGGACGCACTGGTTCCGGCGCGACGGCGGTGGCGGCGTCGGCGGCGCGGGGCGCGGCGTATTGGGGAATCTCCCCCCGTATGGTATCCTCGACAGCTGTTTTGTCGAGCCAGTCTCGCACTCGTTCAGCGCGTTCCGTTGGCTCGGAGTCGCGGTCACTGGCTTCATCTTCCAACTCTGCTACGTCTGCTTCCAGCTTTTTACGCACGAGGTCGGCTTCGATTTCCAGTTCCTGGCGACGGATGGTCGCGAGGCGTGTTTCAGCCTCGTACCTCAACTTCGCGACGGCGGAGGCCGTCGATCTAGTTGATCGCGCCGGCCGTGGGTACCGTACATGCTTCGGCATAGGCAAACGCGGCGCGGGTGTGGTAGTCGCGGGTAGCGCGGGCTGCGCAGCGACGCCAATGGCATCGCTCTGCGGCGGGCGCAGCATTTCGTTAGCGTCGCGGGTCTGCGGCCTTACGTTGGCGTTAGACGTCGACGGTGACCGCGGCGGTTGGTCAAAGACACGTCGCTCCTCGGCTTCCCGTCCGTTCTGAGATCGCGTCGTAACAACCATCTTCTCAGTTCTTCTTTACTATCCGGCACTCGATGGACCAAACTGTTGGTGATGCCCTGTTTGGTACCCGGCTACTTCGGTTTACCCTGTACAGGACTCTATCGATGACTCTAACTAAGACTGCTTCCGAACGCACATCAATCAGACTCGTGAAACTAGGATGGTGAAACCATGAGTTACTGTGAAACTCTCTGAGATGTACGCCGAGCTGGTGTGGACTGTATAAATAAAAACGCCGGCTGGTTGTGGAATAACTTCAGTTTATTCCCTGATAGGGATGGTTGTTTTCGCACACTGAATCTAACTAACAACTTCGAAGAATACAATTTAAAGTTAACTAACAAGGAAAATACTATTGAAAAACACTCTAGATATGCGATTGAACAATGAAACTACGCGTGAATTTAACTGACAATCTCGAAACACTTGACTTTATATTACAACTCTAATATGCAACACTTATACGATTTTAACTACGAATTTCTCGTTTACAAATTAAAAACACGGAATTTAAACTTTCCAATCTATTTATCTTTGCTCACTCGCTAAATTCTTGCTAAGACTTTAAACGATGTTTTCTACCTGCGGCTGCGAATTGCGACTAACATTGACTACTAACGACTACTTTCTGTGACTACAATTGCGGCTAACAATTTTATCAAAACAATTCGCTATTAATATGCTTTTTTGCCCTGTGGCAACTAGCCTACTTATCAGGACGTTCGCAGGACGTTCAGGGAAATCAGAGAGGGATGTAAACATGTAAAAAGGGAGTTAAGCACTACAAATAATAAAATTATTTTACAAACTTTTCCGCATGGAAAAGTACCAGAGGCGTGGACTAAATTGTGACGTCACGCCATGTGCGTTAATGTAGCCCTTCTGATTGGTCTAGATTAATTAAAGTGGCCCCTCTGATTGGTCTAATTATTTGGGATACAAATTCGTTGATTTCTTTCCATTTCGGCGCCGGGTGTCGGCTGTCGTCAACAATACTGAAGTTATGAAAAATGCGCGGTGCGGTGCGAGAGAACAGCCCTACGAATCCAAATTTCTAAGTTTAGCTGCTGATTAAAGGTTTATTTTTACCCGTCTACGGTGAAGCCAAAACGGAGTGTATATGATTTTGACCTGTATGTATGAATGTGTGTAAATTCATCTGTTCCCTCATAACTTCTAAACTACTTGTTATAATTTGACAAATGAGATATCGTTAGAAGCGTCTTAGCGCTATCGCACACAGGCTTATTTCGTTGCACACAGGCAACTTAGTCTCCCAGCAACTGTTTTGTCTCTCACATCAAGTCCACGGGTTTATATGGAAGCGCGCACACGAAGCGACACGGTCGTCTGCAACTTTTCATACAAATCACGTGAGAGACAAAAAAGTAGGGGAGACAAAAGTTGCCCGTGTGCGATAGCGCTTAATCGTCCAATGAACATAGGCTATATGACGTCACATTAAATTGAATGTGGCGCCCTCTAGAGGAAATAAAGACATGAACTAAAAAAAATATTTATTAATAATGCCGTGTTGGGTAACCAAATAAAAAGGCTTAATGAGAACTTTTCAAATATGTATATATTGTTAGCTTTTGCCCGTGGCTTTGCCTGCTTTCACCCTATTGACAACTTCAAAATATTAAAAAAAGTAAGTTTTAAAACTAAAACCCGACTACGGAAAAATCGTGCTCTAAAAAGTAAGAAACAAGAAAATATTCGAGTCCAAAATTCAATAAAAAGGATAACCGTAGTCGCATGCCACTTTGTCCTAGACACTAACAACAGGCTGGAGGTGGCATGCGACTACGGTTATCCTTTTTATTGAATTTTGGACTCGAATATTTTCTTGTTTCTTACTTTTTAGAGCACGATTTTTCTGTAGTCGGGTTTTAGATTTAAAACTTCTTTTTTTATAAATAATATTTAATAATTTATGTATCTTACTAATATTATAAATGTGAAAGTCCGTTTGTTTGTTTGTTACGCCTTCACGTCTTAAGTACTGAACCGATCATCATGAAATTTTGCATACACGTTGTCAGGGGTACAGAGAAGGACATAGGGTAACTTTCATCCAGAAAAAAATATTGTTCCTGAGAGATAGCAAAAGCTTTCCACGCGGACGAAGTCGTCGGCGGCTGCTAGTTAATTTAATAATATAAGCATTAATATAATATACCCAAGGCCTTTTTTTTATTATAATTATAGCATAGGTACTTTAGATTGGTATCATTTGAATCTTGATAACTGAGCTAAGTTTAATATTTTTGTTAATCTACAAAAACATGAACCAACATTAAGGCTCGTTCCACATGTAACCCCACTTCAAATTTTTAAGACCCCTTTTCAGGCCCTGTTGTAAAAAAGATATTTATTTTTGATTTATTTCTTATTTGCAAAATAGTTGGGCAAATGTCATCTTAAACGATTCTAAATTTCAAGTTGATACCATTAGTAGTTCTCGAGATATCCAGCTGTGACAGACAGACAGACAGAGTCACACCATAAGGGTTCTTTTTACCATTTTGGTACGGAACCCTAAAAAGGTCCCCCGACTGCAATTCCACTTTTATTATTTACTTTTCAGTTTAACCACGTTTTTGTTTTAGAAAGCGACCGAGTCGAGCTGAGGCCGCAAGTTGGTCAGCTCAAAACAGTTAGAAGTCATCCTATGTCTTGTTCAAACAGGTATGTATAAATATATGTATTATTTTAATTTATAAAAATTTATAAAAGATAGTTTCACTGATATACCTACAAAATGAAAAAAAAAACGCGCGAAAAAAATCAGCTGTTTCATATTGATATTTTCTTTAATTTTTGTATGAAATAACTGATTTTTTTCGTGATTTTAGAGTTGGTCCTATACCAAAAGTTGTTCAGTTCGATGGTCCCTATCTACCATATTCGGCATTACGGGTTTTTTGTAACACCCGGTAAAAACAGTATTTTGAAAATAGTAAGATGGATGTTTTACAAAAATCCTATCTTAGGGAGAGCGCCCACGTGCAACTTTTGTCTCCGCAACTATTTTGTCTCTCACATTGTTTGTATGAAAAGTTGGCAACTGTCGCGTCGCTACGTGTGCGCGCTTTCATACAAACCCGTAGACTTGATGACCTGAAAGACAAAATATGTAGTTGCGGAGACAAAAGTTGCTCGTGTGCCCATGCGCTTAGTGCGCGTTTATTAATATTTATATAAGTTAATCCTATTATAAATTTATTTATGTGATCCTGGTACTTTAACAAAAATAATAAATTAGCTAGTAAATGTGCCAATGCTACATGGAGCACTATAAAGTAGGTATGCATTGTGCGATCTAAAGTTTGCAATTGATAAAAAAAAATTGAAATGTGCGATATTAGGTACCCCCTATTAAATCGTTTCTATTTACGTCTGTCAATTTACCCCAAATACTGATTTTGGATTTAAAAAATCTTTTTGTTTTTTTAAAAAATACTCAAGAACATTGCGCGTTGACGAAATAGGTAGGTACGGCATTGGACACAAACTTTAAAGTCCTTTTTTTCGAAATGAATGAACCGATTTTATTGAAACTTCATTTCACATAAAAGCAGAATACATTAGTCTAAAAAGTTAACTTAAAACATTTTCGATAAATAGTGTTACAGCTTAATTAGACCTATTTTAAATTTTCCATAGAAAAAGAAATTTTCAATTATCTTTTCTAAAATAAGTCTTTTCAAATATTATGTTCCAATCTAACTTTAGACCTATGCTATATATTCTGCTTATGTATATGACGTTTCATTAAAATTGTTTCATTCATTTCGAAAAAAAAGGACTTGAAAGTTTGTATGAAATGACGTTTACGTCCTTGTGCCTTTATGATGACAAAAAGACAAAATATACAACTCGCTCGTCTTCGTCTTCGTCTTCGTCGAAACCGTGGCACATCGACTGCTCTGCTCGATGTTGTTGACAATATTCTGTCAGAGCAAGACGTCGGCAATGGCACTATCCTAGCGCTGCTGGATTTTTCTCGCGCATTTGACAGTATCAATACGAAGCTCCTATCCTACTTGCAAAGCTCAGATATTATGGCCTGGGAGACTCGTCGCTTCGGTGGTTCGAAAGCTACTTGTCACACCGGTCTCAATCAGTGAGATTGGTTTGTAGTAAAAGTGGGGATACAAAGTTCTCTGATCCAGAACCTGTGACTTGTGGAGTACCTCAGGGCTCAATCCTGGGCCCATTGCTATTTATCATATACAGCGCAGATCTCCCTAAAGTTTTAGAATATTGCAGATACCACTGCTATGCTGATGACGTCCAACTGTACATATCTGGTAATCCTGCTAATATTCCTGACACTGTGCGGAAAATGAATAGTGACCTTCAGAAAGTAGCTCAATGGACAGATAATAATGGTCTCCTCCTCAATCCATCTAAATCAAAATTTCTTATTATGGGAACCAAAGCGCAAATTCATAAAATATAAATCTTTAACCCTACACTCTGTATTAACAGTCATAACTTGGAGAGAGTACCGGAAGCTCGAAACCTAGGAATACTCTTTGATGAACAGCTGCGCTTTGAAACTCATGTGTTGAGTTTAGTGAGGAGTTGTATGTATCGATTGAAGGTTCTGTATAGGATACGTAAATACCTCAGTGAAAAGTCGCGACTGATACTATGCGAGTCCTTAATTTTGTCGAGACTCAATTACGGGGATATTGTGATAGGACCTCGTTTATTATCCCGGACGCAAAAACTTATTCAGCGCGTTCAAAACGCCTGCTGCAGGTTTTGTTTCAGCATACCTCCTAGAACTCATGTCTCACCTTATCTAAACACCGCGTCAATTTTAAATATGGATATGCGTAGGCAATTGCATCTGTTGTGTCTCGTGTTTGATGTGAAAAAGAATAAAAAACCCGAATACCTGTTTGAGAAGCTCAAGTTTACGCCACTTGGTGACAGATATGGAGTTAGATTGTTGCGGAAGCCACCCATGAACTACTGTCACCGTACGGTAGCATTCCGGGGCAGCTTTCGATTTCTAGCCACCAAATGCTGGAATGATCTGCCGCCGCCTATTCGGAATCTAACTTCTAAGTACACTTTCAAACACAAACTTAACTCATATTTACTTACAATACAGAAGTTAGGCATTCCGACTGGGTGGTAGTATGATCGATGCTGTCACCGCGGAGTTCTGAGCCCGTGTCAAACATGCACCCTAATTCTAATTTAGGCCCATTTCCTATTACTAGATTATTTGAAATTTATCAATATTACGGTACCGTATAAATAAATTAATGACACATATTGTTTTAATCTTTTATTTTATTTCTTTTTTATTTTTATTTTTATAAAATATTTGTTCACACGCTCAACATGCACACAACCCAGAAACACACACGCAGACAGACACACGCACACGCACATACATACGCACACACACACAAACGCGCGCGCACACACACACACACACACACACACACACACACACACACACACACACACACACACACACACACACACACACACACATATACACACACATACACACACATATGCTCAACTAACAGCGCAGTTACTGGTTTCCGCGTTTCATCTATAGGTGACGGCTGAAAATCGGTGTTTTTGCTGTCAGGCAAATGTGATACACCGAGCCTAGACCTTACTTGCTGCTGCACACACGTGCATTCCCTCTTCTCACTGTTTTTTGTCATCTTTTTTTTGTTTTTTCTTTCTCTCATACTTATCGCAAATGTATTTTTTATCGTTCTTTTTTAGACATTTTTGTATTTGTATTGATGAATGTATGTGTGTGTCGTAGTGAATAAAACTTTTTATCTATCTATCTATCTACGGTATTTTTTTATTTTTTTTAATGTATGTTTTACCACAACTTCGTCAGTTGTTATCCGATTTATACATTTCTTTTTTTATTTCAAAGAAAATAGTTTGTGTGTGGTCCCATAAAAAAATTACAGAGATCTTGCTGGCAGTTTTTTCATAATGCTGAAAAATGACAATTATTTAGCTTGCCATCACACGTGTTTTTACGGATTTTCGGACATAACATCTTTGTTTATGTACCGATTTTTCATCTTAAACTTTCAACATCTTGTTAGAGCCGCTGTTACCGTTGTTAAATTATTGTATGCTATCATTTGCAGCAGTTCGGGTAGAAGTAAAAGAATACGGACGATCTTCACACCAGAACAGCTGGAACGGCTGGAGGCAGAGTTCGAGCGACAACAGTACATGGTGGGACCTGAACGACTGTACCTGGCACATGCGCTACAACTGACTGAGGCACAGGTACTGGGAAATTTCATCATCATCATCATATCAGCCGCACGACACCCACTGCGGGGTATAGGCCTCCCCAAAGGATCTCCACGACGATCGATCCTGCGCTGCCTCCATCCAGTGGCTTCCCGCGACCTTCACCTGATCGTCGCTCCACCTTGTCAGGGGCCTACCCACGGAGCGTCGTTCGGTGCGCGGTTGCCATTCAAGAACCTTTCCGCTTCAACGGCTATCGGTTCTTCTCGCTATGTGTCCAGCCCACTGCCACTTCAGCTGAGCAATCCTTCGCGCGATGTCGGTTACTTACAGGAAAAATTACTCTAATACAATTAGGTTGATATCACATCGAAGTAGCTGCAGAGTCTGGAAGCAGAGTACGAGCGATAGCAGTAAATGGTGGGGCCCAAGCACTTATGCCTAGCGCTCGCGCTACAACGGACTGAGGCACAGGCACTGGAAAAATTACTGTAATACAATAGTCATTAAGTTGATATCACACCGAAGTAGCTGGAGAGGCAGAGTTCGAGCGAAAGCAGTACATGGTGGGGCCCGAGCGCTTATACCTGGCGGACGCGCTACAACTGACTGAGGTAGAGGTACTGGAAAATTAATTCTAATACAATATTTATTAGGCTGACATCACATTGGAATAGCTGGAACGGCTAGAGGAAGAATTCGAGCGACAGCCGTACATGGTGGAGCCCGAGCGCTTATACCTGGCGGACGCGCTACAACTGACTGAGGCACAGGTACTGGTAAATTAATTCTAATACAATATTCATTAGGCTTGTAGCTACCTACGGTCTCATACAAAACGCATCTGCCTGCGCACGACCGCGCTCGCCGCGCGCCTGAGAAGACTGAGCGAGCGGCCGATGCGACGCGATGTTTTACGTGTCTCATTTGCAAGTGCGAGCATCAACCGACATAGTGACTGCCTGCGCATACCTTTGTCACTGACGAAACGATCTCTCGTCCGCGATATTTATATACCTACTGTCCCGCTCCCTCATGTCTGTCTCTTTCTACAAAACAGCTGACCCGCGTTTTGATAAATAATTTTTATATTCTGAAGTATAAATATAAGGCAATTTTGGAAATAAATATTCATTACAACTTTGGTACTGGTGTTTAACTCAACTACCTAGCAATCCGCTACATTGGTGACCCTAGAAGAAATGAGCACTACGGAGATGGCACAAACTTCGCTGAAAGCTCGAATCCCACTGTTTTGTTCCTGCTCTACATCAAAGCCTACGACGAATGAAGAATTAGCCAACAAGATCGACGCTTTATCGAGAGAAGTCGCATTTTTGAAAATGAATCAATCACGGCGGAGTAATTCATTCAGAAGAAACCATTTCAATCGTAATCGTTCCCGATCAAGATCGTCAAGTCGTACACGAACGAATCCGATTTGCTATTTTCATCGAAAATTCGGCAAAGATGCCTACCGCTGCCGAGAGCCCTGCGATTTCAAGAAAAATCAAAATAAAGAAGAATTTTTAAACTAACTTCGACTCAAGCAACGACGGGGGCTGGAGTAGCTGAAATATCAAACCACCGTCTTTTTATTCAAGACAGAACTTCAGCACTAAACTTTCTCATCGATACGGACGCAAATGTTTCCGTATTACCTGCAAGCTCGAAAGAAAAAATGAAGAATACACCAAGCAATTACTTATACGCCGCAAACGGTTCGTCAATATCCGTTCACGGTGAGAAGACAATGGTACTCAACCTTGGACTGCGCCGACCCTACAAATGGAGATTCGTGGTCGCGAACGTATCAAGACCAATACTAGGCGCCGATTTCCTTCAGCACTACAACATTATAGTCGACTTGCACGGAAGAAGATTGGTAGATAAACAAACCAATTTATTTACCAGAGGTTATATGATACCTACAACGCAAAGCAGCGTAAGAACATTGGACGACAGCCAGCCGTATCACGATCTACTAAAGAAGTAAGTACCCCGAGATTACCAGACCAAGATTGAATAACATCTGCAATAGCGAAGTCGAACATCACATAGAAACAAAAGGCCCACCGGTATTCTGCAGAGCAAGACTACTACCGCCACTCAAGTACAATTTGTCTAAAGAAGAGTTTCGTCAGATGATGGACCAAGGAATTTGTCGACCCTCCAGCAGCGCATGGGCGAGCCCGCTCCACCTAGTAACAAAGAAAAACGGCCAAGTACGTCCCTGTGGCGACTATCGGAAGTTGAACGCAATCACAGTTCCCGATCGGTACCCTATACCGAGACTGCACGATTTCACCCTTAACCTAAGGGGTAAGAAGATATTTTCGAAAATCGACCTTCAGAAAGCTTATTTTCAAATCGAGATCCGAGAAGAAGATATAAAGAAGACCGCCATTATTACACCGTTCGGCCTATACGAATTCACAAGAATGTGTTTTGGTTTGCGTAATAGCGGCCAAACATTTCAACGCCACATCGATGACGTCATGCGGGGACTACCTATATTCTCATTCGTGGACGATCTACTTTGCGCTTCGGAAGATGAAACCTCACACAAAAAATTACTTGAAGAAGTTTTCAAACGACTAGAAAAAAATGGACTTCAGATTAATGCCGCCAAGTGCATTTTCGGCCAAGAAAACATAGAATTTCTGGGTTATCAAGTTTCTTCAGAGGGAATAAAACCAACAGCAGACAAAATAAAGGCGATCAACGACTACCCACTCCCAAAAACAGTGCAAGAACTAAGACGATATCTGGGAATGATTAACTTTTACCGTGAAAACATTCCCAACGCAGCGCAACATCAACATGTACTCAACGAATATTTACATAATGCAAGAAAAAACGATAAGACTCCGATCACCTGGAACGAAAAGTCAAGGGAAGCGTTCGAACAATGTAAGCGAGACATCACTAGCGCCGTCCTGCTCAATCATCCATCAGCTGACGTGCCATTCGCACTAATGACCGACGCCTCCGAAACATGCGCGGGCGCGGTCCTATAACAGAAAATCGATGGTACATGGAAGCCGCTTGGATTTTTTTCGAAGAAATTTAGTGATGCCCAACAAAAATACAGCACCTACGATCGTGAGCTGCTATCAATATACATGGCAGTACGACACTTTCGAAGAATGTTTGAAGGAGGTGAACTCATAATTTTCACGGATCATAAACCTCTTACTTACGCGCTGACAGCAAACAGCAAGAATGAAACACCTCGACGAACACGATATTTGGAATATATCGGACAATTCACATCCGATATTCGTCACATCGCTGGGAAACAAAATGATGTCGCCGACGCCCTGTCCCGCCTAGAAGAAATAGCGTGCCCTTCACCTATCGATTATTTTTCGTTATCAAAACGACAAAAAGAAGACAAAAAACTACAAACAATGATGGAAAACAAGAAGCACGAATTCAAAAATATCATCATGCCCGGCACTAAATTCCTATCATCTGTGAAACGTCGACAGGCACAGCTCGCCCCTACCTACCGCCAGAATTTCGGGAAACAGCCTACAAAGCACTCCACGATCTGAGCCATCCTGGGATACGAGCCACGAGAAAAATAATAACCAAGCGTTATTTTTGGCCGTCAATGAATACCGATGTATCAACTTGGACTCGAACCTGTATACCTTGCCAGCGATCGAAGACACAACGACATACACATGCACCGATAGCAAAGTTTGAAAAAGTCGATCGACTATTCCAGTTTAATTTAGACATCATCGGGCCATTAAGTCCGTCCGATAATAAGAGATATTGTCTCACGATGATCGACAGAGCGACTAAGTGGCCGGAAGCGTACCCGCTGGAAGAAATAACTGCCGAAAAAGTAGCCGACGCCTTTTATACAGCCTGGATATCAAGATTCGGCTGCCCTGCTATCGTGACCACAGACCAAGGCCGACAATTTGATTCCGAAATATTTAAAGCACTGATGCAGCGACTTGGAATCCAGCGCACACGAACAACCGCATACCACCCGCAATCAAACGGAATCATCGAGCGCTGGCACAGAACCCTGAAAGCCGCACTCACAGCACGTCTTCAAAATAACTCCAAATGGACGCGCGAGCTACCTACCGTTCTATTGGGGCTACGCGCAGCTATAAAAGAAGACATTGGATACAGCGCCGCCGAGCTACTCTATAACCAAGCCCTATGTCTACCCGGTGAATTTCACGGTGAACGCACGAATACCTTCACATCGTCACAATTCCATAACGACCTCACAGAAGCAATACACAGATCGCAAGAACAAAGAAAATCGTCTAAGCCTACGTACATTCAAAAGGACATGAATACATGTACACACGTATTCATAAGAAACGACGCCGTTCACAAGCCGCTCACGCCTAACTACACTGGCCCTTTCGAAGTAATCAAGCGAAACGAGAAATATTTCACTCAATCAACTCAATCCGCTACAGGCTGATATCACATTGGAATAGCTGGAACGGCTAGAGGAAGAATTCGAGCGACAGCAGTACATGGTGGGGCCCGAGCGCTTATACCTGGCGGACGCGTTACAACTGACTGAGGCACAGGTACTGGAAAATTAATTCTAATACAATATTCATTAGGCTGATATCACATTGGAATAGCTGAAACGGCTAGAGGAAGAATACGAGCGACAGCAGTACATGGTGGGGCCCGAGCGCTTATACCTGGCGGACGCGCTACAACTGACTGAGGCACAGGTATTGCTAAATTAATTCTAATACAATATTCATTAGGCCGATATCACATTGGAATAGCTGGAACGGCTAGAGGAAGAATTCGCGCTTATACCTGGCGGACGCGCTACAACTGACTGAGGCACAGGTACTGGATGTACTATAATACAATAGTCATGAGGTTGATATGACATCGGAATAGCTGGAGCGTCTGGAGGCAGAGTACGAACAACAGCAGTACTTGCATGTTGAGGTCTGACCCTGAACGACTATACCTGGTACAGTCATGTGCTGCAACTAACTGAAGCACAGGCTACTGGAAAATTAACTCTTATGCAATAGTCACTAATCATTAGGTTATTGATATCACACCGGGGTAGCTGGCACGGCTGGAGGTAGAATTTGAACGACACCAGTAAGGTGGGGCCTGAACGACTGTACCTGGCGCACGCGCTACAACTGACTGAAGCACAGGTACTGGAAAAAATCATCATCATCATCATATCAGCCGCACGACACGCACTGCTGGGTATAAGCCTTCCCCAGGGTCCTCTACGACGATCGGTCCTGCTTGGCCCGCATCCAGCGGCGCACCGCGACCTTCACCCTCACGTCGGTCCACCTTGTCGGGGGCCTACCTACGGAGCGTCGTCCGGTGCGCGGTCGCCATTCAAGAACCTTTCCGCCCTTCTCGGTCGGTTCTTCTCGCTATGTGTCCTGCCCACTGCCACTTCAGCTGAGCGCTCCTTCGAGCGATGTCGGTTACTTTAGTTCGCCTGAGGATCTCTTCATTTCTGATTCGATCACGCAGGGAAACGCCGAGATGGTTAATGACGATGTTGATTCGATTTTTTGCCTTTCCAGGTCAAAGTATGGTTCCAGAATCGTCGAATAAAATGGCGGAAACACCACCTTGAAGTGACACAGCAGAGGCTAGCAGTACTCCAGCGGCACAGGCCAGAAGAAAGAGACGACGATATATGAAGTAGTTGATGCTGGTTGAGGACAAAAGATAATTTTCAAAAATGATAGCATTTGGATAAACTGTGTACAGAAAAAAAAGTGTAGAGGTTTTGACAAGATGAAATTTTAATTTACTAAAATTATTACAATAGTAATTTTCAATACAGTTGCTTGAAAAATGTGAGTTTAAGATGACAGTCCCGCGTGCGGTAAGTTGATTTTACCGCACGTCCGCGCCCATGCGATTTTGTTTACGTTCGATTTTTTTAATTTCTACTAGCTTCCGCCCGCGACTTCATCCGCGTGGACAGTAGAAAAATATAGTGTAACTACCAGTTTAAAATGACCTCTTTAGTGTATGAAAGTTAGTACAACGGAGAGTTCAAGTTGTTACCCATGTTCCACCCACCTGAATTTGAGGAAACATAGCTTAGATTTTAAGTAGGACCTAAATCTACTAAACTGTGTGTGAAACGCCCATCAAAATTCTTTTAGCAGTTATTGCGTTATTAGCGCACAAATTATTAAGAATTTACAGTTTTATTATATGTATAGATTACAATTTCAGTAGTTACGTATAATGTTTTCTCGCAAATGTATTGAAAAACTTAGTATGGCACACGGTTGTTAAGTTTTTAAAACTCCTTACCAACCTTGTATTATTATTATCATAAACTACTATTATGATACAAGGTTGGTAAGTAGATAGAATATGAATATAAGATTCTTGGTAATGGTTTTAAAACGATTTGACGTTTTATAATCGTCATTAACAACCGTGTTTTATAAACTACTATTAAAATAGTATAAAAATGGTAAATGGTATAAAATCAACTTTCCGCACGCTGTACTGGGGGCCTATTACGAAAATAACGTACGCAATTGCGTAACGCAGTCACTTGGCCACGATAGTCGTCCGCAGTTCGTTGTTTGTAGTTATAACAAACATTTTGAGTTTAGCTATCGTAGTCCATAGACTACTAAACGAACGATGTCGGATACGCTAGAAATAAATTGTCAAACTCACGCAATCACTTCGCAATATCGCATACGAAAGTGGTTTGTAATAGGAAACAATCAAAACGAAGCACGGACGCAGCTGCGTGTATCGCATTAAACTTTTCGTAATAGACCCCCTGTAAACACACATTTTCGAGCAATTGTATTGAAGCGTAAAATTCTAACTATTTACCTTCAGATTTTGAATTACAACCTAAGGTACAACCTACTATGTTTGTTACTAAGTAATAACCGTGTAAGTATTCTGTGCCATAAATTAGTTACTTAAAAATAACTTACTCACCTATCTTAAATTGACAAGTGAATATGGAGACTGGAGTATCTTCAACGACTCTACGTTGTATAGTGATGTGCCAAGTAGCGATAAATATACCGATTTATCAATGACGGCTTTTCAAAGTGACATTTTAAAACTAAAAATAGTAACTATTTGCCTTAGCTAGATGGCGTTGATGGACAAGTGAAATGTCAAAATTGGCTTTTTGGCTTTGAATAATTAACGGCCCGTGTTTAAAAAAAACATTTTCATTTCTTGGCGTTCGTTGGTTGTTAGCGGTGTTTTCAGTGTTTTCATGTTAATTGTGTTTTCTCTTTCCTACGTTTTCTACAGTTGACACTTTGCCTGTTTATCAACGCCATCTATCGAGCTTACAATTTTTTTGACATTTTGAGAAGCCCTCATTGACGGTTAAGTCAGGGCTCTGTCACTCCGCGCGCGAGTCTGAACCGGTCAGCGTCCTCTGAGAGGACAAATTTCATACGTCAGAAAAGATAAGACCTACGCGATAGAAAGAGAGGCAACTACTGATTCAATTTTTTGAAGCGAAGGGAGCGCTGTGCGACCTGAATTGCACTTTATTGCGTCGGAGCAAGAGTCGCAATTTATTTAAACGATTTTGAGGAGTGCAACTTCTGTACGCTAGTACTATTATCTATTCTGTGGTTAAGTTAAATATCAAGTGAAGTGCAATCTGAAACAAATTAGAAACAAACTTTGTTTAACTAGTGCAAAGTGAAAAAAAAATGTGGTAATAACAAAAGTACTTAAATAAAGTATGTATATAGTTTCAGTATTAGCATTGCAATAGAATTTGTGAAAACTTTTTTTCAATGCCCTTTATCGTTATTTATTAGGTTAAAAACCAAAATGTATAACTTTTCTGTGCTATTGTACTAATTTATGTCATTTTTTACTTCATAAAGTAGTGATTAACAGTAACTAATTTTATTTGAAGATGCCTATAAGACCAACATTGTTAATTAATTTGAACATTGTTAAGTTAATTTATTTATGATCTCAAGTATTTTATATATGTAACAAAAAATAGTTTTTATATGTAACAGACAAGCTGTATAAGTTACTTTTTTCTAGTCATAACGCAAAAACGGGCATATTTATTGTAATGAAACAGGAAAAAAATCTTTTTTTTATGAGAGAAAATTTAATCTCTAAATAATTTCTTAAAAGCAGTTCAGCCATTACGTAATATCTAAAATTTAATTTAAGCTATTTTAAGAAATTCAAGTTAGTTTACAAACAAATAAAGGCAGGTGATATCGCTAGTATATTTACTAAGTTAAGTAAGATAAGTATTATAAGTTAATGTAAGACTGTATATTTTAATAATGTATTGTAGTCATTAATAAAATATTTGAAGTAAATGTGATAATTTTTTTGAAGTAACTTTAGTTACTTATAATTTATTTTACAAAAAAATATAAAGATACGAAATAGGTACCCATCCCTATTATTCACTCATTATTCGCATATTTTTTGCACTACTTGTTGGTTCCTTTATGGAAATAAAAGCAGCGGACTGTAGTAAAGTATTATATTGCGTATAAAATCAAAATGTATGGAAAAGCCGTAATGTCGCCCGCTCGCGCGCTAGGTGGATGGCCAAGTGGGGGCCGTCTGCCGTCCGGTCCTTGCTGTTGGCTTGGCCCGACTGCCGACCGCCGCCGAAGAATAACGAGCGCGCCGCCCGCGCTCCAACACTACTCACTATTTCTCTTCTTATCGTATGAGGATTAATGGCCACCCCTAATGTGAAGAGTTTATCTAACCGCCTGTAAGGCCTCTAACTTGGCTTAACGACTGTTATCAGATGACAACAGCCGGGACCGACGGTTTAACGTGCCCTCCGAAGCACGGAAGCGCTCAGTTGTAATGCCACTTAACGGTCACCCATCCGACACCTGACCGGACCGAGCGTTAATCGTGTACGGTACGATCTCTACTCTACGTATACTCTACGTCGCATTACGCAACTTTTGAGGGGTCTTGTGAAGCAAAATTCGAAAAATGATTAAAATCGGCCCGCCCTAATGTGCACGCCTAACAACGTTCATAGCAAAACGGACTCCGTGATATAAATAATAAATAAATAAATAAATAAATAAATAAATAAATAAATAAATAAATAAATAAATAAATAAATAAATAAATAAATAAATAAATAAATAAATAAATAAATAAATAAATAAATAAATAAATAAATAAATAAATAAATAAATAAATAAATAAATAAATAAATAAATAAATAAATAAATAAATAAATAAATAAATAAATAAATAAATAAATAAATAAATAAATAAATAAATAAATAAATAAATAAATAAATAAATAAATAAATAAATAAATAAATAAATAAATAAATAATTTCACACAGCGCCATCTAGCCCCAAACTAAGCAAAGCTTGTAATATGGGTGCTAGACAACTGATATACTACTTATATACTTTTTTAAATATATACTTATTATACATAGTAACACCCAGACCCGTCACAGAAATTAAAATTCATCATTTCAATTTCTGCCCGGCCGGGAATCGAACCCGGGACCTTTGCGTAGTAGGCGGCATGTTGACCACTGCACCACTTAGGTCGTCGATATATAAAACATGGGTCGTCGATATATAAACAGGTATATAAAACAACTATACCTACCTAGTTGATAAGCAAGATGTCGTTGATCTGTAATAAGGGCGACCTTGCAGCGACATACATACTGCAACGCACGCTGCATTTAATTACAATATCGCATCTGCACGGATGCATTCAATGATATGAAATTGTAAAATTATATTAAAATAAAACTTTATGTGGAATTTTTAGGGCCTATAATCTAGTATTTTTAAACATATCATTACATTCCCTTGTAGCATTGCTTGAAGTAGATAGCAAAACTGCTAAAAGTGGCAGTTTTTGGCACATTTGCTATCTACTTCTACGAGGGCATGTAGTGATACCTTCTAAAAATACTAGACCATGGACTTGTACTATTATGTATTCTGTGCCATGGGCCCTAAAAATTCCATTAAAGTTTTTATTAAAATAATTTTTTATTAACAACTTATTAACTAAAAACCTCTGAGTTCCCCACTTTCGGTGATATAACCACCTTAATTGAAGATACTTAAAATAACGCAGAATAAGTAATGTTTTTTCGATTCAAGTATTTCAAAATTCACCCCGGGAAGGGTTCGATCTTGCACCTCCAGATCCCCCGGACCCCGGGACCCTACGATTCGTTCATGTAGTTCTTTTCATCATTAGTATTGGCTCCGTGCACGCTTTTAGCGCCACCTAGCGTGTTGCAACTTTGTTGGCTCTGACCTGACCGTTTTGACGTTTTGATATGTAATGGCGGCATTGTGACAAAATGTTAAAACATAGTATACATATTGTGTTATTAATGTAAATTTCAAAATTACTATGATTTGGGTGGACAAAGTGTTGTGAAATCATTTTTGGTCATTTAAATTACATATGGCAAGTAAGATCTATTCAAAAAGAGTGTTTTATTTTGGTTATATCAGGGTTAGTTTACTTCTTTTTTATTAGTTGTAGATTTTGTAAAACAATAGGATAAAGCTACTTTAATAATTTTACTAAGTGATAATAAACATATGTAATTATTCCTGTATCGCTAGTAATAAATTAAATATCGTTTTCAAGCAGATTACAGAGCCTTCTTTATTTCTACTTTTTGCCACCATGAGCGCTGCGATCGAATATTATACCTTCGCACCCTCCCAATACCGAAACCGTTCGTGACACAAAATAGTTCTGCGCAGAGAATAAAGGCAGGCGTCCTTCACTCGCTCAAGATCGCGCGATAAGCACCTACCGCTAGCCGTTCGTTCGAACGAACAAGTGAGCAGCGGGCCGCCACACGCCCGCCTGTGTAGTCGCGCGGCATCTTATTCCCTGCGTAGATATTGCCTCTTTATAACAGTAACAATGTCGAATCAACATTACTGTGCCGTATACGGATGTCTAAATCAAAAAACCAATAAAAAAATGTCGTTTTTCACATTATGATATATGCTACGCAGTTCACTTAAAAGAAGACAACCCTAACGTTGCATCATCAGAAAAGGTAAGAGCACGCGATAGAAAGAAAGGCAACTACTAGGTGAATATAACTGTAAGCCATTAGCGCTGCGCGACCTGAATTGCACTTAATTGTGACGGTGCAAAAGTCGCTATTTATTTAAATGACTTTGCGGAGTGCTGCTTCTGTACTTGTACTATTAGTTATTCTGTGATAAAGGTTGCTGACCTCGGAACTCCAATATGACAAATTTCCGATTGACCTTTCCGCAATAATAAAGGTCAACATCCTCGGAAAAGATGACGATCTTTGTTTTTGTACCACATTGATGAATTAGTAAACATTCTCTTTATGAGAACTTGTCTCCCATACATCTATTTAAAAAACCGGCCAAGTGCGTGTCGGGCCACGCGCCGTAGGGTTCCGTAGTTACCTTATACCATACTGTATTTAATGCCACTATCATTTTTCGTTTGCAAAAATAACTTTGTTTTTGTTGGAGAGGCAAAAAGCCTAGGTGATAATGCCATAAAATTTCATACTTTTTAATTTGACAGGTTTTCTGTCTCCTAGCGGTGGGTAATATCGCTTTTTTTCAATATCAAATCGAAACTATATATCGATATTCGATATCGGATTCTGAAACTATATATTTTGATATCGACGATATTGTGAATGGCGACCAAATATCAATATCAACCATAAAGGTTTACTCAAATTATATACCCTATATACGCTATACGTTATGATGATATAATATTGATTAAAGATTTTTTTAAAGCAAGTAAATTAATTTAAATAGTAGGTACGAAGTATAATTTTTTATTCTGTGTTAAATAATAAATGTTTTTATGATTTTGGTTCAGTTTCAATTCAATTAAAAAAATAAATCATTGGGAGTAGAAATTATGTAATTTAATTATTTCAAAATACCTCATCGTTATATTTTGAAAAATAATAAAAAGATAAAAAAGTATACAAACAACTTTAATACAATCTCAATAGGTTTAGAATCGTATGTGATAAATAACATTGCTATTTCTCTATCTCATTCACTCGTCTCAGTTGTCTCGCTCACACTCGGCGTCTCACGCGATACTCGTTGTAGCTGGTATTCCATTGTAATACGGTACAATATCCCTGAATCGGATTACGTAAATATCGTGGTGTCGACGCGGATCGCATTCGTGAAGGAATATAGTGTTTTGTCAAATATATAGTTTCAGAATGCATCGATATCGGATTTGACGATATCGATGCAATATACGTTTTAAAAACCATATACGATTTATATCGGCCACTCCTACTGTCTCCCTCACACTATCTCTTCTCTCTCTCTCTCTCTCAATGGCCGTCAGCCCAACAGGCGATGTTATCTTTGCAACTTAATTATAATCGTTTTGAATCTAAGTTTCCGTGAAGTTTAATGTATATTACAGTTTGTGTTAAATAAACAGTGGTGTATTTGGTAACCAATCCATTGTCTTTTTCTTTCTGGCTCCCCGCACGCTGCGCTGGTTTGACCACGCGGCCGAACAGTTTTTAACAGTGTTGGTATGAACGACAAAGTTATTTTTGCGGTTTTGGAAAATGTGCTAATATCTCAAAAACTATAAAATGTATGTCGTTCAAACCAATTCGTTGAAAGTGTTTATTAAGATCTACAACATATATTTTTTTAGATTTTTCACTCTCTTGGTTTAAAGAAAAAATTTTTTTCTGTATCAGTTCCATGTATGGGGAAAATAAAAAATAAATAAAAGATTAAGGGGGGTTCCCTTAATCTTTAATTTATTTTTTTATTTTGTGTTAAAATTATTAAGCGCTTAACAGAATACATCTACCTACTAAGTTTTAACTGTGTAATCTTAATACTTTCGGAATAAAGTGGCTGTGACTTACGGACGGACAGACAGACAGATAGACATGACGAATCTATAAGGGTTCCGTTTTTGCCATTTAGGCTACGGAACCCTAAAAAGTTAACACGTCTCAATGAACTTTTAGCAAAACGAACGAAATTGCCGTTTTTTTATTTATTTTTATGAGTCTTCTTGCATTTTATTTAACAACCACAAAAAAATAAATAGGTAAATAGCCGGTAGGTAAATGGGTAGGTATACTGCCCGGCATATATATTGGCAAGAGAATGAAAGAGACAAAAGATGCGCAGTAGCCATAAACTTAGTGTTTGTGACTTAGTGTTTGTGCGCATCTTTTGTCTCTTTCTTTCTCTTGCCAATATATATGCCGGCATCTATAGTAGCCTCTGGAATAATCTCCCTGAAACTATCAGGAGATCTCCTAGCAAATTCTCATTTAAAAGAAACGCTCATGCTTTTCTTTTGGAAATGTGAATGATCATTGTCTCAAACTAATTTCTTGTTATTTTTGTTATATATTTATAATATATGTATTTATGTATTAAGGTTTATTTATTTTTATATATATTATTTATCTATGTATTATTTAAATATTTTTTAAGGTTCTGTCACCTTTGTATGTACCGCAAATTCATGAATGTCTTTTTATTGATGGTTGACTAGTATAGAATGCTTTTAGCATTAAGTCCGCCTTTGTACCTTACTTTGTGTATTGTTGTGCAATAAAGATTAATAAATAAATAAATAAATAATTAATTACATTATTATTAGTGGTCATTTACGTGCCATGTTATGTTATGTTGCAATATTTTATCCACAACGGTATAGTGCTTGGCGTTCACCTCACCTGATGTTAAGTGACGATAAGGCCGAAGGAAGCGCACTACACCCGGAATCCTCACCACTGAGGAACTGGCTATACAGGGTGTTTGGTATAGCCTTATAATGCCGAATATGGTAGATAGGGGCCATCAAACTGAACAACTTCTACTATGGGACCAACTCTGAAATCGTGAAAAAAAATCAGCTGTTTCATACATTTTGATATTTTGGTTACCTATTTATTTTTGTATGAAACAGCAAATTTTTTTTTCATGATTTCTTAGTTGGAACCATCAAGGTTCCTATCTAACATATTATTAAAACATTCTGTATACAGGGTCATTTTGAACTTACCATCCAAATTTTGAGGATGTGTTCAGTCCATGAAACTGAACAACTTTCTCTAAGGAACACATGGTCAAATATGTAAAATAAATATCGACTTTCCATACAAATCAAAGAGATCACGTGATCAATTTAGTATGGGATGACCAAAATTTATTAGCGAAATTTGACACATGTTTCTTAGAGAAAGTTGTTTAGTTTCATGGGATGGACACATCCTTAAAATTTGGATGGTAAGTTCAAAATGACCTGATATATATCTTACCTCTAACTGCGGGAACACATTATGGCGTCAGACTTAGGTAAGATGTTGGTAGCTAGCCAGGCGGACTTGAAATAAGCCCTAACACCAACCATTCAAGTACAAATGTACCCCCTCCTGGAATCAAACCCGGGACACCTGCGTCTTGCACGGTGTAGACAAACCACTTGACCACAGAGGCGGTTAAATAACTTAAATTGTTATTTTCTCAACATTTTCTTCATTATACTTTCTAATGTTATTAGTCAATAACAAGACAATTCAAAAAATGATTGAGTAATTAGCTCTTAGTAAAATTTATGCAATTAAATATCGAAGGTTATTTGATGCAATGCACTAATCTTATGAATATGAAAGTTACACAATGACGCGTGCGTAATAACCGATTACTATCTAGGAAGTGGCGAAACCGACCGGTTACGTAGTGTAGTGTTGTGCTACACTACATCTAAGTATATCGATTGTTATTTTATTTTATTTTATCATATTTAAACCCATGCTCTAAATCAAGGGTGGCCAACCCGCGGCCACCATTAAACAAATAATACTAAAATCACCTTATCATACCTACTATAAAAAAAAAACAAACCTCTCACATAGTAGTAGTGCGGCCCGGGGTAAAATTCTACTTCCGAATTTTGGCCCAAGTGTCGAAAAGGTTGGCCACCCTTGCTCTAAATCCTCTTTAAAAAATTCATTACGAATTTACGATATCTGAGCGAGAGGAGGTCGTGCTGCGCCGCGCACCCACGCGTGAAGTGTTACATTATGAAATTCAGTAAAACATTATAACACACTTTCGGAAGATATCGAAGATATAATGACGACGAGGACGAGGAGGAAAGTCAAAAACAAAGTCAAAGTCAAAACCCTTTATAGAGGATACATAATAATATCATGGGTGTTTTTAATCCATATGTATTAAAACATTGTTTGTTTCCCAAATAAAAATAAAAAATATTTTTTTTGCCGTTTTTTGGTACGGAACCCTTTGTGCGCGAGTCCGACTCGCACTTAGCCGGTTTGTTTATTTTTTTAATGTCACTTTGAAAAGCCCTCATTTTATCGACAATCTCATGTCCCGTCACTACAAGACTACACTCTCGGTATCACGGGCGCCACGACCAGTGTTTATTTACTTGCGACCACAATAACACTATCACGTGTTATTGTTTTGTTATTTTTTTATCAGTCCTGTGTCCATAGTCCGTTTTCTTTGTCCGCAAAAGTGATAGTGCGAGCAACATAACAAACAAAAGACGATATCGAATTAAACATGGATTATAATGGGAATATAATTAAAGAGGAAATTGGTAAGTGTAATTTTTATACTTTTTTATAAATTAAGGGCTATTTCGTATCTTCCGGATAGCATAATGTTTATGAGAGAAAATAAATAAAATACAATTAAATATACCTAATCAAATATATCTTATGCTTTTTCTTTCTATCTGGAACATATTTGTAACTTGAAAAACTATTTGTTTGTTGTAAAAATTGTTATTTTAAAAAGTAAATATTAATTAATAAAGATGAGCTTAGCTATCATTTATTTGTAAATAATTAACAAAATAATGATTTAAATATGTCAATAAAAATAAATTTTTAAAATATTTTGTTTAATTCATGATCTTTTACAAAATTACTTTTAGATTAAAAACGAATGATTTTAGCTATTGAAATTAAATTTAATTATGAAAAAACATTAAATTAAGTATAGTTACTTAGATATACAGTGGTAGCCAGATAAATAGAACACGATTTTCTTACAAACGTGGTAACTTTGAAGCCTTGGTTCGCGGCCAAGGATTAACCTAGCTGTGATCTGATGGTGGCCATCCAGGAAGTAAATGGAGGAGATTCAGATCGCTATACACATACAACTGACTTGATCACCATTCTAAGAGGTATGGATTTCAATTTTTATGCGGTTTTTGATCTCTAAGAATGTTGATTCAGATTAGTCAGTCGGTTGTGTATAGTGATCTGAATCTCCTTCATTCACTCCCTAGATGGCCATCACCAGTACCCTTAGCACGAACAGCTATCGAAAAAAATAACGCGTAAAATCATTCGATAGTGCAATTTTGTATTGGGAATTTGTACAACGCCATCTACCGCCGAATAGCGAAATTAAAATTTCCATAGATAATGCTCTATCGAGTAATTTTACGCGCGTTATTTTTCTCGATAGCTGTTCGTGCTAAGGGTACAAACTGATCATAGCTAGGTCAATCCCTGGCGGAGAACCAAGGCTTCAAAGTTATCTCGTTTGTATGAAAATAGACTGGAGAAAGGTTTAACCATTATTTTATACAAAATAAAAGTATATCTAAGGGAAAAAAATCATTGTAGCTACTGCATAGTACCTTAAAGTGTATTTTGATTTAGTATTCAATACGCTTCCGCTATCATTTACGCCAAAAATATGGCCCGCGACAAGCGCTTTTTGGGCGTTTTTAGTGATTTTCTGATTTTTTTTTACAATCATCTGTAAGGTTTATAAACAACTAGCGGCCCGCCCCGGCTTCGCACGGGTGCAGTGCAATTTAGTTACTAATGTAAAACTGTGCTAATGTGGTGTCAGTGTGAAGTTATTTGATAATACTACAGGATATCTACATATATACGACGTACGTAAGGGGTGTTAAAATAAAATTGAAGTGTGTGTGTGTCTATCTGTCTGAGGACTCTGAGGCAACCTAGCTCCCAAACTCAAAGATCGATTTTATTGCGATTTTTATGTATAGTTTAAGAGAAGCGTACAGACGGCGGGAAGCGACTTTGTTTTATCCTATGTTTAGCTTTTGCCCGTGGCTCCGCCCGCGTGGGAGTCGGTAATCGTTGTAAGTCTTCCCTTGGAAACCAATGATCGGCATGAAAAGAAGCCTGTGTTAAGTATTCCAGACTATAATCTATCCCTGTGCCAAATTTCGTCTAAATCCGTTCAGACGTGATTGAGTAACAAAATGAACAACATCCAAACATCAAAACTTTCACATTCTTACAATTTTGTGATATATAGGTAATAGCTGCACCCCGCGGTTTTACCTGCGCAATCTGTTGATTCTGTAACCAAACTCGCGCATCTCACTACACTGCACTTCACTTCGCGTGAATTAATTATTAGAAATTAGCTAACTTAATGAGCAATTTTACCGATTACAAAAATTTTAAGTAGCTATCTAAAATATTTTGTGATGAAAAAAAAATCTTATCATGATCTTATTTATGATTTAAAGTTCCCGTCCCGTGCAGTGAAGTGAGATTCGAAGTGGGGTTCGAGTTTGGTTACAGAACCGAGACGCCCTACTGTTCACGATTTTGTATTAGGTAGGTAGGTACTTAATAAAATTTCTTAGCAGTAATATAACAAAATAAGTATAATAATATTATGTAACATTTAATACTCATACTTAATAGTTTGGTAGATATCTTCTTTTTAAATAAAAATCTATGTACCTATGTTTAGTATTTTGTTTCCTATGCACTCCTAAACCATTCACATCCGATTATGATGAATCCGCTTATAATCTTCTTATAATAAATATTTGTTGAATTTCTGCTTATTACTGAAAAGGTTCCTGGCTAAAATAACGTGACATTGCAAATTATGTCGGGTGCAACTAATGTTGTGCATTATTATCCGGCTCTCAATTCCAACACTTTACACCACATTCCTTGTCACGTTAGATATCTGATATTTGACAGATGTTTCCACATTTTATAAGTAGACTAATATTTCGTAAAATAGTGAAAATCAGGATAAAATCTTATACAACATGAAATGTCAGCTCGTGCGGTGACATAATTACAGTCTCAGGAGAGGTGACAACCTGACAACTGACATTTATTTTTCTTAATCATTCAAATGCACTAAGAAGTTTTGATTCCGATATCGAAATCAATCACCCTAAAAATAGCTTTCTACCCCTTTTCAATCCTGTTAGGGGATACATTTCAAAAAAATGCGAAACACGTGTTCAATTAATTTTGTGAAAAAATGTCTATGCCAAATTTCAAGTTAATCGGGCCAAGGAATCGCATTCTCCCATACAAACTTTGCCACCCTGTTTCACCCCCTTAGGGATTGAATTTCGCAAAATCCCGTCTTAGTGAGCACCTACACCCTAAAAGGAAACCTTATGCAAAATTTGAGACTCCTAGCACTAGTAGTTTCTGAGATTTCGTAATGAGTCAGTGAGTGATTTACTCTTTTATATATATAGATATTTATGTTTGTAGCCACTAGATAAACTCTTTAGCTTGTCGTATGATTTTTTTGGTGACTACAAGTTTACGTTTTCTATATAAAAAAATGCCATTTAAAGCCATTTAAATAGCTGGCCACCACTACATAATTTTAAGAAAAGAATTTCATTTATTTATATGTTATTTAGGCACTGAGGCTACTTAGTTCAAGACAAGTGAGTTCGAAGTTCAACTGACGTTAATTATTATACCATTTAAATCGTTTATTTTCTTTACTGTAGGAAATTTTAATGTTTTTTTTTTTTTATATTGACGTCAATTTATTCACGCAAACAATAAGCCGCTGCTTAGCTACTTCGTGCGTATGTATGTATGTATGTGTACAATGACATTATACAAGTCATTCTGCGCGAAGGTCGTAGGTTCAAGTACCGCTCAAGACACGGAGAAGTTTGTTTATTTAAATGTCATGTTCTCTTTTGAATCCTTTCCTTAAAATATTGAAGAAATATATTGAAAATAATTTAAGCTTGGCACTAAAAGTACCTTTACCAGGATTAGTACAACGAGACACAAATTATAAGTATGTTATTAAGTACCTATGTCAAAATATTTTGAAAAAATAAAAGTACAACATGTTAATGAACAAATCCAAAATGAGAAAACCGTTTCTTCGGACCATCAAACTGAACAACTTTTACTATGTATGGGACCAACTCTGTAATTGCGAAAAAAAAATCTGGTGTTTCATACAAAAATTAATATCTGAAATATCAAAATGTATGAAAGTAGCTGATTTTTTCGTGATTTCAGAGTTGGTCCCATTGTAAAAGTTTTTCAGTTTGATGGTCCCGCGGGCTGATTATCTAATTAGAAACCACCTAGCGACCGGTTGCAGTTCATAGATGATAGTGATCCATTGCTACTTCTTTTTGGATTAAAAAAACATACCAAAGAAAAGTAGCAATGTATGTGGAATGAAACCGGTCGCTAAATAGTTTCTTTTTAAATAATCAGGGTCCCTATCTACCATATTCGGCATTACTAGAACTATTATGTACTCTATGATTAGGGGTTATTTTGTAACAAAGTGTTATTAAATGAACCCAAAATGGAAAAACCTTTTTCGGACCATCAAACTGAACAAGTTTTACTATGGTACCAACTCTGAAATCGCGAAAGAAATATCAGCTGTCTCAATACAAAAAATAATTAATGAAAATATCAAAATGTATGAAGTATTTACCTCTCAAGTTTACTAGAGTTTCCAACTGTGATATCACGAAAAAATCATCTGTTCCATACATTAAGGTCGAGTACCTAGTAGATATTTAATAAATGTTAAAAAAAATCTTTAAAGAATTTTTTAAAGAATTTTTTGGCTGATAAAGCATATTACTCTATTGACGAATTAATTAATGATAAAGATATTGTACGATAATGTTTTGTTACTTTAAGGCTGACATTTTGATTCAATTTAATTTATTTTTATTTTTATTTTATTTCAATTTTAAATTCAATTTTTATTTTTAATGTTTGTTGTACTGAATGTTTTGTTGTAATGAAACTGATATAAAATTTTAAAATTATATATTTTGCACACCAGAAATGGTTCGATATGGCGCTCGAATAATTTATAAGACCAACGATTTTGTACCTACCCATATTTTGCAAATAAAACTATTTGATTTGATTTGATATTGCGTTTTTGTATGGAACAGTTGTTTTTTATCGCGATATCGGAGTTGGCCCCATAGTAAAAATTGGTTGTAATCATGAGTGGAACCACCCCACTGCGGGAACCGAATGGTTTAAATTTTAACGTGTAAGTAAGAACATATGAATTTTTTTTTGTGTGCTCGGCTGAAGTCGATATCTTTTAATTCTTGTTTCCAGCACTAGAGCACAAGCTAAATATAGAAAAAAAAAACTAGTGCAGTGGGTTCAATGGTAAACGCATTTTACCCAATTTACCCACGTGGGTAAAGTCGGTAGGTCCAGGGTCGTGAGGAAGTGGCACCATAATTAATTATTTCTTATAAAAAATCGTAAAATTTCAAACAATGTCAATGTAGATGTTGTTTAAAAGTTACCGCATAGTTATTGTTTCGAAATGATAAAAAGAAAATTACAGATAAGCGTTTTGTTAATGCTAGATAGTAGTTGACTGATAACGCATTATAAAACAACAAAAACATATTTCGTTATTAATTTTTGTATGAAACAGCTGATTTTTTTTCGCGATTTCAGAGTTGGTCCCTAAAAGTTGTCCAGTTTGATGGTCCCTATCTACCATATTCGGCATTAGGAGCTTTTTGTAACATGCATTTTGTTCTGTTAATTCCAGGGTCCAGTTTCCCCGGTGGCCTGCAGGAAACTTACACGGATTTCGACTGCTGGATCACCAAATGGAGTTGCAAATTCAAACAGAGGTTATTATTTTTTTACGGTTTCGTATCCAAAAGGTAAAAACGGGACCCTACGGGACCCTATTAGTAATATGGTATATAGTATAGTAATAGACTATAACTAAGACTCCACTGTCCGTCTGTCTGTCACCAGACTGTATGTCATGAACCGTAATAGCTGGACAGTTGAAAGGACATCATCCATGTTTCATACATTTTTGGTCCAAATGTGAAAGTGCCGGCCAAAAGACAAAAAGTGCTTTATTCTGATAGATTTTGTCCAAATATGCATTTATAACAAATGCCACATTTCTTGGCATCGAGCTCGATCAAAGAATTGATTGGAAATCACATGTAGATAAGGTGTGCAAAAAAGTAAATAGATTTGTTTTTGCTCTTTTTAAATTGACTAAAGTTGCCACAAGAAAAACTGCCCTAACAGCATACTTCGCATATGTGGAATCTGTGTTACGCTACGGGCTTATCATTTGGGGCAATAGTACAGACATACAAAGGGTTTTTGTTGCACAAAAAAAAAGTATAAGAGCAATATGTGGTCTTGCACCGGATGTGTCATGTAAGCCATTTTATAAGTTATTAAATATATTGCCACTACCCTGTCTTTACATCTATGAAATCGCGAAGTTTGTGAAATCTAACCAAAGCAAATTTAAGACTGCCAAGGACGTGTTTCCGAGAAATACAAGGAACTGTAATAGGTTAGTCATCGATATTTACCCGAAAAGCGCACGATTCAGGAAAAACTGCCATTACATGGGTATTTTGATATATAATAAGATTCCTGATACCATAAAAGAATTGCCTTTTAATAGATTTAAGACGGCTTTGCATAGATGGCTTATGGATAAGTTATTCTACTCGGTCCAGGAGTTCTTGAATTATAAAAACTAGAATTTACACTCAATTGACATTTTATTTTTATGACATTTCTGACCAGCATGTAATTTTAGTTCTATTTAATTTTTGACATTTATTTTGACATTTTATGATGTGAGCTTATTTTTTTATGTTTTAATTTTATTAATTGTGAATTTTCAATGATACTGCTATGTCAATGTTTTAAATTAGCTTCAATATTAATTCTTATTTGCATGCTATTGTCTGTAGCTGAGTAGGTGAAACTGTTATTAAGTATATGGTTTTGTAAACCATTTATAATCCTATTGTACCCTATTCAAAAGCAAATAAATTCATTCATTCATTCATTCATTCATTCATTCATTCATATTATGGCACCGAAGCTGTAGCACCGCTTCACATTTGTGTCAAAATGTATGAAAAGACAGACTTTTTAAACTCAATTAAAATCAAATACAGCAGTGCTACAACTTCGGTGCCATAATAAGAAATGCTTAGGCGGACAAAATCTATCAGAACTTGCTTTTCGGGCGACTTTTTTTCATTTGTGCCAAAATGTATGAAAAGACAGACTTTTTGTACTTATTTAAAATCAAGTATAGCGGTGCTATAGCTTCGGTGCCATAATAAGAAATGCTTAGGTGGACAAAATCTATCAGAATAAAGCACTTTTGCTTTTTGGCCGGCTTTTTCACATTTGGACCAATATCCTTTCCACAGATGATGTAAGTATGTCTGGTGCCGCTAACAACAAATACTAAAAACAGAGTAAATAAATATTTTGGTGGGGCTCCCATGCAACAACGTTATTTTTTGCTATTTTTTGGAACGGAACCCTTCGTGCGCGAGTCCGATTCGCACTTGGCTGGTTTTTTATTTCTTTAAATGTAATAGCCATGGGATTTATTTTTATGTTGGTAACGAGTGTATAATATAATTTCTATTATATTCTGTACATTATGGTCAAAGCAATAAACATATGAGTGTATAAATAGAATGAAATCGATTGGCCGAATAATAATAATTGAGTATGAAACTATAGGCCAGAAAAAATAGCAAATTCTGTATAAGCCATATCTACTTACCAATAAATTACAGCCGGTTTCTGAATTGAGAAATTGAACTTGAGCACTACTCAAATCTTACTCACCCATACAAAATTTGTACTTAAGTAGTGCTCAACTTCAATTTCTCAATTCAGAAACCGGCCGTTAGTCTCAAATAAGCATAAGTAATTTGTTTTATTGTAATCAAGATTAAGGATTTTTGAATGCATTTCCAATTATTTTTAAAAACAAAATGAAGACTTCTTTCAGTAAAATTTCTCATCTTCAATATTTAAGGCACTTTCCATCCGTGTGGCAAAGTTTTGGGACACCCTGTATATACCCTATAAACTTTCAGACCCTTACCAGCTCAATCAGCAGGAAAGAAATTGGACCTCAACGAAGAAACGAACCGCATCGCCATCTTAGAAGATTTACTAGTCTATGGATTTGTTAATAACAAAATGGCGGTAGTCAAAAATATAGTTTATAATTTCGAAACTATAAAGACTGATGATTGTATTCATTTAGATTACATTTTAATGCGACTGCTTAACAACAGGTTATTATTTGTAAATGCTAAACTGTAAAAAAATAGTAAACCTAGGGTTTCCTGGGATGACGGTGCCGTCATATTACGGCCGTAATTTAGAAGCGTAGAACGTTGTCTATGTAACTAAACAATACGGCGCGGTTTTTGACGTTACGGTGTCGCCGTATAGTTTACATAGACAACATTCAATGCCGCTATATTACGGCCGTAATATGACGGCACCGCTATCCTAGGCTTGAATATGAAATAGCTTTAGTGCAGATTTTTGTAAAAATATGATTGTATATACCTACTTATAAGTAGAATTTATTTTTGTACGGAAATAATAATATTAAGTATTATGACAGTGTATGATAATCGAATTGTGGTATTTTGGAAATCGTCTTTATACAACGTGTTACAAAATAACCCCTAATGCCGAATATGGTAGATAGGGACCATCGAACTGAACAACTTTTACTATGGGACCAACTCTGAAATCGCGAAAAAAAATCAGCTGTTTCATACTTTTGATATTTTCGTTATTAATTTTTGTATAAAACAGCTAATTTTTTTTTGGCGATTTCAGAGTTGGTCCCATAGTAAAAGTTGTTCCGTTTGATGGTCCCTATCTACCATATTCGGCATTAGGGGTTATTTTGTAACACGAAAATTATGTAAGTACCTGCGTAATTTTATTCTTTTAAATGCTAGAAAGTTAAGGCGACTATATCCCTTAAGAGGCGCCCTCATCTTAATCAAACTATGTATCGAAAATTCACATGATTGAAGCTAAAGTAAGCAAAAGTGCTGAAATGGCCACTTTTTGCTCTTTTGCTTAGGTACCACGTACGAACTATATTTTAGCGAGGTTATTGTTTGTAAATAAACTATAGAACATTAGCTTCAATCTGATATGAATTTTAGATATATTATGCACTTAGCTAGCAATAAATTTGATTAAGATGAGTGCGCCACTTGGGGGATTCACTTACGGTGGTTTTTCTACCGAAAGTGCCCTCAGAGGTTTTTATTTAATAAGTGGTTAATAGAATAAGATTTCAGTAAAACTTTACGTGAAATTTTTAGGGCCCATGGTCTAGTATTTTTAGAAGTTATCAACTATGTGCCCTCGTTGTCATTCGTAGAATTAGAATAGCAAATGTATCAAAAACGGCCACTTTTAGCAGTTTTGCTATCTACTTCTAGTAGTGACTACGAGGGAGTGTTAAGATACCGTTTAAAATACTAGACTATGGACCCTAAAAATTCCACGTAAAATTTTATTAAAATTGTGTATTATGTAGAATTACAATATTAAATAAATAAAATTAACTGCGGCGCCAATTTCAATCATACAGCCGCCTTAAAATTAAAACGTAATTTTTGTGTCGATTCGATCGATACAATCACAGAACAAAGATTTTTTGTACTGTAGATACAATTGTTTGCTCAACGATAAATATTTACTTTATTTTGTATAATGAAATAATTATATTATAATTGGTACCTACCTACTTTTATTAAAATGACAAATACCTACGTAATTAAACTTACCTCACTATAATTGGAAAAATGTACACCATTAATTTGATAGCTCATTGAGATGGTAATTATTTTAAAAGTCCTAGAGGACTGAATTTGGATGGGTGACCAATTTATGAAATCGCTAGAGGGGTGGTTGATTCGTCCAAGCTAGAGGGGTAACATGGAAGACAAAGTTCATCTGGCTTTTTCTTAAAAATAAAATTAAAATGATTCTTTAAAAAACATCAATTTATTTCACTAAATTACAATTTCGATTTGAAATGCTCCATCAAAAATTTTCCCACATCTTCCGCAATGCTTTCAGGTTTATAAATATGGAGATCATGGCTGCCCTCCACTATCTTGAATCTGTAATTGTTATTCAACCAGTAGCTCTCATCTGTGACAAACGGAACTGGGTTATAATGACCTTTGTCTACCAGCTTCTTGGCGATGACTGCGAAAGTAGGGGTTGTAGCTGGAGTGTAAATTAGTCTTAGAAGTTCACCGGAAAAAGGGAGAACTGTCACTTCTTTCAAGCGCTGGTCGTAAGTAAACCTGTGGACGATAAAAAATAGCATATCATTTGTCTCTGTCTTTTTCTTTGCGTGTAAAGAGTATGGCAAATAACCTCACTTCTGCACTTTTTCGATGATTTTCGTTGTTTTTTCATAATAATTTTTAGCACAATTATCTTTCTTGAAAAAAAGTTATTGGAGCAACTGCACAGTACGTAAAAGTGTATTTTGATGTAGAATTCAATACGTTTCCGATATTATTTACGCCAATAATATGACCCGCGACAAGCGCTTTTGATTATATTCTGTTTTTTTTACAATCGTCTGTGAGGTTTCATCATCATCATATCAGCCGCACGACACCCACTGCTGGGTATAGGCCTCCCCCAAGGATTTCCACGACGATCGGTCCTGCGCTTCCCACATCCAGTGGCTTCCGGCAATCTTCACCAGATCGTCGGTCCACCTTTTCGGGGGCCTACCCACGGAGCGTCGTCCGGTGCGCGGTCGCCATTCCAGAACCTTTCCGCCCCAACGGCCATCGGTTCTTCTCGCTATGTGTCCAGCCCACTGCCACTTTAGCTGAGCAATCCTTCGAGCGATGTCGGTTACTTTAGTTCGCCTGCGGATCTCCTCATTTCTGATTCGATCACGCAGGGAAATGCCGAGCATGGCTCTCTCCATTGCACGCTGGGTGACCTTGAGCCTCCTTATGAGACCCATAGTTAGCGACCACGTTTCACTGCCGTAAGTCATCACTGGCAACACACACTGGTCATAGACTTTCGTCTTGAGACACTGAGGTAAATCGGACACGAAGATTTTTCGGAGCTTCCCGAATGCTGCCCATCCGTGTTGGATTCGACGAGAGATCTCCTTCTCAAAGTTGGACCTACCTAACTGGACTGCCTGTCCTAGGTATACATAATGGTCAACAGCTTCAAGTGCAGTGTTCCCAACATGAACTGGAGCGGGCACAACATGGGCATTCGACATGATTTTCGTCTTATCCATGTTCATTTTAAGACCCACTCTTTGGGAAGCACTACGGAGATCTTCGAGCATTGTGTTCAGGTCCTCCAACGTCTCAGCCATTAGAACTATATCATCGGCAAAACGAAGGTGTGTTAGGTATTGGCCATTAATGTTGATGCCGAGTCCTTTCCAGTCTAAGAGTTTAAAGATATCCTCCAACGCAGCTGTGAACAGTTTCGGAGAAATAACATCTCCCTGTCTCACACCTCGCTGCAGTTGGATAGGATTTGTTCTCTGGTTCTGTACTCGGACCGACATGGTGGCATTTTTGTATAAATACCTCAACACCTCGATATACCTGTAGTCCACTTGGCACCTTTGGAGAGACTGCAGCACCGCCCAGGTTTCAATCGAATCGAAGGCTTTCTCATAATCCACGAACGCCAAGCAAAGTGGCAGATTATACTCCTCGGTCTTCTGTATGACCTGCCGCAGCGTATGGATGTGGTCTATGGTGCTAAAGCCTTTTCGGAACCCGGCTTGTTCGGGAGGTTGGAAGTCGTCGAATTTGCGAGCGAGACGGTTCGTAAGGACTCTCGAAAACAGCTTATAGACATGACTCAGAAGCGAGATGGGTCTATAGTTCTTTAAGAGGGACTTGTCACCCTTTTTAAAGAACAAAATCACCTCACTTATGTTCTATGTCTTCGGCGTTCTGCCCTCGACGATGACGGAATTGAAAAGCTTCTGGAGGACTTTAAGTATCGGCTTACCGCCCGCTCTCAGAAGTTCTGTAGTGATTCCGTCGTCGCCCGCCGCCTTGTTGTTTTTCAGCTGTTTGAGAGCCATACTAATCTCGTACATGCTGACGTCCGGGATATCTTGGGTATAGTGTCGGGTAAGCTTGGCTCTGGGGTCTTTAGCCTTGCTTTCAACGGGTGTCTGCGTGGAATATAACTGCCCATAGAAACTCTCGATCTCCCTAAGGATTTCAGGCTTCGCTGAGATGATGCGTCCGTCGTCAGTTTTCAGCTTCGTCATCTGGCTTTGCCCAATAGACAGATCTCTCGCGAACACTTTGGAGCCTTTGTTCCGCTCGATAGCCTCTTTAATACGATTCGTATTAAATTGGCGAAGGTCGCTCGTCAAAGACTTAGATATCTGTCTATTAAGCTGCCGATAACGATTAGCACCTACTGAACTCTGGAGCCTCATTTCACGTCTCTGATCCATGAGTAGGAGTGTGTGGTCGGAGAGTTTCTTTAGCTTGGGACGGCGGGTCTTGAAGAACTTGGACCCTACCGTACGGACAGTATCCACCACCATATTGTTTAGATCGTCCACATCTATGCTGTTCTCAAGGGCTTCGAAACGGTTTTGGAGTTCGAGTTGAAAGCTCTCGGGGTTTCTGTGAGGTTTATACGCAATTTAATACTTGTAGCAACTAGATAATCTCTTTAGCTTGTCGTATGTTTTTTTTTCGTGGCTACAAATATACGTTTTCTATATTCAATTCAAAATTCAAAAATAATATATTCAGTCTAGGCTGTTACAAGCACTTGTGAATGTCATAGAAGCTACGCCATCGGTTCGCAAACCCTAAGCGGGAGACCTTGTAACGAGAAGAACCGGCAAGAAACTCGTCAAGGGCTGCTTTTTTCTCCCTGTATATTTCATACAGAGTCGTCAACATTGAAAAATGAGCTCCACGTTTAAAGTGAGATCATATAAAAATTTCTCCTGCGCAAACCATGTTTTCCTATTATGGCCCCTTAACCGCATCTGGTCTAGTGATTCGCCCACCCATGTAAAACACAGGCGTCTCGGGTTCGATTCCCAGGAGGGTTGCAATTTGTACTCGGTTTGGTTGGTAGGGCTTGTTTCAAGTCCGTCTAGCTAGCTACCACCATCTTACCTAAGTCTGACGCCATTAACAAAAATTTTAAAATTGTAGAGTTCCGGCAGTTAGAGGTAAGATAGCCAGTTCTTGAGTGATGAGGATTCCGGGAGTACTTCCACCTTCGGCCTTATCATCACTTAACACCAGGTGAGGTAAAGGCCAAACACTATATCCCGTTAAGTATAAAAAAATAATAATGTAGTAGCGTTGTCGAAACGAAACCATGATGCAGAACGAAAAATCCTGTCCGAAAGAACGAAGATCTGAACCAAGACAAATGGTTAGTTACCTGTACAATCCGTCACCGACAGACTCCAGACACCTCTCCAGAATATTTTCGGTGGCTTCCTTCGTCATATTCCTGGAAATCATCATCATTTCTTGAGCCTGCAAAAATTTAACTAAACTTTAATTTGTCACATACAAGCATAATAGTTATTTATGCAACTGTACTATAATGAGGGGTATTAAAACACAAATGTGATAATAGTATCACATTAGTGATTAAATACCTAATTATGTACATACAAGACTTTATCTAGGATCTCGAATTGTTTTTATTTTCATGAACATCCTCCAGGACATGTTCCTTGGGTAATGAGATCCTCAGGGAAAAACCTATTAATTTTTGTATGAAACAGCTGTTTTTTTCGCGATTACAGAGTTGGTCCCATAGTAAAATTGTTTGATCGTCCATTCTACCATATTCTGGTTATAATGGACTTACCATTAATTCTGTTACAAGTTGCGCTAGCTATTAATAAATAATCGCTTTTAACCCTTAACCACCTACCATACGTCTCACAGACCCTGTCGAGTGAATAATCCTTACTAATATTATAAATGCGAAAGTCCGTTTGTTTGTTGGTTTGTTACGCCTTCACGTCTTAACTACTGAACCGATCATCATGAAATTTTGCATACACGTTGTCAGAGGTACAGAGACGGACAAAGGGTACCTTTCATCCCGAAAAAAAGTATTGTTCCCGAGGGAGAGCAAAAAACCTTTCCACGCAGACGAAATCGCGGGCGGCCACAAGTCGTGAATATTTTTACGCCCGAGTTTCGTATGGACTTTTTCGTTCCTGGGGCCCTATTTTTGAATCGCTCGGCAGGCGTCGAGCGCAGATTTTCGTTCGACATTTATGCCTCAAAACAATGGGATGTCGAACGAAAATCAGTAGAAACGAGCGCTCGACTGGAGTCGAGCGATTCAAAAATAGGGCCCCTGTACCTTTTCCCCACACCCCTCGATACCGGTCAACGGCTCGCCGAAGTTGGACCTGCGCGCGTTTAGCTCAGGGGCCGTACCGGCTAACGAATCGAGCTTCGAAAAGTCTGCCGGGTTTCAAATTAAAACACATAAATCGAGCCCAAATTGGGCCAAAATGGCGAACCCTAATTCATGAGGTCACACAAACATCCATATCTTCCAAATAACTTCAACAAATAATACAATACGATATTCCTTACTTCAATTTTATCTTTTTTAATTTGAAACTCGGCAAATTTTCCGAAGCTCGATTTGTTAGCCGGTACGGCCCCTGGTGAGTAAAAATGTACTGCTGGGGGAGGGAGAAGAGCCAACAATTTTTTTTTAATTTTTTTTATGAATGTTAGTTTATTTCTGAGTTTTATATTTATCTAGTTTTAAAAAAATACTATAAAAAAGTTTCTATTACGTAAGTTTTTTTGTGGATCTCATTTTCCAAATGTGTTAGTCGGTGAGCCTAAAATAAGTGTTTAAGACTTTGCCTTTAGTTTATTAGTGATTTAACCAAAAATATTGTTGGTTTTCATGTGAGTTTTTTTCCAATAAATAGTTAAAAATGTTCATAATCAGACTTTTATTAAAAAACAAAACCTTTCTTTACTATTTTTCCCAATTGTGAATTATTTAAATCTCGGGGTCTAACTGACGTATGACAGGAGGTTGTGTGACCATAATATATGGTAGGTGGTGGTTAAGTGTCTAAAGACAATGGACTTTGAGAATTGAGTGTCGATAAATCGTTGCATGTGATAGATTTTGAAAGATAGATCAATATTTAACCTAAAACTAACCTATCGTCTATTATATCTCTTAAGTTTAAATTGCAATTAAGGTAAACTATTGAATTGAGTCTAGACTATTTAACTGAATGAACTGAACTATTTAACTGAATGTAGGTAGACTATTCAACTGAATGTAGACTAACTAAATGTAGGAAAACTAAGGGGAAATACCATTTAATAAAACGTAAGAAGTCCTTCAACAATTTGTTCAAATAATTTATTATTTTAAATAATTAACACAATCGGAACATTCATTAAGCAACAATTCTATAAACCAACTCGGATAAGTAACACATTTACCATAAAAGAACGTTCATTAAGCAACAATTCTATCAACCACTTCAAATAAGTAACACAATTAATTTAATAGGAACGTTCTTTATTCAACAACTAATCGACCAGATCAAATAAATAACACAAGCAATAATGGATGATTGAATGGAATATAATAGTCTAAACAGCAGAAATAAACATGTTAGAATAATACTTAACTTTCTGTTCCACAACCTTTTCACTTGACTCACTACTGCAGAATGTGTCTAAAAATATGCTATGCTCGGCAAGAGCAAGAAACATCCCGCCATTTTTAAACAACCAATGAGCATTTAGCATTACAGAAAACAAGTCTGCCACAATGGCGCCAAACGATCAAATCAATACTTTTATACAAATAACTATTAATTTAATAAACAACCTGTGACAATTAAAATGTAATATTATTAACATTATTTATCATTGAATTAATAATAAAGATATCTATTTTATACTTATTTTAAAATGATCATTGAATAAAAGGAAACTAACAAACGGACATGAATCAAGTAATCAAATCAATTCCTTTTTATAACAATTAGCAACAAATAATCAAATAACAGGAAACGGTAGCAAATCGTCATGGATCAAGTAATCAAATCAAGTAATTTTAATAAACTTAGTAACAAACAATGATTTAAATATTACTTAAACTTACAAACAAATAATAAACTTTACATCAATCATTGTAACTATGACATTACATTATTTTCTATAGTTTCATTTTCACTATATCTATTACGGCCAGACTGACAGTACTTCGTCCTCGAAGGACATTAAAATATATATTAAAATATACAAAAGAAAAAAAATACAATGTTTGTTTTATTCTTCATAACCTTATTGAAATACACATATTTAAGTATGTTTTGAACATTGTTTCATAATGTCAAGTAATTTGGTACTTCGATAAATCTCACGAGTTCCGGCCACTTCCGGTTAGTAATAATACCAACACTTTGAATCTAAGAATTAAGAAAATTAAAGAAAACAAAATTAAAAAAGAGAAAAAATAAATAAAATTAACTATGAAATGATTTGTTAAGAAACTTAACAGGAACTTAACCGGAATCTGTGAGACACTTTCTTTTATCAATTAAATACGTTACTCCACTTTGCCTTTTTATTAATTAATAAACATTTTATTCCATTTTTATTTTACAACACAACATTTTTAGTAGGTATTGCCAGACACCTAGACATGCCAATAACATTCACTCGCTGCTGGTGAGAATAACTGACACCAAGCATCTGACCGACCAGCGAATACCATGTTTCTTAATATCAACATAACTTATAGGTAGGTATTGCCAGACACCTAGACATGCCAATAACATTCACCCGCTGCTGGTGAGAATAACTGACATCAAGCATCGGACCGACCAGCGAATACCATGTTTCTTAATATCAACATAACTTATAGGTAGGTATTGCCAGACACCTAGACATGCCAATAACATTCACTCGCTGCTGGTGAGAATAACTGACACCAAGCATCTGACCGACCAGCGAATACCATGTTTCTTAATATCAACATAACTTATAGGTAGGTATTGCCAGACACCTAGACATGCCAATAACATTCACTCGCTGCTGGTGAGAATAACTGACACCAAGCATCTGACCGACCAGCGAATACCATGTTTCTTAATATCAACATAACTTATAGGTAGGTATTGCCAGACACCTAGACATGCCAATAACATTCACCCGCTGCTGGTGAGAATAACTGACATCAAGCATCGGACCGACCAGCGAATACCATGTACCGAGGCCACGATTGCCAAATACATAGACATACTGATCACATTCACTCGCTGCCAGTGAGATCAACCAGTACCAAGCATAAGGCCGACCAGCGAATATCATGTACCTGGTATACCTATAACATTCATCGCCAAATCATACATAGACATACCGATCACATTCACCCGCTGCCAGTGAGATGATTCGGTACCAAGCATGTGGCTTAACAGCGTTTTAAATATTATACAAAATGGAATAAATATAACTGCCAAATCATACATAGACATACCGATCACATTCACCCGCTGCCAGTGAGATGATTCGGTACCAAGCATGTGGCTTTTCAGCGTTTTAAATATTATTTTAAAGTGGAATTCACGTAGACTTGAATACAGGTAAGGGTATAATTTGGTTCTATCGCTATCAGCAATCGCAAAGGTATTAAAACCAGTGGATTTTTGAACAGTGTTCTGTTGTACTTTACACAAACCGTTTGGCCAATCTGACTTTAAACAATAGTACCTAGGTTAGGTATTATAATAATAAAATATAAATAGTCCTTAAAAGAACATAATAAAACAGTTATATGACTGTCTTGTGTCTATATTATAATCAAAACCACTACCCATTCACAACAACAGACAAAGTCAAACCCTGGACTGGGCAAAAATAGTTCAAATCAACATTTCCACACCTAAAAACAGTCAAAGCACTAGACTAAAGCACTATAGGTAGGTACTTATTACTAATATTTACAATTAAAATCAATATGTATAATTAGAAAAGAATTCTATTAAAACAAAAATGTGGTACGATATCATGTGGCTTCATCAGTTTGCGAATAAACAAGCATTATGATTATCATAATGATGAATCATTACCATTATCAACATCATCATCAACGTCAATACTAGCATCAAGACCAGCATCAAGGCCAGCATCAATGCCAGCGTTAATACCAGCATCAATACCAGCATCAATACCAGCATCAATCCCTGCATCAATACCATCATCAATACTAACATCAATACCAACATCAATACCAACATCAATACCAACATCAATACCAACATCAATACCAACATCAATACCAACATCAATACCAACATCAATACCAACATCAATACCAACATCAATACCAACATCAATACCAACATCAATACCAACATCAATACCTATATCGACTCCTAAATCAATACCTACATCATTACCAAAAAGGATTTGAAGTCAAGGCATCCGATAATATATTTAATTCCTACAACATGAGAATTCCAAGAATATAAATTCTATCAGAATCTCGTAATAGAAACTAAGCTTTTAGTTTGTCTAACAATATAGTTATCAGACCAATAGAATACTCTTTGCCTGGAACAACTAAAAATATTCAAAAAATTCGTAGGTATGACCATAGAATATGAATATAAGACTCTTGGGTATGACCTAAGTTTTTTTCTTACACACCCGCGAAGAAAGTTGTCAAAGAAATGTTCCCGATAAGTTTTTTACATTATTCAATAACATGAAAAAAATAACACTAATAACTGAATATACATAATATCAACCTTGTCACAGATTAGGTAATAGTACAAGTACCTTGTGTTTTAATAAAAATAGTGTTTATCTTATCACGCCGTTCTTCTTTCAAGTGGTAACCGGTCACCAAAAGTATCTTTACTTAATACGTTTTTTGTAGACTAGTTCGAAAGTGAACAATTAAAACTATAATAATATAGATCTCAAGAAAAACGGGAACATTTAAATAAATTATAAAAAGTTAAATATTATGTAGTTGATACTTAAATATCACAATTACGAAATAAATTACCCAAAAACATGGTCTAATCAGTTGATAGATTTAAACTTATTGGGGTAGTTAATAAATAGTAGTAGTATATAGTAGTAAATAAATAATATATAGTAGTAGGTACTACTATCTATATATATCCTATGAATAATAGTAGCACAATAGCAGCTAATAGATTCATTTAAGGGTCCATGATAGGAAAACATGGTTTGCCGGGATCATATTTTTATATAGAAAACTTAAAGTTGTAGCCGCAAACAAAAAAAACACACGACAAGCTAAAGAGATTCTCTAGTAGCTATAAGAATTTAATTGCGTATAAACCTCACTGATGATTGTAAAAAAAATCCGAATATCATCAAAACATAACGTGCTGTGCAGTCCAATCTCCAAAAAATCTTTCAAGAAAGATAATTGTGCTAAACATAATGATGAAAAAAAAAACAACGTGAAACATCGAAAAAGTGTAGAAGAAAAGTTATTTTCCATACCCTTTACACGTAAGGAGAAGACAGAGACAAATGTTTCCGCATAACCGAGCCTTAAGGCTAGACGAGTTTACGGTCTGACGAAAAGATTGATATTTTAGTTTTCAGTGTGAGGACATTATTTAAAATTCCTCTACACAAAACAAATATCATCATAAGAATAAAGTTCCACTTGTCAGATTTTGTAGTATTCAAAGACAGTGATATGATGTTTTATACAAAAAATTTTAAATATAACTTTTTGCTGTACACAATACCGGGTATACTTTTTTTTTGGTCCAGTATTTCAGGAAATCGATTAAAAGGTTCTAAATTTTGTCAAATTTCTGGCAAAGTGACAAATAAAGCTATGCAGTGATCCACCATATTGTACAGAGATAGAGAAAGAGTAGATTTCGTGAACTGCCTGGCCTAAAATTGGAAAAAGATAACAACTCAACTATACTCAACTCAACTCAAAATTATTAATTTAATAGATTAAATTAATAATTAGTCTAGCCTAGAGGCTGTTAAAAGCAGTTGTTAATTTCATAGCATCTACGTCATCGATTCGCAAACGCTATGCGGTAAACCTTGTAATGACAACAATAAATCTAACCTATCGTATGATTAGAAGTATAGATTTATGTAGTAATAGTAACCAGCAATAATAAAAAAAATTAAGAATGAAAAGGCTAAAAACCATTGATACTAATACTTCGATAAAGGTTAGAATATTACTGCTTTCGTCAAATGATTTTATTATTACTTTGCAAATGATAACCAAAACGTCTATAATGTTTAAAATATGATCTACACAAAATACATAAATAATATTACTTCAGCAAGTTATTTCATAGTGTAGAATTATAATAACTACCTAGTGACGTAGTTAATAAGCCGTGCTGCAAAAAAAAAATTATTTGCTTAACCCAAACGGTCACCAGTTTCTATGCACTTCAAAAAGTTTGGACGTACAATACCTATATACAACCATTGTACATACTTAGTAAAATCTGCCTACCTACTTGTGAACCTATATTAAGTGAACAAATATTTTGTTAACCTCATTTTGATTTCATTATCCTACTATACGCCACTAATGACACCACATAAATGTGTACCACAAATACCATCACATATCAGTTTTTTTTTATAAATATCTTTAGACGATATCGATTACTAATCTCTTCAAATTTTACGACAATAATTCGCTAAATTCAACTAACTGAATAGCAGGTTTTATGAATAAATCACAGAAATCGTAAAAAAAAACACAGCCACCGAGGGCCTTACCGGCCTTTGCAGCAGGGAACGAGTCCGGATGTTTTTCTTCTTTTCGAAGCAAGGTACTCGAAACTGTTGTGTCAGCAGCTTGTATCCCCGCCGATGCAGTTTTCGGGATCAGGACCACACAACGGCAGCGGAGCGGAGTCATCTGGCCGATCATATCAGCATCCACCCTGAAAATTATTAGGAAACGGTGTTAATATTTTGTAATGGACAGAGACTATCCCACTTCTGATGATAGATTTTGAAAGATAGATCAATATTTAACCTAAAACTAACCTATCGTCTATTATATCTCTTAAGTTTAAATTGCAATTAAGGTAAACTATTGAATTGAGTCTAGACTATTTAACTGAATGAACTGAACTATTTAACTGAATGTAGGTAGACTATTCAACTGAATGTAGACTAACTAAATGTAGGAAAACTAAGGGGAAATACCATTTAATAAAACGTAAGAAGTCCTTCAACAATTTGTTCAAATAATTTATTATTTTAAATAATTAACACAATCGGAACATTCATTAAGCAACAATTCTATAAACCAACTCGGATAAGTAACACATTTACCATAAAAGAACGTTCATTAAGCAACAATTCTATCAACCACTTCAAATAAGTAACACAATTAATTTAATAGGAACGTTCTTTATTCAACAACTAATCGACCAGATCAAATAAATAACACAAGCAATAATGGATGATTGAATGGAATATAATAGTCTAAACAGCAGAAATAAACATGTTAGAATAATACTTAACTTTCTGTTCCACAACCTTTTCACTTGACTCACTACTGCAGAATGTGTCTAAAAATATGCTATGCTCGGCAAGAGCAAGAAACATCCCGCCATTTTTAAACAACCAATGAGCATTTAGCATTACAGAAAACAAGTCTGCCACAATGGCGCCAAACGATCAAATCAATACTTTTATACAAATAACTATTAATTTAATAAACAACCTGTGACAATTAAAATGTAATATTATTAACATTATTTATCATTGAATTAATAATAAAGATATCTATTTTATACTTATTTTAAAATGATCATTGAATAAAAGGAAACTAACAAACGGACATGAATCAAGTAATCAAATCAATTCCTTTTTATAACAATTAGCAACAAATAATCAAATAACAGGAAACGGTAGCAAATCGTCATGGATCAAGTAATCAAATCAAGTAATTTTAATAAACTTAGTAACAAACAATGATTTAAATATTACTTAAACTTACAAACAAATAATAAACTTTACATCAATCATTGTAACTATGACATTACATTATTTTCTATAGTTTCATTTTCACTATATCTATTACATGCGATATACTTAAATCGTCTTTTGGTGGTCATGCTTTAGGGCTAGTCAAAACAACCAAATGCATGTTAAGGCAATTCCCTGACCGAATGTGGCGCCCTCAGAGGTTTTTATTTAATAAGTTTTGAAGAAAAACCCCAACAGCTACGATGTAACACTTTAATTTTCGTATGATCACACAACAGACTACAAAACAACTCCGGCAGAGCAGACCCTTTACCTCAACTGCTTCTCTCGACGGTCAAACAACAATTGAGCTCTGAGATCTTTAATTTTAATTTAAGTTCTAAAATTTTATTCAGTAGTTATTGCTTGAAATTTTGCATTTCCATGACTCTATTTACATGTTATCTTCGCAATATTTGTAAGCGTCAAATCTTATAATACTGTAACGCTTACTTGCTTTTTTTCTGTGTATCTAACTAAGGGTGGAGGGCTGGCAACCTGAGATACAGGATTTTCCTACTTCAGGTGTTAGCCCGCCATAACCCTCTTCGCTATACATATGCCTAATTTAGCTATTCTATTAGTTCATATATTTAAGCAAACTGTATTAAGCTCTTTATTAATGTAACTTAATTATTAATGGGTTATGGTGAGAATAAAGATATTTATTATTATTATTATTAAAGCTAGCAACTGAATGCGTTGATCGTTCTACCGTGCCATTCCACTAAAATTGGCGCGAAAGTTATGGCGGGAAAATGGATGGCGGAGTTAAGAGGTGGTGTTGCCAATCTAATAAACGAAAACACTACTATTATTTTTAATTTTATTCGAAATCATGACAAAGTTGTTAATAGAAAAGGATTTTAATAAAACTTCTCGTGGAATTTTAAGGGCTCATCACATTCCCTAGCAGTCATTCGTAGAAGTAGATAGCAAATGTGTCAAAAACTACCACTTTTAGCAGTTTTACTATCTTCTTCTAGCAGTGATTACGAGGGCATGTAACGATACCGTCTAAAAATACTAGACTATGGCACAGAATACATAATAGTACTATGGGCCAAAAAATTCCACGAAAAGTTTTCTTAAAATTGTGTATTAGAATTACAATATTAAATAAAATTCACCGCGGCTCCACTTTGGTCACTAAAGCGCCTTAATAATAATTGTAAGTGAAACATAAGAAACTCGAAAAATGTATAGATATGACATTTCAGAAATCGATTGTTAGCGAAAAGAGAACTTAATATGTTTCCCATCCAGTAGCCCACGCACCCTATACTTCTTTTGATAGCAAACTTAGGTAGATTATCACTTTTGAGAGGGTGATCTTTAGAATACAAACAGCTAGCATCAATTTAGTTTACTAAGAATCGCAAAAATAATAATTTACACGACTGCCCAAAGCAAAAAGAGTGTATATGTGGTTTGTATGTTTGTGGGTATGTGAGTTTCTTTATTCCACCATAACTTCTAAATGCCTAAACTGATTTGGATGTTGGATGGGAGCCACCCTTAAATATTAATTTTATTCTGTTTTTAGTATTTGTTAATATAGCGGCAACAGAAATACATCATCTGTGAAGATTTCAACTTTCTAGCTATCACGGTTCATGAGATACAGCCTGGTGACAGACAGATAGACAGACAGACGGACAGCGGAGTCTTAGTAATAGGGTCCCGTTTTTACCCTTTGGGTACAGAACCCTAAAATTCGGGTTGCGTTGTGCATTTTTGATATTTTGAAATTAGCGGCAAAGGATTAAAATTATTTCTTTCCTATTACTATACAGTCACACAATTCAATCAGTTTGTAATTAAAGAAAAAATCTAAAGATTTTGCGCCAGTGGCCTTTTTAATTTCTACATGCACGCATTCTACGAAGATAAACTTATAGTCACTGATTTCACCGAAGAGATCGCTGCTATTAGTTCCATTTTCAAAATTAGCGCGTTGCAATGGAGACACAATAGTGTTTACGTCTTGAAATGACGCGCCGCCATTTTCACCGCGCCCCGTAGAAAGAGAGGGGGATACTTCCGCCGTCGCCTGTCTACTCTCCATTCGTCACATCAGTCTTACGAATTTTCGATCAGGGTCACGTGATTCTTACTGACGCGAGTTTAGCATTTTTTCCCCATTACAAAAGAAGCGTACAACGCCGCTAAAGAAGTTTTCACTTTAAAAATAAAATACCTTGTCATAAGTGTAATTCGGCGCCGTTTCCACCCCCCCATAGAACTTCTGGTACCTTTCCGGGTGGTACGACCCGTAGTATGCGTGGTACCATCTCCTTAGTCCCTCCCTGGACGTCTCAAACGTATGGTGGGCGGGTACAGGGTCCAACTCTACCACTCGGGATATTACGCCGGGGAACGCGATGTTGTACAGTTTGCCTGTGAATTTTTGAATCTTGTCAAGCTGAACTAAACGTCAGAAAAGTGGCACCTCTTTAGATGACTTCCACTACGTGTTTATAAAACAGATTAAACATTATGATCTACCTATCTATGATCACAGAATCTTAATCATCTTGATCATCAAACTTCATTATACTCCAGCGCACGAGGGATGTCATGTGTCGGTTGAGACATAGCTATACGCGACTAACGCGACAGAATGAGAAGATGCATACATTAATAGGCACGCAGCGCCAGAGCCGGATTAACCCTGTCAGGGGCCCTTAGCAATGTAATTCTCGGGGCCCCTATGCTATACCTTACGAATGCGCGATTTTTAAGCAGTTTCATCCACTAATCTTGAAATTATCCCGTGTTTATAGTAAAAAACGACTGCGCAGCACGATTTTTAGTAAAGTTTCTATGCTTGTAATCTTGTCTGTTTATAGTTAAAAAAAACCGGCAGCGCAGCGCGATTTTTAGTTTCATCCACTAGTCAAATCTTGCTTGTTTATAGTAAAAAAAAACAGCCGCGCTGCGCGATTTTTATTCAGTTTTGTCCACTAATCTTGTAATTATCCCCTGTTTATAGTAAAAACCGATTGTGCAGCACGATTTTTAGTAAAGTTTCTATGCTTGTAATGTTGTCTGTTTATAGTAAAAAAAAATAGCCGCGCAGATTGATTTTTAGTCAGTTTCATTCGTCGCTAACAAATTATTTGCGCAATATAATTGATGTGGTCTAAAGTTTTGCGAGTGACCGTCTTGCGGGCCGGATGAAGTACTTATGCGGGCCGCATGGTGGCCCGGGTGCCGTATGTTAGACGGGACTGGACTATACAAATACGTTACAGAAAGGAACGCATACAACAAATCAGGGATTCCCCCTTCGTGAAAGAAGTCCAGTACTCACTGACCGACCGCCCCGGCGCCGCCGGCTGTGTTCCGTCCGAATTATTATTTTAGGTACTCGATATTAGATGTTCTGTATATATATATATAAAGTCCATGCGTCGAAAAAAGCTATAAAATTGATATTGAGAAAGAGTATATTCGTTCATTGAAAACGTTTTTTTCTTGGTGCACGGGGAGTCGGGGCCCCTGGTGGAGTCGGGGCCTCTAAGCTATTGCCCACTCTGCCTTATGGCTAATCCGGCTCTGCGCAGCGCTCGCTGTGCAATTTGAAATTGTACTTTATTCCAGTGCAGCGAGAGTAGCTTCTTATTTGATTGACCTCGCGCAGATGGACTTCTGTACGTTTAGTACTATTATACTCATTACTCTGTGATCTAGGTAGATACTTACTTATAAGTGCTCCCAACGAATGCCCAACATAAATAAAATTCTCCCAACCAAAATGCTCTTTAACAACCCCTATAGTTGGTACCATATCTAACACTGTGAACCGGACGCCTCGTGGTAGGGGGTCGCTCTTGCCGTTACCAGGCAAGTCTATCGCTACATAGTAGAATGACCTTGGTAGGAGGGTGACGAGGGGACGGAAGCCGGTGCACACGTCCAGTTTCCCGTGGACTAAGAGGACGGGGGAGAGGAAGGGGTCTCCCCATGTCACACCTGGAATTTGAAAATGATTTTCGAGTAAGAGAGCTGCTGTGAAAAAAAAAATCGGGTAACTGGAAATAATGAAGAGCGACTGTTGATGGGATACTTAAATACTAAACCCGGCAGCGGTTTATTTTATTGACAACAAAATAACTAAACAGGCGACAGATTGTGGACTACAAAAAATACGTAAAACAAGCAATTACATGGTGGGAGATAAATAATTTAAATGAGTTTCAATAATACGTAAAATATGTAATAAGAGTAGGCGACTATTATACCAAGTAGGTAACTATAACTGATTTTTAAGCTGCCCAACATGGTATTTTAGTCACCTAGCTCGATTAGGTTTAATACCTAGTCGCCTTTTATAAATAAAATAACTGCCAAATTTTAAATGTTTTGTGTGCCCTACGCGATTGTCGCCCAAATAGAAATTTGGTCGCCCGATCTGAATAACTAGTTACTCAATTTGTCACCCATTTTCAATTTTTGTAGTCGCCCTCAGTCCGTCGCCCATTAGTATTTCAGTACGCTATATTCAGTATTTTGGATAGGTGTCCCAAAATGGGAATTTATTATTACCCCATTAAATACTTCCCAAAAAATGTTTTATCCGTCATAATTGACATCACAACTTTTTTATTAGGATCATGTCGTCATGTCCATTGGTTTGCAAAATTGCATATTGAATTCTAAAAAAATATTTAATTGTGTTTAATGTTGTAGAGGAGCTCGATGGCGCAGTAGTTTAGCGATTGGCCCGGTGATTGTGGAGGTTAAGCAACTTTCGCAAGGGTCGGTCATGGGATGGGTGACCAAAATTATATTATCTCGAACTCCTCCGTGCTTCGGAAGGCACGTTAAGCCGTTGGTCCCGGCTGCATTTGCAGTCGTTAACACCCACCAATCCGCATTGGGCCTGCGTGGTGGGTTATGGCCCATCCTCCTCCACCAACAAGGAAGGCCTGTGCCCCAGCAGTAGGGACATTAAAAATGGCTGATGGTCAATGTTGTACTCGTAATCACCAGACCCCGGATTTGCGGTAGCACGAATAAAATGACGTTTAATAGTGCGTGGACACCTTGATTATCTATTTGTGTAATTTATCGATAAAAAAAATATAATTATGTAACGTGATATATAGACTTATTGTCGGAAATAGTAGAAATTACCTACCTACTATATCTATATATTAAGAAAAGTGAAAATCGTGAAATGTATAAATAATAAAATTCACTGTAGTTTTTCTTGATGCAAAGATAGCAAAGTCAAAGTGAGTGAAGTAGAATGTCAAATTATTAAGAAATACATCCTCCTTGGTAAAATACAAAAAATAAATACAGACGCGATCAAAGAAGTTCCACTTCAAAAATATTTTAAAAACATCGATATATAAAAACATTTTCGATAATTTGGTAATCACTAGCAAGTTTGTATTCCTGCCACCGCAAATCCGGCCTTTAGTAATCACCGTTAGTATAGCTAGCCCTTAACGCCCTTATAAAGGGTTATTTGTAAGGCACCAATAACTTTGTAAGAGTAGATCTAACATCATAAACAACAACGTTTGTTCTACGACTTTTGCGAAAATAGACAAAAGAGTTTGATTTCCAATTTTCATACAAATATCCGAACAGCTGATCAAGTTTTGTATGAACAGTAGTTTTTAGGGTACCGTACCCAAAGGGTAAAAACGGGACTAAGACTCCACAGTCAGTCCGTCTGTCACCAGGCTTTATCTCATGAACCGTGATAGCTGGACAGTTGCAAATTTCACAGATGATGTTAGTATTTCTGTTGCCGCTATAAATAACAAATACTTAAAACAGAATACAATAAATATTATGGTACGGAACCCTTCGTGTCCTCGTCCTTCGTGTTCTTGGCCAGTTTTTTTTCAGTTTCCCAAAGTCGTAGAACAAATGTTGTTGTTTATGATGCCAGTAACCTACTCCTGCGAAGGTTGTTAGTATACAAATAACCATAGAGGCACTGTAGATATATTTGTTTGGTTTATGTTACCTACTAGACTTCTATGTTGTTTGTTACCTACTAATGTTACCTTACAATCATGCTAAAGTAGGTCGAAAAGTTAAATTCGTAAATTTAGCTATCGCCTACCAATTTAGCATAGCAATATGATAAAGCGGTTTTATTATATACGATACGCTGCAGTGTATGCATTTATATTACAACAATATTTGCAAAAAAATATGATAGAACAAAACTAATTTAATTTATTTTCACTATTTATTTATTAACATTATTGATATAAGGCCTTAGAATAATAACACCTAGAACGATAGTTCTCTACAAAGCGCACTGTCAAAAGTGAGGCAACTAAAACAGCCAAAATGGCGCCGTTTTCAGATTGTTATTCTACATTATTCCATAATCATACTGATTAAGTACAAAACTGATTCAATTTTCCCACATTTATAAGAATAGTTTACTATATTATTTGGTTTCAATTACGATTATTTAACGTATGAAGGATATAAATTTGAAAACTAAGCCATTCTGGCTTGGTATTAGTTGCCTCACTTCGCATAGGAGGACACGGCTTCTAGGTGTTATTATTCTGCGTATTTTTCCAGTATTCAAAAGAAGAGAGACAAGATTTAGAAGTAGGTAAAAATAAAAAAAAATATGTCTACGTACCAGCAATTTTCCCCCAAGGCGCTTGAATACTGAACTCCTTTTCAACTTCTTTCAAATTCATTTTTAAAAAACCAAATTTTTTACTTTATATAATTTCGAAATTTTACCAAAAAGTTTTTAACATTTTAGTCGATCGTCATTCGTGATATGTGATATAATACTGCTTTGTGATGGCCGCTTTTGATAAAACAGATTGTGTTATGTTATGTATGTCTGACGACTTAAAGATAAGAAGCTTGTAGGTACCTATTTGTATTCTTTTGAAAACAAATCTTACTTTAACACGACGTGAGAATTTTTATCTTTATAATATTCGAACCTTGGACCATTGTCTTTGTACTTTGTACAAGTATGTATGTACTACACCAACTGTACCTACCGGTACCTATGCACTAAACTTAAAAATCACCAGTCTTTTCCAAACTAGATACAACTCGACCAAATTAAAACTGTGTAATTAATTTTATCTTGGTCGAGTTGTAGTTACGAAAATACTGATTGTGCAAACGGCTGATAATATTTATCTGAAATTATGCAGTTTTATCCCTTGAAAGTCTTTCATTTCATTGTAAATTGTGACGAAATTCGAGAAAGTTAAACTTTTTCCGTAGCATTGCTACGTGCTACGAAATTTGTCTACGAAAATGTTCGTAGTAGACTCGGCTAATGCATAAAAATAAATCCTGGTTTCAAGGCCTATTTTCATACAAACGAGGTAATTTTGAAGCTTTGGCACAGAATAACTAATAGTACAAGTTTACGTGTAAAGACTATGGAAAATAACCTCGCTTCTGTACTTTTGCGATCTGTTTTTCGTTGTTGTTTTTTAATCATTATCTTTAGCACAATTATCTTTCTTGAAAAAAGTTATTGGAGCAACTACACAGTACGTTAAAGTGTACCTACTTTGATGTAGAATTCAATACGTTTCCGCTATTATTTATGCCAAAAATATGACCCGCGACCTTGGACGAATCAACAAGCGCTTTTGATGATATTCTGATTTATCTTTACAATCATAAAAAATTGTGAGGTTAATACGCAATTTAATACTTGTAGCTACTAGATATAGATAATCTCTTTAGCTTGTCATACGTTTTTTTTTGTGGCTACAACTTTACGTTTTCTATAAAATTGTTTAAAAAAAACAAAAACCGACTTCAAAAAACCTACCTCTAAAAAGCAAGAAATAATATTCGTAATAATAAAAACACGTCTATTGAAGTTGGGTGGGGCTGGAGTACAGATTCCTTTTTTTTATTCTAATAGTCCCACCCGACTTCAATAGACGTGTTTTTATTATTACGAATATTATTTCTTGCTTTTTAGAGGTAGGTCTTTTGAAGTCGGTTTTTTTTTAAACAATTTTTTATTTTTAGGGTAGGTACCTTGTAGGTAAATTATTTAGGTAGAAAAATCGGCTCAGCCAAACGTGAGATAATCGCGAACAAACATACATACATATGGGTCAAACCGACAACCTCCTTTTTTAAGTCGGTTAAAGAACTACCTAGATATCCCTCTTCCAACAAAAAATAATTATCTTATTCAGTTAATATAAACAAAGAAGTAACACGACCATATCAACGAGGTAATTCACACAAAATCATACTATTTTCGTGCTTTTTTCAAGATTACTTGAAAAGTACTGATTTGATTTCCAAATTTAAAAAAATGGGACCAACTTGGGAGTTTACCTAATGTAATAACGTTTGAATCATTTCAATCGGTCCAGCCGTTTTTGAGTAATCGGTGGACATACACAAAAAAAACAAATATCCTCCTGAGACCCAAACTCCAAAAAGTTTTCAGATTTTCATAAATTTTGCAAATCATGTTAAGTGTGATACGTATTACTTTAAAAAAATACAAAATAAAATCTCCCCCCCTTACATACCCTAAAAAAGGGGGTGTCACCAGTGACACTCCGGGTTTCAAAGACAATAAAAAGAGTTTGAATGATTGAATAATATTTTAATTAAGTTAAACTGAGGTAAATTCGGTGTTCCTTAATTTTTATTGGAATTACAACTTTTTATTTCAGTGATATGTAAGTGTAAGGTTTAGTTTCGATTATTGATTAGTATGAAATTAAAAAAAAATTCAATTCACATTAAATTATAAAAATATGTTGCAACGTGAACATTTAACAAAGGTCTGGTGGTTGCATGAGCTAAGCCGACATTTTGACCGACCGCCCTTTAGAAATACGGGTAGGTGTTGTGCTTTTTTGGTCTCTTTGCAACGTGAGGAATAGGTTCAAAAGGTATACACTGTCGCTGGGAAGGCAGAGTTTAATGTTTCATTCTTCTTGTTCTTCAGTAGGACTATCATGGTTCTCCCTCCTTGGTACAAATACAAGTCTGAAGGAAGTCCATTAGGATTAGCTAATAAGACCTTGATCCATTCTGGATTGGGTTTCCCTGTCACGACCTGCTTCATTTTCCATTTCCCTGCAAGTAAATGGAATAATCTGCTCATCAATTGCCACAGTCTGGCTTATTTGATTTTGTCTACAACCGTGTTCGATCGTTGAAACCAGAGGGTGAATTTTCCGAAATCGGTCAATATCTTTCATAGAAAGAGATACTAAGTGATCGTCAACGACTAATGGTGCTTCTCAAATGGAAATATCTATTGACGACACATGGCGTTAGCTACTAGTGCTGCCATGGTTTCAGCTGCCCAGAAAATGCGCATTCGAGGAAGCCCTAGTATAAACAATGGACACTCCTATGAAAGTTTGCATTTCTTCTGGATTTGTATTAAAAGACCTTCCAGCTCTATGGGTTGGTGCAAATATTAGTACAATGCGACATTTGCTCAAAGAATTCTGCTTTGATGTATTGGCAAAAGAGCAAAAGTATTAATAAAAAGGTTTTGCACTGGCTGTTGGTTCAACTAATAGTGAATCCTTATGAAGATGCCTCATTAAAGTGTTCTCGAAGTATCTTACACAATCCCATCGCAAGGGACGGTTTTTTGATCTTCTTACATTGTACAGAAACGAGTGCCTCTTCATCTGAAGAACCCAACTCACTACCAAAGGATGACCTAAGGACTACCTCTTCATGGATGTCTTCCTGCACTGAAATAAGGTTTTCCTCCTCATCTTCATCAATGTCTTCATAATCAGACTCGTCAAAGTTAAACAACCTCGACTTGATGTTACCATCTTTTAGTCCTGTAAAAGTTCATATTTAAAGTCATAAGTGCCCAAAGTGTCACCTATGACACCCGAAGAAATCGTCACAAATACTTATCAAAATAGAAACATTTTGAAAATTTTATTGCAATATCTGAGAGATCAATGAACGTAGCACACAAAAAACACAAAACAATAATAAAAAACGCATTTCAAATAATATTTAGCTCTTCGGGAATCAGCCATTTTGGTACTTGCACTAATTGAAAACTTTAATTAATATTTATGAAAACAAAAACACTGATTTACGATCTGAAACCACCTGTTGTACGTGCTACGTATTACAAAGTTTCATAATATTTGTCGTAGTTTTCACAAATACCCACAAATGGAGCAGTAAAAAAATAAAAACCACAAGTGTCACGAGTGACACCGGGGGTCTCAAGAGGATATACAGACGAACAGAGAACCTCCTCCTTTTTTGAAGTCGGTAATAAAAATATGGCCCGTGCAAAACCATGTTTTCTTATAATTTAAGGAAAAGTGCTGTGATTTATTGATGGCCATTGCATTCAAAGAGTAAATGAAGGAGGGCCAAATCGCTAAAGAAACCAAATGGTTTAGAAGAGTCGCTTACACCAGAGACCGTAAGTACGGACTTTTTAGTGTAAAATTTTTCTTATTTTTTATGTTTGTTTCATGAACTCTACCTATCCCTACTTGTAAATATTGTAAACAACGTTTACAACAACATGACATGTACAACAACTGAGCGTGGTGTTAGCAATGTAACTTCATTTGACGTAATACTTAAAGGTACCTTTACACCGAGGATGTGTAAGATTCAAGCGATGAGGACTTTATAAATCCTATCATTTTGATTGATCCTGTGACAAATGTGACTGAAACGAAACTCGCAACTTACTTCGAAATTAAGTCACCTCACTTGGCATTAGTTTAATATTGTAAATTAGATAATTTTTAGGTTACTTTATCAAAAGTAAATTAAAATAAGATAACTATAGAAGCAACCAGGGGCACTATTTTTGAATCGCTCGGCTGGCGTCGAGCGCTCTGGGACCCTATTTTTGAATCGCTCGACTCGACGAAAAATAGAGCCCCTGTTCTACTGATTTTCGTTCGACATCTCATTGTTTTGAGTCATATGTCGAACGAAAATCAGTCGAAAATAGCGCTCGACGCCTGCCGAGCGGCTGCCTGAACGATTCAAAAAAAGGGCCCCTGGAGGCCTACTCAAATAGCCACTTTTCTATTCGTTCGCTAACTCAAAAATTAAAAATAAGCCCATAAACTCTAAAATTACGTGTCGTAAGCTTGTCAATTCCATACAATACAACAATGTCTGTGATTCACATAAACTTGCGACGTGTTACTTGATCGTTTGAGTGCGACACACACCGGATGCGTAAGCGTAAGCGTAGACGTGCACGTAGACGTACCATGACGTTGTAATGTATGAAACTTTATGAGACATGGCACACCGCTTGCGTAACGCGTAGACTGATGCGTAACCCTACGCATTGCAGCTCGTGACGTTGTACTCAATGGCATTCCCTACTGGACGTCACACCGAACACGTACGTATCTTTGCTGCGCGTCACTACGCGCGTAAGCACGCGCGTGGCTAAGCAGCTGGTGTGCCCAGGCCTTTAATTGCTTATTTTTAAGCTTGTAAGTTAGCGAACGAAAAGAAAAGTGGCCATTTGAGTAGGGGGGCTGAAATCTATTGCAATTAATAAAGTCTCGTGAGAAGTGAGGTGACTTCCGAAGTGAGTTGCGAGTTTCGTTTCACAATAGCATGGCAGTTCTCGCTTTGTAGTGGAATACAACTTTACGCGATATTAGTGACCTCGAAATCTCTTTAGAATGTCGCCTCATATTTTGTGCATGTTTCTATTTTTTTACAAGATGGTCTTATGACAAAACTCGGATGTTTTATGGCATTATTTTCAAATATCGAATCGAACTAACTAAAAAGATAAAATCTTTGGTAATTAGAGCACAGATTAACAGACTAATTATTGTTTTTATATAAGCCAACCCTTTTATACGCCCACTTTAAGGTGGGCACAATCTAGCTAGCAGTAATGATAACATATCTACATTTTGCGTTACTATATATTCTGTGGTTATACATTATAGACGTGTTTCTGTTAATCGTGAGTTTTAAAGATAATCCTAATGATTATTATGACCTTTGGATTAATAGTGTCTACATAAATTAAAGTTAATATAAGTACTTCATTAAAGTTAACTTCAAATTATGTTGATAAGCTGGTATTTTTGGGGATAATGTTATATTTAGACATAAAGTTATATTGATAATGATTTTGACTCTATCTGTTCTGTGATAGTGGTTAAGTTCTATTTTTTTTTGTGAAGAGGATGAAAAAATGCAAGGAATGGTCTGTGGATACCGTGTGGGGAAAGGTGGCCAGTAAGTTTTTTTTATTCTTACTTTTATAGTGAAAAGTTTTAAGTAGGTAGGTACTTAGTTATAAAACTTTTTAACACTTGTTTTTATTTCTTATTTTAACAATTTATTCGGTAGAACCGAAGAGCTCGGTGACGTAGTGGTTTAGCGCCTGACCCGGTGATTGTGGAGGTTAAGCAACTTTCGCAAGGGTCAGTCATAGGATGGGTGACCAAAAATGTATTTATCTCGAGTTCCTCTGTTTTTCGGAAGGCACGTTAGGCCATTGGTCCCTGGTGCATTTGTAGTCGTTAACACCCACCAATCCGCTTTGGCCTGCGTGGTGGGGTATGGCCCATCCTCCTTACCCAACCATAGGAAGGCCTGTGCCTGCAGTGGGGACATTATAAATGGCTGATGTGGAAATTCACCGAGCGAGCACGATGCGCGAGCGAACCGTCTCCGTTTCAGCTTACAATAATGCTTTGGTATTTCCGGCCGCTATCTGGCTGTCCGGTTCTCTGTTCTCCTCTACAGGTTGCATTTCTCAACAGATTCTCGAAAAATTTTGTGAGCAGGTTCTATAATTCGTTTTTTGTCTATTCAGTTTTACGAAATTTTCAAAATGGCGGAGAAATTAATGGGAAAAGTAATCATATTTTCAGCCATTTCGAAAAATGATAAAATATATCATAAACGCGAGGTTTATTGCTCTACAGCAGAGCCACTAGTTAACTATTTATAGATAAGTATATTTTTTCAATCATTGAGAGGTATAATCATCATAGGTAACATAATACTCGTTTTCCTTGAACCATGGCATGTTTTAATTAAACGAACAATAGAGTTTTATCATAGGGAATAATAATAATATAAACTTTTAACTTATTAAGCGTAAAGCTTTGGTATTATAATGTATTGGATTGGCTTCGATTTTTTTAATGGAAGGGTATTGGTATATCGATTGTAATTTTATGTTACCTAAAATAAGCCTTCGATTACCTATTTAAGAGATCAGATTAATAAAAATACCTTTTTTGCACAAACAAAAGTTTTATTTATTTATTGAAATATTGAGGAAACCAGCAGTTTTCTAGCAGCAAAGTAAAACATACCAGGGGGATAAATTTAAGGAACAACAAGTTATGTGTCAGGTTAAATAATTGGTATTTTTAACCAGAACCTGTCAGTGCCGGATTTACAGTCTTGGCCTAGGCCGAGTGTTTCTTTCAGACAAAATTCACTCGTCCGTCGATCACTACACTAGTTGCCCCATCTACCTACACACAACACATTTTTCTCCGGGGGGGGGGGGGGCACTAAGGCAGCTCCGGGGGGCACTGCCCCCCCGAATACCTGAAAGAAACACTGCCTAGGCCGAGTAGTACCAGCCGCCCGTTTCTCTCTCAGCTCCGGACATTTAGGGCAGTGCTCGGTAAAGTTATTAGATGACAGAGGCATTTGTGAGAGAGGCAAACAATTAATGTCAACACATTTATGACTTAGACTTAAGCCAAACTTAATTTTAACTCGCGCTTATTTTTTCTTTTAAATTCTACACAAGTACCTAGTTGGTTTCTCGAAAGATGTATATATCTTTTCCACTTGTGTAGGTGTAGAAGCCTATTCACGGCGGGGCGTGGCGTCCGGACCGTAGGGCGATGATGGTTTGGACAAAATTTCATAGACTCCTATGCCCTACATGGATTTTTCAAAGCGGCGGCGGTCACACTATAGTGTCGAGCACATGCATCGTCAGCCAAGCAAAGCAATGCAAGCATCGCACGGCTTGCACACTTCGTCGGTGTTCGTGGTCTGTCGAACGCACGTACTGCAACGTGTGCATGCACTCGGGCGGGAATAGCGTTGCTGGTCTGTCGCCCCCTGGGCCCTTGTCGCTTCTGAGGGCCTAGTACGAGTTGGTTTTTTGTTCTCACTTCACTTTGCGAAAAGTTAACTATAGTTTTCTCTCTTTCACTCGTTCACTCACTCGCATGATTTCCTCTCTTTCACTCGATACTATTCGCAAAGTGAGGTGAGAAACACAACTCGTACTAGGCCCTCTGAGCCCTTGCTGCCCCTAGACCGCGGCCTATATGGCCTATTGACAAATCCGGCACTGGAACCTGGTGAAACTACCTTAAGGCAAATCCGTAATTATGTAACTTCTTCAAGGTTGTACCTAGTTTAATTTCGTTAACCATAAGGATATTTTATTCCAGCGGTGTCGTGGGGGGAGCCCAGCAATCCCCCTGTACTGTTACTACACGGGTACTTAGACACTGCCGCCACCTTCATACCGCTGGTCCAGCAACTCCCAGACGCGTATTATTACGTTGGCTTCGATAATCCAGGTACTGCACTAGAAATCTTTAGGCACATATCGTAGGTATTAAGAAATTACAGTAGAAACATAAGGGAATTTGTATTAAAATCAAAAGTATAATGCGTGAGAAAATCAACTGTAATATTAACACTTTTCTCTTGAGTTTTTTTTCTCGTGATATAGTTACTGCACGCAGCAGCACCCGCCGAAAACGCTCTGTACAAAACGGTCATGATTTGTGACGTCACCCATCGCGTTTCAGGCGCGTTTATTATGGAGTTAATATGCATTTTTTCTCAAATTCCTGATTCCCTAGAATTCTCGGGATTTAGGTAGGTACTTTTTTTGTTCCTAGGTCCCGGGATCGTCAAAAACCTGGGTAGGTATTGAGAAAGTGAAATCCTATGTCCTTTCGCTGATGATGACCTTTGTTTATTTCCAGGGCACGGCAAGTCAGACCCATACCCTGTAGGGCCATTGGCCAATCAGGTGACCTTGATAGAAGTGATACATAGGGTTGTCACTTACATGGGGTGGAGCAAGTTTATAGTGCTGGGACACTCTATGGGTTTTATTAATGGTGAGATTGGTTGTTTTTAGAGTTTTTTCCGTACTTTGCGGGAATAATCCAAATTTCTCCATACAATCCAAATGACCTTCAACGTCCTTGAAAGAAGGGCGCGAGTTCCATCCGAAAATCGACTGATCCAGTTTCGTTTCTTATTTTGTTTTCTGTCGTCAATGGGGAAGGCAACTGTCAAAATGGCGCTGCGTACGCTTGTTCCGCGAGAGCTATGAAAACAAAGGACTTTTTCTCAATAAAAACGTTTATTCAGCTTTAAAATGATCAAATTCTGTCTAATAGGCTTTAAAAATGTTGGCACTTACAAATTTCCGAAAAATCAGGATAATAGAAAAAATTTATAAATTCTGTAAGAATAAAAACGCCTTATAGCCCAGGACTTTTAGCAAAAAACCTAGGACAAATTCCGGCGGAAGGTTTTTTGTTTTTACAGTGTTCCTTAGGTCCCCCTGAATATATCTGGAAAGTTCCCCGTGAATCCCATGTACGCTCCCCCCTCCCCCCCCTCAAACGTCTCTTTGATTTTAGTTTTTTCTATTTATCTCAGAAACGATTGAAGATAGAAGAAAGTTGTCAACGTATGATATAATTGTTATAAAATATCCAACCCATCGACACTTCAATCATTTCGATGTGAGCTGTAGTCTCTGAAATATACCTACAGACATTTCACCAAAAATTTTTTTTTGCCCAGAATTCATTCTTTGTACTATTTTTTAAGAAAAGGAGTTGTGGCGAAATTATGAAAAATCATATGAATCTTGAAACATTGAGAAATAAAACAAGGTATAATACATTGTTATAGCAGCATCAGTTCTAGATTAACACCGAATGGTGTCAGCGCCACGATGTAATTTTTAGCCCAATACTTTTAGATAAAAATTTCGCGATACCTAGGACTAATTCCGGTGGTAAGTTTTTGTCTTTTAAAGTGTTCTTTAGGTCCCTTTGAACATATCTGGAAAGTTCCCCGTGGATCCCCTGTCCGCTCCCCCCTCCCCCTCAAACGTCTCCCTGATTTAAGTTTTTCCCATTTATCTCAGAAATGGCTGAAGATAGAAGAATGTTATTGAATATGATATAATTGCTAAAAAATATCCGACTTGTCGACACTTCAATTGTTTCGATGTGAGCTGTAGTCTCTGAATTATACCTAAAGACATTTCACCACAAAATTGTTTTGCCCAAAAATCATCATTTGTACTAGTTTTAAGAAAAAATTGTGGAGTTGTGGCAAAATAATCTGAGTTCATTTGAATTTTGATACATTGAGGAATAAAACGAGGTATAAAACATTGTTTTAGCAGCATTGGTTCTCGATTTACAGCGAGTGTCAAACACCACGGTATAATTTTATAGTATGAAGACAGCAGAAACTATGCAAATGACGTTGCCTTTTAGGATTAAGTTATAGTAATTATATTATTAAACGAAATTAAATTGAAATTTATTCGAACACTCAAGATTTATGCTTTTATAATATGGCGTCACTTTATCGTCATCATCCATAATCATCAAAATGGTTGCTCCGATTTTAATACATGATGGGTCAAACGGTAGGTATCAAGCGATACTACGTTATTAATAGTACTAATATCTTTGGACGAATCCTTCGTGTAACTTCACTTACAGGTTTGTTCGTTTAATTATTAATGATCATGCTCCCTCACTTACCCGCGTCGTACATATGAAAGATTTGTATGTATGTATGTTTGAACGAATTAACTCAGAAATTACTAAAGCTAGTACTACAATAAATTTATTTGGCATTTGACACCACTCGCTATAAATCGGGAACCAATGCTGCTAAGACAATGTATTGTACTACGTTTTATTCCTCAATGTATCACAATTCATATGAACTCAGATTATTTTGCCTCAACTCTACTAATTTTTCTTTAAAATTAGTGCAAATAATGATTTTTGGGTAAAACATTTTTGTTGGAAAAATGTATATAGGTATATTTCAGAGACTATAGCTCACATCGAAACAATTTAAAAATCGACGGGTCGGATATTTTATAACAATTATATCATATTCAATAGCTTTCTTCTATCTTCAACCATTTCTGAGATAAATGGGAAAAACTTAAATCAGGGAGACGTTTGAGGGGGAGGAGGGAGCGGACAGGGGATCCACGGGGAACTTTCCAGATATGTTCAAAGGGACTTAAGGAACACTTTAAAAGACAAAAACTTACCACCGGAATTAGTCCTAGGTATCGCGAAATTTTTATCTAAAAGTATTGGGCTAAAAATTACATCGTGGTGCTGACACCATTCGGTGTTAATCTAGAACTGATGCTGCTATAACAATGTATTATACCTAGTTTTATTCCTCAATGTTTCAAGATTCATATGACCTTACATAATTTCGCCACAACTCCACTCACTTTTCTTAAAAACTAGTACAAAGAATGATTTCTGGGCAAAAAAAAATTTTTGGTGAAATGTCTGTAGGTATATTTCAGAGACTACAGCTCACATCGAAATGATTGAAGTGTCGATGGGTTGGATATTTTATAACAATTATATCATACGTTGACAACTTTCTTCTATCTTCAACCGTTTCTGAGATAAATAGAAAAAACTAAAATCAGGGAGACGTTTGAGGGGGGGAGGGGGGAGCGTACATGGGATTCACGGGGAACTTTCCAGATATATTCAGGGGGACCTAAGGAACACTATAAAAACAAAAAACCTTCCGCCGGAATTAGTCCTAGGTTTCTTTGAATTTTTTGCTAAAAGTCCTGGGCTATTAATTTGGCTTTAAATTCCGGCATTTGCATTGTAGAATAGCATTTTTTATCCATTTTGGGTCAATGGGTCTATTCGGTAAAAAAAATACCACAAAAGAAATACCTATTTTCCCATACACAATAAATACATTTTGTTCTGAACGTCTATCTGTCTTAGGAACAAGCGTACGCAGCGACATCTACAATTAGCTTTGCGTTGCCAACCCCATTAGAGACAAAAGCGCTAAAGAAATGCCCACCTTTTGAAATTTCGACAAATTAGGAGCCATTTTTAGGGTTCCGTACCCAAAGGGTAAAAACGGGACCCTATTACTAAGATTCCGCTGTCCGTCTGTCTATCTGTCTGTCTATCACCAGGCTGTATCTCATGAACCGTGATAGCTGACAGTTGAATATTTCACAGATGATGTATTTCTGTTGCCGCTATAACAACAAATAGTAAAAATAGAACAAAATAAATATTTAAGGGGGGCTCCCATACAATAAACGTGGTTTTTTTGCCGTTTTTTGGTACGGTACCCTTCGTGCGCGAGTTCGACTCGCACTTGGCCAGTTTTTAAAAAATACGGCACCTGATTTAGTTACGCGAGCGCGATTCACAATGAAGGGCGACCATGTTGGCGCTTGGATGGAAACTTGTAGCCGCAACACAATCCACGGATGGAAATCACGCTCCAATCAAGCTTCCACCAAGATGACTTCTGATGGGAGGCGTGATTACATCCGTCTGGAACATGCTTAACTCATCACAGACTTTATAGTGGCTATGTTAGGACCTTCTCTAATGTTCGTATTTTTTCCAGCTATATTCTACCACGCCGTGTACCCCGGTAAGATCACGAGCATGGTATCCGTGGACCCATTACCGGCCATCACCAACTACTATGGGATCCAGGATGCACCAGACTTCTGGTACGACTTCTTCTACAATTCATACTACGATAATTTTAAAAGGTGAGTAGAATACGATTCAATTTTATTGACCGTTATGAAGTTAGCCACTATGCGCGTAGCCGTACCTCATCACACCTCTCTCTCTCACACACATCCAATTTGTGTTCTGTGCACCTTTTCTCGCGATGTTGATGATAGAAGTCATAAAGTTTGAATCAAGCTATTATACCTACCTTCGAAAATTAAATTCATAATGAATTTATAAAGTTCATGATTAGGTCCTTAATAATACTCTTTTAAGAACCACAGCACAGATTAAGTACCTACGTACCTGGGGCCCTACCGCCCTTAAGAGCCGTTTACACGAGTCAAGCTGTTAAGTAGTAACTAAATGGGTAACTTAATTTTAAGTTAAAATTTAATAAAAAGTCGTTCACACGATTTAAATAGTAAGTAGTAAGTAGCCAGTGTGCCCATTTTTGGCGATTACAAAAGGCCATAATATCCGAATGCTGAGCTAGAAATAAGGTCGAAAATCACTTGCATCTGTTTTTTTAACTTCATTACTTAAAAAAAAACGATGGAGATTGACAGCTGTCATCTGTCAAACTTAAAACAGCAATAATCTCAAAAAGTACTCATCCTAGATTGATGGTGTCTTTGAAGAAATCAAAGGTCTTAGCAAGATCTTCATTTTAGGAAACAGCTGTCAAAAAGTTTGTCATCTAAAATAAAGATATCACCAAGACCTTTCATTTCTTCAAAAACACCATCAATCTAGAATGAGGACTTTTCGAGATATTGCTGTTTTAAGTTTGACAAATGACAGCTGTCAAACTTACAACAGCAATGTCTCGAAAAGTACTCATCCTAAATTCATGGTGTCTTTAAAGAAATGAAAGGTCGTAATTAGAGCTTCATTTTAGATGACGAACTTAAATTTGGCAGCAGCCATCTAAAATGAAGATCTAACCAAGACCTTTCATTTCTTCAGGGACACCATCAGTCTTCCTAGACTTTTTGAGATATTGCTATTTTATATTTGACAGATAATAGCTGTCAAACTTACAAAACAGCGAAAAGTCTCGAATTAAGTCGATTCCCGATTTAATCCCGACTACGGTCCATATTTCCCCAAATCGGGAGAAATGCCGAAAATCGTCAGCAAGTGGCAAGTACAGCGCGTGGCCACGCCCATAAGGGGGGCATGCGGTGCGGGCGGCGCGGTTACTTGTCCAAAAAATAGACTAGAATTTATTTACTTAATAACTTGCCCACTTAATGGCCAACTTACTACTTACTACTTAATTGGCTGTTTACACGCGAAAATTTAGTTGGTCGACAACTTAATTTTAACTATATTACTTAATAGCTTGACTCGTGTAAACGGCTCATTAGAGTAAGACGCGCTTCTGTCCCACCGCGATGCTCTAAGCTACCGCCTAACTCAAAGCTTTAGCCAGAGCGACAGCAATGCTCTGTCCGTCCTTTTCATATCTAACACGATGACAAGGATGGACAGTGCACTGACGTCATATAGTGCATGAACCTAATATTAGGCTACCCACTCATGAGACGCTAGTGGCATATCTTCCCTTTTTGTTTTAGTCTAAGATTAAAATTCATTAACTGTCTCACTAATAAAATTAAGAATAACTTTATTCCTAGTATAACCAAAAAGTTCGTTTAGCAATATAAGCTTTAAAACGTTTAAAACAAGGAGTATTTTGCTACACAAACGGTTTGGTTATACTAAGTAAAAATTTATTCTTCATTTTATTACTAAGGCACTAAAAGTTCAATGGTTTAGACGAGAAAAAATAACAGACAGTTACATGGATTTTGCAGAAATTACGACGAGCCACAATTATATAGTCGGGCACAGGCGATGAAAATGATGATGAATAGTCGGGGCATCACCAGGGAACAGGCTGAGGTGGTGTCCTGCCGGGGGTTGGAGAACGTCCAGGGAGATCAGTACAGGTAGCTAATGAACCTCCTTCCTCTGAAGGCAAACTTTGAAAATTCCTAAACAAATTTTAACAGATTTCATACATCTAATATCACTTCTGTTCTATTCGAATAATCGAAAAGCCAAGCGTTTGCCACTCGTCTAGGCCTTCTGATAATATACACACTGAAATTTTTAACCATTTTTTAACCATTTGGTTCCCGCAGTGGAGTGGTTCCACTCATGTTTACAAGCAACTTTTACATGGGGCCAACACTGATATAGCGAAAAAATACTGCTATTCCATACAAAAGCACAATACCTACTATGCGTGCCAAATAAGAATAGTATCGACAACTTCACGTCACTGGTCAATTTTGTACTGACAACAAAAAATTCAATGATCGTTTGCCATGCTGATCGATACCAGCAAAAATAAAAATCACTTTTTTATATGTTTTGTTTCTTTTTAAGCACATCCTATACATTATGAAGTTATCAATTCTACCAAGAGTACCAAGCAATAATAAAATTGTCCAGTGCCGTGAAGTTGTCGATACTATTCTTATTTGGCGCGCATAGTACTCGACCCAGCTATTTTTTTTTTTTGCGATGTCAGAGTTGGCCCCATGTTAAAAGTTGCTTGTAGTCATGAATTTCAGCGTGTATACTATATACTTATGTTTTTCTCGCACTCATTTCAGAAAATTGTTTACATACCTACATCAATGATAGGAATGCTTAAATCAATTCTTTAGATTTCATCTTTGGATAAACGCGTTTTTAGGGTTCCGTAGCCTAAATGGCAAAAAACGGAACCCTTATAGATTCGTCATGTCTGTCTGTCTGTCTGTCTGTCCATATGTCACAGCCACTTTATTCCGAAAGTATTAAGACTACACAATTGAAACTTGGTAGGTATATGTAATCTGTTAACCGCTTAACGAATTTAATACAAAAATAAGAAAAATAAAAGATTAAGGGGGGGCTCCCCATACATGGAACTGAAACTGAAAAAAATTTTTTTCTTCAAACCAACACGTGTTGGGTGTCTATAGATAAGTCTTTAAAAATGACATTAAGGTTTCTAAGACAACTTTTTCTCAAAGTCAACCGTTTGAAAGATATTTACCGCCAAAGTGGTAAAATGTGTGTCCCCCCCCCCCCCCTTTAACTTTTGAAATAAGAGAGTGAAAAATCTAAAAAAAATATTTGCTGTAGACCTTAGTAAAAACTTTCAACCAAAATTGGTTTGAACGAGATATAGTAATTAGTTTTTGAGATATAGCACATTTTCTAAAACCGCAAATATAACTTTGTCATTCATACCAACACTGTGAAAAACAAAGTTATTTTTACAGACGAAAAATTATAGGTGGTATTAAATATGGTATGGTATAAGGTAACTACGGAACCCTATGGCGCGTGGCCCGACACGCACTTGGCCGGTTTTTTTTTTAATTAACCATAGACATAGAAAAATTTTCGCTAATGGAATTAACCAAGAAGCAATACCTCCCTTCAATCATGGACGAAATCTCCAATGGAGATTGCACGGCCAGTGTCATAGTGAAGATTGAAAAAAACCGGCCAAGTGCGTGTCGGGCCACACGCAGTAGGGTTCCGTAGGTACATTATACCATACCATATTCTAATACCGCTATCATTTTTCGTCTGAAAAAATAACTTTGTTTTTCACAGTGTTTGTATGAATGACAAAGTTATATTTGCGGTTTTTGAAAATGTACTATATCTCGAAAACTAATTACTGTATCTCGTTCAAAACAATTTTCGTTGAAAGTGTTTATTAAGATCTATAGTTTATATTTTTTTTAGATTTTTCACAATCTTACTTTAAAAGTTAAAGGGGGGGGGACACACATTTTACCACTTTGGCGGCATATATTTTTCAAACGGTTGACTTTAAAAAAAAATAGTCTTTGGAACCTCAATGTCATTTTTAAAGACCTATCTATAGACTCCCCACAAGTATTGGTTTGATGAAAAAAAATATTTTCAGTTTCAGTTCCATGTATGGTGAGCCCCCCCTTAATCTTTTATTTTTATTATTTTTGTATAAAAATCGTAAAGCGGTTCACAGAATACACCTGCCTACTAAGTTTCAACTATGTAGTCCTAATACTTTTGGAATAAAGTGGCTGTGACATACGGACGGACAGACAGACAGACAGACAGACAGACAGACAGACAGACAGACAGACAGACAGACAGACAGACATGACGAATCTATAAGGGTTCCGTTTTTTGCCATTTTGGCTACGGAACCCTAAAAAGGTCCTTTAGTGACGTGACGGCTTATTGCTACCTCTTTCTTTAGTGTTACAATACGTTTTCGTTTCTTACGAACGAACGAACGACGAACAACGAACACGTATTGTAACACTAAAGAAAGAGGCAGCAACAAGCCGTCACGTCACTAAAGGACCTTTTTTCAATCTTCACTATGACACTGGCCGTGCAATCTTCATTGGGGGTATAACCTTCTTGGAATTAACTAATGCCATCTCTTTCAGATTTACCCGCCAGCCAATGGTGAGGAAGCTCAGCCAGTTCCCAGTATTCAACGACACTCTTCGAAGTGTCATACTGACAAACCCTCCACGAATGCTGAATTTGATCGCAATACACCGCTCTGATAGATTGGGCCGCGCGCTATCTTCGAGTATAATGGAGGAACTCGAAAAAGATGGCCGACATACTACATTTCTTGTGGACGGTGCACATGATGTGCACATAACGAATCCAGAATATTTAGTACCCTATATTGTTGAGTTTTTGGAACGGGATGAATTAATTAATAAAGTTAGAGCTAAGTTATGATAAGTGTGAGGATGATGTTTGATAGATAATAAATAAAAAGTTCCTAAAACAAACCTTTTTTTACTATCAAAAAAGTAGGGTTGTAAGGGTCCCCCCAGACCTACCGGTTTCGTTTCTTTGCTTTGCTGTTCTACTTGCTGTTTAGACCGCCAGCCAACCAGGGTCAATTTCAATCTATCGCATATTTGGACCAGACCAAATTGGCAAGATAGCCATTAGCTTGGTGTTATCAAATATCATCGTCTGGGTTGCGAAGTAGGAAGCTTCTGGGAGATATGCCACCCTGAACATGGTCTCCGATTGCTAAAAATAAATCGATCGCATATTTATATAAATTGTGAACAGTTTTCATAACGATCGTTTAAGGAACAAAGCTCACAAGAACATTCTTATATGTGAAATGTACTTAGATTGAAAATATGCGATAGATTGAAAATGAGCCTCTTGGCCGGCGGTCCATTGCCGAACAGCAAAGCAAAGAACGGAAACCGGTAGGTCTGGGGGGACCCTAATAATAAGGGTGCTTTAACACGATGCAAGTAGCTTGCACAAGTTGAGCACTTGCGCAGGTTCCATGCTGCGTGGAAACTCGTAAAGCGGGTCCAGCTCCATAGCACTGTACGCTCGCGCAAGTAACCCGCACCTCAACATCCGCAAGCCACATGCACCGTGTAGAGCACCCTAATACTATAGTGTACTGTAGTTAATACCTTAAATAAAATGATAAAGTCCTTAATCCTTTACTGTTATTAGAGTTCTGCCACTTAGCAAACATGCACGGTGTTCGTCGTTCTTTACATAAAAATAATACTTGGAAAACTTAAATTGAAAATATTTAGCGGATGACAGTGGGTCATCCGCTAAATATTTTAAATTTTCTCTGCTTAGAGTATGGAAGGACTAAAGAGAGAAAACACTAAAACCAAAATGTTTTAAGTTAGTTAATCGCTATGTCATCGGTTGCGATTAGCTGAAAGCTGATGGTGGTGCTCACAGAACAGTGGTGCTACTGCTGCTGACCTTTGTGTGGAACTGCGGACATTTATCCCCGATTTACCCATTTATTTTAAATTATATCTAAAAATGGTTGATACTAGTCAATAAATATTAATGAAATCGGACAGGACAGTAAACAAATAAAGGATTAAAAAACCAAAATGTGTTGGAAGAAAAGTTTATATTTACGAAAAAACGCTTGTAACATCCCTTAATTGACAGCAAACCAAGACGCTTATACCCCCAATGGAGGTTGCACGGCTAGTGTCATAGTGAAGATAGAAAAAATGTCCTTGAGCGACGTTACGGCTTATTGCTATCTCTTTCTTTAGTGTGACAATACGTGTTCGATGTTCGTCGTTCGTTCGTTCGTGAGAAACGAAAACGTATTGTAACACTAAAAAAAGAGATAATTTTTTCTATCTTCACTATGACACTAGCCGTGCAATCTCCATTGGGGGTATAAGCTTCTTGCAACAAACACATAGAAAACAACAAAATGACAGATCCACATCTACACTAGCAAGTTGGTGCTAGTGAACACCAGCTTAAAAAAAACACCACAAAAATATGTATTCCGCAGAATGCATCAATAAAGTACTTGGTCACCTGGGGTGCGTTCGTAAACGAGGCTCGAAGTCGGACCTTCACTCCAAGGCGTGCGACGTTCGTCATCCGACACTGCATAGCTGTCACTGTCCTATTAGATTTGTTAATTTTGATATTAATGAAGCGCGAAATGCAACAAACAATAAAATGAAAATTAATGTTTGAAAACAAAGAAGACGTGTCAACTGTCAAATAAAACGTCAGAGCGAATTTCACCCACCTATTTCGTGGGGTGACCGGTGCGTTCGCCGGGCGTCGTTTACGAACGACTATACCTAGTGATCGTCTCGGGCGATCGCCCCGGTGGTTTTAGAACGCGTATGTCATCGAGTGTCGTCGAGCGAGCTTTACGAACGCACCCCTGGGGGCTAATTGTCTAATTTCAAAATCTATCGCAATCGTTTCCAGGATGTGTTACATGGATGCTTCTATGGTACAAATAAAAACTTACCAAAGAAAAGCAGCAATGTGTCACATCCATCCATCAAATGAAAGCGATTGCGATTGATATTGAAAATTAGACAATAAGGAGGCTGATCGGTAGCTTAGCGGTAGGTCTGCCAGAATGCATCTGTCACCAACCTATCGTCTGTGTTGTCAAGTCAAGTGCTGTCAATGTCAATGTCAAAAAGTTTTTTTGAATTGAAAAGTAGTGCAAAAGTTCCAAAGTTCAAGAAAACCTTGACTCGATCAATAAACCGAAAAATTAATAATCTAGCGTATTTTTAGAGAATTTTAAAATAAATTGGTTCGCGGTAATTATTATAATTCGTTCTCTACACCATGAAAAAACCCTTACAAGAATGGAATATCGATGTGCCTTGGGGTAAATTATCGTGTAAGTACTTCATTGACTTCAACTAATTAATTAATTACTTCTACAAACATTAAACAAGAATTCAATTGATAATAATACATATTTTAAGAGTTTATAGTCTGTTCCTTCATTATTACGTTAGGTTGAGATAAATTCCCTCAATGTGATGTTTACAAAACCAATTTCATACTCTTTTAGGGTTTCGTACCCAAAGGGTAAAAACGGGACCCTATTACTAAGACTCCACTGTCCGTCTGTCTGTCTGTCACCAGGCTGTGTCTCATGAACCGTGATAACTAGACAGTTAAAAATTTCTCAGATCATTTTTCACAAATACTAAAAACAGAATCAAATTGTCCCATACAACAAACGTCATTTTATTGCCGCTTTTTTTCTAGTGATTTCATGGGGAGATCCGAAAGGCGAGAAAGTATTCCTAGTCCATGGTCGCCAAGACAGTGCTGCTACGTTCATTCCCATCTTAGAACACCTGCCTGATAACTATCACTATGTAGCACTGGATTCTCCGGGACATGGGAAATCGGATCCTTACCCTATAAGTGAGTTTCTTATTATCTTATGAGGATTGTTGGCCACCTCTGGTATTTATTAAGCCGCCTGTAAGGCCTCTGTCTTGGTTTAACGACTGTTCTCAGATGGCAACGGCCAGGACCAACGGTTTAACATGCCCTCCGAAGCATGGCTCAGTTGTAATGCCTGTTAACCGGTCACCCATTCGACACCTGGCTGGACCGAGCATTGCTTAAACAACATAATCAAGTACGATCAGTCTGTCAAGCTCTGCCATGAGCCCTTCGAATAAGATAGATAAATTGTTTATTTCCATCACACACAAGACACAGATGATAAATGACAAAATTATAAAGAAACATAAAAAAAGAACTGAACTGTGTGCCACATCGAGACAGAAAAAGGCAAAAACTCAGTGATGCCTTTGCTTTTAAATTAAAGCAAAGCACTGATTTTCAGTTTTTGCCCAGTAAGCGCGTGGTCGCCTGTGACGACACAGACGTGTATGTAGATATTAGAAATTAGAGAAGAAAAAATTTAGAAAACAAAAATATAATATATATAAAAATCAGTAATTCCATTTAAATAAATCTGAAAACATTTACTTAGGTAGGTAGGTACTTATAATTTCAATTATACTAATTAAGTATATACATATAGTTATTTAAAATTATTAAATTTATTATTAGTATTAGTTCCTTTATATCATTACTATTATCATTATTTACGTTAATCAGTATTAAATTAGAATTAGAATATATTATGTAAGATACTTATTTATTTATTTATAGGAGGCTGAATCAGAAACCGTTATCAAGCTATCACACATGCTTATTCCCAACTTTTGCATTTCGAGTAGTGCTGATTTTATATGCTTTTTATCTATTATATATGCTTATATGAATAAGTAAGCTTAAAGTAGTGACAGGTCAGAATAATGAAATTGAAAATTTCATAATATACACATCAACTTTGTCTAGGGATACAGGTGTTATTTTCATACAAACGAGGTAAATTTGAAGCCTTGGTTTTCTGCCAGGGATGTACCGCGCTGTAATCTGATGATGGCCATCCAGGGAGTGAATGGAGGAGATTCAGATCGCTATACACACCCAACTGATCTGACCAGCATTCTAAAAGATTAATGGGTCAGAGTTCTCAGTTTGAGGATTTCCATACATTTTCATGCTATTTTCGCGGTTTTTTTAATAATGTCCATTACGTTTTTAGAATGCTGGTCAGATCAGTTGGGTATGTATAGCGATCTGAATCTCCTCCATTCACTCCCTGAATAGCCGTCATCAGATCACAGCACAGCACATCCCTGGCAGGAAACCAAGGCTTCAAAGTTACCTCGTTTGTATGAAAATAGCACCTGTATCCCTAGACAAAAATGATGTGTGTACCTAATTAAATTGTAAATCAGCTAATTTGTTTCTTCCAGGTGTAATGCTTTCACGGTTCATATTTGTAACCAGTGTGGATTTCGCTGTAAGGCATTTAGGTTGGCAACAGTTTATATACATGGCTCACTCCTTTGGATGTGATCAAGGTTAGTGATATTACTCATATTACTATAGAAATTAACGATTCATAGCCAAGTAATGTGGATAAAAAAATCTTAGATTATTTGATGACAGTAGGACTACTCATACAACATTAATTTAACAAATTAAATTTGTCCTTGCTGAGGATGCCGAGTTCTCCAGCATTCTCACGCACAGAGTTACAGAGCCCTGCTATCATGGGCATAAGTCAACTAAATATTTTCATTAGAGATGCGCTAAATGTTCGGCCGAATAATAATAATATTCGTATTCGGCAAATTAGGCATATTTTTTCATGTACGTATTCGACCGAATATTCGGTTGATTTGCCGAATAATTACCGAATATTTAAATTGTACCTATTGGTGCAATTTACATTAAAGAGGGTTTGCATGGAGCCGCCGTTTGTATGGAGACCGTATGCTAGACAATCCACTTAATGTTTTTTATTTTGTCATTAAATATTTGGCAGATTACTACCAATTATTTATTGCTAGACAATTGTCAATAAAGAATTGCTTATTGCAAATTATTTATTGACAAAATAAAAAAGATTATAGGATTGTCTAGCAAATGTTCTCCATACAAACGGCGATAACGTTTCCCACCCTCTCTAAACCTTAACCCACAGCACAGATTATATAATCTTACAGCAATGAATTTTCGAATATTCGGTTCGGTACATTTTGGACCGAATATTCGGCCGAACATTCATATTCGGTTAAACCTACATTCGGCGCATCTCTAGTAAATAATTATCATGGTATAATTATAATTGATAATTATCAAGGTATAATAATAATAAAATAATAATAATAAAGCTTTTTATTTTCAAACCCTTATTTTCACAATTCAATTTTTATGTAGGTACTATAACTAATTTGGGTCTGAATCCCCTTGGGTAAAAGCCTCCCCCAACTCCTTCCACGTTTCTCTGTCCTGGGCCCTAATTGTCCAGTTGTTGCCCGCTACACTGACTATGTCGTCCTTCCAGCGCGCGCGTGGTCTGCCCACAGCCCGTTTTCCAGGAGGCCCTTTCCAATCGGTGGCTTTTAGGGTCCATCTACAGTCAGTGAAACGAGCAACATGTCCTGCCCATTACCACTTGGACTTCAGTGCATACTCCAGAGCGTCCACTAACTTTGTCCTTTTCCTTATGTCCTTGTTCTTGGTTTTATGGATTTTTCTAAGTTTCAGTATGCTTCGTTCCATTGCATGCTGGCAGCATCGCACTTTATTTTTAACTCTGTTTGTGTACACCCATGTTTTTACATCAAGGTATAATTGTCATTGATAATTATCACCAACAACCTTGCAAAATCTACTTGTAATGTTGAGGGCCTATCCTATACCATCATCAGTTATATTTTTTTATAAATCCCTTCATTTGCGAAGCGAATTCTCAATGACTCAAGTTGCACCATGATGGGCATAAGCCAACTAAATAATTTCATCATTCTATTCCAGGTTTATTCTATAACGCGATATACCCAAACAAAATTAAAAAGTTCATACTCTTCGATCCACTCGTCTCACTCCAAAGGCTACAAGTCCACGATCCGGTTGAATATTACAGTACTTTTTACGCAGAATATTACAACCATTATTGCGAGTATAATAATGACGACCGGTTATGGACTAAGAGGAAAGTCTTGGATTCAGTGATGAGGGCTCGAGGATTGACTGAGGATCTGGCAGAGGTGGTACTTAGCAGGAACTTGGTGAAAGTAGGAGAAGACCAGTATAGGTAATAATAAATAATATATACACATCAACTTTGTCTAGGGATACAGGTATTATTTTCATACAAACGAGGTAACTTTGAAGCCTAGATTTTCTGCCAGGGATGTACCATGCTGTGATCTGATGATGGCCATTCAGGGAGTGAATGGAGGAGATTCAGATCGTAATACACACCCAACTGATCTGATCAGCATTCTAAAAGATTAATGGGTCAGAGTTCTCAGTTTGAGGATTTCCATACATTTTCATGCTATTTTCGCGGTTTTTTTAAACATGTCCTTTACGTTTTGAGACTGCTGATCAGATCAGTTGGGTGTGTATAGTAATCTGAATCTCCTCCATTCACTCCCTGGATAGCCGTCAACAGATCACAGCACAGTACATCCCTGGCAGAAAACCAAGGCTTCAAAGCTACCTCGTTTGTATGAAAATAACACCCGTATCCCTAGACAAAGTTGATGTGTGTACTTACTACTAAATTCCACTCGTCACCGAAAGTAAAACGAACTTCGGCCCATCCCTATTTATAATATCTGTTAAGTTGTTCAGTGTAACCTTACAATATTAGTCAAGCGTTTCCATGTAACCTTACAATATCAGTCAAGCTGTTCCTTGCAACCTTACAATATCAGTCAAGCTGTTCCTTGCAACCTTACAATATCAGTCAAGCTGTTCCGTGTAACCTTACAATATCTGTCAATCTGTTCTGTGTAACCTTACAATATCTGTCAAGCTGTTCCATGTAACCTTACAATATCTGTCAAGCTGTTCCATGTAACCTTACCATATCTGTCAAGCTGTTCCGTGTAACCTTACAATATTTGTCAAGCTGTTCCATGTAACCTTACAATATCTGTCAAACTGTACCTGTAACCTTATTTATGTTTTCAGGTTATCCTGGGATCGCCGATTAAAAAGCTTAGCGCCTCAGAATTACCCCATAGAGTATTACTGCCAGCTATTCTCAACTATACCGCCCACACTTATCATAGTAGCATCCGACAGCGCTGGCTATCCGGATGGAAAAGCAGCTGTAGAACAAATAGTGAAAACTTTGAGTACAACTGGAAATTTGACCATAGAGACTGTTAAAGGAAACCACGATGTGCACCTTTTAAAACCGGATGTGCTCGCTAAGATTGTTGTACCTTTTTTAGAAAAGAATTGTAGTAAATCTAAACTCTAGAATGTTCGTTAGCTGATTTTTTAAAATAAATTCTTCATTTAAAGCGCATTCGCTTAGATAGTGGCGCCCTTTTATCGCGCCGCCTTTGCACGTGCCGCTTCATGTCAAAGGATGCCGCCGCATAAACAAAGGATACCGCGTGCGGCGTACACCCGCAAGTCAATTTGGATTTTTGGCAGTTTATATCGAAGCACCGCCGTAGTGAAAGCTTGTGATTGTTGACTCTGCTACGTTTACTGAAAATATTTTTTCATCCTTGGAAGGACAGTTAAGTGCCTCAAAATGAAACTTTAAGTGAACCAACAAAAAATACGGGTGTTTTGTAAAGCAGGTAAACAACTTATAATCAATGTCCATCGGCATTGCGTTGAAATCAGTATGTCTGCACCTATCACAGATACTTCAGAAATAGTGGGGATTTTTTTTTTTTTTTTTTTTTTTTTTAATTATAATGGGTTTGCTCTTGACCCTAGTCTAGCCCGAAAGTATAGACGGGGTCTACGATGGAGCGAGCTTGCCCAGAAGGTGCCTATTCACTCTGGCCTTGAAAAGAGTCAGGTTGTATGTGCTCGGAAACACAGACGCCGGCAGGGAATTCCATTCCTTGGCTGTGCGCATTATAAACGATGATGAGTAGCGTTTAGTACGCACAGGAGGTATATCAACCAAGAACGGATGGTAGCCTGCAGTGCGTCTGGATGTCCGATGGAAGAAAGGAGAAGGTGGAATGAGCTCATGCAGCTCTTGAGCACACTCGCCGAAGTACAATCTATAGATACCAAGAACTAGCGTCGGAATAATATTAAAAATAGGCCCATTAACACCAAAAAACGTAAAAACTGAAGAATTCCACTATCTAAAACGGACGACTTTGAATGTGATGTAGTCATGTAGTACGTCCGAACAGTATTCGCTGGGTGCGAAGGTATAATAATCGATCGCCAGCGCTCATGGTGGCAAAAAGTAGAAATAATGTAGGCTTTGTAATCTTTTTGAAAACGATATTTAATTTATTACTAGCGATACAGGAACAATTATAAATGTTTATTATCACTTAATAAAATTATTAAAGTAGCTTTATCCTCTAACCACAATAAAACACTCTTTTTGAATAGATCTTACTTGCCATATTTAATTTAAATGACCAAAAATGATTTTACAACACTTTGTCCACCCAAATTACAGTAATTCTGAAATTTACATTAATAACACAATATGTATAGTATTTTTAACATTTTGTCACAATGCCGCCATTACATATCAAAACGTCAAAACGGTCAGGTCAGAGCCAACAAAGTTGGAAGACGCTAGGTGGCCAGAGATGTGCAAAATACTTTATTAAAAGTATTTAAATATAAAATACAAATACTTGGCTATTTTTTGTATTTCAAATAAAAATACAAAATAGTTTTCAAAAAAAGTATTTAAATACAAAATACAAAATACGTATTTTCAAAATACTTTTTTCAAATAAAATACCTTTTTTCGTATCTTATTTTTTATCATTGTTATTATTTTTATTAACAGTTACAAGTGTACTACCACACTAGGTACTACACACACAGTCAGTCCATAATAATTAATTAGAAGACGTTATCTTTATCTTTTGCAATAAACAAAAAACACAAAGTTTCAGAAAGCGTTATAAATGTTTATACAGTGCCTTTGGTCTTGAACTAACGATAATTTAAAGGTGTGAAATATACCTAATTTTATTGACAAAAACACCCACATGTTGGGGTCTATCCCCACTCCTGTTGGAATGGCCGCCAATTTAAATTTGACTTTTTTTTAGATGACCTTGCGGAAAAATATAAATTTCTCCGGATTTAGAAGTCCTAGAGTTATAACAAAAATATTGTTCGAAAGCTAATAATACCACTTATCAACCGAAAAAAATAATGTGTGAACTTTCAACTCAAATATGACATAAAAATTACTGAAGTAAAATTTTATACGAAATTTGTGTACTTTTTTTGAGTTTTTATTACATTTCCCAAAAACTAGGACATTTGCATTATTCAAATACACAGGGATATTATCTACAAAACGACTTCAAAATTTATTGCTCTACGTTGCATTTTTTGAGAGTTATTTTTGTTTGAATTATGACCCTTAAAATGGCGGCCATTCCAACAGGAGTGGGGATAGACCCCAACATGTGGGTGTTTTTGTCGATAAAATTAGGTATATTGTTATGAAAACAACTGCCTCCCTCATGCCTAATACATAAACATAAGAAAACAAGGAGCATGACCGTGGCCGACACTAGATCATTTCATGAACTTTCTTCTTAAGTAACAATAATTAACCGCAAAAAAATACAGTTTCCAAAAAACAACGCAATTAGACAATGCAACTGTTCCACTCTGTTCCCTTGACCTGTGGCCCGATTTTTAATAAAGTATGATACAGAAATGAAACTTGTTTCCAAATATAGATATTATCAATATCATTCGGGTTGTCTTTTTCCAACAGACTTCAAAAAAGGAGGAGGTTCTCAATTCGATTGTATTTTTTTATAGTTGTTCGCGCGTATCTTCGATATTTATACCTATAGACCGATTTTCGTGGTTCTTTTTTGTTTGATTGAGTTTTCTTGCGAGATGGTCCCAATTTTTATTATTTTTTAAAACGTCCCAGTACCTTTCAAATAATCCTGAAAATACTATGATTTTGCGTTAACTACCTTGACGACTTGGTTATTATGAACCGATTTTTTGTTGGAAAAGGGATACCCTTAAGTGTCCTTTTAATTTTATTGACATTGGACCTTGGACTTCGAAGATATTCAAGGGAACTCCTCAAACTCAAATAGGATATGTATAGTGATTGTGATATTGGTAGATTTGTGACAATCCAAAACAAATCAAGTTATGGTCTGCGACGTTCTGGAATAGACTTGGACAACAAAAGCACAACAATTCTTTAAAAACAAACAGCGTAATTTAAGAAATTGAGTTACGGGCATTTTGAAAATATATAAAATTAAAAAAATATTACATGCTTAGACACTTACCACAAAAAAGTTAAAAATAAAAAAGCTTCTTAAAAAAATAAATACCTTCAAAAACCTAGAAATAAAAACAAAAACAGCTTCACATAGCTCTAAAAGGCAAGAAGTAATATTAAAATCACCAATACGCATATCAATTTTAATAAAAAATAACGTCTAATGAAGTCGGGTAGGGATTTTAGAATAAAAAAAGTTTTCCCCAACCGACTTCAATAGACGTTTTTTTATTAAAATTTATATGCGTATTTGTGATTACAATATTATTTCATGGTTTTTAGAGCTATGTTTAACGATTTTTGTTTTTATTTTTAGGTTTTTGAAGAAGGTTATACATTTTTTTCACTGGGATAAATTTTTTTGGTGCCATATTAGTCAGCCCTAATGATAATAATATCTAGAGAAAGAAAATTTTAAATTTGTCGCGGGTTTGAGATGACACGACTCGTTGGCCAGACTTTATACTTCGAAACAAGTTTCGTTTCTGTACCATACTTTTTAGGGTTCCGTAGCCTAAATGGCAAAAAACGGAACCCTTATAGATTCGTCATGTCTGTCTGTCTGTCTGTCTGTCCGTATGTCACAGCCACTTTATTCCGAAAGTATTAAGACTACACAGTTGAAACTTGGTAGGTAAATGTATTCTGTTAACCGCTTAACGAATTTAAGACAAAAATAAGAAAAATAAAAGATTAAGGGGGGGTTCCCCATACATGGAACTGAAACTGAAAAAAAATGTATTCTTCAAACCAACACGTGTTGGGTGTCTATAGATAGGTCTTTAAAAATTACATTAAGGTTTCTAAGACAACTTTTTCTCAAAGTCAACCGTTTGAAAGATATTCACCGCCAAAGTGGTAAAATGTGTGTCCCCCCCCCCCCTTTAACTTTTGAAATAAGAGAGTGAAAAATCTAAAAAAAATATATGCTGTAGATCTTAATAAACACTTTCAACCAAAATTGGTTTGAACGAGATGTAGTAATTAGTTTTCGAGATATAGCACATTTTCCAAAACCGCAAATATAACTTTGTCATTCATACCAACACTGTGAAAAACAAAGTTATTTTTGCAGACGAAAAATGATAGGTGGTATTAAATATGGTATGGTATAAGGTAACTACGGAACCCTATGGCGCGTGGCCCGACACGCACTTGGCCGGGTTTTTTTAAATTGGGCCAATAACGGCAGACTAATTTTTACAAACACTCTAACTTGGGATCTTTGTAGCTTTAAAAAATATTAGTGTTAAAACTGGTCAAATAAATAAAATATGGTATAAAATAACTTCATATCATTTCACTGATTTTTAACACTAGCATTTGTTCAAAGAGATCATCCTTAATATTATACGCAGATCGGCATACGTGGCCCATTTCTGCCTAGTGTAGAACTCTTTAGCGATTAGTCTGCTGAAATGCACCCATTAGAAGTTAGAACCCATTGGTATAGATAAAAATTAAACGAAGTGTCATGACAAATTATCGAGCTCTGTAATTGGTTGTTTTGTTTTGTTTGACATTGACATGACAAACCCATACCACAGAATACATATACTAATACACAAAAAAAAGTAATTTGTATTTTAAAAATACTAAATACCTCATAAAAAGTATTTCAAATAAAATACAAAATACATTTTGAAAAAAAGTATTTTAAATACAAAATACAAATACGTATTTTGTATTTTGTATTTGTATTTTAAATACATGTATTTCAAATAATTCACATCTCTGTAGGTGGCGCTAAAAGCGTGCACGGTGCCAATACAGATTTTATGCTAATGAAAACTTTTGACACTAGACACGATTCTGGAAAATTTACAAGCTAATAATACGGACTTTCCGTATAAACGTACGACTCTACGAAATGTCAATACATTTCTAAAACTTGGATTTGTATTAAAACACTTAATAAGCTAAAAGTATTGCGTGAATCATCGCTATTTTTTACCGTTATCAGTAACGTTATTTGTATAACGTTACCAAAAACTTACCGGTATTCCTGTCTCTGACTGAACACAAGTGCTTGCGGGTGTACCGACACTATCTAAACGAATGGACTTTAATCAGCAACTCACCACAGAGCAGAAAACATTGTGTGCGCGCGTATCGCCCCTGCATGATCTAAGGCAGCTTGCCCATTGAAGCGAAGTCCGGCGGCGCGGCGGAGCGGAGAGGGGAGACGAGGTAATATTGACCAATAGGATTGCATAAAATCTCCGCTCCGCAATCCTACTGGTTAATATTTCCTCGTTTCTCCGCTCCGCCGCCTTGCTCCGCGTCAATGGTCAGGCAGTCTAAACGTATGTTAGTAACGTCGCGGCGTGCAAGCGATTTTGACCTAAGAAGTGCTAAACCGGAGGTGTTGTCGATAGAACCTATGTGCACGTCAGATTATACAAAACTGTCAAAAATCTGCAATTTATTTTGAACCTTAATGTATTCGCACTTAAGTATAAAAATGATTGAATTTGATTACCCTATCGTGGTAGCCCAGCGTCAACGAGCCGCTTATTGTACGGTCAGCAACGAAAGTTGTTTAACAGTTTACTACTTTGTCATAGTAACTTTTTGACTTATGTTTCATACCGTGAGACATTTCTCAAAAAAGTTGCTATGACAAAGTACCAAAGCGTTAAGCTACTTTTATTGCTGACTGTACTTATAGCGAGTGTAAGGGTGCCTGTCCATTGACGCGGAGCGAGGCGGCGGAGCGGAGAAACGAGGAGAAATATTAACCAATAGGCTTGCGGAGCGGAGATTTAATGCAATCCTATTGGTTAATATTTTCTCGTTTCTCCGCTCCGCCGCTTCACTCTGCCTCAATGGACAGGCACCCTAATGTATGAGTTACACAAGTTATTTATGTAGTTTGATAGCCTCTGTGTCTCATTATAGGGTACACATGTGCTATAAATACAGGTGTAGATTTTTTTTTAGAAATTGTTAGATTTTAAATTGGAGTATGTAGGTACAACTTGCTCAAAATAACTTGAGCCATATTTTAGTGCCACGTGACTTGCGCAGTCAGAGTTGCCATTTGCCACCCGTTCTTTATAGTTAAATTTATTCTTTATTTCGGGGTAATTGAACTCTATACTTTATGAGGAAAATAAAGTATGTACGTGAAAAAAAATATATTTTAGATGGATCGTTTAAATATTGCCAAAAGTAATAAAAAGTATGTTTTTAAAGGTAATAATAAATAATAGGTACTTTATTTCCATACACTGAATTTTTTTAAGCAACTGTTGTGGCAGGATCACTTCACCATATATTCAGCGAAAAGGGAAGTACTTCCACCGAGCCAGGTATCTGTGCTCGGGGACCGGGGTCCAACTGCTTGATGTTGGAATTTGTATTTATGCGAAGTGCTTAGAAAACTTAGATATCGTGAGTCAGCACGCGTAGCATGACCAACATCGAGATAAGATTCGACTCAGAGAACAATGGCTTGTCTACACCGAAATGTCACTTTTGTCGGGTTGAGATCGAGATACTCATGCTCGCATTTACAACTAGTAGACTCGTATTGTTCTTTGTCGTGGCCTAATGTCAAAAGTCGACAAACACGAGCTTTTCTCTTCAACTGACATTAATTTGACAGTTGAATCAAAGAAACTTGTCTACCACCCTTTGAGTAGTCGAGAAGGTCGAGAGAGAATCACAGACTAATAAGAAGATTCGAAATAGTTTTCTACGTATTTTATTTTATATGAATCTAAATTTCGCAATAAAAATAAATCTAAATTATCCGTGCTTATATTTTATTCCTTAAAAACTTAAATTAAAATTATTTTTATACGTTGATTTTAATATTTCGTAATTTTCTCGTCATTTTACACAGATTACTAAATTAACAATTTCGTTAGTAGTCTGTGTTATCTTTTCAAAATACTCTCAATAAAAGAAAGGCAAACGAATTTATATCCATACAGCTATATTTAATTAGTTTTAAGAGTTTAGCGTTGTGAAATCTATGGAAAGGAACGGTGCTTTATGAGAAATAAAGTAATTATTTTCTATTGGCAATATTATTCTTCTCGAACTCGAGAGAGCTTGTCTACGGAAGAGAACGCTTTCTTGAGTGCCTCTTTATCTTAGAACTTATAAAAAAATGAGAATCATGTTTAAACTAAATTATTTCGGATCAAATTAGATAATTTTGACGTTTATTGGTGTTGAAATAAAAAGATTACTTTTTAAATTTGAGATTTTTGCATTTACAATGCTATTTTTAAACAATACTAAATAATATACTAGAAAAAATACGACTCGCACCAGATCAATACTCAGATCGGGTTCGATTCCCGTCTGAGTATTGATCTGGTGCGAGTCGTATTTTTTCTAGTATATTATTTAGTATTGTTTAAAAGATTACCTTTAAAATTCACTTTTTTTATTAAAAGACATTAAAAGGTTTCGAAATTCTGAGAACGAGTCCCACCTGTCTGTCAAACTGTGCTCAGCAATCGAGAAGGTCGAGACGACAAGTCTTCGTAGACAAGAGTCTCGTTTGCTCATGCTACGCGTGCTGGTCTCCATACATTTCTGTCTTGATATTAGCTTGACGTAGTGCGACGTCACGTCTGCGTAATGTTTTACATATTGTACTTTTCGCTGATCCTGCATTTCTTCGTCCATTCGTCGATTGCTTATGTAGCGGTATGATCGCGTCGCTACAGCAACCAATATGCTTTATTAGTCCAAAAACCCAAGGTGGCAACCCTAGCGCAGTAGCAATTTTAGGTATAAAATGTGCGCAAACCTCATTGTCTATGGTTAGGTTCAAGTTATATTGCGCGAGCTATAGTAATATTGATTTTAGAAGACTGACAAATGTGCAATTTCTATTTTATCATTAAATTAATTGGTTTTAAAGCCTGACCAATAAAATAAAAAAGTAACGTCACCGAAGGAGTTACACGAATTAATTCCTCCAGCGCCATTCCACCATCGAAGCACTAGACGCAGATTGACGTACAGTACGAGGCATATATCTTGAAATTTTTGCGACGGAGTGGGGATAAGTTCGCTCATGTGCTCTTGTGAGCGACCAATAGCGCGCCCTCTCTCGCCGCCCGCAATACGCATACACAAAATACGCGTTCCGCGCAATCCCCACCCGATTTCAAGATATATGCTTCGTATTGTACCACCCTTACCACAGAATAACTAATCCCTTAGGTTGTTGATATTCCAACCATCCGCACAAAGCATTTTGCTAACACTTTTATAATGCGAACAGTTAAGGAATGGAACAGGCTGCCTGCCGATGTGTTTCCCAATAGTTATAACTTGGGCCTTTTCAAGGCTACAGTGACTAGGCTTTATCTAAGTGCGCATGCTCCATCGTAGTCCACATCATCAGAGTGATTGTGGACAAATGCTCACTTATTTTCAATAAAAAAAACTATTTTGCGGAAAATTCATAAAAAAAGGCTGGATCGGGTGGTGGAAAAATATAGACTTAAAAAAGTGCCTAATTTTTAAGTTTATTTTAATAAAGAAATTAATTTCTACCATTCAAAAGCGCTTAATATTTTATTTTATTTGTCAAGCTGTAAGTATCTCTAATTTGTAGTATACTTAGGTACGTGGGTTTCTAACAATTTTGTTTTTTATTTGTATGGAAATCTGCAAAGTGGCAACCCTAGACGCAATTAGACTATTGTTTTCGATAATCAATCTCATTAATGGGCAAAAGCGAAACACAATTTAGGTCCAGGGTTGCCACTATGCACTATGAAAAGAAAAAACTTTTTAAAAAGTGGCGGTTTTCAGTGTTTATAATGATATCCATGGTATAATATCCATATTCGGCTTTATGGGTTTTTTTGTAAATCTTTGTATTATATTTTATATTTCTAGTTTAGTAGACAAATTGTGTACTTAAGTAGGTACCTAATTCACAAAAAATAAATAAAATTAAAAAATATTAAAAAACGAACTAAAAGTTAAATAACAAGTGTAATTTGCAGTCGGGGGACCGTTTACGGAACAATTTTTTATCAAAGCGGTCCCCCGACTGCAAATTACACTTGTTATTTAACTTTTTAGTTCGTTTTTGTCAGGGCAGTCGTGTTTTTAATATTTTTTAACTCTATTTATTTGTATTTCACACATTTTAGTGACAAATTATATAGTTTTGGAATGTGCTTATCAAGGCCTTTCATTTGATGCCCATATTGTAATAATTGAAGATTTTTTTTTCACATTTGAAAATGGCGTAGTACAGTCGCCATATTGAATTTTTTCAAAAAAAAAATATAGCCAGTGTCACTCGGGATACTGCAAGGATTCTAACGATATCCTATACATCCAAATCAGTTCCGGCATTTAGAAGTTATGGTGGAATAAAGAAACTCACATACCCACAAACATACATGAACCCTAAACACATATAGCTAAGTACACTCCTTTTTGGGCAGTCGTGTAAAAAATCTTACGCTTAGTAAATCCATTTTTGTTAAAAAGTGTGCCGTTTCTTTTTTCGTCTTATGGAGTGAAGTGAGTTTGAAAGAACATGACAAACCCAATACTTACCTAAACAGGTGTATCCATGGTACAATAATACATGATGATCTTTTGAACAGTGCATCATTTTGTGGTGTGGCTTAGACCAGCGGTTCCCGAATTCTTTTGGCTACGGAACCCTTTTTGGTTCACCATTTTTGGGCGGAACCCTAGCTCAAGTAAGAAGTAAACTAACCAGGGTTATCACATTCCGGAACAGATAATCCAGGACACGGTTGCGTGGCGAGCGCGAAGCGCGAGCCGCGAAAAATTTTTGGGTCTATTTTCTAACTATTTTTTTTTTATTTTTTTTATTTATTAAACAAAGTAAAACATACAAATTTTAGAGAAACCGAGCGACTAAAACCCAATTAGGTTTGTCTAGTCACTGCAAAACTCAGTCAGTCAGTCAAATGTACGTTGAAATCATTAAAACTGGCAGTAAAACCACTTTAGAGTCTGGTAACTGGTAAAGGAAGGACATGATGAATGTATTGTGAATGTTTGTAATTAAAATACTCCAAATAAATGGAAATAAACGGGCGGGTCAGCAAAGTAAGAGTAAAATAAAAAAAAGGAGAACTACCTAAGTGAAGGGAAAAAAAAAGATTTTTGATTTAATGTTTTAGGTATTTTTGGACGCTGTTTTGGGACTCTGTTCCATGCATATTTTCTATTACTACGGGCCTCTCATTATTTCTGCGTCATTTTTATATTTACTTACGAATTCCGAACAAGACATGTTTTTTGCAATTTTGCTTTCGTTAAATCTACAGAGCAACGATCTGACATTAGAACATTTAAGGTAAGAGGTACAACGCTAAATAAGGTATTTAACTTGTTGTCATAACGAACACTTTGACTTTGACGTTGTTATGAACACTTTGATTTTGATCGCGTGTTATCATCAGAAATTTGGACAAAACTAATGGATCGTCGGGACGCGGGACAATATCATCGAAATCGGGACTGTTTCATACCTAAACTCTTGAATTTTCGCGGAACCCCTGAGAGCCTCTCACGGAACCCCAGGGTTCCGCGGAACCATTCGGGTTCTGGCTTAGACCATCAAACTGAACAACTTTGTCTATGGGACTAACTTAATCAGAGCAAATAAATAATTAACTGTTCCATACATTTTGGTCGACTAGATATTGACGTTTTCTATGGAACAGCCATAGACTTATTATATTACTATGGGAACAGCTGATTTTTTTTTTGCTCAGATTAAGTCGGTCCCATAGACAAAGTTGGTCAGTCTTATGGTCTCTAAGCGACACCACAAAATGTGTGCACTGTTCAAAAATCACCATGTATATAGGTGCTGCGAGCACCCTGTATATAGCTACTGCGCAAGGTTCAATTTCAATTGATATTGCCGTCTAAAAGATACCTACCTACCTAGGTAGATACTGCATCAAGATATTTTTTTTGTTGTCTAATCATTCAAAGTCATATATTTTATTCGTCTGGGTTGCCTTCTATGCAGTTACATTCACTGGGTTATACTTATTTTTATTATACGTGTATTATTAAGCAAAAATACCTACAAATAAATAATGAAGTTGACGACGGTACTTAGAGCTGGGTAAGTACTATACATTTTAAACCTTAAGCCTTAAAGTTTTAGAACTCTTTTTTTGTTTTAGTTTGCTTAACTCTTGATGTTTGATAACAATCTAAATTGAGTAGATAAACTAGAAAGATGGTTCTCCTTTTGTTACTTATGTTATTATGAATAGTCAATTTATGCCCTTTGTACACAAATGTTTCGTCACAGAATGAGAAATATTAATAAAGTAAAATAAACATTAAATAACCTACAAAATTATCCACTTACAACGGTAGTTTCCAGTTCCGAATAGCATAAAAAAACGGGAAAACAAAATGTCTACTAAATTATTCGCAGGCGTAATTGTATCTATTTTGCTATCTTTAGATATCTGACGTTGAACATATTATTTTTTCTGACTAGTGTAGCGACATAGGTACTTTAGAGTCATTGTTTACATTACTTACTTTATTATATTTCAATTAGCTTTTGCCCGCGCACTGGCGGCGTAAGGGGGGGCGGTGGGGGCGGTCCGCCCCGGGTACCAAGCACCAAGGGGTGCCAACGTGCGTTGTGACAACTCACTCGCGGTCTGGCGCATCTCATCATCTGCCCGGTGTGCGTTCCGTGGCTTCGCTCGAGTCAGGGGCAGCCCTAGGGCGGTGCGACTGCACTGGGCGCCCTTTTGTGTGGGACGCCAAAAACACCCGACCACCGTTCGACTATCAATCATGTTGTTGCTTGGTGACGAGCGACGACGTGACGATTAAAACTGACTAATAAAATCGCGCTGCGTGACCGTTTTTTACTATAAACAAGCAAGATCGTGGATGTAACTAACTGAAAATCGCGCTGCGCGGCCTTTTTTTTGTTACTATAAACAGGCAAAATTACAAGGTTAGTGGATGACACTGACTAAAAATCGCGCTGCGCGGCCATTTTTTTGCTGTAAATAGAGAAGATTACAAGATTAGGTAGTGGATGCAACTGACGAAAAATCAAACAAACGTTCTTGTTTATAATTTTAGTAATCTACTCCTGCGAGGTATTGTTGATGTTTTACAAATAACCCTGTACAGGTTTTAGGGGCAAAAAAGGGGGGGCGCCATAATTAAACCTCGCACCATCATAAAACATGCCTCGGGCCACCCCTGGCTCGAGTGCACTGTGCGCTCTAACCGTTTCGTGGCTCGATAAAATATCACTCTGAACGCTGTCTGAGCGTAGTTTCATCCGTTCCGTGGCAAAGAACCATCAAAATCGGTGTTTGAAGAACGTTCTGACTTTTATCTCTACAAAATAATGTCATAGTCATTTGACATTATTTTGTATTTTGATGTTTTTGTGTCTAAGTTTCAAAAAGTTCATGGTCGCACCAGGGCCGGATTTAAGGGCCCTGGTGCTGTGCCCGGGGCCTTCACAAGAGAGGGGCCTCCACATAAATGATTTTATTTAAAAAAAATTACACAACGAAAGAGTATGTACGTAATATAACGATTTGAGCTTGTTTTTCAATGAAATCATCAATGATTTAGAACGATGTAGAATTTTACTAAAACTACGTGGGAAAGAAATTAATCGCCACACACATGGCTCAGAGCGCGCGGCGCGCTCTGCACGCCGCAACTTGACTTCTACACAAAAAGTGGGTACAAAGATAAAGGTATCTTTCAAGAAACCACATAATTATGTAGAATTTTACAAAAAAACTAAGCTCGTGTGACGTCCATGGGAATGCCATTGAGTACAACGTCACGAGCTGCAATGCGTAGGGTTACGCATCGGTCTACGCGTTACGTAAGCGTTGTGCCATGTCTCATAAAGTGTAATACATTACAAGGTCATCGTACGTCTACGTGCACGTTTACGCTTACGCATCTTTCGCACTTTATACTTACCGTCTTAATTGCATCCATATGGATTTCCGCCAGGTAATGCCTGATTTTATTAATTATTTTTTGTTTAGGTTATCAAAATATGCGCTAGAGACAGAGAAAGAATGGTGTTTCAAAATGCCTTGGGGCCAACTTGCAGGTGGGTTCATCAACATTCAACACATACCTTCACCTTTTCCTCATCGCCCTAACCTTATCCCAATTTATTTTGAAAAAAAAACCGGTCAAGAGCGAGTTGGCCTCGCGCACCGAGGGTTCCGTACCATCATATTTGCACCATTAACCACACTGCAGAGTAGAATAATAAAATTAGTATTGCAGTTTTAGGTCAGCGCCATCTCTCGACCGATAGTGGAACTAATGTTAACTTTTTTTAGAAATTGATGATTTCTAAAAAAGTGTGCTATATTGAGACATCGTTTTATTTTTCCTGTAATCTGTATATAAACTGCTATCACATAGAATTATTTCAGATTTTTCTCTTTGCAAACTTCGGAGATAAGGGGGGGGGAAGGGTTTTTTTTACATTTTTCATCATAAGTCGAAAACTATGCGGCCTAAAGAAAAAAGAAAAAACGCGCAAACGGAGCTCTTTCATATGATACCCCACATGCCCTAGTAGCACCACTTCTAAATTTTAGGACCCCTTTTCAGTCCCTGTTGTAAAAAATATGTTATTTTTTAAATTTAATTCTTATTTGCAAAATAGTTGGGCAAATGTCATCTTAAACTATTCCGAATTTCAAGTTGATACCATTAGTAGTTTTCGAAATATCCAGCTGTGACAGACAGACAGACAGACTGAGTCACACCATAAGGGTTCCTTTTTTACCATTTTGGTACGGAACCCTAAAAAGAAATATATGTAGCTTACTTCCGCAAACAATATATGCAAGATGCACCGCCCGCCCGCCCGCAAAATCACACCTTGCACATTCACCAATTAGGCTTCTCTGAGTAGCCTAATTGGTGAAGGTGCAAGGTGTGTTGCTGTCTTGCTAAATGCAGGTTTGTGCACTGATATTATGTGGTGTGTATGTGCATATTTTTGCGGGCGGGCGGGCGGTGCATCTTGCATATATTGTTTGCGGAAGTAAATTACAATTTATTATTTCTTTTTTCAAAATGGTTTGGGACTTCCGTCAAGTAACGCCTGATTCAATCAAATACTTATCCCAATTTATTTGTCTGTTCTCCTCTGTCGCATTTCTCAACCGATTCTCGTGAAATTTTGTGAGCAATTTCGATAATTTAATTAGGAACATTATGATATAGACATTTTTCGTCAATTCAGTTTTTTGGAAATTTTTAGAAAAAGAAAAACTTTTCAGACATTTCTAAAAATCTTCAAAAATGCCACAAGCACAAGGTTACTACTTATTACCTACATAATTACTGGAATGAAAGTCCGCCAAAAACGCTATCTAATTCAATTGAAAAAGTCAATAAAATAAAGCAATATTTTTCTGCAGCTCTATCATGGGGCGACCCATCAAACGCCCCAGTCCTACTTTGCCAAGGCAGGATGGACACCAGCTCCTCATTCCGGCCGCTGGTGCGTCACCTACCGCCACACCACTTCTACGTGGCAGTAGAGCTGCCGGGAAACGGCCGGTCTGACCACTATCCTCGTGACCACCGCCTCACTATCACGGACTTCGTGCCGCCTCTCGAAAGAGTGGTGGACCACTTTAAGTGGAATAAAATCTCTTTTGTTGGTCATTCGTTGGGTGCCGCTATTGGTAAGTTCGAATTTGTTGATATCTCAATCTTAAATACAATTTTAACAGACAAATAAACATCCTTCTTTATGGGTGGATTAGGAGCATGGGCCACAACACAACCTACCTCGCAGGCCTAAGTGCTCATTTACGGACAACGCGGGGTGTCAAGCGGCGCGGGCGACGGGGCCTCTCGCGGCGCGTCGGGCGATTTTTCTGTTTACAGAGAGGCGGTGCGTGAAGCGGCACTTAGCATCGCACGCGTAAACACAAACATATGGCACTATACGATGCTGTTCATAGAGACGCGTCGCGGGCAGCGTGGCGGCGCCCGCGGCGGCGTCCGCGGCGAATCTTCAAACGGGTAGCGATTAGGGCTTGCAATTCGAATATTCGAATATTCGAATTATTCGAATATTCGCCTTATTTTGCTATTCGAATACTCAAGTCAGTGATATTCGAATATTCGAATATTTTGCACTTTTTTGGATTTAGGCAAAAGTAATTCATTAAATACCCGAATAGCTTTTATGAGCATATAATGAAGCTATCGTTAACGTTCACTTTCACGTTTATTTATTTGTTTACCTATGTTGTTTGTTTTTCCACAAATTGTAAACGATTTTAATCTAGTTTCCAATGAGTCCAAGACTTGAAACTTAAAACATATTTCAGAACAGGAAGACAATGACATCTTATAGTGTCATTGAGCTGATCTGATGATGAAACCAAAAGGCCTCAGAAAATTTGTAATAAAACCATACAAACCCATCGAGTTTGTGCTTGATTCATCTTGACAAGTGTGTGATTGTCTCAAATAATTATTTTTTCTTTCTTTTGTTCATTTTATTCCTTTTTGGCTTTAGTGATCAGCGTGTCTTACGACACGTAGGCCTTTTTCAGCTGTTTCCATTCTGTACTTTCTCTTGCTTTTCGCGATCAAAGTGTTCCTCCAGTTTTCATAATATCATCTGCCCATCTTTTGGTTTGTCTTCCTCTTCTCCTTTTTCTGTCCCATGGTTGCCACTCTGTAATAATTTTGATACCTTTTCCTTGCTTTCTCTTGCCATTTAACCCGTCCATTGCCATTTTAACAGTCTTATTTTCCTTATTATGACTTCTACTTTCGTTTTTTTCTTCTCATTTCCTCTGATTTTTGACGGTCTTACAGCATAACACCCATTAAGCTTCTTTGGCATATTCTTAGCTTCAAATAGTGCTTTTGAGTCAGGGCCTATGTTTGACACTCTGTACTAAAACCATAAAACTTCATCGAGTTTTAACTCGTTTGATTCGTCTTGACTAGTACTCTGTTGGGAAATATTTTCGAGGGTCTGATGACAGAGCCGGAAGAAAACTACAGGAACTCTGTGATGAAACCATACAAATCAAACGAGTTTGGGCTCATTTGATTCGTCTTGGCAATAACTCTGTTTAGAAATAGTGTCCCGGAAGAAAACCACGGGAACTCTGTAATAAAACAACACATCCATCGAGGACTCGTTTGATTCGTCTCGACAAGTACTCTGTTGGGAAAATAAATAGTGTCCAGTGTCTGATTATGAAGCCGGAAAAAAACCACAAAACTATGTAATAAAACCATGCAACTCAATTTAGTATGGGCTCGTTTGATTCGTCTTGACTGGTACTCAGTTGGGAAATAGGGTCCAGAGTCTGATGATGGAGCCGGACGAAAACCACAGGAACTTTGTAATGAAACCATACAAATTCTTCGAGTTTGAGCTTGTTTGATTCGTCTTGGCAATCATTCTGTTGAGAAAAGTGTCCAACGTCTGATGATGGAGCCGGAAGAAAATCACAGGAACTCTGTAATAAAACCATACATATCCATCGAGGGCTCGTTTGATTCGTCTCGACAATTACTCTGTTGGGAAAATAGTGTGCAATGTCTGATAATAAAGCCGGAAGAAAATCACGAAAAATATGTAGTAAAACCATGCAGTTCCATTTATTTTGGGCACGTTTGATTTGTCTTGACTGGTACTTTAAAGAAAGATGATTTCCAGCGTCTGGTGATTGAGTCCGAAGAAGGCCACAGTAACTCTCTAATAAAATCATACAACTCCATAGAGTTTGGGCTCGTTTGATTTGTCTTGACAAGTAATCTGTTGGAAAATAGTGTCCAGGATCTGGTGATGGAGCCGAAAGAAGGATACAGGATCTCTATAATAATAGCATACAACATCATCAAGTTTTGATTCGTTTTGACATGTATTCTGATGAGAGATAGAACTAGACCCTGGTCTCATAATGAAGCCGGAAAAAAGCCCGAGAAAAAACACAGATACTTAAGACTAAAAAACAAAAAAATAAACATTTACTGACAGCCAAACCAAAAAACATACGTTTTAAAAATTAACTAAAATGAATCAAAATCGGACTCAAAACATGGCCTTAAAATTAACTAGAAAAACGGACTAATAAATATAAAATAATTTCCCCTTTAATGATTTATAACTCTACAAAAAATTTTTTAAACTAAAAACGTGGTGCAAAGGCAAAAAAGTCAATTGAGGATATTTTTTACACAATGCCTCCCATTAAACGAAGCATTTAACTTTGGTTTAACTTGAAAAATAAGCAATATTTAATCATTACGACCATTTGTCTTATTTTACAGAATTATTCGAATAATATTCGAATATATTCGAATACCTCCTTAAAAATTTTCGAATATTCGAATATTGGATTTCATCGAATATTTGCAAGCCCTAGTAGCGATGCACGCGACGGGCCCCGCTGCGGCGGGCGGGGGCGGCGCTCAATCAAACCGACTAATTTAGTTTTACTTTAGCGAGACATGGCAGAAGGTTCCGCCGGCCGCGGGCATCACTTCATCGAGAATTGACGGTGCCCTCCGCGGGCCCCGCCCCATTTCAAGCAAACGCGTGTAAAATGGCCTCTCCGTAAACACACTCATACAACGCCATATGTTTGAATTCAGTGCGGGCCGCGCCGCCGCCCGCATCGCGCGACGCCCCGCGTCTCCGTAAACGAGGCCTAATGCAGCCTGCAAATGATGTGTGGATCTGAACTGAGAGCCCAAATTTTAAATCATTGCGTATCAAATTGAAACTTACCGGGACCAACGACTTAATCCTCGAGAACTCAATGTTGTGCAACCATAGAATCCTCTGAGAACTCAATGTTGTCAACCCTAAACTCATCTGAGAACTCATTGTTTTCCTCAGTGATGAGGATTCCGAGTGTAGTGCGCTTACACTTTCGGCCTTATCGTCAGCGTCACTTAATATCAGGAGAGGTGAAGGCTAAGCCCCGTTGTGAATAAAAAACCATTTCCAGGTGATTACTTTTAACCACCTCTGTGGTCTAGTGGTTCGCCCACCCGTGTAAGATAATATACAGGGTCACTGGAAATATGACGTATTCCTGCTAAGGGTTTATAGATGAGGTCAATACAAATATTTTTTGTCATATAACTTTTTCTCAAAAAATTAATAGTTTTTGAGTTAATTGAAATTAAGTATTTTTTTACCAAAAGTACGTTTTCAGACACAAAAATTTAAAATAAAAGATAACTACACATTCGATTCCGGTTTTTTCATAATTTGAGGATAAAAAACAATCTAAGTGTTGATAATGAATAAAAAAAATTACAAAAAGTACAGGTGTTTATAAAAAAATCAATCCTTAAATGCATATATTTTTTTATTTTTTTCAGATTTTTTAGAAATAGCATCAAATATCTTTAAAAAAATCCTAGTACCTAAGCGTGCATAATATTTTAAAAACATCACCATCTATTCAGCTTTCAGTTGAGGTATAAAACTTAATAATAACTTAAATAAAAAATGAGAAATTAAGACTTAACTAAATAGCAGTCCCATTTTATGTAGCAAGAATTTCCTACTTCAAGCGCTTCGAAGGTGGCCGTATTATCCTACTTATATCATAAATGTGAAAGTTTGCTTGTTTGGATGATTGTTAATCAATCACGCAAAACGACTGAACGGATTTGGATGAAATTTGGCACACAGACAGTTTATAAACAGGATTTGAACATAGGAGGATACTATTATCTTGGTTAAAGGTTCCCTAGGGATTTTCTCGAATGTAATTGCGGACAAAGTCGCGGGCGGAAGCTAGTTTGCCATAAATGATCGTGCTTACTAAAAATACTTTCGTCCGAGTGAGTTTGAAACAGAATTATTTTCCGCCGATGAGTCAAAATTTTATGCAGACAGCATCAAAAATAACCATGCATATTAGCCATTTTTAATGACCCGCTGCTGGGGAACAGGCCTTCCTTTCCTTTTGGGATAAAGCGGACGGGCTATAACCCACCACGTGAGCCCAATGCGGATTGGTCGGTGTTAACTCAATGTACCTTACATTGAGCCCTTGGTTCTGGCTGCATTTACAATTGTTAACACTGACCAATCCACACTGGGTCCACGTGGTGGGTATGGCCCGTCCGCTTTACCCATCCACAAGCCAAAAGGTAGGCCAGTTCCCCAGCAGCGGGGCATTAAAAATAGCTGATATGCATAGTTATTTGTGACACAGTTTGTATAAAATTTTTACTCATCGGCGGAAAATAATCCTGTCTCAAACTCACTCGGACGAAAGTATTTTTAGTTAGTACGACCATTTATGGCAAACTAGTTTAAGCCCGCTACTGCATTCGCATTTACATTCGAGAAAATCCCTAGTGAACCCCTAACCAAGATAATAGTATCCTCATATGTTTTAATCCGGCTTATAAACTATCTGTGTGCCAAATTTCATCCAATTCCGTTCAGCCGTTTTGCGTGATTGATTAACAATCATACAAACAAGCAAACTTTCACATTTATGGAATAAGTAGGATAATACGGCCACCTCCGAAGCGCTTGAAGTAGGAAATTTTTGCTACATAAAATGGGACTGCTATTTAGTTAAGTCTTAATTTCTCATTTTTTATTTAAGTTATTATTAAGTTTTATACCTCAACTGAAAGCTGAATAGATGGTGATGTTTTTAAAATATTATGCACGCTTAGTTACTAGGATTTTTTTAAAGATATTTGATGCTATTTCTAAAAAATCTGAAAAAAATAAAAAAAAATAATGCATTTAAGGATTGATTTTTTTATAAACACCTGTATTTAAAAAAAAAAATATTCTTTATCAACACTCAGATTGTTTTCTATCCCAAAATAGTAAAAAATCCGGAATCGAATAAGTAGTTATCTTTTATTTTAAATTTTTGTGTCTGAAAACGTACTTTTGGTAAAAATGTACTTAATTTCAATTAACTCAAAAACTATTAATTTTTTGAGAAAAAGTTATATGACAAAAAATATTTGTTTTTACCTTATCTATAACCCCTTAGTAAAAATACGTCATATTTCCAGTGACCCTGTATATGCGGGGTCCCGTGTTTTATTCCGAAGGGGGTACAATTTGTACTCGGTTTGGTTGGTGGTAGGGCTTATTTCAAGTCCGCCTGGCTAGCTACCACCATCTTACATAAGTCTGACGCCATAATAATAAAATAATAATAATAATAAGCCTTTATTTATTTCACAGTAATACATTGTACAGTTATATTACAAGAGAATTTCTTTTAATTTATTTCATTACTATGAATCCCTTCTCGGGCTCAGACCAAATAAAAAAGGGAAGACGTAGTCCTCTGAACAATGCAGTGAAGCCAATATAACTACGCCTTGGCGTGTACACACACAGTTACACGCACACACATGTAACGAAACTACGCCTTTTGTTAACAGCCAGCGTGCGAAGCGGACGTACCAGGACGTACTAATAAATTATGAATTTCACCAAAGAAAATGCCGAATTGTGTAGTGAAAAGGTGTAAAAACCAATTTTCGACACATAAAAAGCAGGATGGAGTCACATTTCACACGAAAGTAAAATTGGAAACTAATATTTTCACTAATTCAAAATAAATATTAAGGTATTACTTGAAACACAAAACGTCAACACAAGTGTTGCCATGCCAAACGTTCTCTTTTAAACCTGTTATTGGGTAACATGGAAAGTAACGTAACGTTATTTGTTTCTTGTTAAAAATAACGCGTTAATTATTTCTGTTTCTGGACTGTTTTTACCCACGACGGACGGAACGGAATGGAGGTGGTATATGCGTTTGGGGTTAGAATACTGTGATCCATCAGTATTTAATTAGGGGCCTATTTCATAAAATATTAGTAACTTTACTATAACAATTTACCATTGTTGTTATTGGGTTAGAACTGTTTCTTAATAATTATAAAACATAATCTCTACCCCAATAAACTACTACAATGGAAAATTACTGTACTTTTTCATACTTTTATGAAATAGACCTCTGATTAAATACTGATGATCTCAGTATTTACCACGCGTGTAGCCGTCGCCTCAGAGGTTGTTTGTTTGTTTGTCTATGTCTGTTACCATTTTCTTCGGAAACTACCTTATGGGCCGATTTCAATGCAGTGTTTGTCGTTTTTCAAAAATTACTAAACCGATTTCGCTACGGCTTTCTGTAATGGTTTTCGGCGATGCTTCTTAGATAAGTGTTATAGTATTTAGCCGCTAGGGAGTGCTGCAGCATCATGTTTTCATTTATCTCCATAACGGTTTGACCGATTTAGATGCTGTTTTTACCTGACTGCAAGAGGGTTATGTTTTTCGCGCGTATCTTCTATCTTGTATGTATGTAATATTCTTTATTACCTCATATCTTTTAAACGACTGAACGGATTTCTATGATTAAGATATCGTTAGATTCGTCTTGTCAGCCCAATTGTTCTTAAGAAGATGGCGTTCTAAAAAACTTCTTAAGAAGGTGGCGTTCTAAAAAACCAACATGGCGGCTATACGGTGCTATTATACGTAGTGGAAAATTTTTTTTTTTTAGAATACTGCTATATGGGTATCAAATTAAAGGGCTTATTATGAAGATTTCGAAAAGGTATATCATGACCGTAATATATGATAACTAAAAAGATATAAATAAAAAAATAAATTATATAATATTAAATAAAAAAAACCCCTGCCTGCCGCAGAAAAGACAATAAAAAGACAAGTCAACTGAAAAGATGGAAACAAGACTAAATATTAAAGGTAACATAATAACATGCAGTCGGAGGTATATAATTCAAATAATTCATAATGTCACTTTCTTTATGCATGCCTCTGACAGCATGTTATTATGTTGCCTTTAATATTTATCTTGTTTCCATCTTTTCAGTAGACTTGTCTTTTTATGCAGGCGGGTTTTTTTAAAACTAGAAGTATGAATTCTTTAAAAAAATTAAAATGAAAAGCAACATTTAAAACTTTGAAAAAACCTACGTCACCTAAAATAGTTATTTTTAATCCTGCAATCCCTGATGGAAATGGAATATTGTGTCTCATTTTCCGGGCTTAAAGGATTAAGTGAAAAAAATAGGTATTCCTAACAAAGGTAAAATAAGTGGTTTTACGAAAATATCTCCCAATTTAAATTAATTTAGGTAGGGTACTATACATACATATTGAAGGAAGGATGTTATGAGTTTGACTGATTGACTGATGGAAAGAACAAATCACATCATGCAACCATCAGTCACTACATTACACGGTAGGTTAATCATCAGTCACAGCCCGTGACTGTGGTTAAACTGACAGCAAAACCTACCGTGTAATGGATGCCTAACATGTCAGAACAAACATCTTGCCTTAAATACACGAAACTTTAGTATTCGTTAGTTTTATTTTTTACATTTTTCCTATTTCCTTCCTACTTCCGCCACTACTTTTAAAGCGAGCTACTCACAGCCCTGCATGCAGGGCTTTGAGAAGCTCACTTTTTCTATCTATCATTAGGCGACGGCTACACGTGTGGTAAATACTGTGATCCATCAGTATTATTTATCAGGGATCTATTTAATAAAAGAATAAAAAAGTACAGTAATTTACCATAGTAATAGTTTATTGGGATAGAATTATGTTTTATAATTAATAAGAAACATAATTCTACCCCAATAATAACTGTGGTAAATTATTATAGTAAATTCACTAATCTTTTATGAAATAGGCCCCTGATTAAATACTGATGGATCACAGTACCAGGCGTGTAGCCGTCGCCTCACACCCGAGTCAGAATAGCTGAATGCCTATCATAGTCTGCGTCTCTTTCATAATAATAGTAATAGTAATAAATAAAAGAGACGCTTTGATAGCCATTCAGAAAACTGACAAGTTTTAAGAGCTTGTAATACCCCCCTTGGGACCGTATTATGATCTCTTGAATCCAGGCAGTTTTTTGTTTTGATTCTGATATGTGATAAATAACGTTATTATTTCATAACGCGTTATTTTTATAACATTGGGGTAATATGAATTACTATGGCAACACCGGCTCACACACTAATGCATGAAAAAATTGGCTTCAGTCTAGACATGGGTTGTAACAGGGTAAATTGCCTACCTGTTACAACTGTTCCTGTTACATTAAAATAACAATTCCAACACCCTGTTACAAAAATAACAGTCGTAACAATTTGCTTCCATTGTTCCTCCTGTTCCGTCCGTGGAACAAGCGCTTCTTTACTCTAACCTTAAGACTACTTACATAAAGAAAAGAGACGAAGCTTGTTATTTTTATCTATAACGATCATAAACTGTTATTTTTTCTGTTAAGCAAGACTAAACTTTATTACAATTAAGTAAAATCTAATATTATAAAATATGTTTTCCATTACGGCAGTTACGGCACACATGCGACATCTTGTTTGTATTGGGTGAACCATCATGTCACCTAATGAAGTTGCTTGCAGTATTACTTTCATTAAGCTTTTTACTTAAATTGCGATAGATGGCAGTAATTATCATAAATTTACTAAATAAGTTCAAATAATAAAAATAAAAATAGATTGTTGTTAAAAACAGGAGCAAGCGATTTTCGAGCATATTGAAGTTTGAAAGTCAGTAAGGTCGAAAATCGCTTACACCCGTTTTTTAACGAATGATCACTAGTGAAATGTTTTCCTACATTCTCTACATCATTTTGTTCTTCCGGTCATTGCCTGTGCCCCAGCAGTGGAGACATAAATGGTGATGATGAAATACCAGGTGAATTAAGTCTGCTGAAAGAAAATTTTCAAGGAAATTTTTACTACAAAAAACCCCCAATCTGGGAACCATGATCTTTTCCATAACTCCCTGGCAGCACTAGATATCCCATTTCCTACCCGCACATCCTAATTTGCTTATAAATGCATCCATTCCACGTAAATAATAAAGTGCTAGAATCTAAATAAAAATAAAAAAGTTTTATTTAATTCAGCCTGTTTACCTACCTTATAACACTGGCAAAACAGCCACTCTATTGCCACAAAAAACAAAAAAGGCCATAAACAAACACAGGAACAGATAACACGACTAATTTACAAAGTCGAATGTATTTTTGATACGGTCGGTTTATATAACAGATAAAAATAACAAGCTTTGTCTCTTTTCTTTCCATATATGTTAGAGTAAGAAAGCGCTTGTTCCACGTAACAGGCGGAACAATGGCAACAGGTTGTTACTCTGATAACAGCTCGGTACAGGGAACAGTGAAGACGGCGAGAACAGTCTGTTTCGCCTGTTCCTTTGAACAACAGTTATTTCATAGCGCTCGTAACAGGACGAAACAGTTACACTTAATTATCTGTTATTTTTAACTGTTTTTTTTTTTTTTTTTTTTTTTTTTTTTTGCGGCTGCTCCCCGCTTTTTGGCAGGACCTTTTTTGCTATTCATATTTTATTCTTGTGTTTTCTTTTTTTTTTTTTTTTTCTCAGCTTTATAGCTTTTGTCATATTCTTTTTTATTGTTTCTATTCTTTTTTCTTTTCTCAATGTTACAATTCTCTTAGTTGGTAATACAGTTTCATTCTTAATTATAATACATTTTTACTTTATTCTTATTTGTTAACATTATGTTTACACTGTGTGTAATATGCTTAATTTATTATATAATTATTGATACTTATCTATTGTTTATTACATTACATTTTTCTTTTAACATATCCTTACATTATGCGCATATTATACTTATTACAATTCCTTATTATATTATTATCTATTGATTTTATACATACTGTTGCTTATATATATATATATATATGAATTCCTTTGTATTTTTATGTTACTTTTGAATAAATGGCTTTTACATATCAGATGCCTGTCATTTGCGTAATTGGGTCTTGTATCTTGTCAGTCTTTGTTTCTTTTTATTACAATTTCAGCTGCTTTTTTAGCATACTTCATAAATAGGCTTCTCTCTTTCTTATTATTCATGATTTCCTTTAGGGTGTCTTTACTCAGTTTCGTGTCAATTTGCTGTTGCAGAGTGTGCCTATCGACATTGTGTACTGGACAGTCGAGTATGATGTGGAAAATGTCCTCGATCGCGACCGGGTCACAAATACAGGAAGGGCTGTCCCTGCATTTGAATCTGTGCAGGTATGCACAGAACCCTCCGTGGCCGGTCAGTATTTGCGACGCCAGTCGATCAATGGACATCTTCCTCACCACACTGTAAGCTGCCACCACATCAGGGAAAAAGACCTTAGTGGTCTCGGCTGTGTTTTCTGATCTATACCTGCAGTCCCATGCCTCGATCGTTTCCGCCCGGATGTAGCGTTTAACGAACGAGATGGGACAACAGTCATAGTCTGGTCTTTTCTTCAACTTGAGAGCCGCCTCTTTCGCTAGTTGATCCGCTCTCTCATTCCCTTTCACTCCGACATGGGCCCTTATCCAAAATAGTGAGACGAGCTGTTGGTTGTCTCTGAGGTATTGAAGGTTGCCCTGGATTGCCTTTGTGATCGGGTGTGATGAGTCTGGATCAAGTAGCGTCTGGAGAGCGGATCTCGAGTCGCTAAGTACGGCCGTTTCCTGAAATTTTTTGCCAATGATAATTTCGGTCGCTTGGAGGATGGCATACAACTCGGCTTGGAAGACTGTACAGTATGGTTCCAGCTTAAACTTCCGGGTACACGTTTCAATCGGCCCTTCCCAACAGGTCAGGGCGGCTCCAACTTTCCCCTCCAGTTTGCTTCCATCTGTATAGATCTTCACTAAGCCTTCTGCTAGTTTGCCATCCTCTTCCGCGTTGTCCAAACATGTGAATTTTGAATTTAGCATCCTGCTGGGGTGGGTGTCATTCATGAACGAGGCTCGCTGTTCGACCTTCCTGCCACTTAGTGCTGCCTGGGGTTTCCCACGCTTTGCCTCAAAAAGCAGAGATGCTTCTTGGATACAAAGATCCAGCGGAAGCAGACCCGACAGCACTAAGGCAGCATTAAGGGAAACCGTTTTGTTACTTTTGACGATTTTTTGAGCGAAGCCTCGTTGTACTGTGTTGAGAGCTTTCCTGGAGACTGCTTTCCGTGCCTCCTTGGACCATACGCTAGCTGCGTAGAGGATAACGGGTTCTATGACCGCTTTATAGATGGTTTTTACAATCTCCGGATGCAGTCCCCAGGTAGCTCGTGCCGCTCTGCTGACTCCCTTATAAATATCTATCGATTTTTTGCAGACGTACGCTATGTGCTTATTAAACAGCAGCTTGTTATCCACTATGACGCCTAAAATTTTCATATCCTCAACTATCTCAATAGCCGTCCCTCCCATTTCCAGCCTGGGCGTGTCGAATTTTAGCTTCCGCGTGATTATCATCGCTTTTGTTTTATGCGGTGCGAAGTTCAGCTTATTCGACACGCCCCACTTCTGGACCTGGGAGAGGGCGGCATTGGCTTTACTTTCAATTTCGGTGGCCGTGTTGCCTTCAACTATCAAAACGATATCGTCTGCGAAGGCTTGGCAGTAAACGTCGGCAACGGTGAGTTGATTGAGCAGGGGATCCAAGATTATATTCCAAAACAAGGGCCCGCCAATAGAACCTTGGACGCAGCCCTTGTTTGTACTTTTGCTAAATTCTTCCCCTGCGTATCTCACCGTTACCTTTCTATCACTAAGATAACTGTCCACAAGCCTTCGCAGATTCAAAGGACAGTTCTTGTCTTTTAGTTGACAGACAATTTGTGGCCACCACGCATTATCGAAGGCCCCCTCTATGTCCAGCGAGATCAATGCCATAATCTTCCTCCCGTCCAGATTATGTTTGACTCGCTGGATCATGTCATAGAGGGCATCTTCGGTACTACGCTGCGGCACAAACCCGTACTGGCACGGGTTTAGTTCAGGCAACACGTACCACTTTATACGGCGCATTAACAATTTTTCTAAAATTTTCCCTAGTATAGCGAGCAGTCCTATTGGTCTATACGATTTGGGGTGCGTGTAGTCTTCCTTATTGGGCTTTCTCAGAAGGATTATTGTGGCAATTTTCCAGGGCTTAGGGAATGTCGCTATCTGTAGGCATTTATTGTATATAGCCAGGGACAAAGAAATATCTGTGGTAATGGCCGCTGCACAAATGTCGGCTGTAAAGCCGTCGTTACCCGGAGCCTTTTTGGGGTTGAACGAGCCTAGTGCCTGAAGAAGTTCAGCCTCTGTGAATAGAGGGTCGTCAGGTTCAACTTGATTTCCCTCATTCGCTTTGGCTGCCCTTCTTCTCACTTCTCTGTGGTCCTCGTTCTCCCCCAAATCGGTGTCCTCCGGGTAAAAGCTCTCTGCCATTATGCGGACCGATTCTTTCGGGCTGGTGTTAATGCCGTCCTTGGCTATAGGCAAATCTTCGTAACTCTTTTTAGGGTTCCGTAGCCAAAAGGGCAAAAAACGGAACCCTTATAGATTCGTCATGTCTGTCTGTCTGTCTGTCTGTCTGTCTGTCTGTCTGTCTGTCTGTCTGTCTGTCTGTCTGTCTGTCTGTCTGTCCGTCCGTATGTCACAGCCACTTTATTCCAAAAGTATTAAGACTACATAGTTGAAACTTGGTAGGTAGGTCTATTCTGTGAACCGCTTTACGATTTTTACACAAAAATAAATAAAATAAAAGATTAAGGGGGGGCTCCCCATACATGGAACTGAAACTGAAAATATTTTTTTTCATCAAACTAATACTTGTGGGGTGTCTATAGATAGGTCTTTAAAAATGACATTGAGGTTTCTAAGACTATTTTTTTTCAAAGTCAACCGTTTGAAAGATATCTGCCGCCAAAGTGGTAAAATGTGTGTCCCCCCCCCCTTTAACTTTTAAAGTAAGAGGGTGAAAAATCTAAAAAAAATATATGTTATAGATCTTAATAAACACTTTCAACGAAAATTGGTTTGAACGAGATACAGTAATTAGTTTTTGAGATATAGTACATTTTCCAAAACCGCAAATATAACTTTGTCATTCATACAAACACTGTGAAAAACAAAGTTATTTTTTCAGACGAAAAATGATAGCGGTATTAAAATATGGTATGGTATATAATGTACCTACGGAACCCTACTGCGCGTGGCCCGACACGCACTTGGCCGGTTTTTTGACTTTCCGATTACTCTATAAATGCCCTCCCACATTGTCTCTCGCTCCTGTTTGCCACAAAAATCCTTCCAACTCTCTATTCTGGCCTTATTCATCGCCGCTTCGTATTCTTCCTTGGCCGTCACGTACTGCTCTACCACCCATGCTTTGCGGCTCGGTGCTGCACACTTGATACTGTTCTTCTTCCTGTTCTTTTCCTTCTTCATTTCCTCCAGTTCCTCGGACCACCATGGCAATTTCACTTCTCTTCTGACCTTTTTCATTTTTAAGTTATTGTTGCAGACTTTTTCTATGCTATTTATACAGGGTCACTGGAAATATGACGTATTCCTGTTAAGGGGTTATAGATGAGGTCATAACAAATATTTTTTGTCATATAACTTTTTCTCAAAATATAAATAGTTTTTGTGTTAATTGAAATTAAGTATTTTTTTACCAAAAGTACGTTTTCAGACACAAAAGTTTAAAATAAAAGATAACTACTCATTCGATTCCGGATTTTTTTTTATTTTGGGATAGAAAAGAATCTGAGTGTTGATAATAAATAAAAAAAAATTCATAAAATACAGGTGTTTATAAAAAAAAACAATCCTTAAATGCATTTTTTATTTTTATTTTTTCAGATTTTTTAGAAATAGCTTCAAATATCTTTAAAAAAATCCTAGTAACTAAGCGTGCATAATATTTTAAAAACATCACCATCTATTCAGCTTTCAGTTGAGGTATAAAACTTTATAATAGCTTAATTAAAAATGAGAAATTAAGACTTAACTAAATAGCAGTCCCATTTCATGTAGCAAAAATTTCCTACTTCAAGCGCTTCGGAGGTGGCCGTATTATCCTACTTATTCCATAAATGTGAAAGTTTGCTTGTTTGTATGATTGTTAATCAATCACGCAAAACGGCTGAACGGAATTGGATGAAATTTGGCACACAGATAGTTTATAAGCCGGATTAAAACATATGAGGATACTATTATCTTGGTTAGGGGTTCACTAGGGATTTTCTCGAATGTAAATGCGAATGCAGTAGCGGGCTTAAACTAGTTTGCCATAAATGGTCGTACTAACTAAAAATACTTTCGTCCGAGTGAGTTTGAGACAGGATTATTTTCCGCCGATGAGTAAAAATTTTATACAAACTGTGTCACAAATAACTATGCATATCAGCTATTTTTAATGCCCCGCTGCTGGGGAACTGGCCTACCTTTTGGCTTGTGGATGGGTAAAGCGGACGGGCCATACCCACCACGTGGACCCAGTGTGGATTGGTCAGTGTTAACAATTGTAAATGCAGCCAGAACCAAGGGCTCAATGTAAGGTACATTGAGTTAACACCGACCAATCCGCATTGGGCTCACGTGGTGGGTTATAGCCCGTCCGCTTTATCCCAAAAGGAAAGGAAGGCCTGTTCCCCAGCAGCGGGTCATTAAAAATGGCTAATATGCATGGTTATTTTTGATGCTGTCTGCATAAAATTTTGACTCATCGGCGGAAAATAATTCTGTTTCAAACTCACTCGGACGAAAGTATTTTTAGTAAGCACGATCATTTATGGCAAACTAGCTTCCGCCCGCGACTTTATTCGCATTTACATTTGAGAAAATCCCTAGGGAACCTTTAACCAAGATAATAGTATCCTCCTATGTTTTAATCTTGCTTATAAACTATCTGTGTGCCAAATTTCATCCAAATCCGTTCAGCCGTTTTGCGTGATTGATTAACAATCATCCAAACAATAAAACTTTCACATTTATGGAATAAGTAGGATAATACGGCCACCTCCGAATCGCTTGAAGTAGGAAATTTTTGCTACATGAAATGGGACTGCTATTTAGTTAAGTCTTAATTTCTCATTTTTTATTTAAGCTATTATTAAGTTTTATACCTCAACTGAAAGCTGAATAGATGGTGATGTTTTTAAAATATTATGCACGCTTAGTTACCAGGATTTTTTTTAAGATATTTGAAGCTATTTCTAAAAAATCTGAAAAAATAAAAATAAAAAATGCATTTAAGGATTGAATTTTTTATAAACACCTGTATTTAATGAATTTTTTTTTTATTCATTTTCAACACTTAGATTCTTTTCTATCCCAAAATAATAAAAAATCCGGAATCGAATAAGTAGTTATCTTTTATTTAAAAATTTTGTGTCTGAAAACGTACTTTTGGTAAAAAAATACTTAATTTCAATTAACTCAAAAACTATTTATTTTTTGAGAAAAAGTTATTTGACAAAAAATATTTGTTTTGACCTCAGCTATAACCCCTTAACAGGAATACGTCATATTTCCAGTGACCCTGTATATTTCTCTATTTTCCTCTCCAATTCTTCAGCGTTATTAATTGTTTCAATTGCCTCTTTATTTAAGTCCTCTCTTTCAAATTCCTCTTTGCAGTTCTCTTTAAATTTCACCCAATCAACTTTTTTCGTTTGGTACTTTCGTGTGGTTCTAGAGTTAGTAATTTCATTAATTTTGTTAAGGCTGATTTTAAAAGTGATTGCATTGTGGTCCGAGGTTGTTAGACTGGTATCTACCTTCCACTCCTTGATTTTATTCAACATTTCCTCCGAGCAGCACGTGACGTCCACCGAACTCTTGTATCTTTTACCCCCTCTCCAGGTGTCGAAAGTAGGCGTATCTCCTTCGTTAAGTATATTAAGGTCCAGATCATTAAAAATGCCCATTAACTCTATACCCCTTTCGTCACTTTTCACGCTACCCCACCATTCGTTCCAAGCGTTTGCGTCCCCTCCAATTAATATGTCTTTACAGTCTAATTCCTTTAGCATCTTCTTCAGGAGCTCCACATAGGGTTCGATATCAATTTTCGGTTCGAAGTAATATGAGATCACGCCGATAGTCCAGTCCGCCGTTGTCAGTTTTGCCGCTACCATGTTGGTTGTCGTGAGGTTGGGAAGTTGCAAAATGTTGATGTTATTGTTGCCTACGACTATGGCGGCCTTGTTATTCTTCCCAACCTCGTAAGCAGCCTGGACTATCCGCACTCCCGAGACATCTCCCATGACTCCTTTGTTACCTATGTAGGGCTCCTGGAGAAGAGCGAAACAGGCTTTCCTTTTACCTAATTCGATCAGTGCTTCAGATGTGGCATTCCTGCTTCTCTGGAGGTTAGCTTGTATGATCAAATAATTTTGTTTACTATCCTTTGCCGGAACCTTAGCAATAAGCCACCTTCGCCCGAGCCAACCTATCCCATTTTGCTCTGATTGGGCACATTGCATTAAACGTGTTGTGTGCCTTGTCCTCCAAGTTTGCTTTCTTACAGTTCAGGCAGCTGGGGGGACTATGTTTTTCGTTACACGCGTCATACAGATGGTCGCCCCCGCAGTGGCTGCAGCTGTCCAGCTGCTCCTGACAGACCCGCTTGATATGGCCATAGCCCAAGCAGCGGGAGCACTGGATCAACGGGGTCTGATCCTCCACTTTGGAAATACCCCACTGGAGCTGGATAGACCCCGACTCTGTCAGCTGCTGCCATATCGCGGGGGACACCTTCACCACTATGTGTGCCACGTGTTGATTCCTAGTACGCTTTTCATAAATTGCGTCTATTTGTTCCTTTATTTCCTTCTTTTTGTCTATAACGCTTTCCATTTTTCTTCTGATTGCCTCTTCCACTTGTTCTTTCTTCTTGTCCCCCCGCACAAATTTTACTACCACTAGCGGATTTTTATTTAAAGCTTTTTCTGTCGTGAGTGTTTTGTCTTTTCCCAGTCTCTTCTGTAGCTTTTCCACTTCTTTTTCATTCTCGCATGCTATTATCACTTTTTGGTTTTTCGCTTTCCTCATCCTTTGTACTTTGATCCACTCGCCATCACCATCCTCTTCCGCCGTCTTCTTGACACTTTCCATTACTTCGTCGCTGGTCAGTCTCTCATCGGTTGATGCGATGATGAGGGAGTGGAGTGTTTTGGGTGGTATTTTTTGCCTTCCTGTGACATTCGCATATGTTGCCTTCTGCGGCTTTTCTATTTCTCTAGCCTCGATTTCCTCTATTTTCTTTATAATTTCGTTTCTGCTTCCTTCCTGTATATTGGCGCATTTTTCCGTCTCCTTCTTTGTCTCCGCTAGTAGTGCGTAAATACTATCAAGTTTTTTTCCTGTCTCTTCTTCGAATCTACTGTTCGTATTTTGTACTTTATGTGTAATTATTTCTTTATTTGTTCTTCCTCTTTCTTTCTCTTTTGATCGTTCTACTAATTCATTTATCATTTCCACTAGATCGCTTGTCTCCTTCTGTATGGTGATCTTGTCATCTTTCGTCACCGTCCTGTGGTTCGCGCTGGGCTCCAGGGCCTTGTTCACCCTTTCTTTGGCCCTCTTGGCGTGCTCCACGATATCTTCTATCTTCATGCTCGGGAGAAGGTGGGTCAGCTCAAGTTCTAATTTAGCCGGTTTATTGGGCTTCGTCGGCGATTTATAAATTATTGATTCCTCCCTAACGTTCGACTTTTTTGGTTGTGTTTTTGACATATTGGATTTGTGTTAATGCGTTTGTTAAGGGAGGGGACGAGAATTTATTTATTACCAAATAGGACTGACTCAAGCTGCACATAAATTTCCAAACATTAAAAATTGACAAGATAATAAATAAAATTATAAATTTGTATAAGTTGTAAACACAATAAATTGGAAGGACAACAGACTAAAATGGTTTGTAAAAGTTGTAAAGTTAAACAGCACTATAATAAATTAACACGAACTACCTACTAAAGTTGACTAGAATAAAATTAAAGTTGTACTACCTACCTACTTGATTTGACTAGATAAATTTGAAATTGTAATACAATTAAAATGACTAGATGTTTAAAATAATACTGAAATTAAAATCAAAATAAAATTAAAATTAAAAAAATTAGAATAAAAAATTAAGAATTAATAATTTAAATCAAAATTAAAATAAAAAAATTAAAAGAATTAAAAAAAAAAATATAAATACAAAATTAAAATTAAAATTAAAATTCAAAATCAAAATCAAAATTCCAAATTGAAATACAATATCAAATTTAAAATCAAGAATTTAAATTAAAGAGTTAAAAATTAAAGTTAAAATCCAATGAAATTTAAAATTTGACTAGAGTTGAATTGTTCTACTAAACATAAATATCACAACAATAGGTAGTTAGAGCGGCTGATTCTGTTTGTTCTATTGAGTGCTGATGTGTAGGTGTGTGATGTTGTATGTATGAGGCTTGTGTGTATATGTGGATGTGTGTATGTGTGTGTGTGTGTTTTGTGTATGTATGTATGTGCATGTATATATGAAAGTGTTGTGTCTGTTGTCAGTAATAAGTAAAGACCCCGGGGAGCAGTTTTATCAGGTTTTTTTTTTTTTTTTAAATTATATCTACAGTCCTGTCCTCAATAGAGGTCAAGGTGTCCTAAAGTCCTAAATTTGAAATTCAAAATGCAATATTTTAAAATGTCCTACAATCTAATTCCTGTCCTCAAAAGAGGCTCAGGTGTCTTAACTAATAGAAATAAAGTAAAATAAAATATAAAATTAGGTAAATGAAAATTATTAAAATGCAATATTTTAAAATGTCCTACTACCTAAAACCTGTCCTCAATAGAGGCTCAGGTGTCCTAACTAATAAAATAAAAGTAAATAAAAATTAAAAGTAAAATAATTTTAACTCTACGTAGAGTCAGCTCAGGTATACCACGTAGTACTCCTTGTCAAGCTTAACAAATTATTACAGAAAGTTTTATTAGTGAAGTATTCTTAATCGCTAAAAAAAAATAAAAAGTTAGGGGTGGCTGACAACTTTCTGCAAATAGCCTTTTCCTCAGAAAGTATAAGTCCTAGGGGGTTGTACCCAAAGAAAATGTTTCTCGGGGGACAATTTTCTTCTATATGCCGCCGGGGTCGGGTCGTCACAGCTATGTTCACTTTTTGTGTGACGTCACACGTATAGTCGAAATTTAGTAATTCAAAAAATATAAGTCCAAAAATTCTGAAATTTTGTACACTTATTGTCCAAATAGAATAAATTTTTTTTAAATTTTAAAAAGGGGATGTCATCGATCCTGTTCCCGCTCAAAATGGGATCGAAAGTCGTGGTACCTTAAAAGTCTTCTAAATCCCAGGGGGTTGCTCCGATTTCAACGATCGAGGTGTCGGCTGGCTGGTCTCGGTGTTATACACGATACTCAGCAGATAGTGTTATTCCAGGATGTTGGGAACTGGGAGCACGTGGCCACGTGGTTTTCAGTTTTTCTTTTGTCGCTCGGCGAGTTTTCACCGGAAAATTCTAAAACTTCGCTGGATTAAGGCCGCCCCTGATTTTTAACTGTTACAATAAATACGCCTCATGTCTACTTCAGTCCCTTGCTTGGAAGACTCCGTCTTCCCTTTTTATTTGGTCTGAGTTCTCGGGTGAAGGCCTCCTCCATTCCCTTCCATGTTTCTCGGTCTCTTCCTCTCTGCATCCATTGATCTGCATCTGACGCCATAACAACAATAAAAGTAATGTGTTCTGGCGTTATAGGTACTTAAGGTAAGATAGCCAGTTCCTCAGTGATGAGGATTCCGGGTGTAGTGCGTTTCCAACTTCGGCCTTATCGTCACTTATCATCAGGTGAGATGAAGGCCAAGCACTAAACCCCGTTGTGTATTAAAAAAATCTGCAAATGTAAGTTCACTCAATTTCATTTGAAATAGGTGTCTATTCCAGGAGCTCGACGGCGAAGTGGTTTAGCGTCTGGCCCAGCGGTTGCGAAGGTTAAGCAACTTTCGCAAGGATCGGTCATGGGATGGGTGACCAGAAATGTATTATCTCGAGCTCCTCCGTGCTTTGGAAGGCACGTTAAACCGTTGGTCCCGGGTACATCTGCAGTCGTTAACACCCACCAATCCGCATCGGTCACGCGTGGTGGGTTATGGCCCATCCTCCATATCCACCCATAAGGAAGGCCTGTGCTCCAGCAGTGGGGACATTAAAATGGCTGATGGTCAGGTGTCTGTTTAGTTTACAGCGGAAATAGGCCGTGCAACTGTTTCCAGGCAAATACTTCATCACCATCTTCCCTGAGCTGGTCTCCCGTATAGTGGATCTGGACCCCGAGCCCGCTTACTTGCCCGTGAGGAAGGACCCGCAAGAATGGTACCGCCAGAGCTACAAGCCGTTTTACGGAGAAGACGGGTACTTCGTTAAGGGACCGGAGTTTGCCCCCAAATATTCATATGAAGATGTGAGTAGGTGCCATGGGCAACAGCGTCGTTTGACCACTACTAAGGTTAAAATTGATTGCACGCCGCGCCGTCACAATACAGGTAGGTACGCACTATATATAGTGCGAGACCCGAAAGATGACCACAAATGGCGCCCATCTTCGCATAATATTTCATATATGTATATCTAATATAGAACAAACTATCTAATATAGAACAAACTGATAGCTGTAAACCCCATTTCCGTAAATTTCAAATCCTGACCCTTCCATGCATCTACATTTTTGAGATATGCAAATTTGTTAAAAAGCACCACAAATATTACACTGAGCGGAAGGATATAAAGACAGCTCATAATCTAAGACACAAAAATAACCTTGTATTGCCGGTCTCTCGATTGTCTCTTTATGGTAAAAGCCCTTTTGTGATGTCCATTAAAATATATAATAAACTCCCAGAATCATTAAAGCAAGAAAACAATGAAAAAAAGTTTACACAACAATTAAAACATTTACTAATTGAAAAATGCTACTATACGGTAGAAGAATATTTAACTGATAAAATTATAGTAAGTAAAAAAATAATAATAACCAAAATCATCAAGTTTATTTAGCAATTTCATTAATAAGTAAAAATAAATAACAATAATTAAATATATATATATAATTAAACATAAATAAAAATAAAATGTATATTAGGAAACTATTTCAGAATATATTGTGCATGCCATGAATGCTCTGTAACACACTACTACTATAATTATAATAAATATAGTATATAATAAATATTACATAATGTTATCAAAATGACCAAAATTATTGAAGTAAATGTATTTCACTGTAACTTTAACTGAAAAATAATAAAGCATCCTCCTCTCTTTTTAAATTGCTATGCCCAACAGGGTCTATACTATAATGAATCCAAAATGTATGATTTCCAGTTCCACCAAAATGTACTTATAGATGCAATAAATGAAATATGAATATGAATATGATATATATTTAAATGAAATATTATTTTGTCTTAAGTCTTTTCTTCATGAGTTATGATGCGAAGATGGGCGCCATTTGTGGTCATCTTTCGTGTCCGTAACTATACCTACGTTTAGTTCGTGCAGGGGCGTTACGCGCGCACACGAATTTTGTTGCTAACTGGTTAACGACGCTGTTGCCCATGGTACTTATTTTGTGAAAATCATAAGTAAGATTTTTATGGCTAAATGAACAAACACGAGTTACTATGAAGGTCCGTTTCACTTTCACGGGTCCTGTAATATTATGAGTTTACTTACACTATCACTTACACTATCGAGATAGCAAAAATCATTTTTGGTAATGGGTCCACTGAGAGATCACTTCGCAAATTCGCGAATTGTTTTTGTAGGTTTTGGTATAAATAGTGAAACAATTTTTGTATTTAAGTACCTAAAAATGCTACTGCACAAGTCACGTGGTCGTGGCACTAAAATATGGGTCATTTTGCGTGAGCTGTATTTAATAACTTTATACTTAAGTAAGTATTGTTTATTTATTTCTAGGCCCGTAGTCGGTTGATGAAGGCGCGTGGTATAAGCGAAGAGGTGGCAGACAGCATCCTCGAAAGGTGTTTAGAATCCGTTGGTAACGGATTACACAGGTACCTTCAACACTCAGCCAATGAAAACCGACTTCAAAAAACATACTTCTAAAAAGCAAGAAATAATATTCGTAATAACAAAAACACGTCTATTGAAGTCGGGTGTGGCTGGAGTACAAATTCCTTTTTTAGGGTTCCGTAGCCTAAATGGCAAAAAAACGGAACCCTTATAGATTCGTCATGTCTGTCTGTCTGTCTGTCTGTCTGTCTGTCCGTATGTCACAGCCACTTTATTCTGAAAGTATTAAGACTACACAGTTGAAACTTGGTAGGTAGGTGTATTCTGTTAACCGCTTACCGAATTTAATACAAAAATAAGAAAAATAAAAGATTAAGGGGGGGCTCCCCATACATGGAACTGAAACTGAAAAAAATTTTTTTCTTCAAACCAACACGTGTTGGGTGTCTATATATAGGTCTTTAAAAATGACATTGAGGTTTTTAAGACAACTTTTTCTCAAAGTCAACCGTTTGAAAGATATACACCGCTAAAGTGGTAAAATGTGTGTCCCCCCCCCCCCCCCTTTAACTTTTAAAATAAGAGAGTGAAAAATCTAAAAAAAATATATGCTGTAGATCTTAATAAACACTTTCAAATTGGTTTGAACAAGATATAGTTATTAGTTTTTGAGATATAGCACATTTTCCAAAACCGCAAATATAACTTTGTCATTCATACCAACACTGTGAAAAACAAAGTTATTTTTGCATACGAAAAATGATAGGTGGTATTAAATATGGTATGGTATTAGGTAACTACGGAACCCTATGGCGCGTGGCCCAAAACGCACTTGGCCGGTTTTTTTTATTCTAAAAGCCACACCCGACTTCAATAGACGTGTTTTTGTTATTACGAATATAATTTCTTGCTTTATAGAAGTATGTTTTTTGAAGTCGGTTTTTTGTTTTTTTAAACAATTTTTTTTTTAATTTTTAGTGTAGGTAAGTACCTTTTGTATTAGGTAGTGTAGGTATATTATTTAGGTAGAAAAATCGGCTCAGCCTAACGCGAGTAAATCGCGGAGAAACATACATACATGCAGGTCAAACTGAGAACCTCCCTTTTTTAAGTCGGTTAAAGAACTACACTTAAGATATCCCTTTTCCAACAAAAAAATAATTATCTTATTCAGTTCATAAACAAAGAAGTTATACGACTGATCATCGAGGTAGTTTACACAAAATCATACTATTTTCGTGCTTTTTTCAAGATTACTTGAAAAGTACTGAACCGATTTCAAAATATTAAAAAATGGGACCAACTTGGGAGTTTACCTAATGTAATAACGTTTGAATCATTTCAATCGGTTCAGCCGTCTTCGAGTAATCGGTGTACATACAAAAAACAAAAAAAAAACGGGTCGAATTGAGTACCTCCCTCCTTTTGAAGACGGTAAAAATACGAGTTATAAGATGTTATAGGTACCTATACCTACATATTAGGTGTAACTAAATTATGTGCCAAGACTTCAGTTCAGGAGAAGATCAGACCCCGAATTACGTAAGTCTGTTGCTAACAATTCTCGATTGAAAGCGCAGCTACATTGCTGCATTAAGTAAGATAGTTGTCACATTGGTTCTTAATAAAGCAGCAATGTAACTGCGATTTCTGTCAGAGTTGATTGCAACAAAGTTACATAATCAGCCCCCAGAAGGCTGATTGTCTAACTTTGTTGCAATCAACTTTGACAGAAATCGCAGTGACATTGCTGCTTTAGTAAGAACCAATGTGACAACTATCTTACTTAAAGCAGCAATGCAACTGCGATTTCAATCGAGAATTGTTAGCAACAGAGATACGTAATCGGTGGGCCGGTCAAGTGTATATATTGGTAAAGATTTAAAAAAAATCGCAGGTTTAAAATCCAATCTGTGTGGCGCGGGTGGTTGCGGAGCGGAGCGGAGATTTTATGCAATCCTATTGGTTAATATTAATTAGGAAATATTAACCAATAGGATTGCGGTGCGGAGCGGAGATTTTATACAATCCTATTGGTTAATATTTCCTTGTTTCTCCGCTCCGCCACCTAGCTCCACGTCAATGGACAGGTAGCCTAAAAGTCAGCGACTTCCATCCATCCATAGACACGGTCCGTTTTTTTGGACCATCAAACTGAACAGCTTTTACTATGGGACCAGCTCTGAAATCACGAAATAAAATCAGCTGTTTCATACATTTCGCTATTTTTGTTATTATTTTTTGTATGAAACAGCTGTTTTCTTTCTCGCAATTCCAGAGTTGGTCTCATAGTAAAAGTTGTTCAGTTTGATGGTCCCTATCTACCATATTCGGCATTATATTGGTAACACGCTGAATAAAATGTTCTTGTTTCCAGGTTCACTTTCGACCAACGGTTCAAACAGTGTATTTTTCCCCCCCACTTCGATAGCTTACAGAACTTTTACACGGCACAAAACATACCAACTCTCGGTATATTTAGCACTGAGTCCATATCAAGAGGATGCTACGACTCATACAAATTTTGCATGGATGACTCCGCATGGAAACATGGCAACTACCGCCATCTAGTGGCTGAAGGTGGGCATGACATACATCTTCAAAAACCTGAAAAAATTGCTAGATATATTGAGAAGTTCTTTAATGAAAATCCGGAGATATAATTTTTTTTTACATAATTAATAAAAAAAAAATATCTATCCTTTGTATATTTTTAGACCGCTAAGTAATAAATATCTGTTTAACAGAAGATATAAATAATGGTAATAGATTGGATACATATTCATTAAAAGATAATATTATTATTTATTGCTATATTTTTTTGTTTTATTTACATAACCTTTTATACTTATACAGTAGGAGGTAGGTGTATCATACAAAATGGTGAGACAAACAATCATTTTCCAAACTCATATTCATGGAAAATAAATTGAATAGGTAAGTATTTAGGTACGTACCATTACATCTATAATAATTTAATTTAATATTTATTTTTTCGTTAGTAGAATTCAAAATAGGTACCAACTTACTTTTTTAACTTATCACTAATATTCTCAATAATTAAGATTGCAATGAATTTAAAATGATGCTATTTAAAAAATCAGTGATACAAGTACGAGGCATGTATCTTGAAATTTTGTCGACGTAGTGGGGATAAGTTCGCACATGTGCTCTTGTGAGCGACCAATAGCGCGCGCCTTTCTCCCGCCGCCCGCGCCGCGCCCTTCACCGCTACGCATGCCCAAAATACGCGTTCCGCGCAATCCCCACCCGATTTCAAAACATATGCCTCGTACTGTATGCATGATAACATGGATGTGACATTTTAAAAATCGATGGTTGGCGAAAACTAATCTCCCATCTTTCGATGTATGTATCTACTTATTTGCAAATAGGTATACGTGATACTGTATTAAATGAGCTTGGATTGGACATTGGAATTATTATAGGAACGTGTAAGTCTGCAGGCGGGTCCTTCGCTCGTTTCCTTTTCGGCTGAATTAAAACCTTTTCACTCAGGGTTGTTTCTGAAAAACTCGGTGATATACATCGCGACCTCTTCTGGTTTCTGCAGATGAATGTCGTGATCTCCTTCGAGGATCACGTGCCTGTAGTTGCCGTGCCTCCACGCAGAGTCGTCCATGGCGAATGGGAACGCTTTGTAGCAATTCCTCGCTATGCTGGCAGTGGCGAAGATGGCAAAGGTAGGGGTTTTGGGGTCTGTGTAGAATTTGTGGAGACTTTCGTAGAGGAACGGGTGGTAGATTAGGTATTTGAAGCGCTGGTCGTACGTGATCCTGTGGAAAAAAAATGTGTTATTTCATTTTGGGGAAGGAACATTATTGTTAAGAACCAAGGACCGTAAAACCCCTTTTTCTACTTAGCCAAATTGTTACCAAATAATAGGGTTTCCCTATCGATAGTGTAAAGTAGTCTACGACACGACACGTGGCGTGGTCGCAACGTTTTACGACGCCGCGCCGTCGCGTCGTCCGTCGCGTCGTCCGTCGCGTCCTCGTGGTACTTTGCAACGTCACGCTCCGTATCGTGTTCCTATTCGTTTCGGCCTTATCACTGATTGATTTCAGGAGAGCCAGATACAGAAATCATTATAAGTCCAAAAACTATAACCGCCTCTGTGGTCTAGTGATTCGCTCACCCGTGTAAGACGCAGGGGTCCCGGGTTCGATTCCCAGGGGGGTACAATTTGTATTCGGTTTGGTTGGTGGTAGGGCTTAGTTCAAGTCTGCCTGGCTATAGCTACCACCATCTTACCTAAGTCTGACGCCATAACAACAATTTAAAACTGTTGTGTTTCGGCAGTTAGAGGTAAGATAGCCAGTTCCTCAGTGATGAGGATTCCGGGTGTAGTACGCTTCCACCTTCGGCCTTATCGTCACTTAGCATCAGGTGAAATGAAGGTAGGGTTGCCAACCCTACTATATAATATAGTATCCTACTATATTGTGGGCTCGTCTACTATATTTTTTGAAAAAATATATAGTAGGCAAAACTACTATATTTTTTCAAGTGAAAAATTAAACAAAAGCAGCAAAAAAAATATTACTTATATTATGCACATGCGTTCAAACTCTTGTGTTTATGGTTGTTTAATAAATTATAAAAATTCACTTCTCAAGCTTACGCGCTCACTAGACATGAAATAAAACAATTTTTAACGGATACTAGCGCAGTTTTATTAAAAGTACTTTGGTAATTAGTTGGTATTTGGTTTGATTTTCGTTTTCCCGACGTTTCGGCAACTTTGCAGCTGCCGTGGTCACGGGGGACTGCTGTGGTCCCCCGTGACCACGGAGTATCCGTTAAAATTGTTTTATTTCAATTAAAAAAATGTTTTTAACTATGAAAAATGCTACTTCTTTAAAATCCTCCTACAAAACGGCAACCTGCTATATTATTTTGGACTTTTTCGCCATCTACAAATTTTTCACGTAATAATCTTGAAACTACTATATTTGATGCAAAAAAAGTTGGCACCCTAGATGAAGGTCAAGCATTATCGCGTTGTGCATAAAAAAAGTAGGTATTGTTTTTGTACCTGTACAGTCCATCATCAGTCGGTTCTAAACATCGCTCTAGCACGTGCTCCACTTGTTCTTCAGTCAACCTTCGAGCCTGCATCATCTTGTCGCGAACCTAAGGAAAATCATTATGGGGTCAAAAATAATTAACTAGGTACTTAATTGGAAAGGCCTAACCCAATCCTGTCGTCCCTATTACTAGGTACTAAGGAGTTGAGGGGGGGCGCCCCAAGAATATTTTGGTACCCCAGAAAAAAGAGGCTGATATATTTCTATTGCCCTTCAAAACTCGAATGCGGCTCTAACTCGGCGGTTAAACTCACCTCCTCATAGGTATACTTGGGCGCGCTCTCCGGGCCAGAATTCAGTTTGTGATAAGCTTCACTGCCGTAAAAGGTCTTGGAAAAGTAGTACTTATACCACAGTGGTAGGTTGTCCTGGACCATCACGTATGCAGGCTCAGGGTCTATATCAACCATGCGGGTTATTTGACCTGGATGTATGTGGTTGAGATATTTACCTGGAGACAAAATATTTTGTAACTTTAACCACAGAATAAACAAATAACTTAAACTTAACTAACTTTCATAAAGGCCGTTTATCGGATGCATAAATGGAACAATTATTATCTGTATCACAGAATACATTCTGTAGCTTCCATGTTTTAAGAAAGGCATGTTGATCTAAAGGCAGGCATGTCAAACTCAAAATAATTGGTGGGCCAAATGCATACATGCCGTTCCTTGCCTATACCTACCTGATAACCTGTTCAACCGATTAATTGCCTCAACAGGCGGTAGGTAGTTTGTAACAGTGAGTGGTCCACCTCGTGGATAGCTGGTTGACCGGCAATTGCCTGGCAGCTAATAAAGGAGAACCCTTTCTAAAGCCCACCGGTAACGATCAATTGCGATTGTCAATTTTTACGCAATTGACGCCCATTGACGGAAACATTGATCGTTTACGCGAGCAAATGAAGCGATTGTCGATTTTGGAGCAATTGACAATCGCAATTGATCGTTACCGGTGGGCTTAACACTTACCGATACTGACATCAAAAGAGTGTCCTATATACGTGAACGTCTTTCACTTGAAATGGTCTCTAATGGCCTCAACAGGCGGCAGGTAGTCCGTAACAGTGAGCGGTCCACCTCGTGGGTAGCTGGTTGACCGGCAATTGTCCGGCAGCTCCTAAGAAAGAAGATTAACCCTTTCTAATACTAACACTCACCGATACTGACACCCAAAGAGTGCCCTAAGTATATACATGAACATCTTCCATTTGAAATGGTCTTTAATGGCCTCAACAGGCGGCAGGTAGTCCGTAACAGTGAACGGTCCACCTCATAGGTAGCTGGTTGACCGGCAATTGCTCGGCAGCTAATAGGGGAGAACCTTTTCTAACACTTACCGATACTGACACCCAAAGACTGTCTCATATACGTGAACGTCTTCTACTTGAAATGGTCTCTAATGGCCTCAACGGGCGGCAGGTAGTCCGTAACAGTGAGTGGTCCACCTCGCAGGTAACTGGTTGAGCGGCAGGTGCCGGGTAACTCCTAAGAAAGGAAGACCCTTTCTTACACTTACCGATACTGACACCCAAAGAGTGTCCTATATACGTGAACGTCTTCCACTTGAAATGGTCTCTAATGGCCTCAACGGGCGGCAGGTAGTCCGTAACAGTGAGTGCTCCACCTCGTGCGTAGCTGGTTGACCGGCAATTTCCCGGCAACTCAACGCTCACGTAGAAGCGATTTGACGGCAGTGCTCGTACCAGCGGCCGGAATGATGAGCACGCGTCCAGACGCCCATGGCATAGCAGCACTGGTTGATCCGTAGGCGAGCCCCAGCATAATGCTGCCAGTAAGACAATATTTTATTATACAGTCCAAGTACAAAACAACCCGCAATGCTGAATATGGTAGATATAGCAGTGGCAAAGGGTCCGTACAAGCCGATTCCCATCGGCTTACCAAATTTACAAATCACATCCCACCGATCCACTATGCAGATAATAGGTAGGTAGGTATTTATTTAACATTTTTGTAGAACGGCTTACCGTCGCTTCGCTATAATTTCACCTCTCGCCACTGGTAGATAGGGACCATCAAACTGAACAACTTTGACCAACACTGACATCGAGAAAAAAAACAGCTGTTTCATACAAAAAATTATAACGAAGATACATATTAAAATCTATGAAACAGCTGATTTTTTGATGGTCCCTCCTTATTTACCATATTCGGCATTGCGGGTTGCAGGTATGCCAGTTCCTCAGTGGTTTGAGTGAGATTCAACTGTTTTAATTTTCAGCTTTTCGCCACTTTAGTGAAGCTTTGAAAAATTATGTAGATATTTTCATATAAGTATAACCTCAAAATTGCAACTAATTTTTTTGGGACTAAAATAATGATTGCATAAAATCTCCGCTCCGCAAATCGTTTTTCCGCTCCGCCGTCTCGCTCAGTCAGCGTCAAATGGACAGGCAACCTTAGTATTTACCGTGTTAGTAATGTCCCAAAATGAGTGAGAGTAAAATATGCATGTGTACCGAGAATTTTAAATTACTTACCTGTTAATTTTCCCCAGGGTACTTTTAAAATTAATTCTTTTTCATTTTCCAGTGCTAATTTGGATAACCTGTTAACAAAAAACTAGGTAACTACGGGTGAATCAACTTTTTAATGTAAGGAAAAAATCGACCCATGTGTATTTTTTTTTAAATAAAACAAAACTAGATAACTCTTTTGTAAAAAATCTCTATTTTACGATATTTAGATTCATAGCCAATAAAACATATTTAGTTTTGTACAAAATAATCAATAGTTTAAAGAAAAACATGGGGGACTAGGGCTGCCAGACGCCCGGGATTTCCGGGATTGTCCCGGAATTACGTGCCTTGTCCCGTGTCCAGGAATTACACCTTACTGTCCCGGATTTCAAATACCTACCACTATTTTTAGACGAGTAGGTTACGCTTCGTGCATAGCGTAAGTGCGTACCATTTGCTGTCTGAGCTTCACGTTGTTGCTAGAGTCTTACATGGGTAATTTCAAGAGTACTAGAGAGTATTATAAATAAATTTGAAATCGTTGTCCCGAAATCAACGCCAGCCAATCTGGCAACCCTATGGGTGACCCAATGGACAATGTTGACCCCTTTTTTAAGGTCCCCAGCTTTTATATTAAAAATAGTAGTTACCTATGTTTTTCTTTAAAATCACGTAAATATGTTCATGTCTTTTAAATTTTCTTATAAGATAATTAGCTGAGAGTATTTTGTAACTACAGATTAACTTTATATAAAAATGGTTCACGTAGATATTTTAAGAAATGCCACAGTACAATAAAAAGTTGATTCACCCAGACTTATCTTAGTATTAATAATACTAACCTAGGTATAATATTATTATTCTATGCCTATACTTTTAAAATTACTTAAGTAGGTTACCTACCTACTTATTAACTTAAGTACCTTTATCTCTAAATTAATTTCTAATACTTTCATGAAATTAATGTCCTCTACTTAATAATACTTTATTCGGAACACAAAACTATTAACATAGGTAGCATAACTTTTTTAATTTCTCATATTCGGAAAGTGATGTACCTATATTTAAACTGAGCAGCGGGTCCAAAACTCTTCGTTCCACCATAGGGAGTAAAAGAAATTTAAAAATAGAACTGAATTTGGTTACATAGTCAACCATAGAGTTACCTCATTGGTAATGGTTTAAAAAAAATAGATAGGGCGCATTCACGAACAAAAATGAAACATGGTATAACCAGCCAGTGCAAAATTAAAAATATTGGGCGGAGCGGCCGGCGACGCGGCGTGTTCCAAATTCAAAATAAGAAAAACTATAAAATATTGGCGGGATACCTTACGCCTTACTCTGTGACTTTGAGCTGTGTGTGTTGAGTTGATTTTATATTTACTAAAAATAAGTTCATCAAGCGATTTTGAAATATTGACCCCGGATTCAGTAACAAACGAGGCAAACAAAATAATATAAAATCTTTTGCCAAAAGTTTCGAAGAAAAAATACTTAAATGCGTACAATGATTTTATGAAGTGGCGAGCAAACAACAAAATAAAATCATTTTCAGAAAAAGTATTTCTCACGTATTTCAGTGGATTATCAAAGAAAATACTGCCTTCCACTCTATGGAGCAAGTACTCTATGCTCAAGAGCACATTAAGTGCTAAGCACAATGTATAATTGTTCTAATTTTTCGATTAATTTTAAATAGGTATAATAAGTTTAAGGTACCAGCTACATGTTATTATTAATAAACATTTTGGAAAAAACTACGATTTTTTTACTTTCCTTATATTCGAAATGAAAAGTAGAGTGTTAAACACGGGTCAAAGTCATCAATTCCATCCTCGAACTATAGCCGCCCTCGCTATGCTCGGGCGTCTAAATATCTCGTATGGGTATTGCTTCCTTTTGACCCTTATATAACAATCTACTATTAAGTGACTTTTTAATTAAAACCAATTTTCACTTGTTCCAAAATATTGAATTTTAACCCTCGAAGTGTCGCAAAAGCATTTTTTAGTGACTCAAAAAAAATTGTAACGTCATACGACGGACGTCTTACAGGAGGGACTCAAACTACAATTAACGTTGTTTATTATTATTATTGTATACATTATTCTATTTACGTTACGTAATGCTGTACCTAACGTAAACAAAATTATATTTTCAGAGATGGTATACAATATCAAGCAAATTCTTACGATTAAATCCGTGGAAAAAATTGAGTTATGTTAATAAGTACGTACCTAAACTACAAGCGAAAAAGTGTACTTAATTAAATAAAAAATATATATTACCTACCTCAGACCAAATAATGATCTGAGTTACCTACCTACTTAAAGAAGGTATTTACTAAAGACCTTGTTAATAATACACTGTCATTTTTCCTTTATTCTACTGTATTTTCCACATTTTTTAAATATTATAATTGTTAATACCTTGATAGTGCTCCAGAATTCATTTCCACCTATTTTCCACTTATAATATTTAATAAAACCACAACAAAATCGAAATAACAAATCAAAACATAACCTAAAAGTGTTACGTGATTATTTTTGTCACTGAACTCTACTATAAATAACTAACTAGATAAGTAGCTTAACACGACATTGTACGATTGCGGCTGAATTACACCTAGGTAATTTGTTCACAACACGGAAATAAAAACGCGTTTGCTAACTTTTTTTCTATTACAACTGGTTAAAAAGACTTTGTACTTAGATGATGATATGCCCAAACGATAAAAATTCAATAAAAAGGATAACCGTAGTCGCATGCCACATTGTCCTAGACACGCACGACACGAACAACAGGCTGGAGGTAACATGCGACTACGGTTATCCTTTTTATTGAATTTTGGACTCGAATATTTTCTTGTTTCTTACTTTTTAGAGCACGATTTTTTTGGTACCCAACACGGCATAATTAAAAAACTTTTTTTTTTTAGTTCATGTCTTTAACTCTTCTAGAGGGCGCCACATTCAATTTAATGTAACGTCATATAGCCTATGTTCATTGGACATTTAAGACGCTTCTAACGATACCTCATTTGTCAAATTATAACAAGTAGTTTAGAAGTTATGACGGAACAGATGAATTTACAAACATACATACATACATACATACATACATACAGGTCAAAATCATATACCCTCCGTTTTGGCTTCGCCGTAGTCGGGTAATAACGAATTGTTTTCAAAACATATCAATATTGATGAGCACCTGAATGGTCGGCGCAGTGTGCGGGCGCTTCGGAATACGTAAACCGTTATGTTTGGCGTTTTTCCAATATTTTTACGTGTAACACCCTGGCACAATATAGATTCCTATCACCGTTCCATTTGCGATGAAAATAATGCTCCCACTTCCCACCTCCCACGTGTATTTTATCTTGATTTGTGTTTATTACCTCTTTGGGAAAACGGTCGCATTGTGTTGGGTGATCGTTTTTTATTTGAAGCATGAAGTACAGTACGTTAGTCGTTGTAGTAAGTAATATCGTCGTTCTTTTGTTTAAATACATACAGGTCAAAATCATATACCCTCCGTTTTGGCTTCGCCGTAGTCGGGTAAAAATATGGGAGATAATGAACTTCTCAATAGACTTCAGCCGAGCGAGGCGGCGCGGCGCGGCGGCGGCGGTAAAGTTTTAATGGACTCACTCAGGCCAGCCGAAGCCAGAAAGGTTGTTACCTTCCTCGCTGTCTCTACGTGTGGCCCTTACAGCCTCAGGCTCGTATTAAATATCTTTTCTGAAAAAAACTAAAACCCGACTACGGAAAAATCGTGCTCTAAAAAGTAAGAAACAAGAAAATATTCGAGTCCAAAATTCAATAAAAAGGATAACCGTAGTCGCATGCCACTTTGTCCTAGACACGCACGACACGAACAACAGGCATGCGACTACGGATATCCTTTTTATTGAATTTTGGACTCGAATATTTTCTTGTTTCTTACTTTTTAGAGCACGATTTTTCCGTAGTCGGGTTTTAGTTTTAAAACTTCTTTTTTATTTTAAATATTTTGGAGTTGTCAATAGAGTGAAAGCAAGCAAAGCCACGGACAAAAGCTAACAATATATATATATTTGAAAAGTGCTTATTAAGCCCTTTCATTTGGTACCCAACACGGCATTATTAAAAAATATTTTTTTTTAAGTTCATGTCTTTAACTCCTCTAGGGGGCGCCACATTCAATTTAATGTAACGTCACATAGCCTATGTTCATTGGACAATTAAGACGCTTCTAACGATACCTCATTTGTCAAATTATAACAAGTAGTTTAGAAGTTATGAGGGAACAGATGAATTTACAAACATACATACATACATACATACATACATACAGGTCAAAATCATATACCCTCCGTTTTGGCTTCGCCGTAGTCGGGTAAAAATAGGCGGACTTCGGACTTTGAACGCACGGTTTATTTGCCTTTATCATTTCAATGTTCAACAACACTTAAGTAGTCTTCTTCATTTTCACGAATCATGGCGTGCAAAGATAGTTTAGTTATCAAATTAACAATAAAAAAAATACCTAACTGTCTGCTTGAAAAAGAGAAATCGTACCTACCTATGTCGAGAGTTTTTCTCTCATACCTTTTCCTACACAATGATTTCACTTTTTTTATTATTAAGTAAGTAGGTATTTACATATTTATTTATTCTTATGGTATTTATTTGTTATTAGGTATTATATTCTTAATGAAATTGATGAAGTTTGTCTTTATATTCGTGTCGTGTAGGTATTAAGTAGGTACTGTTTAAGTTACGTAGGTACGTACTATGGGCAACAGCGTCGTTTAACCAGTTTGCAACAAAATTCGTGTGCGCACGTATCGCTCCTGCACGAACTAAACGTATGTGACAGCGGGCGCGGCGTGCAAGCGATTTAAACCTTAGCAGTGGTTAAGCGACGCTGTTGCCCATGGTACATTAATTGCACGTTGTTATTATTATCAACACAACAATGTACTTAATCTAAATATAATCGGTAAATAAATGATGATTAGATTGAATAAATAGCACTGTTTTTGAGTAGAGTAGGGTGAAATGTCCTAAATTCGACCACGTCAGCAATTTTTTAAATTCAATCTCAAATATTTATATTAAAATTGAACTCCAGCTTTGTATTTATTGTTATTTACGATTGCTACATAATGGTGCTTTATAATAATGGTAAAAAAATCAAGGAAACAATAATAGTAAACTTACGAAAAATTAAAATATGACGAGTGACACAATTTTAGTGAATTCAGATGCCCTTAAGTAATTCGACCCATTTTTTCCCCTAAATTTAGACTAGGTGAAATAAGCACGTTAGTTAGGAACTTTAATTGTTTTTATTAACATTTAAATTAAATAATTAACATACCTATTATTATTCCGATCAACATTTATCATTCGACCAAGTAACATGCCTTTATGCCTAATGGCATAACAAAAATAAACGGAAAATAAGCTTAGCTAAAAAAACATCTCAAGTCCAATACTTTAATATTTATATTGTATATATTTATCAACATTAATAATTTTAGGCTTATTAAAAATCAACAAAAATATTGTAGACTGTATATTGTTCTTTATATGAGTATAACAAAGATCATATCAAAATTATTAATGTTTATCAAAAACATTATTAATTTCTCAAAAATTATGGAACATATTTAATACAGTCATGTTCACATTAATACTTTAATGCTAGTGCTATTTTTATCAATTAATAAATTATTAATAATTATTTAGGAATTTATAGATTTAATTCAGGAGTTTTTCGTGAATATTTTCCTTAATCTTAACCAAATAATTATTTGGTTTTATCACATAATATAAATGCCAATTGATCGAGAAATCAATATAATTATTTATAATCACATACCCCAGAACTTGCTCGTGACTCTATTTTGACACCAAAGTGGCACAATACGTGGCACAACGACGTGGTCAAACGTTACTGAGTGCAAACCAGATGACTGCTTACCGCCATTTTTACAATTCCTTATGACTGACAAATAAGGGTTCTTTCCGTACAAAAACCCTCAAGAATAACGCATATCCATACAGATTATCTTATATTTTGTTTGAAGTGTCCAAATTTAAGGCAGCTCTTGGTGAAGTGACAGCTAAGGATTTGACTCCCCTCACCCTGCCACCCTCTACATTACTTCGCGAGTCATTTATTAGCGACATCTATTAAAAAATTTGAAAAACTAAGATGTAATTTATTACCGACATCTATTAAAATTTTTGAAAACCAATGTGTAACCTACACAATGCTTGGCCAAAATTCACGGACCATAGAAAGTTGGAGACACGGCAGAATGGCATTGTTAAAATATTAAATTTTAATTTTATGTAGGTAAATTTAAAAAAGTGTTTTATAAAAAAACAAGAAATCAGCAATGTTCAATCAATCAGCCGCAATTTATATTAAAATTAAATTATGTATGAAGTCAAGTTTGTTTCATGTTTTAGTTATTTATTGTTTTTTTTTTTGAAGTGAAAACTTCTTTAGCGGCGTTGTACGCTTTTTGTAATGGGGTAAAAATGCTAAACTCGCGTCAGTAAGAATCACGTAGCTGATAGAAAATGCGTAAGACGGATGTGACGGATGGAGAGTAGACAGCTGGCGGCGGAAGTATCCCCTACTTTCAAGTGTAATCTCTTTCTACAGGGCGCGTTGAAAATGGCGGCGCGTCATTTTAAGACGTAAACACTTGTGTCACCAGCAACGCGCTAATTTTGAAAATAGAACTAATAGCAGCGATCTCTTCGGTGAAATCATAGATTTATTTATACTCTGTGACTATAAGTTTAAATAGTAGAATGCGTGCATGTAGAAATTAAATAGGCCACTGGCGCGAAAACTTTAGAATTTTTCTCTAATTAGAAACTGATTGAATTGTGTGACTGTAGGTATAGTATCAGGAAAGAACTCATTTTAATCCTTTGCCGCTAATTTCAAAATATCAAAAATGCACAACGTTAATATTCAAGTTTTCACTTCTGCCGGCACTCCCGGAGTGCCAACCGATTTTTTTACATTTTGCATAGTACTTATACTCGTAACTAGGTACGTCTTATGTCATGCTCACTTTAAACATTTCTGCGGTGGTGTCGTGTGAGGCGGGACGTTACGTTCCCTCAAATATGGTTGAGCGAAACGATGGCTGGTTCATGCGTCATGCTCGTGAACGGGTGCTGCTAGTGGGAATGGGTCTGCTTCTGAGTACCTATCTTAACGCATATTGAATTGTAAGAATTGCGTTTCTTCTTTATTATTTTTTATATCTTGTATCAAGTGTTTTTTGGTAAATATTGCCTAATTAGTAGTAGCAGACAAAGTGATTTCTCAACTAGTTGAACTACATTTTTCGTGATTTTTCAATTCAATTCAAATGCATTTATTCAGACAACAGAGATTTTACTGAAATTAATTACTAATTTTGTTGACAACTACATTTTGTTTATTGATGGTGTAATATATTGGTATTTGTTGGTAAAATAGGTATCCGCAATAATAAACATTATCACCAGAGGAGGTTAATATTTCTGGTAAGTATAGGTACTTTATAATCTAACCACTACGAAAAAAATATCATAGAATCTAAAGCCTATATCGATTCACGAAGTTTGAGGCCTGAAATCACGACCGTTTAAAAGATTTCAATAATATAAAATATTTTTTATAAATTATGAAGTTGGATAAACAACAGTAATATGAAAACGCTTTTGACGTAAGTAGGTAGGTACTAAACAAAACAGGCCAACTTTTTTAGGTTGGTGTGCGTTCACTGCGTCTAAAATTAGAGATTTTTCACTCTCTTATTTTAATAGTTAGAGGGGTAAACACACATTTTACCACTTTGGCAGTGTATATCTTTCAAACGGTTGACTTCGAGAAAAATAGTCTTAAAAACCTCAATGTCATTTTTAAAGACCTATCTATAGACAGTAGACACCCCGCACGCATAGATATGATGAAAAAATTTTTTTTTCATTTTCAGCCCATGTATGGGGATAATAATCTTAATAAAATAAAGGGATTTATATATTTAAGATAATAATCTTAAAAATATAAATCCTTTTATATTTTATTTTTGTGTAAACATCGTAATGCGGTTCACAGAATACATGTACCTACCAAGTTTTAACTATGTAATCCTAATAGTTTCGGAATAAAGTGGCTGTGACATACATACGGATGGATGGACAGACAGACAGACATGACGAATCTATAAGGGTTCCGTTTTTTGCCTTTAGGTTACGGAACCCTAAAAACGTGCTAATAATCCAGAGCCTGTAGCCAAATGTCACATTAAAATTTTCGCTATCACTTCGCTCCGAAAAATGTATGAATTAAGACTATAATCCATAAATTTTTCGTTTGATTCTTAAATTCGATAAGTGCACGTTGAACGCTGCGCTAGCGCTCGACTGTTGTCAGCGCACGTCAATGCGCGCTTTGAGATCATTAGTTTTCTACATTACCGTTCAGAATTCAGATGAGCGCGCGCTTTTGACGCAGATAGACGTATTTTAGGGTACACTCAGTTCATCCAAAAATCGTCCGAAATGGAAACGGAAGCTGTTAATACCGAATTATCAAATCTGAAAAAATTAACGCGCATTGAGCGCTTGTCATCTGAACGTACCCTATGTCAATCCCATACAGTTTCAAAAGCGAAGCGATAACGATTTGCAAATATTACTTTGACTAGGGGGTCTGATGAGAAACCCTATCGATTGGTATCGTAAAAATATATTTGGTGGGTTCGATTCCTGGATGAGGCAAAGTATTGGGACAGCCTATAGATCGCGTGATGCGTTTTATCGACACTTGACTGTCAAAACCCTTGTCCTTAAAAGTAATAAATCGATATTATTATGGCGTTTCAGTGGTCACTGGTCATGCTAGGGGGGGCAGGATGGTATAAATATTCTTACCTATACCCTACCTGCATGCATCCAAATCTGTTCAGATCAGGCATTTAAAAAGTTATAGTGGAATAAATTAACTCACAGTCGTGTGATTTATTACCTACAAATGTTTGATTTGAAGACTCATATATAGTATTCAAAATTTATAGGTAGGTATTTTATACTAACCGTCCTTACGCGTAATTTTTATATCTATGGCAAAATAATGCATCAGAGGGTCTATTACAAAACAAAAAAGAAACCGATAGTCGGACACAATTCGTCGTTCAATTTACTTGATATTGAACCTTATTGGTGAGGGAATAGTGCCACGGTGTTGGACGAATATCGTACGCTTATCACGATGCTTTTTTGTAATAGTCCTTCAGTTCGAAATGAATTTTCAAAACATAATTGAAACATTCTGACAGTGCTAAAGCAAGGCTAAAACAAATGAGCGAGACATAGAGAACTGTGTAGCTGTCAATGGGAGCATGAGCGATACGTGTTCCCCGTCCGAGCGCCGGTGGCGGTCTGCCGCCCGCTCCCCTCGAGGGCACCCTCTGTCAAAAATGTATCTGAATTTTTGAAAAATTGTCGCGAAAATCCCATAAATGGTCTTTTCGAAAATGTCTTTCGTGGAATTTGTAGCATTTTTTCTCCTCTATCGATTGGTGGTAACGAGATTTCCATAGGACTCGTAGTTACGGAGGAGATGCACAGAAACAAAAGTGTTAGTCGATTTTATTTATGATATTTTTGGCATTATGTAAAATATTTATAACAAATGTTAATCGTGGAATCGATAGGCAAAATGTTGAAGATTCTTATGGTATATTTACTTTGTTTGAATATTCATTAAATAAAGAGGAGATAGAGAATGAAAACCTACTAAAAACCACGTTTTGCTAGTACAACGGCCTTAAGAGGTGTCCGTATTTAGGCACTGTCACCCTAATAAGGCGGATGAAAAATAGCGCTATTTGATTCGGATTGAATTCCCAGCCGAGTAGGTACCTAAACAAGGTTACTTAGATAAGTACTTATATCTGAAGACACCCGTTAGACGTACCTATTATAGGAAAGGTTAAGGGCCAAAACGTTAGGTAAGTTTGTTGTAATGAAATTTTTCAAAGCGTGCGAGTCTGACACGCGCTCCGAGGGTACCGTATTTTTCTTACCGTAACGATTTTCTTTATCCTCTACTTGTCAGTACAAGTGTCTTGCCAAATTTCATTTTTCTAGTCTTATTAGAATCTAGATTAACAGAAAAGTATATACCTACCTATATTGCAAATTAGTCCAAAATGTCAAAACTTTTTTTTTAATTCTTGTTGTCATAGTGGCAGGTGTTGGAAAAGGTATCTATGATATCTGAGAATAAACGGGGAGTTTTTGGCGGGATTTTGTCGCGTTCAGTTCGGTGACTATTTTAATTATTCGCATATTGATTCATAGTTGATATTGTGTCTTAAAATTGAAGCAGTTTTGTGGTGAAGTGAAGTGTCTACGCAACTGAACAATATGTGGGATAATGGAAATAGGCGCGATCTTGGTTGTGTGAAGCTGAGACTTTTATTGTAGTGGTCGCTACCTCGGCAAAACTTACCGAGTAAACTGTCTTGATATACTTGCTGCCAAATGCTCCAAGCAGCATTGGAATGTGATGCATCCGCATTTTAATGTAAACTGAAACAATCTACTAGAAAATCTAGAAATACTGAACTATTCAAAACATGACACTGGCAAAAATTACTTCCAAGAGGAAAGTAGATTGCCATAACAAAAATAAGAAGAAGAGAATAAACGATTTTAATTTAATAATCTCCATTCTGCTGTTACTTTCCTACATTTGTGAAGTCGAAGAGACTTTAATTTTTTTTACGCAACCACACAACCGAAAATTCTGAAACTTTTTTGTATTACTAAGGGAGCTTATTCCTATCTATAAAAAAATATTCAGCCAATTTTATTTTTTTCGGACATTCCCCATTGTTCGTTTTAAATTTGATTATACGTGTTTACTGAGTAGAATTCTATGTTTCATTTTAATAATTATGTTTTATTTATACTCTTCTTACTCATTTTTCCCGGTATTTTCCTTCTGTGTCATAGTTGTGAGACGCCCTTTAAAAGAACTTGAATGTTTTGAAAGTAATTTTATCTTTGTATCTTTTCTGTAATCTCTGTCTGTAATGTCTAATGCATTTTTGATATGATTTTCTGTGATTTTATAAAATCATTTGTATTATTTTTGTTGTTACCAGTATCGGCTCAGAGATTGTATCAAACAATCTGCATTTTGATTCCCGACACATTTTGAATGTTTTATGAGTAATTATATTATTTCCTTTAAATTTTTATTTCTTTGTTATTCTTGTTTTTAACGGTATCAAATAGTGAGAATAATTAAAAATGAAGATCGGAAATTTATCAAGGTAAGTTTATATACCTATACCTACCCACTTAATACAATTTTTTTAGTTAATTCATAGAAAAAATATTTTGCAGTATAAACTTATACAGAAATTTGGGTTTAACGTTTTATATATTTTACGTATAATATATATTTATGATATATATCTGATATATATATATATATATATATATATATATATATATATATATATATATATATATATATATATATATATGTTATATGTTATGTGTTATGTTATGTATTATGTTAGCTAATATATATAGATATATATATATATGTATATATATCTCATTAATTAACTTTTAGTTATTAATTTGTTTATTTTAAAATAATGTCTTCAATTTTTCATCTAGGTTCTCGAAATTGGCTCTGGACAATGAAAACGAATTAGTATTGAAAATGCCGTGGGGAAAATTAACAGGTTAATAACAGAAATTATAGTTTTTATTAAAGCACTTTACATTGCCTTGAATAAATTAAACAACCTACCTATAATAATATTTTTACGCTATTTTTCTGAGGAGCTCGATAGCACAGTTGGTTAGCGCGTCATCCTACTATTGTTGTTGTTAAGCAACTTTCGCAACGGTCGGTCATAGGATGGGTGACCAAGAATTTATTATTTGCAGCCGGGATTGATCCCGACTGCATTTGCAGACGTTATTACTCACCAATCCGCATTGGGCCCGTGTGGTGGTTTTTTATGGCCAATCTCGAATGGGTAGTTGGAATATATAGACAGTTCAAAATAACTTCATATCTAAGTTTATTTGAGTAAAGAATTTTTCATTTCATTTCATTTCAAGGAAGGCCTGTGCTGTGTCCCAGCAGTGGGGACATTAAAATGGCTGATGTGTTTACTATTCTTCTATACCCTAAAGTTGGATTAGTGCAAAAAAACAATTGCGAATCACTTGTTTTGGAAGGACATTTCAGCAACTAGATTGTCTTACTGGCAGCATTATGCTGGGGCTCGCCTACGGACCAACCAGTGCTGCTATGCCATGGGCGTCTGGACACATGCTCATCATTCCGGCCGCTGGTGCGAGCGCTGCCACCACGGCATTTCTACGTGAGCGTGGAGCTGCCAGGCAACGGCCGGTCAGACCGCTACCCACGCGGGGGGTTAATATCCATCACGGACTACCTCCCACCCGTTGAGGCCATCAGGGACCACTTCAAATGGAAGACGTTTACGTTCGTAGGACATTCGATGGGAGCTATTATTGGTAAGGTACCTATTTATTTAATTAACATCACGTAAAGAGGTCTTTAAATGGCGATTATCTTTCATATATTTTGGGAGCTCCATAGGGTTTAAGTGGGACTCAAAAAGTTACATCTCAGTAAACAAGGGTTAATAAAGGTGAATCTCGAATTCGGCGAATCTGAAATACGACGATTCAGGGACATGACGAATCCGCAACAAATATTTTTATTATTAGTCATTAATTTAATGTATTTACGTAATGTTATTTGTATGAATGTGTGTGTTTTAGCAAATAAACTTTTTAACTAACTTTTCTATTGGGTGTTGATATTTCTGATTCTGTATAACTCTGGTTTCCGTAACACAATTCTTTAGCTACACTATGGGATTAGACCATCGTATCGTATCGTCTAAGATAATATTATGTTGTCCCCAGGTAAATATTTGAATACCATCAGACCTGGCCAAATAACCCAGATGGTTGATATTGACCCACAGCCGGCTTACTTCTCCTTCATGAATAATCTTGCCCAGTGGTATGAGGTTTCTTACTCCACTTCATTCTACGGCAGTGATACTTATAACATAATAAATGCAGAATCTGAGTCGGCGCCGAAATATACTTATGAAGATGTGAGTAAAAGTAGAAAGTAGCCTACAAAAATTAAATTGTATTATCCAAAAAACTTCCAAATTAATTTCATTAGATAATAATAAATTAGGGGAGAGATTAACACAATAACACACTCGATTGACAGGCTTATGACTTTTTTTAGACTTCCATCAAAATCACTCTTTCACATTACGTGGTCTCTTGTATATTTTTTCTCTTTAATTGTGTTTCTGTAGTATTTTTAATTATTTGCAATAAAGCGTATATTATTAATAAAACTGAGTTACCTACTTCATCATACTGCAATTTGTTTTGTTTAGATTCGTGAGAAAATAATGAAAGTCCGTGGTTTAACCGAAGAACAAGCGGAGCATGTTTTAGAGCGATGTTTGGAGCCGACTGATGATGGATTATACAGGTAAAAAGCAAGCAATGAACACCATTGTTAGTTATTCGTTTGTTTTCTTCTTATAGCAATAATTTATTGACACTAAAGAAATATTGCCCACCCAACTAGCAAAGAGGTCGTTTAAGCAATTACTCTCACGACTATGGATCGTATAACACTCCCAAGTAGCATTTTACTCCATTTAAGAGTACACATTTAGTTCCCATGTGTACTTGAAGCATTATTACAGTTCACTCGTGATGTATAAGCTGCATTATTGCAATTAATAACACCTATACCTGTCTAAGGGACTTACAGGAGTGTAGAGTTATACTTTTATACGACTGTTGGTGTTATAATACTCTAACAACTATCCTTTAGTCAGCCGTCTGACTAAGAGCATTATAGGAGGGTAGAGATACGGCAACCGCTGTTTAACGGCCTACTTGTACGATGCTATAGAGCTAGCATTTTAATAGAACACACGTGGTCATTTATAAAGTTAAAGGCTGTTATGTTTACTTGTTTTAGACTGTTATTATACAGCTGGTAGCTGTAGTAGGACTTGTTGGTGATAATTAAAATAACCTTTTTTACTATCTGTACAGAAGTGTTTAAATGGTTCGCATGTGCACTGTAGGCTGTAAATATGAGCCTCCCAGATATGTTGTACAGTAATTGACATTATATTGGTACACATGTGACACTTTTAAGAGGTCACAGCATTAATTTGAGATTACAATGGTTCACTGTAGCTGGAGACAGCTCCACCATTTTGTTTATACACATAACCTATAATATTTCTAATTTAATTAAGATTTTATCTTGAACTACAGAGTTTTCATGATTAGTTTTATAGTTAACGTCTAAATACAAAACTATAGACTGATTCTGATGCCATAAAAACACAAATATGAAAAAATGATTTGTTCGTCACTTCTTATTTAGATATATTTTTTGATAAAAAGGCAATATTCCGGAGGCCCGTAAAAATTTTAACTCTAAACATGTATATACTTTACAATAAATTTACATTGCCCATAATATTAACACAATTTAATGTAATAAACCCAAATTATAAACCTACCAGTAATAATAAAATCAAACAGAACATGGCTACTAATATCCAATTGATGTCCGCCAGCTGATGGCACACACAAAACCAAACTAATGAGGAATAATTAATAAAATAAAGAAATAATTTAGGACACACGTGAACTTTAGGTTGCACTGGAGTACTTTTGTGAGATTTTATTACTGTGAAGGCTGTGTATTTAGCCACTTGTTACTCTTTATTACACTCATGTACGTTGTATGGTTCACACTGCGTTCCATATAGTGCCGTAAGGCAGCCTTAAGTCCGATGTTACTACTTAAACTGCTAATATAATGCTATTATACTGCTAATGTACAGCCTTAGTGAATTTAAGGCTGTCTAATTTGTGCCCTAACTGGTTCTATAAGAGCATTATAGCAAGCTATACAGCTCTTATACAGCTGACTTACACAGCTTGTAGAGTACATGTGAACGATTAGACATCTTATATAGAACCCCGAATGCTACTTGGGCTCGCATTAAAGATCCTATCATTTCAAAAAGCAGTATAAAAGCAGCTTTCTAGATCATTTAGCATTCAATGCTTTTTGGCTCTATAAACATGTCTAGTAAACGTGGTCTCGACGAAATCATATCGCATTTACTCGACAATTGTATAATGATATCTCTCGATCGCATTCAAACAACCGTTAGTCCTATGACAGCTCTTTAAAAGCAACCGGATTGCTAATTTGTCGTCAAACTAGCTTTTATAGCACTATCTTTCGTCACTTAATTTTAACAGCTTTATTGTGGAGTAAAAGCTGTTCATCCAACAAAATAGCATCTCAGTTACTATAACAGCATCTAATGTCATATTATAGCTTTCTACAAGGCTTTAATCCGACTTAACTATTAAAGTTGAGAAAACGCTATCAAATGATCTACTACAGGTCCAAAGGTGTTTAAAGGTAATTTTGGAAGCTATCATACAGCGTAATAGTGGTATGAAAGTTAAATAAAATCTTATACAGCACTTTGGAAAATTAACTATTGTACGAGCTACCTCGTACATTGCCGACGCATCACTTCTTTAATGACCCAATTACTTTATATTAGCAATTAATTTCATACAATTCAGTTCGCAATTAGCAGTGTATCAAGTCACGCGTACTCATGCCATTTACCATTATTATATAATAATTTTATAGTTTTTGTTCTAAATATACAACAGTTTAATTCTATCAGTTTTATCATTTATTAGTTAGTTGTCCTATCAACTAACATTGGTCCTTCGAGCTTTTCGGGAAAGCGGGACTATTTACACGTGTCGCGCGAGTGAATGAACTTTAACCGCAACGTGTCTTATTAGTTTCGGCTACCGAACTATTGAAACAGTGCATTTGTACAGTACATTAATCAGTGAGTATCATATCGAATTGATAAATATCAAGTGGATCAGGACAATTAAGTGACGTTCTACAGCAAGTTTACGGACGTTCAGTGTCATCAGCAAAGGGGGCGACTCATCTACACAGATTCGTTGCCATACAGCAGCAGTAAGCAGTATTTCAAGTAAGATCAGTCCATTATACATTAACAGCAATGTCTTCAGTCAACGACATCTTAGCAAATCTTCTGCAGCTAGGTTCGGCCATCGAAAATGTGTACACCAGTTTCAAAAAAGATGGGGCTAGCAGGAAAACCGCTGACTACATTAAAAAAAGGTTGGATATACTCGATAGTTATTGGGTTGAGTACGAGTCTAATTATTCCAAATTGTCTTCGGTCGACTTGGATCCAGCAATGAAAGACCGTTTAAACAGTGATTTAGAGAGAGTGCAAGAAAGGTACGGTAACATTAGAGCTCATATTCAAAGTTATCAGGCGATGGCGGAGGAGAGAGCCCAGTCACCTCTTATCATGCCTCCTGCGTTCGTGCCAAAACCGAATGAGCCCATCCAGAGCACATTACAACCGAGCAGCAGCAGGGTGAGTACGCATAATGCAACAGTAGGCACATTAGAAGGGATGCTTAAGAAACAGCAAAGCAACTTTAAAGCGTTTCACCGAACTATCACGGGAATCGACCTGGAATCAGTGTACGAGAAATGGGAGTTTGTAGATCTACTTCAAACCATCCAACCCGCTGCACCGCAATCGACTCGCTGCATTGGGAGATGGACAGCCTTTCCAACGAACCCAACGAGGAGTATGAAAAAACATTTTCATCTTATGAGAGTAAGTACCAGTCCGTCAAGAAGGCCATCAACAAGAAAATGGGTTCTCTGGCCCATAGGGAGAAATCTACTCCTCAGATGGAAATTCCAACATTTAATGGATATTATAATAACTGGGTGTCTTTTAAGGACTTATTTAATGAAACCGTCCACAGTAACAGCTCATTATCTAACGCACAAAAAATGCAGTATTTAAAGTCTAAAGTAAAAGGCGAAGCAGAAAGATTAATTCAACATTTAAATATCAGTTCCGATAACTATTTAGTTTGCTGGGATATATTAAATCAGAGATATAATAATAAGAAGCTTATATTCAGTTCCCACATGAACGTTTTGATGAATATTCCATCGACACAACATCAATCAGCCACTCATTTAAAACGTATTCATGATACCATTCAAGAATGTCTTAATGCAATTAAAAATTTGGGAGTCGACATTACATCCTGGGACCCCATTATTATTCATTTATTGACTCAGAAATTAGATACCGTTTCCTATACCGATTATATGGAATCTGTGCAAGATCCGAGAGAAATACCGAATTTAAAAGAATTTTTACAATTTTTGGAAGCCAAATTTACGTCATTAGAAGCGTCACGAAGAAAACAAGATATTCCGATACAAAAATTTCATGGCCCGAGTAAAAATGATTATAATAATAGCAGTAAGCAGCGACCAAGTTACTACAAAAACTCATTTGCAAGCAGTAAAATAAATTCGCCAGTACCTATAAACAAAAAGAGCGTATCAGCAAAAAGTTACCTTTGTGCATTGTGCAACAGTACCGAGCATGGAATTTATTTTTGTCCTCAATTTTTGGAGATGCCACCTCACAACAAATTAAAAACAGTTAATAGATTAAATCTTTGCCAAAATTGTCTCTATATGATCATCGAGGACAACCATGCCTATCAGAGAAATTTTGTCGTTTGTGCAATAAGGCTCATAATCGCTTATTGCATGAGGCGTTTACGCAACCCGCCCGCCCAACCGCTTATAACAGTCGCAGTGGGCAAAACTCGAACGCGCGTGAGGGCGGCGCCGCCGCCGATGCAACCGTTTCTGCTGACGCGGGAAGACAAGTAAGAAGCAGCTCACACGTGTCGTTGCAGGATGATCAGTTAGAAGTCTTGTTACCGACAGCCATCGTGAATATCAAAGCATCTGATGGTACCTATTACGTCATGCGCGCCCTATTAGACCAGGGTTCGCAAACTTCACTAATAACAGAACAAGCAGCACAGATCCTGAAAATACCTAGAATGTCATGCAAGGGCGTTATTTCCGGGATTGGTGATAAGGAAAGTAACTGCAAGGGGATTATCAGTGTTGAAATTTCATCAACCGTCAGCGATTTTACCTTAAAAACAGATGCTTTGATTATGAATCAATTGATAAGAAACCTACCAAGCTATACATTTTCGAAACCAGATTGGTCATATCTCAATAATATTAAATTAGCAGACCCAGAATTTTACAAAAGTAGGCCTGTAGATATCTTACTGGGGGCCAATATTTATTCTATTATATTGATGGACGGAATGTGTAGATCAGACACAAACCTCCCGACTGCTCAGCAAACGCAGCTCGGGTGGATACTAAGCGGCAATGTAAGAACTTTTCAATGCAACGTCGTTTTAAATAACATCGAACAGATTCAGAAATTTTGGGAAATAGAGGACATGACCGACTCAGATGAAACCTCAATATCGACGGAAGATGAGCAATGTATAAAGTTTTATTAGTCTACGACAAAAAGACGAGAAAACGGGCGTTATGAGGTCAGATTGCCTTTAAAACCTAACTATCAAGAGAAATTAGGTCATTCTAAATCCAAGGCTGTAGCCCAGTTTTATAAATTAGAACAAAAATTTGCAAGAAACAATCAATTATCAAATGACTACAAATTATTTATAAGTGAATATTTATCGCTCGATCATATGACGCCGGCCGACTCCGATTACAAATTAAATTGTTATTTACCTCACCATGCCGTCATGCGCGCTGACTCGACTACTACCAAGTTACGCGTTGTTTTTAACGCTTCAGAAAAAACTTCGACGGGTCTCAGCTTAAATGACGTCATGTGCCGGGGTCCAAATCTGCAGCAAGATTTACAGAGTCTCCTTATCAAGTGGAGACAACATCGATATGCGTTTACGGCTGATTTGGAAAAAATGTTTAGACAGATGTGACTAAATAAACAGGATCAAGATTTACAATTAATTGTTTGGAGAGATAATCAGAATTCAAAATTGAAAGAATTTAAGCTGGCCACGGTGAGTTTCGGAACAAAGGCTGCGCCGTTTCTCGCCATGATGACGCTGAAACGATTGGCTAGTGACGAGAAAAATAACTATCAAGAGAGTACAGCACCCTTTGTCCTGGAAAATTCATTTTATATGGATGACCTCATCCACGGCTCCGACTCCTTTTAAAATCAGGAGGATTTAATCTCAGGAAATGGAAATCGAACTCACCGGAATTATTAAAAAATGTTGATGCAGACCAAAAACAGCAGGATACTTTTCATTTCAAGCAAGCTGAAACAACAAAAGCTTTGGGGTTAAGGTGGTGTCCACAAGATGACTATTTCACCTTTCATCCAAGTATAACATGTACTTCAGCCCCCGAAAAACTAATCAAAAGGACACTTTTATCAGAACTGTCAAAATTATACGATCCGCTGGGATGGCTGGCTCCTTTTACTATCAAATTAAAAATATTATTTCAAGACGTATGGAAGGCAAATATTTCATGGGATGAAGCCGTACCAAAAGGCATCTACGATGAGTGGCAACGAATTCAAGAGCATCTCAAGGTCATTGGTGAATTTCAAGTACCAAGGTGGCTTCAAACGCAGGAGAGAGACTCGATAGAACTGCATGGATTTTGTGATGCGAGCACAAAAGCTTATGCCGCTGTTGTTTACATCAAGGTACAGAGAGAAAATCAGTCGAAAGTAACGTTAGTAGCTGCCAAAACAAAAGTTGTTCCACTCAATAAAAATACGTCTGTGCCACGTTTGGAATTATGTGGGTCAGTTTTATTAGCTAAACTGATAGTAAAAATCAAGAATTGCCTTATGAATCATGACGTCACAATTTTCGCCTGGGTCGACTCGATGGCGGTGCTAGGCTGGCTTAACGGGGACTCTAGTCGATGGAAAGCATTTGTTTCAAACCGCGTAAAACAAGTCACAGAGGCGGTACCATCAGCAAGTTGGAGGTATGTTCAATCGAAGGAGAACCCTGCCGACTGCGCCAGCCGAGGACTTACGGCTCCTCAGCTAAAGGAACACAGCCTTTGGTGGAACGGCCCCAGCTGGCTATCAACTTATCAGCCAGGAGAAGAGGAAAGTAAAAATATTTTTTCTACAGATCAAGAATTATGCCAAATCAAATCAGTATTATCTACACAAAGAGATGCAAAATTAATTATCATTAAACAAGTACAAACCGACGAATTTAGTGAAGAAATTGATATTTTAAAACAAGGTAAAAATATTTGCAGCAACAGTAAATTACACAATTTAAACCCTATGATTGACGAAAGAGGGATACTAAGATTAACAGGAAGATTAAGACACGCTAACATCGATCCAGAAATGAAACACCCTATCATTATCCCAAGCAAGACTCGTTTAGCTGACCTCATGATCGATGGAGCGCATAAACTCACATTCCATGGTGGGCCCCGCCTGACCACGGCGTTTATGCGACAAAGGTATTGGATGATTGGCGGCATCAGGGCTGTCAAACAACGATTACGCCTATGTGTCCCATGTAGAAAGGAAAGCCCATCATTACAGCATCAACTAATGGGTGACTTGCCTTCAGCACGAACAGAACCTTCTAGAATATTCTATCACTGCGGCGTAGATTATACGGGTCATGTCTACATCAAAGCCAATCAGGGTCGTGGTATCAAGACCACGAAGGGCTACATCGCGGTGTTCGTGTGTATGGCCACCAAGGCGGTGCACCTCGAACTTGTTTCCAGTTTCACAACATCAGCTTTTCTCGCAGCATTACGTAGGATGGCAGCTAGAAGAGGCCTCCCACGTCATATGTACAGTGATCAAGGAAATAATTTTATAGGAGCAGACAGCCCCTTATTAACGTTATATGATACAGATAAGGATTTAAGAACAAGGTGGAATCATGTCCAAAAAATATTTAGTGACCTATGGAGCCGCTGGCGTAAAGAATATCTAACTCAGCTGACGATAAGAAGTAAATGGAGAAAGCCCCAAACCAATATTAAATTAAATGAAGTTGTCATCATCAAGGATGAGAATCTGCCGCCGGGGAAATGGAGTTTAGGCCGAGTAGTCGAGTTACACCCCGGAAGCGACGGCTATGTCAGGGTAGTGACATTAAAAACGAAAAATGGCTTAATGAAGCGGCCTGTTGTAAAATTGGCCATACTACCTGTCCATCAAGAAGAACAACGACAAGAAGTTAAGCAGAAAGAAAATAAATCAGAAAAACCAAAATCAGAAACAAAAAATACAAGAAAGTATAGCTTTGCCACGATTGTGACATCCTTATTATTTTTCTTTATGACGTTGCAGCCCACACACTGTTTTTATAATGTAACTCCTATTCAAGGAAATAACAGTATTTATTTCGATCGTATAAAAGATATGCAATTAATAAGAGATGATTGGCGATTAGTTGTATATTACGATACTCAACCTTATCGAGATGGTTATACGGCCCTTGACAAATACATACAATACTTAGACGGTTTATGTGTTATATTAAACAAGCAATCACACTGCGAAGGAGTCTTGTTACAGATACGTCATGAGGCCAGTGAACTGCAATATTACAACGATCTTTTAATTAATCATAATGTAAACAAACGCCGCCGTCGCCGTGGATTACTTAATGGTGTGGGAAATATAGCTAATACCCTTTTCGGTGTTTTGGACGATCGCTTCGCCGAAAAGTATGAGTTAGAGTGCTATTAGACTATCATATAAATATGATCATATATGTATGAGTCATTTTTATATGAAGAACATAGGACGGTCTAATAACTACATGTGATTCATATTGTCTTTGATCATAGTTATAGGATCCTATTTGACAGCGAGCGTACAAGTAGGATCATATTCGTAGCCCCAGTAGCGATTCTTTTCTCTATTCGCCTAACTTTAAAAAATGGCATCTTCAAGTGCAAGAATTTTGACTGGAATATTGAAATAACAAAAATATTAATTACTCTTTACGACGAATATGAGTGTTTATATAATAATCTTGTTCTGGATAACGAAATATGTTTTTACAAAACCCAAATACGTCTTTTATTTTTTGCTTTGTTCTTAACAGTTTTTTTCTTTTTTAATGCTATTAATAAAAATTGCACTCATAGCAACGGAAAACACAGCTAAATCGTTATCCATCTTGATTTATGACATTGTTTATATGATCATAGGTGGATCATAAGTGTAATATGTAAAAATGAAGGACAGCATCATTTAACTATGATCATAGAATTTGACAGATATGAAATCATATATAAATGATAAATATATGATAATGTAATAGCGGCCTTAGACATTCAATTAATCAGAGAAAATGAAAATCATGTGGCTTCCTTGTGGAAAAACCAGACATCGATCGTCGAAGCAGAGTTTAACATACTGAAATGTACAGAAGTTGTTATGGACCAACAACACAAACTAATTCACAGAAAGATCAGTTCTTTAGAAAATGCCGTAAATCAAGCAAAAACAGAACTTGAGAGCGCCTCTGTTCTCAATGATTTTCTTTCAACGGCCATGATAACTAATAATATCCTATTCAGCTTACGAAATATCCAGCAAACATTACTTGACGCAGTCACTAATGTTTATAACGGGCGATTTAATTTTCACCTAATACCGCCTGAACAGTTGCGACATGAGCTGGCTATTATATCAGATCAAGTACCTAAAGATTTGACGTTGCCTATCACGAAATTGGACCGTGTAATAGATATTTATAATTTATTGCAAGTCCGAGCAAGAGTGACACCCAGTTTCGTTATATTTGAAATCAAGATCCCCCTTATTGGCGTAGAAGTGTACGAAGTTTTAAAACTTATCCCGATACCTCGCCTCGCTGATAACAATAAGGAGATATCAGTTGTACCAGTATCAGAGTACGTCGCTGTTAACCTGAAACATGACGCCTATATGAAAATAACAAAAACAGATTTAAACTCATGTATACAGGGTACTAATTCTCAAATGACACTCTGTCACCTACAAACGCCTATTTATATAATCAAGGATGATCAAGATTTTTGTGACACATTTCCTTCTTCTCGGAAGTGCAAAACTATATCGGAAACCTGTAGTAACAGATGGGTCGAACTAAATAAAATAAACAAATATTTCTTTTTCTGTTGCGATAAATGTTCACTTAAACTGATATGCGCCGATCAAATTACACCGCTGCAAATAAACAATGCAGACTTTTTCAATATAGACCAAGGTTGTACGATCATAACTGCTCATGCCCTAGTTTATTCACATAGACAAAGTGGAAATCAGATCAAGTTGAGCTCAAACATACAGACACCAGAGATCTCACAGATAAATCATATTATTAATATCTCATTGCCTCGACCGGACAAAAAGATAACTTTGATACCTATAACCGTACCGTACAGCTCCAAGAGATAGAAAAGAATATCGAAATCATGAAAAAGGAGGAACCCTTAGCAAGCAGAATTTCGAGTCACGACGTGCATCATTACGTGGCGATGTATATTTTGTTCGCTGTCCTGGGTGTCGGCGCAGTGCTGTGGGCCGCGCGGCGCTGCAGCCAGAGCGTGCGGGGGCCGGCGCCGGCGGCGCCAGCGCCACCGCGGGAGGAGCCAGCCGTCGGGTTCACCACGACGACGCCTGCCCCTTCGACGAGCAGTGTTCAGTGTAGTGCAGTAAATGAGTCCGTAAATAAAAGTGATAAAAGTGTACGTATGTCGCTAAAGGGCAAAAGTGTTTTCGCTAAAAAGCCTACCGCGAGTGTATCAGTGCAGGACACGGGGTCGTCCCCAATAGTGTTTAGGCCGGAATTCCGCGCTCCGAATGAGTTTGTGGACCCGAATTAGATTTAATCATAGAATAAAATAAAAATGCCTATCATCTTGTTATTCATTATCATAATTTAACTATTGGGGTTTTCATTATTATTTAAGTTATGCCTACTTAAAATTATATCACCTTGTAATTCACGGGTTTTTTCATCCCCTCGCACTAATCTCATTCTTTCTCGCCCGGGAATATGTACGAGCTACCTCGTACATTGCCGACGCATCACTTCTTTAATGACCCAATTACTTTATATTAGCAATTAATTTCATACAATTCAGTTCGCAATTAGCAGTGTATCAAGTCACGCGTACTCATTCCATTTACCATTATTATATAATAATTTTATAGTTTTTGTTCTAAATATACAACAGTTTAATTCTATCAGTTTTATCATTTATTAGTTAGTTGTCCTATCAACTAACAACTATAATCGGTGGAAAAAAATTAAAAGAAGTGAGGGTTCCGACGGAAAGTTAAAAGATGTTGTTGTTGAAGTGCGGGTTCTGTAGGAATTAGTATACCTACGCTAATAAAAATTATGTTTGTGAACCGTATACTAGTCATAGTAGCGATTATGTCAATCACACAAAGATCAGAGTTTAAAGATAATAGATTGATGATTTAGCATTTTGTGCTAAGGAACCCTAAAATAACTGCAATGGCGCTCTTAGAAGTCGTAAAATGGAAACCTAATTTCTATTTTTCGGCTAAGAGCTGAGTGAATGTTTTGTAATGATAATTGAGTTGCTATTAATGGCGAATAATTTTTATCTAACTAATATTATTTGTGATTCATTATTTAAACGAAATCTTGCGGCCCATGAAAATATTAACTATAAATGTAAGGATAATAGACGAAAAAATTAATTCCGCATATGAAAGTAAGACTTATGAGCTAACTTTAAGCCTTACTTTTAAGATTACCTTTACTGTCATTATGGCTGTAAAATCGTAAGGTATAGCATAATATGGCAACATACATTTATTTTTATTTCCTTCCTTTACACGATCACAACACGCGCTAAATGATTTTCAGATAAAACGGTCTTTGAGTGCTGCTTGGTTGCATTCACACTATCAAAGTGTCGAGTAATTGCAACCGCACTGCTATATTACCACTAATAAGCCGAATTAAAGAGGTTCTACTGACTTAAGAGAAGCTGATGTGTTGAATAATGGCATACTGATGTCTGTTATAGTACTAGTAACACCCGAGTTGCGATTACTCTACATTCTTTCAACTGAAACGCAATTCAGACGATAATCTTACGATATTTACAGCATTTAAAGCAGAGAGAAGTGCGCCCAAATCGCGTTGAGAGAACGTTCACAGATCGTTTACTCAATATTTTGTAAATCCGCCTCACCACTGAAAGCTGAATTAGAAACGTGCTGCTGACTTTTTTACGACATAGATTGCTAGTTGGGCAGTCTCTTGTAGCTTTTATTGGTTCACGAAAACTGACATCGTCCAATCGGAGTTGAATTAAAACACGAAGACCAGCGACAATCAATGTATTTCGAAAGATGACTTATTTTTTCCCGAACTGACCCTAAATTTTCTTAAAACACAGTTTGCGCTGGCCATATTTTTATATGGAAAACGTAAAATTGTAGCCCCAAAAAATCATACAACAAGCTAAAGAGATTATCTGGTAGCTACAAACATTAAATGGGGAATGTCCGATAAAAATCAAATTGGCTGAATATTTTTTTATAGGTAGGAATAGGCTCCCTTAGTAATAGAAAAAAGTTTCAGAATTTTCGGTTCCGTAAAAAAATTAAAAAAAATTAAAGTCTCTTCGACTTCACAAATGTACAAAAGTAACAGCAGAATGGAGATTATACCTTTGCCACCACCTGCCACAACCACAACACGGTTTTAAAAAAAAGGAAAGTCAAAACTTTTTTTTCTTAATACTTGTTGTGGTTGTGGCAGGTGGTGGCAAAGGTATAATCTCCATTCTGCTGTTACTTTCGTACATTTATGATGTCGATGAGACTTTAATTATTTAAAAAAAATTATAACATATTTGCTCGTAAAGGGTCTCTTATTACACCAATTTCAATATCGTATTGTATCTCATTACGAACTTGTGCGGTAATGTAAAGTAAAACGCACGGTTTCCTTGATAAACCGTGCGTTTTACTTTACATTACCGCACGGTTTATCAAGATGCTTCGTCTAAAACGAACGATACTTTTTAAATCTTAGCAAAGAGTTTTTATGTCAGAAAAGAGGTCAACATTTTATGAATAAAATTAACTTTGGGAGAAAAAATATAATAAATTATTTAATTTAATTAATGTTGACAGTAAATTACAACCATTTATCTGTAACAAAAACACAAAAATATTAATTTACTTTATTAGTAATACTGGCTGTTTTTTATGCCTTTGCCTTAAAAAAGCGCTGATGCGCGCGCATTGCTAATTTTTTTTTGCTGTATTGTTTTTATTTGAAAATGTCGTCAAGTAGTGATGAATTTATTAATTCAACACCGCCAGAAGTCTCAGAGGCAGCGAAAAAGGCTACTCTAAGCCTCTTGCACGAAAAATTTACCGATAAGATACTTACAAGTGTATCAAAATGTAATCATATGGAAAACAAGCAAAGGTGCAAAATCCGAGTTTTATTTATTTCCTCGCAAATATGTTATAAAACGTCGTATGACATACGTGCGCTTTGATAATTACAGCCTCTGCTTTCTTGTAGCCCTCGCCTATGGCTCGGGCTAGCAATATCGCCTCGGCTGTAATTTTCAACTTACCGCACTTATATCATAATGTACTATTTTACGCAACCAAAAATTCTGAAACTTTTTTCTATTACTAAGGGAGCTTATTCCTACCTAAAAAATATTCAGCTAATTTGATTTTTTTCGGACATTCCCCATTGCGTAACAAACTTCACAGATGATTGTAAAAAAAAATCAGAATATCATCAAAAGCGCTTGTTGTGGGTCATATTTTTGGATGATGAAAAAACAACGAAAAACATTGTAGTAATGTTAATAAAAGAATTTTATGGGAGATCACCTTTTTATTTAAAGATGCAAACATAACACTTTATTAAGCAAAAGCAGCCATAGGACAAAAGGAAAAGGCGGCCGAGCGCAGGGTTGCAAAAATACAGAAGAAGTTATTTTCCATACTCACGTACCTACACACACACACGAAAAGAAAAAGACAGAGACAAGTGATTCCGCATAACGGAGCCTTAAAGTTCAAGCCACACAGCGGGCGTGGCGCGACGGGGCTCGACGGGGCGCGGCGTGACGGGACGGCCGGCGCGACGGTAGAGTTCACACTGCGGGCGTGATCAGATCACGCCTACGTTCCGCCCCGCTGCGCTTCCGATCTGTATTCACGCTCGGCGCGACGGCGGCGTGGCGCGACGGGACGCGACACCAGCAGGCTGATTATCTAATTTTCAATGAAATTATTTCAATCGAAGTTTTGTTGCTAACACAGTAAAATTTCTATCGATGAAATGCGATTACGCAAAAGTGATACAGTGAGATTTGTTGCATTGCTATCTTCTTTCTATCGATAAAACACTAACATGAAGTTAAGCTTCGTACAGACTGAGGCGAATTCGCTCGCGCCATGTGGGACGCGAATCGCTCGCTCGCGTAGCCTCCCACACTGAGGCGAGCGAATCGCGCGCGTCATTGGACGCATTCTGTCAGACAAATCTTTGAGTCATCGATCCCCATAGAGTAATTTTTAACCATGTAAACCATTGTAATCCAGCAGGGCTACCGCCTTGCTTAAAAAGCTTTCAAATTGCTAAAGTTTAGACGTCAGTGCACTGTCCGTCCTTGTCATCGTGTAATGATATGACAAGGACGGATAGAGTATAGCTATCGATTTCGCTTTGGCTATCGCTTTGAGATAGGCGGTCTGGCTGCCGGACGGAACGGGGACGGCAGCTAGACCGCCTATCTCAAAGCAATAGCCAAAGTAATAGCAATGCTCTATCCGTTCTTGTCATATCATAACACGATGACAAAGACGGACAGTGCACCGACGACGTCATAAGCACATGAGTAAAGAGAAGGACCAGAGACAAAGCTTCATACAACCGCGTGAATCAGTTGCACTACTACAAGCACGCACGCGGGGCATGTCTGCGACTGCGTGTCCACAGGCCGCTTGTCGCGTACGCGGAAAAACCGGAAAAAACCTGTTTTCACAACTGCAGCCAGTGGACAATCTCAAGGCATCATTTGTTTTATTAGTTGCAAGTTTGAATTTCACGTTCTTAAGAAGCTTTGTCTCTGGTTATTTTCTTTACTCATGTGTCATAATTAAGTCGCGACAGTTGACGTGATAGTAACGTGCTAGTATTGTGAAAACAACTTAATTAAATAAAACACTATTTATGCAACTAATTTTATATTTTCAATCTCAATTGATACAATTAATTTTTTTTCTAAACCGACTTTATTTCATTGAAAATAGACAACGATCTTTCAATCTAAATAAAGAAAATTGTTTTATTCTATTTATATCTGATTGTATAGTAAGCAAATGAACAGATAGTCAAAATTTTTTTTAATCAATGGAACATTGTAATTTATATCACTAATATTACGATGCTTCTGAAAAAAATGTTGAATCCCATTTATTTGAATCCAACCCTTATTTAGATAAAATTTAAAGTTTTAAATACCTCAGTTAGAATATTGCATTACGTTACGATACACATTACAATACATCACAGAACATTATTGAATATCAAAATGTCATTAGTGTTAAAATCGATGGCTGAATCGTAGTTCCATTTTTCACTAAGATGCTTTGCATCGCAACTACGGAGCGAACGGAGGTCGAAGTTTCAATGCATACGCAACGGGATCCGGATGGGACGGGGCAGGCACGGGGTGGTGACGTACCGCCGACCGACGGGGTATTTTCCGTCCCGTGCGTGCCACGTCCGGGCCCTGTCACTCCTGCCTCCGCTACGTACGCATGCTGCTATACATTTTGTATGAAACGATGTTTTTCCCGCCCCGTCCGGGGTTTTTCCAGTTACGTATACAAATATCTTAAGAAGTTGCAACGCTCTGACATTTGGAACGGGAAAGTAGTGTAAATCGAACGTCAAGCTCTAATGTTTGGAACGCGCCGTTAGATCTTTGCTTGCACTTGGAACGCAACCCTATCGCGCGATTCGCGCGCGATTCGCGGGCGATTCGCGTTTTTGCTGCAACTCGTGCGACTATTCGCGCCAATGTGAACACGTCCATACAAGTTAGCTGACGCAATCGGCGCGAGCGAATCTGGCGCGATTCGCTCGCCTCAGTCTGTACGAAGCTTTACTGCAAAACTCGGATAACCCGACTTATTTAAAAAGCCAGTGTTGCGGTGCAGCGTCATGTATAAACGAAACATTTTGATTTAGCAGTGTTATAATATTGTTTATGTTTTGAAATTGTATCTGTCAGTGTCAACTGTTGGGTGCATTCTGCCAGACAAATCTCTGAGTCATCGATCGTCATAGAGTAAAATTTAACCAACGAAAGCAATTTGCACCTATGTAATGTTCAATATTTTACTTTCCATGGTTAAAATGTATTGTATGTAACAATGGCGATCGATTGGATGACTCAGAGATATGTCTGAGATATAATACACCCACTGCTTCGACCGAAAAGAAGTGAAAAGTTTTTAGTTTATTTTTGTACTTATTTTATAAAACGTGCTGTGAAAGAAAGTAACACCCAATTGCACTAAACTTAAGAATCGCCTAAGTATTTTCTTAACTACAACTCGACCAAGATAACTAGGCGAATGACCGCTAATTTTGACACCGTTTTAATTTGGTCGTGTTGTAGTTAGGAACAGACTTAGGCGATTCTTAAGTTTAGTGCAATCGGGTGTATGTGTATTTTGTACAATTATGCCCTTTATCAACTCATCATTGACATCACGAAGAATTTTAACTTGTTTTGTAGATAATATGGCGCCAATTCGCAGTGGCACAATTAAACTGCTACAATACTACAATTTTCAAGTATTAAAAACTGGCACGATACTATGGAGCTCAGTGTGTTGTACTGTACCCCACGATTTCCGCGCCTGCTGGCGCGCATTGCTGCGTGCCGCTGGCGGTGCGTGCTCCCGCGCCTCGGTGCGGCCTCGGTGTGTTGAACCAAGCGGTTTTCTATACAAATTGATGTACTTGCATACAAAGTAAAACACGCGCGTGGGATCACCGCGACCGCGCGCGGTGCCAGTGTGAGAACTGAGAACCGTCTAACTCCTTCTTACGCCGTTCCTTCTCTGCCAAATTCCATAATATTGTGCCTGCCATTGTTGTACTGAAATTGTTTCGAGTTGTATTTTTTTTACATATTCTGAATATAAAAAACACTGAAAATCACGTTAGTATTTAATTCTGATACTTATATTTTAAAATTCAGATTACAGAAAAAAGAAAACTTGAAAATTGCACCTTTAGAAACAGCTTCTGGGTTGTTTCAATTGCAATGACAATTGTTGCCAATCCAAGCTGTCACTTTGAATGCAACAACCTTCCATAATCGGTGTTTCATACGAATAATTTCTATCGATAAGCCAAATTTCGGTTTCAATTTCAATAGCATTCTGTTAGCAACTGAAACTGTCAAATCGTACATCCATAATCGCAAAAGCAACTTGACAGCAACAATTTCATTAATTTCAAACGAGAATTGTTAGCAACAGCTTAAGATAATCTGCCCACAGGCCTCCTTCACTCGCTCAAGGTCGCGCGATAAGCACCTACCGCTAGCCGTTCGTTCGAACGAACAAGTGAGCAGAGGACTTGTACTATTATTTATTCTGTGGCAGAGGGCCGCCACACCATAGTAGAACCAAATAAGTAAGTCATCTTACTCATTATACGCACGAACGCGGTTTGTATGTGAGCGCGCCCGTACGTATGCGTCGTCGCACGCACACACTGACAAAATTTAAAGGTGATAAAGGTGCAACAGTCGTGGCTGCGCCGTACGTAATCCCGCCCGCGCACACGTACGTTTCACGCCGCTGCCTGCGCTGCCTCTCGTAATAATTTGAACGTGTACCTACCTACAGTACATATTCCAAAGATATTATTGCAAAAAACATTTGTAAAAATGAGGATATATTTTTCATTATCTTTAAATAATAAGGCATTTCGTACTTGTCGAAACAGACGAAATTTTTTTTATATCAATTGTGTAATTTTAAAAAACATCACAAATTCCTACAGAAAAAGGTACTTTTAATGGCTTTTAATGGCTATTATTCATATTCATATTCATATATATTTATTGCAAGTCACTCACATGTTTAACAATATGACATATTATTATATTGTAGGTACACAACATAAGTGACACCCTGTAAGGGCGTAGCAATGTTTTTTAAGTTTTACATTAAGAAACTTATTATTATTGTTCAACTTAAATATTTTATTTTAACAACCTATAATTTAAAATTCACATTTTAAAACTATATGTAACACTTCAGTAAAATTTATAACATTAAAAAAATATAGGTACACTAAAATATAGGGATTACAAAATAATGTCAACATAAAACTTTCACCTTGACTTCGCTTACATATTTTTTTCTTCAAAAAATTCGGACATACTATAGTAACATTTATTTATAAGATATTCTTTCAGCTTCTTTTCAAAATTAATATTTTTTTCTAATGTTTTAATGTTGTTGGGAATATGATTGTGTATTTTAATTAACATAGAGTGCGGAGAGTCTGAAATTAGTTTTAAATTTGAGAACGGTAGTTTAAGTTTATTTTGATATCGGTTATTTCGTCGTAATAATGTAAGTGGCGTGTATAATTCTGGGTGTTTCCAAACGAATTTTTTTGAGGTTATGGAAAGTATTCAAATTCCGAATTTAAAGATTATTATTTTGATAAGTGTAAGTAAATGAAAAAGTAAAAACAGTTAATAGTGTAAAAAATAAAATTTCATAATCATTTTATTTTATTTGAATAAATACATTATTTAATAAAGCCACGTTTTAATTAATCCTATTTCGACCGTAAGTTTCCAAAGCACATAACATGACGTAGGCAATGAAAACATTGTAGTCAATTCCTGAAAACAATTAAGTTAATGTCAACTGTAATTTGACAGATAGATGTGATACATTGCTACTTTTCTTTAGTAAGTTTTATTGGTGTCAAAACGAAAGTGCCAATACATCTGTCAAATAACAATTAACATTAACTTCATTATTTTCGTCGATAGATGCGCTGGTATACGTACAAAAAAATATTAAAAATACTGTATTATAGATCCCTGATGCTTACCCTACAAGGAAAAAATATTTTGTATAGAGATTGACTATGCATTTTTGACGACTGAATAAACTAGCGATGTGACAGCCCTACGTGTTTAAGCGGTATCGCTCGCTCGAGGCTCGAGTTGGCCTACTTATTTGGTTCTACTATGGCCACACGCCCGCCTGTGTAGTCGCGCGGCATTTTACTGCCTGCGTAGGTATTGTCTCTTTATAACAGTAACAATGTCGAATCGACATTACTGTGCCGTGTACGGATGCCAAAATCAAAAAACAAATAAACAGTTGTCGTTTTTCACATTATGATATATGCTACACAGTTCATTTACACGAATACAACCCTATCGTTGCGTCATCAGAAAAGGTAAGAGCACGCGAAAGAAAGAGAGGCAACTACTAGGAGCACTTCGCGATCTGAATTGCACTTTATTGTGTTGGACCAAAAGTCACTTTTTATTTAAATGACTTTGCGGAGTGATGCTTCTGTACTTGTACTATTAATTATTTTGTGGCGACACGTCGCTCGTAGTGATGGGCAGTGGATAAATATCCTAAAGGTAAAAAACTCGGATATTTATCAAAAATAGATAAATATCCGTTTTTAGCCATTTTTAGCGGATTTTTATCCAAAAATGCCGGATAAATATATTCAGGCCTGAATATACACAATAGATTTGCTTCTTGTTAACTACATTTTTGACGAAAACAGTATTTTGTGCTCGAAACAATGTTTTCTTAATTTTATTATCTGTATAGCGTTGTACGTAGTGATGGGCAGTGGATAAAAACTCAAAAGGTAAAAAACTCGGATATTTACCATAAATGGCGGATAAATATATTAAGACCTGTTTCTATACACTAGTTTTGGTCCCACGTGAGGCCCCGCCCCCGCTACTAACCCAACCACGATGACAACTGTACCTGGCAACATATAACAAGCGCACATTGAGGACTGGTCCCTAGGCTAAATGGTGTCGTTTCATCGCCCACAAGTCCCTTGTCAACGACGTGATTACCATCGCAATTGTGTTGACCAGGGTATGCTGGCCGACTTATGGAGAGGGAGAACCTATTTACGATGAACTGTTTTTTCAGGAAGAGATTAATACCAACGCATAATCCAAGATAGCGGCCAGCTTTTTTGTTTTTGGGCCGATTTCGATGAAACTTTGTTTAGGGCACAATTTTTAAAAGAAAACAGCAGAGCAATATTGAAAATGTGAAAATTCAAGATGGCGGTCATCTTTTTTGTTTATGGGCCCACTTCGATGAAACTCTGTTTTTTGTACTATTTTCACAAGAAAACAGCGCAACGCAATGTTAAAAATGATAAAAATGCAAGATGGCGGCAAACTTTTTTGTTTGTGGGCTGATTTCGATGATACTCGGTTTATGTACTATTTTGACAAGAAAACAGCAACGCAATGTTAAAAATATGAAAAATCAAAGATGGCAGCCAACTTTCTTGTTTTTGGGCCGATTTCGATGAAACTCGGTTTTTTGTACTATTTTGACAAGAAAACAGCAAAGTTATATAAAAAATGACAAAAATCTAAGATGGCGGCCAAACTTTTTGTTTGTGAGCCGATTTCGATGAAACTCGGTTTTTGGTATTATTTAGACAAGAAAACAGCTACGCAATGTTATAATTATGAAAAATCAACGAGTGCGGCCAACTTTTTTTTGGGCCGATTTCGATGAAACTTTGTTTGCGGCACTATTTTTAAAAGAAAACAGCAACGCAATATTAAAAATCTTAAAATCTAACATGGCGATTGGCGGCCAACCTTTTTGTTTGTGAGCGGATTTCGATGAAACTCGGTTTTTAGTACTATTTTGACAAGAAAACAGCAAAGCAATATTAAAAATGTCAAAAATCTAAGATGGCGGCCAAACTTTTTGTTTGTGAGCCGATTTCGATGAAACTCGGTTTTTGGTACTATTTAGACAAGAAAACAGCAACGCAATGTTATAAATATGAAAAATCAACGATGGCGGCCAACTTTTTTTTGGGCCGATTTCGATGAAACTTTGTTTGGGGCACTATTTTTAAAAGAAAACAGCAACGCAATATTAATAATGTCAAAATCTAACATGGCGGCCAACCTTTTTGTTTGTGAGCGGATTTCGATGAAACTCGGTTTTTGGTACTGTTTTGACAAGAAAACAGCAACGCAATGTTAGAAATATGAAAAATCAAAGATGGCGGCCATCTTTTTTGTTTGTGGGTTCATTTCGATGAAACTCAGTTTTTTGTACTATTTTGACAAGAAAACAGCGCAACGCAATGTTAAAAATGATAAAAATGCAAGATGGCGGCAAACTTTTTTGTTTGTGGGCTGATTTCGATTAAACTCGGTTTTATGTACTATTATGACAATAAAACAGCAACGCAACGTTAAAAATATGAAAAATCAAAGATGGCGGCCAACTTTCTTGTTTTTGGGGCGATTTCGATGAAACTCAATTTTTTGTACTATTTTGACAAGAAAACAGCAACGCAATATTAAAAATGACAAAAATTTAGGAGGGCGGCCAACCTTTTTGTTTGTGAGCCGATTTCGATGAAACTCGTTTTTTTGTACTATTTTGACAAGAAAACAGCAACGCAATGGTTAAAATTAGAAAAAGCCAACATGGCACCCAATTTCTTATTTGTATGTCGATTTAGATGAAACACGGTTTTGGTACTATTTTAACAATAAAACAGCAACGCAATGTTAAAAATATAAAAAAATCCACGACGGCACCTAACTTTTTTGTTTGTGAGCCGATTTCGATGAAACTCGGTTTTTGGTACTATTTTCACAAAAAAACGGCAACGCAATGTTAAAAACATAAAAATGTGAAATGGCGGCCAACTTTTTGGTTTGTAAGCCGTTTTCGATGAATCATCGAAATCAGCCTACATACAACAAAGTTGGCCACTATCTTGGTTGGATTTTAACATTATTAACATTGCGTTGTTGTTTTCTTGTCAAAATAGTATCAAAAACCAAGTTTCATCAAAATCGGCCCACAAACAAAAATGTTAGCCGCAATCTTAGATTTTTGATATTTTTAATATTGCATTGCTGTTTTCTTTTGAAAATAGTGTCCCAAACCGATTTTCATCGAAATCAGCTCGAAAACAAAAAAATTGGCCTCCATCTTGGATTTTTCATATTTTTAACATTGCGTTGCTGTTTTCTTGTCAAAATAGTACAAAAATGGAGTTTCGTCGAAATCAGCCCACAAACAAAAAAGTTTGCCGCCATCTTGGATTTTTGACATTTTTAATATTGCGTTGCTGTTTTCTTTTAAAAATAGTGCCCCAAACAAAGTTTCATCGAAATCGGCCCAAAAAAAAGTTGGCCGCCATCGTTGATTTTTCATATTTTTAACATTGCGTTGCTGTTTTCTTGTCAAAATAGTACAAAAATGGAGTTTCGTCGAAATCAGCCCACAAACAAAAAAGTTTGCCGCCATCTTGGATTTTTGACATTTTTAATATTGCGTTGCTGTTTTCTTTTAAAAATAGTGCTCCAAACAAAGTTTCATCGAAATCGGCCCAAAAAAAAGTTGGCCGCCATCGTTGATTTTTCATATTTTTAACATTGCGTTGCTGTTTTCTTGTCAAAATAGTACAAAAATCGAGTTTCGTCGAAATCAGCCCACAAACAAAAAAGTTTGCCGCCATCTTGGATTTTTGACATTTTTAATATTGCGTTGCTGTTTTCTTTTAAAAACAGTGCCCCAAACAAAGTTTCATCGAAATCGGCCCAAAAAAAAGTTAGCCGCCATCGTTGATTTTTCATATTTTTAACATTACGTTGCTGTTTTCTTGTCAAAATAGTACAAAAATTGAGTTTCATCGAAATCAGCCCACAAACAAAACAGTTTGCCGCCATCTTGCATTTTTAACATTGCGTTGCTGTTTTCTTGTCAAAATAGTGCCAAAAACCGAGTTTCATCGAAATGAGCCCAAAAACAAAAAAGATGACCGCCATCTTGGATTTTTGACATTTTTAACATTGCGTTGCTGTTTTCTTTTAAAAATAGTGCCCCAAATAGGGCTTGCAATTCGAATATTCGAATATTCGAATTATTCGAATATTCGCCTTATTTTGCTATTCGAATACTCAAGTCGGTGATATTCGAATATTTTCCACTTTTTTGGATTTAGGCAAAAGTCATGCATTAAATACCCGAATAGCTTTTGTGAGCATAGAATAAAGCTATTGTTAACGTTCACTTTCTCGTTTATTTATTTGTTTACCTATGTTGTTTGTTTTTCCACAAATTGTAAACGATTTTAATCTAGCTTCCCAATGAGTCAAAGTCTTGAAACTTAAAACAAAGGTCAGAACAGGAAGACAATGACATCTTATAGTGTCTTTTGCACTCGTTAGATTCGTCTTGACAAGTACAAGTGCGTGATTGTCTCAAATAAATATTTTTCTTTCTTTTGTTCATTTAATTCCTTTTTGGCTTTAGTTACATTCTCTTTGGCTTTAGTGATCAGCTAGTCTTGCGACACGTAGGCCTTTTTCAGCTGTTTCTATTGTGTTCTATCTCTTGCTTTTCACGATCAAAGTGTTCCTACAGTTTTCATAATATCATCTGCCCATCTTTTGGTTTGTCGTCCTCTTTTCCTTTGTCTGTCCCATGGTTGCCACTCTGTAATAATTTTGGTACATTTTCCCTTGCTTTCTCTAGCCATTTAACCCGTTCATTGCCATTTTAAGTCTTATTTTCCTTATTATGTATTTTCTTTCATTTTTTTCTTCTTCTTATTTCCTCTGATTTTTGACGGTCTTTCAGCGTATCACCTATTAAGCTTCTTTTCATTTTCTTTGGCATATTCTTAGCTTTAAATAGTGCTTTTGAGTCAGGGCCTATGTTTGACACTCTGTACTAAAACCATAAAATGTCATGGAGTTTTGGCCCGTTTAATTCGTCTTGACTAGTACTCTGTTGGGAAATATTGTACAGGGTCTGATGATGGAACCGGAAGAAAACTACAGGAGCTCTGTAATGAAACCATACAAATCAATCGAATTTGGGCTCGTTTGATTCGTCTTGGCAATAACTGTGTTTAGAAATAGTATCCATGATATAATGATGAAGCCAGAAGAAAATCACGGAAACTCTGTAATAAAACACTACAAATCCGTCGAGTTTAGGCTCGTTTGATTCGTCTCGACAAGTACACTGTTGGGACATAGTGTCCAGGGTCTGATTATGAAGCCGAAAGAAAACCACAAAACTATGTAATAAAACCATGCAACTCCATTTAGTTTGGGCCCGCTTGATTCGTCTTGACTAGTACTCTGTTGGGAAATAGTGTCCAAGATCTGATAATGGAGCCGGAAGAAAACCAAAGGAACTCTGTAATGAAACCATACAAATCCATCGAGTTTGGGCTCGTTTGATTCGTCTTGGCAATAACTTTGTTGAGAAATAGTGTCCAAGATCTGATGATGGAGCCTGATGAAAATCACTCGAACTCTGTAATAAAACCATATATATCCATCGAGGGCTCGTTTGATTCGTCTCGACAAGTACTCTGTTGGGAAAATAGTATCCAGTGTCTGATAATAAAGCCGGAAGAAATTCACGAAAAATATGTAATAAAACCATGCAGCTCCATTTATTTTGGGCTCGTTTAATTTGTCTTGACTAATAGTACTTTGACGGAAGATGATTTCCAGGGTCTGGTGATTGAGTCGGAAGAAGGCTACAGGAACTCTCTAATAAAATCATACAACTCCATAGAGTTTGGGCTCGTTTGATTTGTCTTGACAAGTAATCTGTTGGGAAATAGTATCCAAGATCTGGTGATGAAGCCGAAAGAAGGGTACAGGATCTCTATAATAATACCATACAACCCCATCAAGTTTGAGCTCGTTTGATTCGTATTGACATCTATTCTGATGGGAGAAAGTACTAGACCCTGGTCTGATAATGAAGCCGGAAAAAAAACCCGAGAAAAACACAGATACAAGACTAAAAAACAAAAAATAAACATTTACTGACAATCAAGCCAAAAAACATACGTTTTAAAAATGAACCAAAAAAGTATCAAAATTGAACTCAAAACATGCCCTTAAAATTAACTAAAAAAACGGACTAATAATTATAAAATATTTTAACTCTACAAAGAAGTTTTTAAACTAAAAACGTGGGGCGAAGGCAAAAAAAAGTCAATTGAGGATAATTTTTACACAATGCGTCCCATCCCATTAAACAAAGCATTTAACTTTGGTTTAACGTGCAAAAATAAGCAATATTAATTAATTACGACCATCTGTCTTATTTTACAGAATTATTCGAATAATATTCGAATATATTCGAATACCTCCTTAAAAATTTTCGAATATTCGAATATTGGATTTCATCGAATATTTGCAAGCCCTAGCCCCAAACAAAGTTTCATCAAAGTCGGCCCACAAACTAAAAAGTTGGCCGCCATCTTAGATTTTTGATATTTTTAATATTGCATTGCTGTTTTCTTTTAAAAATGGTGTCCCAAACCAATTTTCATCTAAATCGGCCCAAATACAAAAAAATTGGCCGCTATCTTGGATTTTTCATATTTTTAACATTGCGTTGCTGTTTTCTTGTCAAAATAGTACAAAAAAAAAGAGTTTCATCGAAATCGGCCCACAAACAAAAAAGTTAGCCGCTATCTTGGACTCTTGCACACTAAACATTGCGTTGCTGTTTTCTTGTCAAAATAGTACCAAAAACCAAGTTTCATCGAAATCGGCCCATAAACAAAAAAGTCGGCCGCCATCGTACATTTTCGAGATTTTTAATATTGCTTTACTGTTTTTTTTTTAATAGTGCCCAAACCGAGTTTCATCGAATTTGGCCCAATAACAAAATAGTTGGCTGCCATCATGGTATTTTTTTACAATATTAACTGGTTTCCGAACCCTGCGTGTCAAGTAAATTTTGTGACAACCCTTCCGTTTTTGCGTAAAACTACGTGCTACGTACGTTGGGGGCTGGGGGTGCTAGAGTCATCGAACGAATTCATTCATAATTCTGAAGTAGTTTGAGAATTCTCAGGATGTAGTTTTCATTCTTCTATTGCATTTTTTGGATTTCTTAATTATAATGCACTTCAATAGCACTTATATTGTTTAAAATTATTAACTACCTTTATTTTAATTTCAAAATTTACGTGACATATCAAGAAAAGGGTTTTAAAATAAATATTTTATTAGGACGGATAAATATCCGTCCTTTTGGATAAAAACTCGGCTAAAAACGGATCTTTATTGAGTTTTTATCCATTTTGAGTTTTTATCCGGTCAAAAACCCATCACTAGTCGCTCGCGCCACGCCCGCCTGTGTGACGTCGTCCATAGTGTATAAGGTCCTTCTGAAATAGTGCACAAAATTTTAAGGGGTCAATGTACTCATGCATACAAACAACTTTTACTGTGGGTCCAACATTGAAATCGCAAAAAAAATATCAGCTGTTCCATACATTTTGATCTATTCGATTTTAAATTTTCTATGGAACAGCTGATTTTTTTTTAGCGAATTCAATATTGGTCCCATAGTAAAAGTTGTTTGTATGCATGAGTACATTGACCCCTTAAAATTTTGTGCACTATTTCAGAAGGACCTTATACAACGTGTAACAGAAAGGGGGTATTAACCCGAAAGGAGGTCAATGTACTCGTGAAATTGAATACATTCCAGCAGAAAAAAAAATTCAAATAAAATAAAAAAAATTGAACTCTCCATACAAAATGTTGGCGGCAAATTCAAATTTTCTATGGAGAGACTATTTTTTTTTTCGATTTTAAATTTTTTTTATCGTGGAAGGTGTTCAGATTCACGAGTACATTGACCTCCTTTCGGGTTGATACCCCCTTTTTGTTACACGTTGTATATATGGTACATTACAACTGCTCAGCGTCGCGTCGCCGTCCCGTCCCGTCACGCCACGCCCGCTGTGTGGCTTGACTGGCTTGGCCTTAAGGCAGTTTGCATTATATATTCTTTTAATATTTTCTAGATTTACATACGACCAGCGCTTCAAATTCGTCATGGGACACCCGTTCCTCAAAAACGGTCTTAAAGCGTTCTACACGGGACCCAAAACTCCAACCTTAGGCATCTTCGCCACTGACAGCATAGCAAGAAAATCCTACAAAGCGTTCCCATTCGCCATGGACGACTCTGCGTGGAAGCACGGCAACTACAGGCACGTGATCCTCGAAGGAGGTCACGACATCCATCTGCAGAAACCAGAGGGAGTCGCAATGCATATCACCGAGTTTTTCAGAAACAATTCTGAAAGAACTGAAATGCCGTATAAGGTAAATAATGTTGAAAGAAGCGAAATGAGGGTTTAGTTCGGACATTAAAGGAAAATTGTTAAAATTATAGTCAACATTAAACTAAAGCTCCAAATACGTCTATTGCATGCAAATGCATGCAAAATTCGATGCATGCATTGGATTCACTGTAAAATAACGTCATATTATAGATAGCGTATTATTAGAATATTATAATAATATTAAAATAGTAGAGAATAATATTTTACAATAAGCGCAATAATTATCATCATAAATAATTTGAGTCCCACTAAAATGAGGCACCTAATTTGAGCCTCTCAAATAAGTGGGACTCAAATTTTGAGCATCGTTTCAGTATTAGGGGGTTAAGTAAGAACAGCCGAATCAACCCCTACTTATTTACTACGATTAAGTAATTTAAGTCTGTTTATCTTTACTTGTCCTATTTGATAAACAATCTTCACCCAACCATAACCCAACCAAAGATTTAAAATCATTGCATCCAAGTTGGATGCAATGATTTCTTAGCCATTTCTGGGGGCGGTAATAGGAAAACATGGTTTGCGCGGGCCATATTTTTATATAGAAAACGTAAACTTGTAGCCACCAAAAAAATCATACGACAAGCTAAAGAGTTTCTCTAGTCTCTACAAACATTAAATTGTGTATAAACCTTACAGATTTTTGTAAAAAAAAAATATCAAAAAATCACAAAAAAAGCACTCGCGTAGGGCCAAATCTTTGGCGTAAATAATAGCGGAAACGTATTGAATTCTACATCAAAATACACTTTAAGGTACTGTGCAGTAGCTACAATGAATTTTTTCCCTTTGATTTACTTTAATTTTGTGTAAAATAATGGTTAAACTCTTCAATTTTTTCGGCCGAAATCCCCATACAAATTTGTATAGCGCTGCTTTGCAATTATATTAGCCGCGGTCACGCGGGTCACGCGCTCCGGAGCTAGTGATTATTTCCTCTATGTACACAATTATCGTACACATTGTGCACAGTGTTTCGATTCACGATTTGATTGATAAAAAATTTATAGTAGTAAGTATGAAAGTTATAGATTATACTTCGTATTTACTGTGTAAATTATTATTATGAATATTTACCGATATCTTTTATTATTTATATTATCAGTTATTACTAGACTGGGTCTAGTCCAGGGTCTGATGATAAAGTCGGAAGAAGGCCGTAGGAACTCAGAATCGTCTTGACGATAACTCGGTTGAGAAGTAGTTTCCAGGGCCTGATGATGGAGCCGGAAGAAGACCACAGGAAGTCTATGATAAAACCATGCTACCCCATCGAGTTTGGACTCGTAAGAATCGTCTTGACGAGTACTCTGTTGGGAAGTAGTTTCCAGGGCCTGATGATGGAGCCGGAAGAACGTCACAGGAATCTATGATAAAATCAAGCTACCCATCGAGTTTGCGCTCGTTTGATTCGTCTTGACGAGTACTTTGTCGGGAAGTAGTTTCCAGGGCCTGATGATGGAGCCGGAAGAAGGCCACAGGAAGTCTATGATAAAACCATACTACCCCATCGAGGATGTATGGGCTGAAACTCGGTTTTTGGTAATATTTTGACAAGAAAACAGCAACGCAATGTTAAAAATATAAAAAAATTCAAGATGGCGGCCAACTTTTTTGTTTTTGGGCCGATTTTGATGAAACTCGGTTTAAGGTGTTATTCTGACAAGAAAACAGCAACGCAATAATAAAAATATAGAAAAATCCAAGATGGCGGCCAACTTTTTTTGTTTTTGGGCTGATTTCGATGAAACTCGGTTTTAGGCGTTATTATGACAAGACAACAGCAACGCAATAATAAAAATATAAAAAAATCCAAGACTGTGGCCAACTTTTTTGTTTTTGGGCCGATTTTGATGAAACTCGGTTTAAGGTGTTATTCTGACATGAAAACAGCAACGCAATAATAAAAATATAAAAAAATCCAAGATGGCGGCCAACTTTTTGGTTTTGGGCCGATTTTGATGAAACACGGTTTAAGGTGTTATTCTGACAAGAAAACAGCAACGCAATAAGAAAACTATAGAAAAATCCAAGATGGCGGCCAACTTTTTCGTTTTTGGGCCGATTTCGATGAAACTCGGTTTTAGGTGTTATTCTGACAAGAAAACAGCAACGCAATAATAAAAATATAAAAAATCCAAGATGGCGGCCAACTTTTTTTGCTCGGGCCGATTTCGATTAATCTCGGTTTTTGGTACTATTTTGACAAGAAAACAGCAACGCAATAATTAATATATACAAAACCAAGATGGCACCCAACTTTTTGGTTTTTGGCCGATTTTGATGAAACTCGGTTTTAGGTGTTATTCTGACAAGAAAACAGCAACGCAATAATAAATATATAAAAAAATCCAAAATGGCGGCCAACTTTTTTGGTTTTGGGCCGATTTCGATGAAAATCGGTTATTGGTACTATTCTTACAAGAAAACAGCAACGCAATAATAAAAATATAAAAAATCCAAGATGGCGGCCAACTTTTTTGGGCCGATTTCTACAGTTCGAAATTGGGGTTCTATTGTGGCTCTTGCCTAACCTAACCGTGTGCTACTCTAATATTAAATAACGACACCCCTTTCTAAATATAAAATTAAATAAGTAAATCTTTATTTAAAATCTTAGTGTCGTCTTTAATAATTTGTTTATATTGACTTTATGTAAAACGTCTCTTTGTTTCTTGGTCTGAGAACATTTCCTCTCTGATTTTTACCCGACTGCAAGAGGGTTATGTTTTTCGCGCGTATCTTGTATGTTTGTATGTAATATTCTTTATTACCTCATATCTTTTAAACGGCTAAACGGATTTCCATGATTAACATTTCGTTAGATTTGTCTTGCCAACCCAAGGTTCTTAAGAAAGTGGCGTTATAAAAAACCATAATGGCGGCTGCACGGTGCTATTATACGTAGTGGAAAAAAAATTTTTTTTTTAGAATACTGCAATATGGGTGTCAAATTAAAGGTCTCATTAAAAGGATTTCAAAAAGGTATATCATGATTGTAATAAATAATAACTAAAAAGAAATAAATAAAAAAATAAATTTAAAAAATCAAAAACCCTCCTGCATAAAAGTCAAGTCAACTGAAAAGATGGAAACAAGATTAAATATTAAAGGCAACATTATAACATGCAGTCGGAGGCATATAACTCAAATCATTCATAATGTCACTTTCTTTATGCATGCCTCCGACTGCATGTTATAATGTTGCCTTTAATATTTAATCTTGTTTCCATCTTTTCAGTTGACTTGACTTTTTATGCAGGAGGGTTTTTTTTATTAGTATAAATTCTATTGTGGCTCTTGCCTAACCTAACCGTGTGCAACTCTAATATTAAATAACGACACCCCTTTCTAAATATAAAATTAAATAAGTAAATCTTTATTTAAAATCTAATTGTCGTATTTCTGTTTGCTTCCATAAACCCTAACAATTCTGACAAGAAAACAGCAACGCAATAATAAAAATATAAAAAAATCCAAGATGGCAGCCAACTTTTTTGTTTTTGGGCCGATTTTGATGAAACTCGGTTTTTGGTACTGTTTTGACAAGAAAACAGCAACGCAATGTTAAAAAAAACAAAGTTGGCAGACATCTTGTCTTTTTGTCATTGTTTACATTGCGTTCCCGTTTTCTTGTCAAAATAGTGCCCCAAACTGAGTAATGAGTGCGCGATAATGTAGATGTCGCAACCAACTAGCTTAATCAGCCCATCAATTAGGGGCCTATTCTTTTCATTGAAAGGCGCCATTCAATAGTCGGCCGAAATAACATCCCGGCATTTAATTTAACGACTTGGTTCAATAACGTTTAATCACTTGCTTAGTTAAGTAATTGTAATTTAGTTCCATTTTCTATTACCAGGCACGCTGTAGGCGGTGCTGCTGTCAAATCTGTCAATATGGCGTCGACCAGCTGTGATATTTCTGGTGCTTTTAACAATTAAATTACGTTTACACGAAAATATAGTGTTTGGTGAGATAAATAGTGCTAATCAATGTTTGAAATAGAATATGACCAATAGCATCAATAATAAGCTACCTAGATTTGTTTGGTTGTTTCATTTTTTCAAAATTTATTGTTTGTTCCGTGACGTAAGGTCAACAATGTGATTGTCAAGTTTAAATATAAATGTGATTAATGTTTTATCTTTTTAACATCTCACCGTAAACCTTGGAGTTTAGACTTGGACATTAGAAAGAATCGGTTATCCTTACTAATATTATAAATGCGAAAGTCCGTTTGTTTGTTTATTTGTTTGCTACCCCTTCACGTCTTAACTACTAAACCGATCATCATGAAATTTTGCATACACGTTCTTAGAGGTAGAGAGAACGACCACTTTCTGATTCTCTTAAAAATACGTATTTTAAAAGCTGTACCTGCCAATATAAATAAAGGAGTTAAAACTATAATAAATTACGACAATGCAGTAGAGTATCTTAGACATATGAATTTAAGTTACTTACTATCTCTTACTGATCCTAATTTAATAACTCAAATATTAATAACAACTTTACAGCAAAGTCTAGCCTTAAATACCATTACGATTGCAATCCCAAGAAGAGAGCAGTTTATTAAACCATGGATGACGGTGGGTGTTCTACGTTGCATCAGAAACAGAAATATGATGCAAAGCAAATTGAGATTGGATCCAGAGAATCACACGCTTAAAATTACATACAAGAGATATCGCAATTTTTGTATTAAAATAATCAAAAAATTAAAACGTAACTATGATAGGACTCAACTAGAAAGAGCAATAAAAAACCCTAGAAAGCTATGGAACACAGTTAACAATATAACTCAACGTAAACCACCTAAATCTCGTAATCAAGAGCTTTTATATATTGCTAATTCCCCACAAGAGTCTTTAAACAAGGTAAATCAATATTTTGCTACTATTGGTAAAGAGTTGGCTGAAAATATTCCCACTTCCAAAACAAATATTTGTGAGGAAATTAACGTACCGCTGCACAGTGGAAAATAATGGTCTGTTTCAGATTAAAAATCGACAACATTTTGTTGTTACTTAAGATATAAACAACAAATTTTGCACAAAGCCAGAATAGTAAATGGCGCTTTTAATGACGTATAATATATTACTTTTTTTAGTTAGCGGTAGTTAATATAAGAAAAATAAAATAAAAATAAAAATCATAAAAAAATGAATTAAAATTATTCAAAACATGTCAAGATACCTTAAATTTATTATAAAATAACGATGAAAACATAAAATGCTTACATACTAACTTAGACATATTTTAAGTACTATATTAATAATAAAATTTTAGCCTTGTTTATATGGATTTATAGAATAGAAAATTTAAATACACTAATTTATTATTGGGTTTCTTCAGGTTCTGAAATTAGTTCTCAAGTTGTTTCACATTTCTATCATACGGTTTTCTAATGCTGCTGGTGATATATGGATCAGAGGTGTACTAGAGAGTATGAAGTAAATATGTACATCTTTTTGTAGATATTCGAGAATTTTTCCTAGCATGATAAAGCCGAATTTTTTTTTATAATCTTTGTTGCGAGATATTGCGCGTCTTCTGAAAGCTGGCCGATAGGAAAAACAGCAAAAGTTTAATGATATTTTCTCCATAAATAAGAATTTTATGAACAGAAGATAATACCAAACATAATTACTATATAGTAATTATGATTGGTATTATCTTCTGTTCATAAAGTTTTCAGATTCAAGCAGTTTTAAAACTGCTTGAATCTGTGTTATAGGTTTCTTCTATAGATAGAATAATTACCAAAACTTTTAGCATTTATCATCACACCATTCCCACCTGAGGAAAGTGCTTGAAGAATTGTATTGTAAGTAGTTTAATCAAATCAAATTTTCATCAACTACAGTAATTTAGCAAAGCAGCTTGCGTTGCCAAAAAATCTTCTGGCAGTCCACCATAATTGGTATTAATTACCCTTACTTGTTTTGATTTGTCGATGATCAACCCTAGCTCTTCACGGAAACTTTTGTGTGCCAAGGTCTTCTTTTCTTTTGCTTGAATCAGACGAATCTCCATAAGACACACAAGGTCTTCCGCGTTTTCCAGAGGTGGATGGTGTGCAGTTGGTTGTTGCGTCTTCTATGTTGGGCATCATTACGGAATATTCAGAATCTAGCTAATTTCTGTTTTTTTGGTTAAAAAATAATCCTTGATCCGTGACGCTACAGCCCAGCGTTTATTAAACGATGGAAGAATATGCCTTTGAATGTCAATAATGATGAAACACAAGTCATCTTCAGAAACGTGATACTTTTGTTTTTAAATTGTTGATAATGCCATGCTGTCCTTCCTTCATCGATGTAGTAAGTTAATAATTCACGTTTTGAACACTTTAAAAGTTGTCATTTTATCAAGTTTAGTATCTTCAGTATACCTAGGAATAACTTTCACTGTGATTATGTGAGTAAAAAAATGTTTTAGCTGTATAGATACTACTTAAAGAATTCGGGCAATGTGCATTTACTACACACTACCTTTACCGCAAAATAAGTGCTAAATTGGTAAAATTCCGTACTATTAATCAATAATTAATAAATAATTAAAATACTAGGTACCTCATTATTTTTTTCAGTGGTTATAATTGAAACCGCAATAAATAACAATTTTTCTCTTATCTCACTTTTGTCTCTTTTTGTCTGATTACTTCGAAGTTAGCACGAACTAGCAGCTAATTTTTTTAAGTATTTATATTGGATATTTAGTTAACAAATTAAGCCTAAATCTAAAGCGTGGGGAAGCGTGGGTGACTACCAAAAGTCTTGATGAACTTGAATGATATGCTTTTTTTCCTTGTTTAATTGTAAAATTAATGTATAATATCCTGAAGCATATAACAAGTAAAAATATACTGTTCTATATTCTTCATAGTATAAGGTTTTCAGAAAGGTATAACACTCAATAAGTATTTCTACAAAGTTTGAGAGAAAAATTACTTTGAAATTGAAAAATGTATGATATCGTTTTCCACATCCACAAAAACGCTAAGTATTAGGCTTTAAAAGATTATTTTTTTACTTAACAAAATAAAAAAAATGTGCAGTATAGTAAACATTGATTATCAAACTATTAAATAAAAACAAAATTGAATGTCTAAAGCAACATTAGTAAAAACCATTTTTAATCCGAAACAGACAATTATTTTCCACAGTGCGCTGGAATCATCGTTTGCGCTCTTTGATACGGATCCAGATGAAGTCAACAGCATTCTCTTATCAATGAAATCGGATAGCGCTTCTGGGTGGAACAAAATACCAACTCACTTCTTAAAACTAGTACGCAACGAAATTGTACCTATCTTAGTACACTTGACAAATCAATGTTTTGAGAAAGGAATTTTCCCCACACTATTGAAGCAAACGATTATCACTCCTGCACACAAAAGTGGTGAAAAGACTGATCCATCTAATTACAGGCCCATATCTGTTATATCTATTTTGGCTAAGATCCTGGAGAAGTTGATAAACATCCGGTTGGTTGAATTCTTTACTAAATATAATGTTATTTCTACATCCCTATCTGGCTTTCGCAAGAATTTGTCCACTGAGGATGCCGTTTTAGCCTTGACGTCACATATTGTTGAAAATGTAGATGCTGGCAATAAATGTTTGGCGGTATTCCTTGATCTAAAAAAAGCCTTTGATACGGTGTCCATACCAATTCTTGTGCGTAATCTTCAGGACATAGGCATAAGAGGTACCCCACTTAAACTACTTGAAAGCTATCTTACTGACCGTTGTTCGCGTGTTGGTGTAGGGTCAACATTGAGCTCTCAATGTAATGTCAATTATGGAGTACCACAAGGTAGTGTGCCTGGCCCTGCTTTGTTTCTCGTTTACATAAATAATCTTTGTAACATGCAATTGGAAGGAGGTCGCATTTATACGTACGCAGATGATACAGCCATTGTTTTTTCAGCTAAAGACTGGGAAAACCTAAAAATACGGGCTGAAACAGGACTGGCCAGAATTGCTTCCTGGATGAATTCTCATCTTTTATCGTTAAATGTACAAAAAAGCAATTACATCTGTTTTACTAAATATGATAATAGTCAGCCCTCACCTAACTTCAGGATAGCTGTCCATCAATGTGATAGGGACCACTAGGACTTGTTCATGTGCTGAGCTAAAAAGAGTGACTAATACTAAATATCTGGGTATTATACTCCATCAACGATTATCATGGCATAGTCACATTGAACTTATTATGAACAGGACTAGAAAGCTTATATGGACATTCAAAACGTGTTACTTTTGCGCCTAACTTATGTCTCTCTAGCACAATCAGTTTTAATGTATTGCTTATCTGTGTGGGGCGGGGCAATTAAAACTAGATTTCTCGATGTGGAGAGAGCTCAGAGAGCATTACTGAAGGTAATGTATTTTAAGCCACGCAAATTCTCAACAGAAGACTTCTATTCTTCTTCTGGAATATTATCGGTCAGAAAATTATACATACTAGTCACTGTATTGAGAAAACACAAGTCTCTTACGTACAAATGTAATCTGAATAACTCCAGAAGGAAACGAAACGTGGCGACTGCAAAGCAAGTAAAGTCAGTTTTTGCCAAAAGGCAATTTACAACGAGGGCTTCTGTCCTGTATAATGAGGTCAATAATGAGCTAAATGTGTACCCTTTGACATATAAAAAATGCAAAATAGCGCCGAGTGGCTAAAACTAAAAAGTTACGCAGAAATTGAATAACTAATCTGACTCAAATCGTATTAGTTACAACACACACACACACACACACACACACACACACACACACACACACACACACACATAGTTATATACCATATCCTTACTTCCTTACTAATATTATAAATACGAAAGTCCGTTTGTTTGTTTATTTGTTTGTTTGTTTGTTACGCCTTCACGTCCTAACTACTGAACCGATCATCATGAAATTTTGAATACACGTTGTCAGGGGTACAGAAAAGGACATAGGGTACCTTTCATCCAGAAAAAACATATAGTTCCCGAGGGATAGCGAAAAAACTCTCCACGCAGACGAAGTCGCGGGCGGCCGCTAGTTAAAATATATAAAAAAAACTTGCTTATCATGTAGTTTGTTGCAATTAATAATTTAAATAAATATAGGTTTATAAAATTATTTTTATAAACCTTAATTAAAATATTTAATAGGTTTATAAAATTATTTTTATAAACCTATATTAAACTACTTTTTAGTTAAATACAATAAAAAATGTACTCTGTATTTAAGAAAGCTCAGGTAATTTAGATAATGTTAATTTATAAATAAAAAGGCGGTTTTAACTATTCTATCTGTAATTATGTTAAGGAAGAGCGGGGCCACCTAACACAAGCAAAATATTTGCTTAAAAGGGAACCTCAAACAGATTATTGTTTTAGAATATGTTTTTACCGAAATAAATAATTTTGTATTTTTTGTATTTGTACATTCACCGAACACTATATTTTCGTGTAAACGTAATTTAATTGAAAAAGGCACCAGAAATATCACAGCTGGTCGACGCCATATTGACAGAAATGACAGCAGCACCGCCTACAGCGTGCCTGGTAATAGAAAATGGAACTAAATTACAATTACTTAACTAAGCAAGTGATTAAACGTTATCGAACCAAGTCATTTACCTAGCCGTTAAATTAAATGCCGGAATGTTATTTCGGCCAACTATTGAATGGCGCCTTTCAATGAAAAGAATAGGCCCCTAATTGATGGGCTGATTAAGCTAGTTGGTTGCGACATCTACATTATCGCGCACTCATTACTCAGTTTGGGGCACTATTTTAACAAGAAAACGGTAACGCAATGTAAACAATGACAAAAAGACAAGATGTCTGCCAACTTTGTTTTTTTTAACATTGCGTTGCTGTTTTCTTGTCAAAATAGTACCAAAAACCGAGTTTCATCAAAATCGGCCCAAAAACAAAAAAGTTGGCTGCCATCTTGGATTTTTTTATATTTTTATTATTGCGTTGCTGTTTTCTTGTCAGAATTGTTAGGGTTTATGGAAGCAAACAGAAATACGACAATTAGATTTTAAATAAAGATTTACTTATTTAATTTTATATTTAGAAAGGGGTGTCGTTATTTAATATTAGAGTTGCACACGGTTAGGTTAGGCAAGAGCCACAATAGAACTTATACTAATAAAAAAAACCCTCCTGCATAAAAAGTCAAGTCAACTGAAAAGATGGAAACAAGATTAAATATTAAAGGCAACATTATAACATGCAGTCGGAGGCATGCATAAAGAAAGTGACATTATGAATGATTTGAGTTATATGCCTCCGACTGCATGTTATAATGTTGCCTTTAATATTTAATCTTGTTTCCATCTTTTCAGTTGACTTGACTTTTTATGCAGGAGGGTTTTTGATTTTTTAAATTTATTTTTTTATTTATTTCTTTTTAGTTATTATTTATTACAATCATGATATACCTTTTTGAAATCCTTTTAATGAGACCTTTAATTTGACACCCATATTGCAGTATTCTAAAAAAAAAATTTTTTTTCCACTACGTATAATAGCACCGTGCAGCCGCCATTATGGTTTTTTATAACGCCACTTTCTTAAGAACCTTGGGTTGGCAAGACAAATCTAACGAAATGTTAATCATGGAAATCCGTTTAGCCGTTTAAAAGATATGAGGTAATAAAGAATATTACATACAAACATACAAGATACGCGCGAAAAACATAACCCTCTTGCAGTCGGGTAAAAATCAGAGAGGAAATGTTCTCAGACCAAGAAACAAAGAGACGTTTTACATAAAGTCAATATAAACAAATTGTGTGAAAGAAAGAAGTTAACCGTGTTAGAAAAGGACGTATTTATTTTGATATATTCCAAAAAGAATAATACCAAAAACTGAGTTTCATCGAAGGTGGCCCAAAAACAAAAAAGTTAGCCGCCATCTTGGTTTTTCTATATATATTTATTATTTCGTTGCTGTTTTCTTGTAAGAATAGTACCAAAAACCAAGTCTCATCGAAATCGGCCCAAAAACAAAAAAAAATTCCGCAATGTCGGTTTTTTATATATTTATTAGCTAGAGCTAAGAGCTAGAAGAAAAGATGTTCTTCCTATTTTAAGTACTAGGACCACTTTTGCTAAAAAGCAGTTTTATAGTCGTTCTGCTTATTTATACAATAAAATAAATAGAGTAATTAATATATATGATAAGTCACTACACGAATGTAAGAAAATGATTACAAACTTTCTAATGTCTTTAGATTATGATGAGACAGAGATGTTATTGAATCACTCGGAATAAATCACATAACAATCACATTTACATACACACAATACACACTCTCTCACACACACACACACACACACACACACACACACACACACACACACACACACACACGCACGCACACGCACGCACGCACGCACACACGCACACACACATTTTATTTTTTCTCTTTAATTTTATTTTAATTATTGTTAACTCTAGCTTCTAATATTTATAACTAAGTAGTTATGGAAGAGCGGAGTCACCTGACACAGGCATTTTTTGCTTAAAAGAGGGCTCCGGTCACTGTATATAAAATGTAAACAAATGTTATTGAAATAAATTATTTTTATTATTATTATTATTTTGTTGCTGTTTTCTTGTCAAAATAGTATCAAAAACCGAGTTTCATCAAATCGGCCCAAAAACAAAAAGTTGGCCGCCATCTTGGATTTTTTTATATATTTATTGTTGCGTTGCTGTTTTCTTGTCAAAATAGTACCAAATACCGAGATTAATCGAAATCGGCCCAAAAACAAAAAAAGTTGGCCGCCATCTTGGATTTTTTATATTTTTAATATTGCGTTGCTGTTTTCTTCTCAAAATAGTACAAAAAACCGAGTTTCATCGAAATCGGTCCAAAAACAAAAAAGTTGTCCGCCATCTTGGTTTTTTATATTTTTATTTTTGCGTTGCTGTTTTCTTGTCATTATACTTCAGATTCGTCCTCGATATTAGTATATTAACACATGTAGTACCGCTTGCATGTATCACCACTTAGCACGTTATTTTAAAGCAATAACCTAAAAAACCTAAAAAGAGAAGGTTTTTGACTTAAAATTGACAGATATTTTGACATTTCCGGTCCAAGTTCGCCCTGTCACTGCTACACGCCAACCACTTCATTCGCTTAATTTCGCTTTTCGTGCTTCGCCACGGACGCACGTATACAGTCTCAAAGTGAGACTTCTTTAGAATTATATTTTTACAGTTTAAATTAAATTATAGTTAAGCATTTACTTCGTGAAGAAAGAAAAAAGTTTTCAAGACGGAAGAGGACAAGAAGAAGAAGTCAAGACGGAGGAACAATTTTAAATGCCGTTTACTTGGTTAAACAGCATAATTGTCTGCTATTTATCTGATGCGAACTTACCATACTGGGTATTTTCTGTCAGTTTTTTATTTATCTGATGCGAACTTACCATACTGGGTACTTTCTGTCAGTTTATTTATTTGTCTGATGCGAATTTACCATACTGGGTACTTTCTGTCAAAGCATTGTGTTTAAGACACAATTAAATATCTATTGCACTCGAGATAGTCATACTGGACTATTTCACCGCATAGATACGTCAAACAACGCTACTGCAGCAACTCAAAGTGCCGTTGACGACGCGACAATGTAAAAAAGCAGACTACCCTCAAAGGTTGCCACGTTGTTGGAACCGCTGCCGAGCACCAATCGGGTGACTCCGTCGTCCGCTGAATCGCCACCATCCACCTTCCAGGCAGGCGGCCGCTGTGCTGGAGCTGCAAGAGCAGCCCTGACAACAGCGTTGCTCATCAGGTATGAATTTTGACATCATGATATCCTTGGTGTTGAGTTAATCTCAACGGTATTATAGTGTACCATCGGTACTATGATAAATTTATAGTTTACAAAACTGACAGAGTTAGCTATAAATGCTAAAACTTAATGGAACCAAATATTGAGTTATACAGCAAATAGCTGATACTTCACACACCTATTATGTGAAATAGCTTAGCTGCTGAAATAGCTAGCTACTGGCATGCTGATAGAAATTTCAACTAAAAATGGAATAACAGAATCCGTTACATTATTATATTATTTATACTATATATAGCTCGATTACCACTCACTGACTGACTCACTCATTGACATGATTGTTCTCCCAGAAGGAGATGGAAAAGGGTATAACAATGTTTGGGGAAAATGTTCAGTACTCCAATCGAACTGGGGAAAAATTATGACATTTGGGAAAAACAAGATGGCGGCTGTGGCGAAGTTTGTAACTTTTTTGTTTTCCAACCGATTTTGTTCAAACTTACAAGAGTGGTAGATTTTGACATTTAAAAATGAGAAAAATGAGAAAAAAACTAAAAAACAAAATGGCGGCCACACTGGGCAGTTTTGAAAAATTTGATTTTTGGACCCCAAACCGCGGGGCCACAGCTCTGAACTGTTGCTTGGTTTAAGAAAACAATCTTTACTATTTCACCACAATTACCCTTAAATTTTACTAATCGGAGAAACTTTTTAAAAATTCAAGATGGCGCCTGTTGTTGAGGCCATTTTGTTTGGGGTACGAATACACGCCATTTTTAAAGTCGATTTTCTTCCAGATGGCAACACTGGAACGTTTTGAGGTTTATAGAACGGCTGTAGGTCTAGATACAATGTATTGATTATTATAATATTTTACCCCATTTCGGGGTAACTTTTGAGATTTACCCCAAAATGCAAAAAAGTGAAATAACCACTTTTTGAAAATTTTGAGTATGAGGACTTGTGTATAGTCTGTATATAAATGACTTTTTGGTATTTTGGTTGACAACGTCTGGCAACCCTGAAACCTGTTGAGGAAAAAGGCATTTTCGAGATACCCTTTTTTCAAGTCCTATTGCGGCGGCTGGGTGCAAGTGAGAAAGAAAATCAAAACGTCATTGCACGCAGTATATGCTGCAAAATATAGGAAAAATATGAACTAAAGAAAAATCAAGATGGCGGACGCGGTGGCGGCCATTTTGTAAATTTTATACCTTTTTTAAATATTGTTAGGCTATTTTGTGGCAGTTTACGATGCTTGAGAAAGTTGACATGTATTGACGAATTATGCAACGTATTAAGGAGTGATGCCTTGTAAAAAAAAAATACCCAATTTCAGGGTACTTTTCGAGATTTACCCCAAAAATGTGAAATATAGAAATAGTGGCATTTTTAAATATTTTTTATCAAAAATCATTAGATTTTGCCAATATTAATGACATTTGACTATTTTTATATCGAAAAGATGGCAACACTGAAATTGAAAGTAGGTTGATTTTCCAAGAAACTTACATTTTTATTACAAAAAAGGAGCATTTGTAGATGTAAACAATGTACGGAAAAAGTATTCAAAATATAGAAAACTATTAGAAGAAAAAATTAAAAGTGGAAGTCCAGGTCAAGATCCTCATGACGGGGTACTGCCTGCTAAAACAGTACTACATAGGTAGATGGTGCTCAAACTAAAGTTGTAGCGGATTTTAAGCAGATCCTGAAGCGAGAAAAAAAAATCAAAATGGTGAAAAACAAAATGGCCGCCATACAAATTTACAGAAAACCTGCTGGCTGGTTACTTATATACCTCGATAATAACCACTCACTCACTGACTGATGGAAAAGAGTATAATGATGTTTGATGGAAATGTGCAAAATCTTAATCGAACTAGGTAAAAATTATGACATTTGGGAAAAACAAAATGGCAGCTGTGGCAAGGTTTGCAACTTTTTTGTTTTCCTACCGATTTTGCTCAAACCAAGCTTAAACTTACAAGAGTGGTAGTTTTGACATTTAAAATTAAAAAAAAAATATAGAAAAGACGATAAAAACGAAATGGAGGCCGCGCTGGAGAATTGTGAATACTTTAACACATTTTTTAATCCCGAACGGCGGGGCTACAGCTCTGAAGCGTTGTTTGGTTTGAGAAAAATATTTTTACTTTTTCACCACAATAAACCTCAATTTTTGACAAACTGGTTTTTGCAACTGCACTGTTGTAGTGGCCAAATAGCGGGAAAAATTTTTCCTTCAAAGACTATTATTTTCAATTAAACAATAATTATCTTAAAAACCATTAGATATGGCCAATACTAATGACATTTGACTATTTTTATATCGAACAGATGGCACTGGAATTGAAAGTACGTTTTATTTTCCAAGTACCGCCACATTGTTATTACCAAAAAGGAGCATTTGAAGAGGGGTACAATGTTTGAAAAAAGTATTCAGAATTTAGAAAACTATCAGAAAAACATATTAAAAGTGGAAAACCAGGTTAAGATACTCATGACGGGAAACTGTCCGCCAAAATGATACTACTCAAACGAAAGCTGTAGAGGACTCTAAAATATTCAAAATAGCGGAAAAACAACATGGCCGCCATACAAAATTACTGAAAACCATGAAGCCTTCCGCAGGAAAATAAACGCTAAAACGTTATACCCCTCTTGCTTAAAATAAAACAGATCGTTTCATCCCGCCTGCAATAATGTATCAATGAGCACCGCTTGCGGACTCGGAAGGGTGGCATAGAATCACCACCACCGAAGTCGTTTAAATCAGTTACATACAAACGACCGATCTCGCCCAATAAGATAGATTTGATGAACAACACGAAGAAAAAACCCAAGCAACAAGCTTAGTGCATTTTTGTGATGACACGGGCCATCAGATTACATACTGCCTGTGACAAGTTCAAAAGTGAAGACATTAACCAAATGTTCGATACCCCAATCAAACTGGGGAAAAATTATGACATTTGGGAAAAACAAGATGGCGGCTGTGGCGAAGTTTGTAACTTTTTTGTTTTCCAACCGATTTTGTTCAAACTTACAAGAGTGGTAGATTTTGACATTTAAAATTGAGAAGAATGAGAAAAAAAATAAAAAACAAAATGGCGGCCACGCTGGACAGTTTTGAAAAATTTGATTTTTGGACCCCAAACCGCGGGGCCACAACTCTGAAGTGTTGTTTGATTTAAGAAAAAAAAACTTTACTGTTTCACCAAAATTACCCTTAAAGCAGATCCTAAAGCGAGGAAAAAAATTCAAAATGGCGAAAAAGCAAAACTGCCGCCATACAAAATTACAGAAAACCCAGAGTTATATAGTTCGATTGAGTCTACCTTTTAAGGCAGAACTTTTTATGTCATAATTTTACTATGCATAACAACTATTGGCATAAACTTCATGTCGCAGAAAATCGTTTGGCATACACTCATTTATCATACACTTAAAACGCATAATTTTGTAAGCCAGAATCATCTTTTGGCATACATTTCATATCCATAATAATTAAATAGTAGAACCATCATATAGCAGAAAGTTCACAGTCAGAACCATCATATCGCAGACAGTTTATAGTCAGAATCATCTTTTGGCATACATACATTTAATAGAAAATTCATATCTAGAATAATTTTGTATTTCTTACTCGCATGTTTCATGCTGCATGCATCCTTATATGCAGACAAATAAATAGGCATGCAAGCAAGCATGCAGTATGCAAGCAAGCAAGCATGCAGCATGCAATCAAGCATGCAGTATGCAAGCAAGCAAGCATGCAATCAAGCATGCAGCATGCAAGCAAGTATGCAGCAAGCATGCAGCATGCAAGCAAGCATGCAGCATGCAATCAAGCATGCAGCATGCAAGCAAGCATGCAACATGCATGCAAGCATTGTGGAGCTCCGCTCGCTTCGCTCGCTCCGCTGCGAGTGGTCAAAACACTAACCTAACCTAACCTACTGGTAGGTGCAATTAGTTTTTCTTTATAGCGGGGGGCCTCAGGCCCCCCGACCCCCCCGAGCAGGGGGGCCAGCCCCCCTGCACCCCCCGGCAAGCATGCAAGCAGCATAAACAAGCATTCAAGCATGCATGCATGCAAGCAAGCAAGCATGCATGCGAGCAAGCAGCATGCATGTCGGTTTTGCAGCGATTCGTTCTGTTGTTGACTTTTGTAGCACAACAGGATTGTAGCACAAAAATTCAACATATTGACTTTTTAAGACAAATATTTAATTGAATTTAAGGTTAAATGCAATTTTTTTGAAATCACAATATGCATAATGACATTATTCTTAATGAAATTCTGCCATATTCGTAGTATACCATGTGCAAATTATGCCAAATAATTGTCGACTAAATAAACGTTATGCTAAACGAAATTCTGCGAATAAAAATTTTGCCAAAGGTATTTATGCCTAATGAAATTCTGCCATCTGAATAGTATGCCATTGTTAATTCGGACATGTAAACATTCTGCCAAACAATAATTATATTAAACAATTTTTATGCCTTAAAAATATTCGTTTAAAGAAGATTCTGCCAAGTGTGTTCTGCCAAATAAATTTCGGAGTATCAAGTTTCTGCCAGATAGAGGTAACCCAGTTCGATTACCACTCACATACTGACTGACTCACTCACTAATTGAATTAATTGTTCTCCCAGAAGGTGGTGAAAAAGGGTATAATGATATTTGGGGAAAATGTGCAAAACACCAATCGAACTGGGGAAAAATTTAATACCACTTACTCACTGACTGATAGACAAAATTGTTCTCCCTGAAGGAGGTGGAAAAAGTAAGAATGAAGTTTGGGGAAAATGTCCAAAACCCCAATCGAACTGGGGAAAAATTATGAAATTTGGGGAAAACAAGATGGCGGATGTGGTGAGATTTGTAACTTTTTTGTTTTCCAACCGATTTAAATGACGAAAAATGGAAAAAACACAAGAACAAAATGGCAGCCGCGCCGAAATTTTTTGAAAAAAAAAATATTTTTGGACCGCAAACTGCGGTGGCGTGGAAGAATATTGACTTAAAAATGGCATATTTTCGTACCTCAAATAAAATGGCCACTACAACAGGCGCCATCTTGATTTTTCTTTAAATTTCCAGTTTGGTAAAAACTAAGAGTTATTGTATCGAAACGGTAAAAATTATCACAAACAAAGCAACACTTTAGAGCTGCGCCACCGCAGTTTGCGGTCCAAAAATTTTTTTTTTTTTTCAAAAAATTTCGGCGCGGCTGCTATTTTGTTCTTATGTTTTTTCCATTTTTCGTCATTTAAATCGGTTGGAAAACAAAAAAGTTACAAACCTCACCACATCCGCCATCTTGTTTTCCCCAAATGTCATAATTTTTCCCCAGTTCGATTGGGGTTTTGGACATTTCCATTGGTAAAAATATTCTACCAATCATAGGATTGGTAGAATTCATATTTTTCTCATACTCTTTAATATTAACTTGCCCCCCCCCCCCTGGACCATGGGCTGGCGACGCCCTTGTAACCAGCCTTTGTGCTTAGCATTTGTGGACTTGTGAAAATCGACATTTGGGAAAAACAAAATGGCGGCTGTGGCGAGGACTGTAACTATTTGTTTTCCAATTGATTTGTTCAAACTTACAAGAGTGGTAGATTTTGACATTTAAAATTAACAAAATATAGAAAAAACGACAAAAACAAAATGGTGGCCACGCTGGAGCTAATCTCGGCGCATCTTTTGTCTCATCTTTCTCTTGCCAAGTTATATGCCGGCATCTATAACTGTCGCGACCAACACGTTGCGTATGCATTAAACTCCCCGTCAGGATCACGTTCCATCCTCGCCCCGTGCCCGTCCCGTCCGGGGTTTTTCCCGTAACGTATACAGCGACCTTTAGGATAAAAATAGTGATTTGAATAATAGAAATAGCGGCGTTTTTAAATATTTTTTTTATCAAAAACCATCAAATTTTGTCAATACTAATGACATTTGACTATTTTTATATCGAATAGTTGGCAACACTGAAATTGAAAGTAGGTTTATTTTCCAAGTACCGCCACATTTTTATTACCAAAAAGGAGCATTTGTAGAGGGGTATAACGTATAGAAAAATTTAAAAAAATTAAAAACCCGCCTGCCTAAAAAGACAAGTCAACTGAAAAGATGGAAACAAGATTAAATATTAAAGGCAACATTATAACATGCAGTCGGAGGCATGCATAAAGAAAGTGACATTATGAATGATTTGAGTTATATGCCTCCGACTGCATGTTATAATGTTACCTTTAATATTTAATCTTGTTTCCATCTTTTCAGTTGACTTGTCTTTTTAGGCAGGCGGGTTTTTAATTTTTTTAAATTTATTTTTTTATTTATTTATTTTTAGTTATTATTTATTTGACATACCTTTTTGAAATCCTTATAATGAGCCCTTTAATTTGACACCCATATTGCAGTATTCTAAAAAAAAATTTTTTTCCGCTACGTATAATAGCACCGTACAGCCGCCATGTTGGTTTTTTATAACGCCACCTCCTTAAGAACACTTGGGCTGACGAGACAAATCTAACGATATGTTAATCATGGAAATCTGTTCAGCCGTTTGAAAGATATGAGGTAATAAAGAATATTACATACAAACTTACAAGATACGCGCGAAAAACATAACCCTCTTGCAGTCGGGTAAAAAGTATTCAGAATTTATAAAACTATCAGAAAAAAATATTAAAAGTGGAAGTCCAGGTCAAGATCCTCATGACGGGGTACTGCTCGCCAAAATGGTACTACATAGGTAGATGGTGCTCCAACTAAAGATGTACGAGATTTTAAGCAGAGCCTGAAGCGAGGAAAAAAAAATCAAAATGGCGAAAAAGCAAAATTGCCGCCATACAAAATTACAGAAAACCCAGAGTTATATAGTTCGATTACCACTCACATACTGACTGACTCACTCACTAATTGAATTAATTGTTCTCCCAGAAGGAGGTGGAAAAGGGTATAATGATATTTGGGGAAAATGTGCAAAACCCCAATCGAACTGGGGAAAAATTATGACATTTAGGGAAAACAAAATGGCGGTTGTGGCGAGGACTTTAACTATTTGTTTTCCAACTTATTTTATTCAAACTTACAAGAGTGGTAGATTTTGACATTTAAGATTTAGAAAAATGGAAAAAAACAAGAACAAAATAGAAGCCGCGCCGAAATTTTTTGAAAAAAAAACGATTATTGGACCGCAAACCGCGGGGGCACAGCTCTAAAGTGTTGTTTGGTTGGTGATAATTTTGGGTTACCTATCTGGCAGAAACTTGATGCTCCGAAATTTATTTGGCAGAACACACTTGGCAGAATCTTCTTTAAACGAATATTTTTAAGGCATAAAAATTGTTTAATATAATTATTGTTTGGCAGAATGTTTACATGTCCGAATTTACAATGGCATACTATTCAGATGGCAAAATTTCATTAGGCATAAATACCTTTGGCAAAATTTTTATTCGCAGAATTTCGTTTGGCATAACGTTTATTTAGTCGACAATTATTTGGTATAGTTTTCACATGGTATACTACAAATATGGCAGAATTTCATTAAGAATAATGTCTTTAAGCATATTGTAATTTCCAAAGAAAATGCATTTTAACCTTAAATTGAATTAAATATGTTGAATTTTTGTAAATGTTGTGCTTCAAAAGTCAACAACAGACCGAATCGCTGCAAAACCGACATGCATGCTGCTTGCTTGCCAATGCTTGCATGCATGCTTGCTTGCTTGCTTGCATGCATGCATGCATGCTTGAATGCTTGTTTGCATGCATGATGCTTGCATGCTTGCCGGGGGGTGCAGGGGGGTTGGCACCCCTGCTCGGGGGGGTCGGGGGGCCTGAGGCTCCCGCTAACTTTTAATGCACTTAGGTTAGTGTTTTGACCACTCGCAGCGGAGCGAGCGAAGCGAGCGGAGCTCCACAATGCCTGCATGCTTGCTTGCACGCGCATATGCTTGCTTGCATGCTGCATTCTGCATGCTTGCTTGCATGCTGCATTCTGCATGCTTGCTTGCATGCTGCATGCTTGCTTGCATGCTGCATGCTTATTTGCCTGCATGTAAGGATGCATGCAGCATGAATCATGCGTGTAAGAAATACAGATGATTCTGATTATAAGCTGTCTGCGATATTATAGTTCTGCCTTTTAATGACTATAGATTATGTACTGTATGCCAAAAGATGATTCTGACTATAAACTGTCTGCGATATGATAGTTCTGACTGTGAACTTTCTGCGATATGATGGTTCTACTATTTAATTATTATGGATATGAAATTTATGCCAAAAGATGATACTGGCTTACAAAATTATGCGTTTTAAGTGTATGATAAATGAGTGTATGCCAAACGATTTACTGCGACATGAAGTTTATGCCATTAGTTGTTATGCATAATAAAATTATGCCATAAAAAGTTCTGCCATAAAGGGTAGACTCGATAATTTTTACCGTTTCGATACAATAACTCTCAATTTTTACCAAACTGGAAATAAAAAAAAAAATCTAGATGGCGCCTGTTGTAGTGGCCATTTTGTTTGAGGTACGAAAATATGCCATTTTTAAAGTCGATATTCTTCCAGATGGCAACACTGGAGCGTATTGAAGTTCATAGACCAGTGGCCCTACCGCCTAAGTGTCGTCGTCGACTTCGCCGTCAGCTTCATTTGACAGATGGATGAGATACATTGCTAGCTACTTCTTTTTGGTACAAATAAAAACTTACCAAAGATAAGTAGCAATGTATTACAACCATCTGCCGAATGAAGCCGACGGCGAAGTCGACGACACTTGGGCGGTAGGGCCTCAATTATAGGTATTGATATAATATCTATGATTGGTAGATTATTTTAACCCCAATTCAAAAATGCAAAAAAGTGAAATAACGTCTTTTTTGGAATTTCGGGTATGAGGGTTCATGTATTGTCTATATACAAATGGCTTTTTGGTATTTTGGTTGACAACGTCTGGCAACCCTGGAAACTGCTAAGATAAAAGATATTTTCGAGATACTCTTTTTTTCAAGTCCTATTGCGGCGGCTGGGTGCAAGTGAGAAAGAAAATCAAAACGTAATCGCACGCAGCAGTATAATACTGCTTAATGTAGAAAAAAAATATAAACAATAGAAAAATGTTTATGGCGGACGCGGTGGCTGCCATTTTGTAAACTTTATACATTTTTAAAATATTCTAAGGCTATTTTGAGGCAGTTTACGACACTTGAAAAAAATGGCATGTATTGGCGAATTAGGCAACATATCAAGGAGTTGTGCTCAGTAAAAAAATACCCATTTTCAGGGTTGTTTTTTTAAATATACCCCAAAAAGTATTTAAAATTTAGAAAACTATTAAAAAAAAATTAAAAGTGGATGCAAGGGGCTGGGTGCAAGGGGTTCCAAATAACATCATTCAGAGCCCAAGCCAACTTCTCCTGCTCGCGGTGCACCCTGCTAGCACGAGTACGAACGAGGCTCTGGCGGTCGACCGGTGGCGGGATAACCATCACAAACATTGCGAGCTAATGAAATACACAGACCGGTGTCAGGCAGCAGTGACACTGGTGCGATTAGCTACGCACTATGATTGCCAACCCGCATGCCCAGCGTGGCAATTATGGGCAAACCCTCCTAATGGTGACACAAAACACCACGGCCCCCAGATTCCAGCTGCCCTGCTATTCCTGATCACGGCGGTGCGCGGTGGTCACGGTAACGGCAGGACAGGGGGTGCGAAGAATCCCCGGGTTACGGAAGGCCACCATAAACAACTGACCCTGGCGACGTACAACGACACACGTTAAGGCTCGACGAACACCTGGCGCAACTCGAGGAAGAACTCAGAAGGATAAAGTGGCACATTCTTGGGCTCAGCGAAGTCCGAAGAGAGGGGGAGGATACTGTGCCCCTGGAGGCGGGCCACCTTCTGTATTTCCGAAAGGGAGACCAGCTATCCCAGGTTGGCGTAGGGTTACTGGTACATAAAGCCCTCTGTGACAACATTGTAGAAGTGTCGAGTGTGTCCAATAGGGTTGCGTACCTCGTGTTCAAGCTAACCGAGAGGTATACTCTCAAGGTTGTGCAGGTTTACGCACCGACCTCAGCACACTCGGACGATGAAGTGGAAGATATGTTTGGAGACATATCCAAGGTTTTACACTTCACTACCAAGGCACACTTCAACGTTGTTATGGGGGACTTCAACGCTAAAGTGGGACAGAATTACGACGAGTCTGTAGTAGGATCCCATGGTTTTGGGTGCAGAAACCACAGGGGGCAAATGCTTTTCAACTTTCTTGAGAAAGAGGGGCTTTTTGTAAAGAATTCTTTCTTCAAGAAACTGCTCCAAAGAAAGTGGACATGGCGAAGCCCCGATGGTAGGTCTAAAAATGAGATCGACTTCATCATGGCGGATAAAAAGCATATATTCAGAGACGTCTCAGTGATCAACAAGTTTAATACTGGCAGCGATCACCGACTCATCCGAGGCTCTCTGAATATCGAGGTTAAGCTTGAACGCGCTCGCTTGATGAAGTACAGGCTCCGTCTTAACCTGCTCCAAACCATCATAGGGTCTGAAACGTTCCATTCGAACCTGGAAATCCGATTCTTTGCTGTGGAAACCACAAATACTGTTGACGTCAACCGGGCCCTCGAAAATGTGGTCGGAATACTCAGGGAAGAGGGCTCGAAATTTAGCAAAAATCAGCGAAAAGGCTGAAGAAGAAGTTTTCGGAAGAAACCCTTAGGCTCATGAAGAAGCGACGTCAAGACTCACCTGTCACTTCGTCCAAACAACAGGCTCTCAGCACGAAGATTGGTAAACTGGTACGATCTCCGATGCTCCAATTAACGCTCGATTGAACGAGCAATTGAGCGAAATCGGGGATCGAAAGTATTTGTCCAGTCTCTTGGGAGAAGTTACTTGACGAAGTTGACTACGGCCAGTGGAGTCGTCGTAGCTTCGAAGCCGGGGGTTCTTTTGGAAATTGAAAACTGCTATAGCCAGTTGTACGCTTCGCATCTAGATCTTCAACCCCCGGAGCAGGCCGGGTTTCGAGCAGGATACGGCAGCAGCACCATAGATCACATCTTCACAGTGCGGCAGCTTATACAGAAGTCCGAAGAGTATAACCAGCCGAGGGCGTCACCAGGGTCCCCCCTGGAGCAGGGGGGGGCCGCTGCCCCCCCTAGAGGTTAAAAATGTAGCCAACTGCAAATAACTAAAGTCGTAGGGCCGTGCAATTGACTTGCTTTTTTGTTAAATCCTGCCCCATCTCAAAACTTGAATAAATTCACTAAGTGCGCTTGACTGTACCTACAATTCATATTTTTCTCATAATCTTTAATATTAACTTGAAACCCCCCCCCCCCCCCCCCCTGGGCCATGGGCTGGCGACGCCCTTGTAACCAGCCTTTGTGCTTAGCAATTGTGGACTATGAGAAGGCATTTGAGTCTGTCGAAACCTGGGCTGTTTTAGAAGCCCTGCAACGATGCCAAGTCAATTGGCGATATATCCAAGAGTTGAGATGTCTCTACAATGCCGTAACGTCTCTACAATGTAGTTGTCCAATTGGAAACTTTAGAGAGATTGCAGCACCGCCCAGGTTTCTACCAAATCAAATGCTTTCTCATAGTCCACGAACGCCAAGCAAAGTTGCAGGTTATACTCCTCGGTCCTCTGTATAACCATCCGCAGCGTATGAATGAGGAGGTTGGGTGTGGTCGAACCTGCAAGCGAGACGATTCGTAAGGACTCTCGAAAACAACTTATAGACATGGCCCAGTGAGATGGGTCTGTAGTTCTTTAAGAGGAGGGAGTCTTTTTAAAGAACAAAATCACCTCACTTTTCCAAGCGTTTAGCGTTCTACCCTCGACGATGTCCTTAGCCTTGCTTTCAACAGGTGTCTGTGTGGAATATAAATGCACATAGAAACTCTTGATCTCCCTCAGCTTCGATGAAATGATGCGACCGTTGTCAATTTACAGATCTCTCGCGAACACTTTGGAGCCTTAATTCCGCTCGATAGCCTCTTTAATAAACCAATGATGTCCCAGTGTAACTTGATAATAACTTCTTCCAGCTCGGTAAACTTCGTATCGGTTCTCAGTGTGCGCGTTTTGTAGTAGGTTGCCAGGTGCAGTTTTCGTGGTTGATGGTAGCCGAGCCGCACCCAGGGATTCTTAGCACCCCCTGATTTGATTTTTCACATAGTAACTGCACCGTTAATTTTAAAGTATATCTTAAATGAAATAGTGATATCAGACCACGTGTCTGAATATAAACGTGCAGTTAAAAGTTAAAAATTAAAAAAAAAACGAAAATATCTGAAAAAATCTTGATTAATCGGCAAACTCACAAAAATAGCAAGACGCGTGCGCACATTCATTCTTTTCATGATTTACGTAGGTAAACAAGATAGTCTCATTTGATTACACGCGTGTAATTCTATGAATGAGCTCTAATACCATACATCATTAAAATTTTGAGACATATACAAACCTCAATATATTATTGACCAACTATTAAATATTGAAACTTTTAACTGTACATACTCGATTAGAATAGGAATCTCATAAAATTTTTAGATATACTTAAAAATAAACCGTGTATATTAGTTTCTCTATGACTTTAATATCAGCCAGCAGTTTTTAGAAAAAAAATATAGAGCATTTTCACTACGCATCACCACACCGCCCTGCAACTTGCAGACAAAATGCAATGTGATTTGATTGGATGGCAATATGGCTATTCCACAATTTGCAGTCCAATCCGCTACTTACAGCCCAAAAGGGCGATGCCCGCGGGCTGCTTCAGCAGCCCGCGCACCAGGGCGAAATACTAGTTTTATTATCTATAAATGAATCATAATTGCAATGCAATTATCCTACTAATATTATAAATGTGAAAGTCTGTGGGTTTGGATGTTTTTTCCTCAATCACGCCAAAAACTACTGAACGGATTTGGTTGAAATTTGGCACACATATGGTAAGTAGCCTAGATTAAAACATAGAATGCTTTTAATCCTGATATTCCCACGGGAACGGGAACCACACGGGTGAAATCCCGGGTGGCCGCTAGTAAATCATAAATGCAATTTATGTTTGTTGAAAAATTTAATCATTTGCCTTAACTAGGAAACCTTGTATTTCAGGCGGGTAGACCTAACATGTTGAACTTGTTCATTACTAACTATTTAGTATGTTTCTTTCTAAGCTATGGCCTTGTACAAATTATCTCTATTACTTTTCAAATTTAATTTGTGTGAATGTACAAAATAATGTTTCTGATGTGGGAAAATTATTAGCTATAAGTGTCAGTGAAGTTTTAGGCAGCTTTCCAATACAAAACTATATACACCTTTTTGTGACAGTATTTCGAATTTTTTACATAATGTGGGGCATTACGACGTTCAATTACACCGTACACGATCAACTCTAGTGTAGCTGAGGCTGCTCACTTAAAAGGCCACCGACAGTTTAGTCGAATATGAATGATGCATTGGCCACAGGCCTGATGTGAACGATATCCATCAACAAAAAAAAAAAACTGTAAGTAAATCGGGCGCAGTACTCAATAAAACAATTTTAAAACTGATTTATATATTTATTTGCCTTAAAAACGACAGCAAAAGACGTAGGCAGGTATGTTACATGCTTCATCTCCGACGGCAAGCGAACAGCAAGACGCGGCGAGGAAGCCCCATCAGCTGTTTGTTTCGTCAGTCACAGCAGACTCGCCAAATAGTTGCCGATGATGCATCATCAATTTTTGCCTTCAATCATCATACGTGAGGTAAGGACACCCGTTAAGATAATGTATTCGTGAGGGTTCGTGCTGGTGTGACATCTGTCTGTATTCAGCGAATACAGGCAGTGGTCACCGACTACAGGTGCAAAGGTCCACTTAATCGTTTGCGCCGGTAATCGTCTGTGTGAATATACTATTTAGCCGCGCTACACAGGTCACCCAGATTATTATTATATTTTTCTATTATATATATAATACTATAGTATATCATCTCCAGTCGAGCAGAATGCATAACAGTTATAATATATATAAATAATAGTTTTGTTACAATTTGAGAGGTACTAAAAAATAATTTTATCACGATTTAAAATGTAACTTTTTGTTTTTAAAAACACAGTCTAGACATCCCATCACCTTTAAGGTTTCAATTTTGATAAGGAAAGTGATAGTAATATACGAATTTAAAATCATACATTTTGGGCATTTTAGTGCCCATATTTTTATTACAAAACTACCGCCGCCGGCTATAAAGTTTTTTAAATAGCATGATTTCCCTGTTATTGGACAATATTTACTATTTATAAGGGTCTCAGAACATTTTTTAAAGAAATTAAGTTCATCTTTTTATATACAATTTTTTTTTTTTTTTTTTTTTATATACAGCTACCGTCGCAACTTTCCATTATATTACAGATGTTTAGCAATTATGATCTTTACAAGACAAACGTTCACAAAACTGCAGAAATCACTTAGTTGAATGTCATCGATACTTACACAGAATTCCGCGTAAGTCTAATTAGAGACGACATATTTTCTTTTTGGCCTTTCAACAACGGGGTGGACTAGGAGACACTAGTGGTCACGTCAGGAATCACAAATTGCAAAATATTTGCATATCAATTATCTAGAACATGCAGTTCAATATGCTTTCATTGCAATTTTTCTTATTGTATTCAGTGCGGGGTGTTAAGTATTCTAGATATTATTATTCTGATGCTAAATAGAAATTATTCAATTCATAAATTCAAAATCTAATCACCAGTTTTGGTTTTTATTTTCAAGATTGAGATTGAGTAAATTCAAATGCAATGCAAGTCGAATCAAGCAGTGGAGATAAAATGCAGTAGATTTTCTTTTTCTCTATTTCTAGCATTTGATTTCAAAAATATTTATTTTCTAATTTGAGATTATAGCATTCACAATGCTATTTTGGTTTAGTATTGTACAAAGACTATTCTGACACTAAGATACCTATTATTTTAATTCTTTTCCACCAGTTTTTTAAACGAAGGTGTAACGATTGTGCCATCATAATCGTCACAATCTTGAGCCTCGGTTTGGCACCTCTTATTCACATGTAAGGTACTTCTTCGTATATCTTATTCTAATATAAAGTATTAACATTCTATAACTTTTAACTTCAGGGACGGAAATTAATCGCACAAATAAATTGGTTTTCATAACATTATTAAGGTGGTATTATTTTACAGGTATATTATTTATGTTATTATTGAAGCTGCTGTCTGTTAATACTATCAGGAAGTACAGAGTTTGGTAACAGAAACGGTTCGATTATTTAACAAATACTAATATAGACATAATAAACAATTTTTTTTTTACAGATGTGTATAACACAATTATCAGTATTACATAATACTGCGTTCATTATTGAATGGACAAAATTGAGCTAATCTCAAGGTTTGGTAAAGAATTTATCTAAGTACGCCTTTGCGTAGACTTCATTGTACAAATACAATGGATATCTTAGATTACTTAAGACATTTTATTACATATTTTCCAATTTTATTCTTTTTTCATCATTTTTATATTAAAAGTTTAACTTTGATTACCTTGCCTATTGCACAAATAATGCAAACAATACAAAAAAAAAAAAAAAAAAAAACAAGAATGGATCATACATATTTATATTAAATAAACAGTTCATAATCACTTCTTATTTAGAAAGAAATTAAATTCTATATGTAATGTATTGCAGTAATAGATTGCTGAAATGAAACATTTAATGAAATGAAGAAGACTTGTGTTGTGTCCAACCAGTTTTAGTACTCGACGTATGCCGATACCTTTATAGCCCTCACAAAAAATGTTACTATAGTATAGATGTTCCAGGTAACACGGCAAAATGGTCAATGACTCCGCTATATTTGCAAAATATTAAAACATATTATCACCGATAACCAAACTGAGTTTTCCAAACCAACCTTGTATATTTATATGTATATATGTGCGTGTATATATATATTGTACCAGCCATCTATAGGTACCGTTTTTAGTATATGTAATCATGTAAAACGTTCAGAATGATGTTAAATGGTATTCTTTTCTTTTTTAAAAAAGACTAATACGCAAGAAATGATATTTCCATTTTCTTATTATAATGCTTTTAACATCTACATGTGTTAATATACTAATATCGAGGACGAATCTGAAGTATAATTAATGATTAAACGAACTTACCTGTAAGTGAAGTTCTATCATAATTATACGAAGGATTCGTCCGAAGATATTAGTATAGAATCCCACCCTCCCTACTCATTATTGTAAATTACAATAACTGTTTACCCACTGAAGAAAATGAAAATGAAAATGAAAAAATATTTATTCAGTATCTTTTAAGTACATTACATATTATATGGCTGAGGCCCCTTTTAAGTATAAAACCTGTGTTATAGTGCAGTATTTAGTGGCATCAACCTTGCAAATCGTCAACAAAGGAAGCCGCTTGGCACAGGCGTACTTTGTGGTCATTTGAGCTGATTTAGCCCTGTACCCACATGGTACCACGCTGGTGGTAGCCAGGGGTGGGGGGGAGAGGTGCCTTCTACCACGCTGCACTTTTACATCCATACCTCCATAGTTTTAGCAAATAGGTCGTGTTTGGTATCATTTTCATATAATTCAAGGACGAGGAATTCATTTCTGGAACAATTTTTACACTCGTTCATATAAAAAATAACAGTTCTGCGCAAAAACAGAAAAGTAAAAAAACAAAAATCTTACAAAATCTATGCCTACAAATAAACCACGAGATTGTGCTTTATAAAAAAAATATGATTAAACAGCCCTGTTTATATAGAATATATAAACATCAACTTTCTAATACAAATTATATTTATAAATGTGTCAAAAAAACATTTCCGCCGCGCGGCGGTATTTTGGTGCAGTATATTTGGATAGGATTTATCACTTATTGTTTAATAATGACACAAATAGGTTGTGTTTGGTATCGTTTTCATGTAATTCAAGGAGCCCCCTCCTCTCATTCATCATTTCTGCAACAACATTTTCTCGTTCATAGAAAAAAAAAATAAGTTCAGTGCAAAAAAAAAATAAAAAAAAACTTACATCATGCCGAAACTCTATGCCTACAATTAAACCACGAGATTATGCTTTATAAAAAAATATGTTTAAACAGCCCTATTTATCTTAAATATATGAACATAAACTTTTCTAAAGAAATTATATTTATAAATATGTAAAAAAAATCAGTTGCGACGCGAGGCGGTATTTTGGTGCAGTATTTTTTGATTTGGATTTATCACTTATTGTTTAATAATGACACGGATAAGGATTGGTAGTCCCATAATTTTACTTCAAAAGAGAGTTAAAGTTATAATTATTTTATTTACCTCGTTATAACAAATTTTATTGGCAGTTTCCGTTGCATCCACTTTATTTATCTTTTTAAACAATTGCACCTTCCTGCGCATTTTTGCTTACACTTACACCTTATTTACTCCATGCAATCTGTGGTTGCTAGCAGAAGGGCGGTCCACATAGGCTCCCATAAGCCATTATTTTTAGCGCGACCCTAATCTGCAGGCCATGGCAGGTTTTGGATTGGTTTTAAAAGTTGATCCCATACATTCCTCCCTGATAAATCACTCGCAAAATTTGGTTGCACAGAGCGTCTCTGGTTGGTGGAGATTCTCCAGCTGCTTGTCCTTTTTCGTGAATAGCTCTTATCTGCATTGATTAATATCAAGGAGATTCGTTCCAACATTTCCAGCAATAACTTAAATCACAAAAGCCTTATTGCCAAGCCAACTTATTGGCAAAGCCTGCTCCACATTTCCTTTTTTAGCGCATTAAATCCTTCCGTTGCAATTGGATAAGCACCCCAAGCTTTAAAAGCGCTTTTTTTCCTTTACCAGCAAAAGTCGATACGATATTCATCCACACCCGGAAAAGGAGTTGAACAGTGGCCGTGGCAATACTTCTGCTTTTTCCGGTCCTAAAAGAAGATAAACTGTATTAATTGCTTGAGGAATTGTGGGTTCTCATATTGGCACGGGTAAAAATCGTCAGTTCCTGCCTTGCCATGCAATTGCAGCTTCATTAGTAACCCAAATAAGTATAGTATTTTCACACTTTAAAATCTAAAAAGAATTCAGCTTTAATTATCTTTTAGGACCGGAAAAAACAGAAGTATTGCCACTCTGTTCCACGCCTTTTCCGGGTGTGATACCGTATCGTCTTTTGCTGGTAAAGGGAAAAAGCGCTTTCGAAGCTTGGGGCGCTTGAAGGATTTAAATACCCTAAGGAAGGAAATGTGGAGCAGGCTTTGCCAATAAGTATTAGAAACAATTGTCATTGCTTTGTATGACAAGTAAGTTAATGGTGATTGACTTTTGTGATTTAAGTTATTGTTGGACATGTCGGAATGCATCTCCTTGATATTAAGCCCGCCGGTAACGATCAATTGCGATTGTCAATTTTTCTGTCAATTCCATTGTTGGAGCAATTGACAATCGCTTCAATTGCACGCGTAAACGATAATTTTTTCCGTCAATGGGCGTCAATTGCGGAAAAATTGACAAACGCAATTGATCGTTACCGGTGGGCTTTGATCAATGTAGAAAAGTGCTATTCACGAAAAAGGACAAGCAGCTGGAGAATCTCCACCAACCAGAGACGCCCTGTGCAACCAAATATTGCGAGCGATTTATCAGGGAGGAATGTATGGGGTCAACATTTAAAACCAATCCAAAACCTGCCATGTTCTACAGACTGGGGTTGGGCTAAAAGTAATGGCTTGTGGGAGCCTATGTGGACCGCTTTATCGCCAGCAGCCACAGCTTGCATGGAGTAAATACGGTGTAAGTGTAAGCAAAAATTCGCAGGAAGGTGCAATAGTTTAAAAAGATAAATAAAGTGCACCGAACTATGTGGATGCAGCGGAAACTGCCAATAAAATTCGTTATAACTAGGTAAAGAAAAAGGTTTTCTTAAATATTACTACAACTCTCTTTTAAAGTATAACTATGGGACTACCAATACTAATCCGTGTTATTATTAAACAATAAGTGATAAGTCCAAATCAAAAAATACTGCACCAAAATACCGCAGCGCGACGCAACTGATTTTTTGAGACATTTGTAAATATAATTTCTATAGAAAACTTTATGTGTATATATTTAAGATAAATAAGGCTGCTTAAACATATTTTTTTATAAAGCATAACCTCGTGGTTTAATTGTGGGCATAGATTTTATAAGTTTTTTTTCTTATTTTTCTTGTTTTGCACTGAACTTATTTTTTTTTTCTATGAAGGAGTAAAAATGTTGTTGCAGAAATGAATTTCCCGTCCTTGAATTACATAAAAACGATACCAAACACAACCTATTTGTGTCATTATTAAACAATAAGTGATAAATCCTATCCAAATATACTGCACCAAAATACCGCCGCGCGGCGGAAATGTTTTTTTGACACATTTATAAATATAATTTGCAAAAGAAAGTTGATGTTTATATATTTTATATAAACAGGGCTGTTTAATCATATTTTTTTTATAAAGAACAATCTCGTGGTTTATTTGTAGGCATAGATTTTGTAAGACTTTTGTTTTTTTTACTTTTCCGTTTTTGCGCAGAACTGTTATTTTTTATATGAACGAGTGTAAAAATTGTTCCAGAAATGAATTCCTCGTCCTTGAATTATATGAAAATGATACCAAACACGACCTATTTGCTAAAACTATGGAGGTATGGATGTAAAAGTGCAGCGTGGTAGAAGGCACCTCTCCCCCCCACCCCTGGCTACCACCAGCGTGGTACCATGTGGGTACAGGGCTAAATCAGCTCAAATGACCACAAAGTACGCCTGTGCCAAGCGGCTTCCTTTGTTGACGATTTGCAAGGTCCCCATACAAATGATGCCACTAAATACTGCACTAGTTAAGAGCCCCGCTCCTTCTAAGATTTCAAAAGATACATTTGTTGTTTCAATTTTACATTGTTTAATTACTGCTAAGTGCTAAACTAATTATATAAACATTTTCTAAGTTTCAAAATATTTTTCAATGTGCGTTTATAAATAAATAATGCCCATAAATAGTTACAAACAAACAAATTGCGTGGAGTTGGTTTATGTTTAATGATTATGAACTCATAGTTTGTGCTTAGCTTTTTGTACTTTAGCACAGCACACAACTGTGTGCTGTGCTAAAGTACGAAGAAAATGAGGAAATATCATAGGATTTAGACTTTAAACTAAATGAAGTGGTTGGCGTGTAGCAGTGACAGGGCGAACTTGGACCGGAAATGTCAAAATATCTGTCAATTTTAAGTCAAAAACTTTCTCTTTTTAGGTTTTTTAGGTTATTGCTTTAAAATAACGTGCTAAGTGGTGATACATGCAAGCGGTACTACATGTGTTAATATACTAATATCTTCGGACGAATCCTTCGTATAATTATGATAGAACTTCACTTACAGGTAAGTTCGTTTAATCATTAAGAATTGTACCAAAAACCAAGTTTCACCAAAATCGACCCAAAAACAAAAAAGTTGGACGCCATCTTGGTTTTTTTTATATTTTTATTATTGCGTTGCTGTTTTCTTGTCAGAATACGTCAAACCGGTTCAAAAAATTTACCAGTTTCCACGCTCTGCGCCACAGACCAAGCAACAATAATACACTCGGCGTCAGAAAAATCGCACCTCATCAATTGTTTCTTCAATGTTAATTTAATTCTATCTAATTTAATAGCAAGTGTTGTTATGCGTTTTATGAATTGAATTGTTGAAGTGTGTTTTCTCCATCATCTCGATAGCAAATTTACCCGCATTTCATGAATTGACCCCTTTTATTTCCGTTTTATGGCGGCGCAAGCAATAACGCGCGTCTAAGCGTCTAATCATGGTAACTGTTATGTTAATTAAATCAAACAATTATTAATTGAAAGCTCATTAAATGGACTCCCAATAGATATCAATATTTACACAATAAAACGTTAGCTAGCAATAGCAGGTGGGGTGGCCAAGTCTAAACTTATTTTCGAAGAGGTGCGATTTTTCTGACGTCGAGTGTACAGTACGAGGCATGTAACTTGAAATCGGGTGGGGATTGTGCGGAACGCGTATTTTGGGTATGCGTAGCGGTGAGGGGCGTGGGCGGCGAGAGAGGGACGCGCGCTATTGGTTACTCACATGAGCACATGCGCGAACTGATCCACACTCCGTCGGAAAAATTTCAAGTTACGTGCCGCGCACTATACGGACACTACCAGCCGTTTGCACTAAACTCAAGTTAGGCGTGTCCTAGTTAAGTTATTTCTTAGCTTAGGAACAGCCTAAAAAAGCCGAGCTGAAATTTTTGTTTGCACTAACAGACTACGTCGTAACTTGGGCATCGCCTTGCTAAGAGAAAGAATGAACGAATGTAAATATCTTATTAATTGTTTATGGATTTTTAAGCCGGCGAAGTAATATAGGTCAAAGAGTACTTTTTTGGTTATAACATCACATTGATTCATTCGTGAGTTAAAAGGAGACGAAAGATAAGGCGTTGGTTTATTTTATTTGGTAGGGTGATCGAAAAAGTTATGTCATCAACTGTCAATTTAGAAAATGGAAATCAAATCGCGGCAGTGTTGCCAATGGTACGGTAATTGCCGTATTATACGGTAATTGGGGTCAAAAATTAACTTTGACATGGCAGCCTATTGCAGAAATTTACATACAAGTACGGTTATTTCATAGTTCTTATTCTTTTATAAGTGCAGTAATTGTATTGAAATACGGCAATTTTTGCGATTTTCCACCGAGTCGTTTAGTAATTCAATTATTTCAATGAATGTTCCATGAATCTTCCATTTTTCAGCAAATATTTCTGTTTTTGTCACAATTGACGGCCACAGGCTATAACCACAGATTTACAATTCATAACATAGTAATTTATTAAGCCTTGGGCGCTCGATATTGGGCCCGTAAGTTAAGAATAGCCTAAAAAGCATTTAGGTACGTCCTAAGGTTAGTGCAAACCAAATTTTTACTAAGAATGTCTTAAGCTAGTTAGGAAAAGACTTAGGCGATTCTTAAGTTTAGTGCAAATGGGTGTACGTTTTCCCGCTCGCGCACAACTACTTTATTGATTGGACTATTAGGTCGAAATCGAAATACACAATATTTCAATTTGTTTTCTACTATTTTTTTTTTTGTAGTCAATCTCATATTTTGTTAAAACAACATGTACCTATATCTTAAAAACCATTTCTTTACCGATAGGTATGTATCATAATTTAATTTGTTCTTATTTGAAAACAAATAAATTCATCATCATCTTTAGGTATTTGTATTCTGAAAAAAAAACATAATTGTAAAAATGTATCTAGATTCGCATTGTGTATAATATAATTATAATACAGGCATGAATATAATTTACTTATTATTTTATTTTATCTTCGATGGTTTAAAATATTTTGATTGTTCACGAACATGAATAACCTATATCTATAAGAATAAGTAATGTGTAGGTTTACAAATCGACACATGCAAGGAAAAACATCGTAACTCAGTTTTAGCCATTTCTCAGGAGAGCGCGCCAAAGATTCAAAAAAATCTTAAAAATTTCGGATAAGTCCTAATGCCAGTCGATCTTAAACATTTATTTAAACGTGGTTTATCCATATATCATTCATCCATATATCCTTACTAATATTATAAATGCGAAAGTCCGTTTGTTTGTTTATTTGTTTGTTTGTTTGTTACGTCTTCACGTCTTAACTACTGAACCGATCATCATGAAATTTTGCATACACGTTGTTATGGGTACATAAAAGGACATAGGGTACCTTTCATCCAGAAAAAACATACAGTTCCCGATGGATAGCAAAAAACTGTCCACGCAGACGAAGTCGCGGGCGGCCGCTAGTACTTGATAAATTGACATTGTAACTTAGACATACAATTATATATTGTATGAAATTGTTATCTTCATTGAATGAAATAATTGTATGTCTGAGGTACAATTTTTAAATAGTTTAAGTATCCGCTTTAGGGTTACAATTAGGATAATATTGTTTGATTTTTTATCTCCTTGACGTTTTTATTAAAACTGTTAGTTATAGATAGATACCTACGTAGAATTAAGAAGATTTTTATAGCGGCATTTCTGTGATTATGATACTGTATAATAAAGATTATTTAAATACACCCTAATATCTAGAATTGTTTCATTAATTAATTTTCAAAACCTCTTTCAAAAACTCTATTCATAAAAAAATTGGTCTCATAGGTTGGATAAGCAATATCACTGTCACTTCACCATATTTTACCTCATTGCAAACAAAAGGAGATTGAGAGGGACACCAACACAGATTAACTTATCCATGGTTTAAATATTTTTATATGAAGGTTAAAGTTAAAAAAAAAATATTTTTTGATATCCCAAGCACCTACTTGATTTATTTGCTGGCTGTACTTTTTCACTTTTAGTAACGTGGGGCGAAACGAGACTTTAAATTGATGTGGGGCGAACCAGGAAAATTTTGGAATGTGGGGCGAACGAGGAACAAATCGTAATAAAAGTTGTTTTCGCAACATAACTATATAACTTGACGTACTGTCGTGTGTAAAACGGGCGTTCGGGTATGAAAACATTGTAAGTATGACTTCCATAGACATAATTAGGTATGAAACATACAAACTATTACGGAAGAAATAATTTGTATGTCACGTTACAATGTGGAATTGAGTATTTTAACATATTTTATAGGATAAAAGCATTGTATTGTATCTAACGTTGCGATGAACTGTAGTCTCAATCTAACTAATTGTTTCTGAAGATAAGATTGTAATGTAAGATACGATGAAAACTTTGTTAATATGAAATAAAAATTCCTAAGAACTAAATTGTATCGAGTATTACAATTTTATTCATGTAAACTTATAATGGAAAGCATAAAAAAATACATGTAACTAAATATACAATTTTAGTAACTGCATTTGACCTCCACTTACAATGTCTTCACACTCTGTAATTTTTAAATTATAACGAATTTAGATACGACGATAAGAGTAAAAAATTCCGCATTTTTTTCTAAGTAAGAATATCATCTTAAGTCAATACCGCCTAAAAATAAGTTACGATGTTTTTCCTTGCACGTGTCGAAATTACTTAGGTAATACCTTCGTATTTTTTTTTATTTACAGCCAGTTGATGAAGAGTCCGCGCCACGCCACTAAAGCTTCGTACAGACTGAGGCGAATTCCGCGCGAAATTCGCGAGTGCGATCACGTAACTCAAAGCGATAGCCATAGCCATTGTCAAAGAAATTGCTATGGCAATGGCTATGGCTATGGCTATTGCTTTGAGTTACGTGATCAAAATCTGTCAAAATGAGCGACGCGCGCGATTCGCTCGCCTCAGTCTGTACGAAGCTTTACTTTGATTAGGGCCACCAAATGCGTCCCACGGAATTTTGATGGAACTAAAATAGCTTACCTACATAAGTATTGTAGGTACCTAGGTAGTTATTATTATTCTTATTATTATACTTAGAGTAAGACGGGCTTCGTGACGAAACGAAGCTTTTGTTGCTCGAAGTTATTATACGATGTTTAATAGCTTGGAATAAACCTTTTTTCCCATGACTAACGATACCAGCGCCTCCTCCATAGTGGTGAAAATCGGTACTAATTTTAGCAGCTATATTAAGGGCCAGTTTCCAATAAATAAGTTAATTAGTTTTAACAGGGAAAGTCACCGCCGTTGAAGTGCCAAAAGTATGATGCAACAATTCATATTTTAATATCTAAAATAATCCTAAAAAAAACAAAATACTTTCAAATCTTAGATTTAATGCCATTATTCAAAAATTCAGTCACACATTTCGCTATTTCTTCAGGATGCGTCACATGGTGGTCGTGTTCTCCCTCGAAAACTATTTTCCGGAAGTTGCCAGACGCCATTAGACTTTCTACCAGCTGATCTGTGTCCTCTTTACCCCGGAAGTAGCCACCGTGGCCATTGCTCATAGATACGAATAGGGTTGGCAATCTATTTGTTGAGAATATTATGGCGTTGTCATCTGGTGTTATGTTTTGTGGAACAACGAACTTTATTCGTGGGTCCCAGGATAATCTGTGAAAGGAATATTATAATATAACAAACATCAACTTATTTAGAGCGCTACAATAATTATTATTAAGTTTCCGGATTCCCGTCCTAACGAAGCGTTCACAAATACAGTGGTGCACGGTGGAAAAGGAACTAATTTTGACAGTGGCTATGGTACGCCTTCTACTAGTAGTAATTTCATAAAATATTAAATAGATTCCTTTTCCTTCAGACTTGCGATCGGTTTGTACCTAAATACTATAATGATCACCATGAAATGATAGATCTTTATTTAATGAATTTACTTATAAGACCTCGAGTAGGTCTTCAACTTTAAATAAATGATTGTGTGAAATATTACTTTTTGTTTATTTCTTTAAGATTATATTTTATAATGCTATTTAATTGATCTGGCATGACCTTGCGCTAAGCCAGCTATGTATCGTAAAGTACCTATTTACGTAAGTATAATCACCTGTATGTGTCTTCTCCTAGAGATATAAGATTTCTCGAGAGTATTATTACTGCTTGCATTTCCGTGAATTTCCTTGCCTTCATTACTGCAGTTACCGCTTCCTTTTTGGTATATTTTTTACTGTTATCATTGTTATACCTGGATAAAATATTTAAACAAATTATTTTTATTTTAATATAAGGTATGTACCTACTTACCTATTCATCCAAAAATAATTATATAAATTAATCAAAGAAAGTTTTTGTATATTCTAACTGTTCTAATAGCGCATAAATGCGAAAGTGAGTTTATTTGTTACCCTTTCAAAGTTCTGTTACATGCAGGGCTTTGTGTAGGCAAGCAGGGCCGATATTATTTAATTTTAAAAAATCTATAATATCGACCCTGCATGTCCCACAAAGCCCTGCATTCAGGGCCCAATATCGGCCCTAAAGCAAGGCTCTGAGTAGCCCGTTTTAACTACTCAAGCGATCAGTATATTTACGTTGTCAGGGGTGTAGAGTAGAAAATAACCTTTCCTCCAGCTAGAAAAAGAGTGCTATTCTCAAGGTATTGAAAAATTTCATTTCCCGTTTTACAGTCTACAGGTTGTTTCGCGCCTATTTCTTCCATACCTTAGGTAGTTCGAATAGTATCTGTCGTAATAGCTCTTGTAATAGTACACGGGGTCTGGCTGCTGCAGACGCTGGAAGCTGGGCGCGGCGTCCAGGTGGATGAAGCTGCTTATTAAGCCTGGACGTACCGCGTTGAAGTAAAGACCTATAACAACTGTTGGCATTAGAATAGAATAGAAAATAGTTTAGTATTAATCTCTTAAACATAGTGATTAAAAAAAGAAACGAAATACTTAAACACTAAATATAAAAAAAAACATCTAAACAAAGAGATTAATAAAGGCCACTGACTCGGCGTATGATTGCCGTGACGTTAGGGTACCTAACGCTAGAGCACGCAACTATTCTGATTTTAGAATGCATGGTCTTTTAGAGTCGAGTTAGTGATTTCTACAAGAGTCCTTCAAGACCAGCCGGTGCCGGTGGCGTGAGGATAAGTGCCACGGTTTTTTGCAGGATTGGAAAAAGTCATGATTTTCTTGCAAAAAATCAAAAATCACAGATTTTTTGCAACAAAATCGGAAAAATCTGATTTTTTCGACTTTTTGCTTGGGCCTTTTAAATCCACCTAAAATAGCGCGTGAAACCACAACGCGCAATTGTTTTACTTATTTGACAGTTTAATTCGGAAAACCAAAAGTAAAGATCAATTAAATACTTAGTTTAGGTGGAAGATATAAGGACGGATAATTTGGATTTTTTTTTTTAGCAAAAAAAATACTTTTTGAGTCGTCTATATTTTCCTACCACCCGTTCAAGACTTTTTTAACTGACAAGAAGAGAAATGACGAGGCCCATCGAGCCTACGGCTGCTTGAGAGATTGCGGAGGATAGCCATCGGCGCAGTCAGCAATGGCTAGACGGTCGGTATTGGCGTGCACCTTCTTGGTGTGTGCTGTTGTCGAGGGCCATTTAGCCAGATTTCACTTGAGAGCTAGTCAGTTGCCCAGGATGGACCATGAAGAAGTAGTTCTTGACCAGGTTAAGCCCTATTTTTTTCCCTTTTACATACAATAAAAGTAAACTACGAAATAAGGATGATTGCTACAAAAACAACGGTACTATCTCAATCAAGCAGATAATTTTTTACTTTTTCTACTTATTGAAAATTATAAAATATTACCTATTTCACATCCCATTGAATGACCGAGGTAGATAAACCTCTTCCATCCTAAATGCCTCACCACATAGTCTATAGCTCCAATAAAGTGGTACCTGGACATCACTAGACCTGGAATGAAACATTCATCATCATCATGTCATGTCGTCAGCTCGACTACTTCTGCATAGGTCTACAAGATATCCACAGCGATCGAGCCTGCGCTGCCCGCATCTAGCTACTTCCCGCGACCTTCACCAGATCGTCGGTCCACCTTGTACGGGGCATAAGCACGGAGCACATCCGTTAAAACGGATGTGCTCCGTGCTTATGCCCAGTACAAGGTGGACCGTTAATTATTCAATAACAGAATAATATTAACATCAAATCTTACCCAGTTTATCAATTATAATAAAATATACTTATGATAGAGTCTATTCAACGAAATATGAGATTGAAATGGCGGCGCCACTTTCCCTATTAAATTAACGTCTAGAAGTTAAGTTATTGGAAACTGAACCTTATAATAATGCGCAAAATTAGTTTCATTTCCAACCGAGTCTCATCTTTCGTTGACCAAACTCTAGGACTAAATCTTAAGATAAGATAAAAAAAATACTACTGATATTAACTAATGCCAGTTGCTCGATAAGTGTTACAAGAAATGATACTTTTAATCTCCCCTCCATATAATGCCCTGTTGTTCCATTAATGAAACGAGCGAGAACTGTTTTTCATGGTCCCATTGCCCATTGTTCACTGTAGGAGTTGCAGGATATATGGCCCGGCCACACACAGCCAGCGCGGCAGGCGGCGTTCAATAATCACTGCGCGCTATCTAGATGGCGGCCTCTCAGCTCGTCGTCTCGACCGCGCAGTGATTACCGAATTCGCTTGCCGCACCCCCTGCCTCGCCGCCTGCCGCACTGGCTGTAGCCGGGCCGATAATCCTTCTCTTTGGGAGGATGTTTACTTTGGAATTACCTTTGGGAAAACTATCTGACTTGCCATTTCCAGGCAGATCCACGGCCACATATTGTCGTGTTTTTGGTAGCATGGCCACCATCGGGATGAAGGTTGCGGCGCTATCCTGACGCCTAGGACTAAATCTTAAGATAAGATAAAAAAAAAATACTACTGATATTAACTAACGCCAGTTGCTCGATAAGTGTTACAAGAAATGATAACTTTTTATCTCCCCTCCTTTTAATGCCCTGTTTTCGTATGGTCCTAGGATCTTGTTCCATTAATAAGACGAGTGAAAACTGTTTTTCATGGTCCCATTGCCCATTGTCCACTGTAGGAGTTGCAGGACATATGGCCCGGCCACAGCCAGCGCGGCAGGCGGCGTTCAATAATCACTGCGCGCTATCTAGATGGCGGCCTCTCAGCTCGTCGTCTCGACCGCGCAGTGATTACCGAATTCGCTTGCCGCACCGCCTGCCTCGCCGCCTGCCGCACTGGCTGTAGCCGGCCGATAGTCCGTCTCTTTGGGAGGATGTTTACTTTGGAATTTACCTTTGGGAAAACTATCTGACTTGCCATTTCCAGGCAGATCCACGGCGACATATTGTCGTGTTTTTGGTAGCATGGCCACCATCGGGATGAAGGTTGCGGCGCTGTCCTGACGCCCGTGTACCATAAGAACTGGCTCAAGCGATCCCTCGTACCATGATACCACTGACAAGAAAAATCGTAGGTACTACACACATGAATAACTTGCATGACGAAGACTCGTTTTTAAGGTGTATTTGAGGTCCGGGGTTTAATTCTCAGGTGGGTCAATTTATGTTTGAATATTTGGCGGCTGTTTAAAAAAATACTGTTCAACTGTTGAAAATAATATAGGTACTAATGATCTAGTTTTATTTTAAAGCAACACAGTTTACTTTACAAAGGACATTTTATTACAAACTGAAATTACTACATTAATAATAAATCATCGTAGGTAATTTATTTTGTCATTTTCTGTAGTTGACAACCCTAAGTTACAAACTATTGATTAGGAATACTTACAAGCTATATTTCCCCAAGGCGCTTTTACATTTATTTCTTTAGGTTCACTTTCCATGTTTAACCAAAATTACAATATTTAATAAAAAATCAAATATCTTTTAGAAGTGGCTAAACTAAGTACTTTCTGCGTTTACGCAATCTCCATTTTCGGTCAAAAAACAACACAGACTAGGGAACAATTAATGACTAGTGAGGTGAAAGAGAAATAGAATTTGACTCCTCAGTCGATCGATTACAGTACGAATCACGAAAGATGACCACAAATGGCGTCCATTTTCGCATCATAACTCATGAAGAAAAGACTTAAGACAATATATATTTCATGTATTAAAATATAATGTAAATATCTATAAGAATATGAAATAATATATTGTCTTAAGTCTTTTCTTCATGAGTTATGATGCGAAGATTGGCGCCATTTGTGGTCATCTTTCGTGATACGAACTATACTAGAAATTGTTTCGAACAAAGTGAATAAGAAAAAAATTGAAGAAGTTGTAAAAAAAATCAAAACTCACAAGAAATTAACTAAATTCAGTTAAAACAATATACAACGTGTTACAAAAATACCCTTAATGCCGAATTTGGTAGATAGGGTCCATCAAACTGAACAACTTTTACTATGGGACCAACTCTGAAATCGCGAAAAAATAATCAGCTGTTTCATACAAAAAATTATAACGAAACTATTAATATGTATGAAACAGCTGATTTTTTTTAGCGTTTTCAGAGATGGTCCGGTAGTAAAAGTTGTTCAATTTGATGGTCCCTACTAGCATATTCGGCATTTTTAGAGGTTTTTTGTAACACGTTGTATAATAAGATCTTACATTAACTTTCAAACGTTTTAATTCAATTGAAAAGTATGACAACAGCAGATTTCTCATTTATTATTCTAGGAAATGCTTAAATGGCCTTTTTGCTAAGATATTGTAGTACTAAGTAGCAAATTCCTACTATTACTTGTGTTGCGTAACATCGAACTTAGGTAAATCCACTAATAACTTTTTGTGAGATTTTGGTATCTAAATTGTAAAAAAAAAAAATTTTGTCAATTTAAACAAATATGGGTAGATCCTTACGATTGCTGAGAAATATACGAATTAAATAAAGGTATTTTATCTAACAAAGGGATGTTTTTATCAAATGGAGATAAATCCTCCTGAATCAATGAGGGAGTTGTATAATTCAAAATGGCCGTCAGTCGTGTCATTTTCTTGTCGAGAGAATGTTAGTGTGTCTTCAGTTTTTTAAAGTTTATTAAAGTTTCCAGGCAGATCGATGGATAATTTATTAAAAATTGTGTCGCCAAGTAAGGCCCGCAAGTGACCTAACCTAACAAAAAGATTAAAGAAAAGAAACAAGAAAAAGCGAGAGTTTATGAAATGTGGGTAAACGTAGTTTTATTACAAACTGATGTAAATCCAACCTAAAATCTCATTTTTTGAACAAACGAATTCAGGGCTGTGTGTATGTGCCATGAATTCGTTTATTTATTGTCTATGCTCCTTATAGAAAATTATTTTTGGTTTCAAATCATCAGTTACGGTCAGAAACGATTTTCGTAAAATATCTCGAAATTACGAAGAATGGATTTACCTGAGTTTGACGTTTCGCAATTCAATAATGAAATTTTATGACAACTATCGGCAGGCGGGTGAATCTACGCTGTTTCTTACTTCCTGCGTCATTGCCCTCACTCCAAAATGTTTAAAAATCCAATGCATCACAAGGAATAAATTAAAAATATGCCATCATTTACATTAAAGTACAATAATAAATTGTATTAATTTGCATATTTTTGATTTTGTTCCTTATGATGCATTAGATTTTTAAACATTTAAACTCTAAATTGGTTCCTAACGAGGATGCTAGATCGGGATATGTAATCGCGGCCTTTAGGACAGCTAACAAGAACATACACCAAAGACAAGGCAATGATACATTCGAAGGACTTACATGCTACAGTGTTGTTTTTTTACAAGCTGCCACGACATGCATTATATTCAACTATTTAATATATTACTATAAGTATATCTATGTTTTTAGCCGATAAAATATTTTCATCCGATATATCAATACAAAATTATATCTAATATCGAAAATCATGTCAAAATGACATATTTTTTTAAATTAAACATGCATTACATAAATATCTAGGTAACTAAAGTCACTAGAATGCAAAGCCGTAAAACAATAACTAGTCCGTGGTAAAGCTAACTAACAGGACGATTATAGCCTTTCTGTCCATCAATGTACGTACATTGTTGTCACCCTATTTTAAAAATCTCATGCAAATTTTATCATGCATTATATTGTAACTACTGCAGGGATTGGTTCCTAATAAAGCTAGATCCTTAGTACCGGAAATTCTTATTAATATTACAGTTAATATTATATTATTCATGACGTCTTTACAACTTAAGTAACGCAAAATTCACGTAACGTGACAGTATTAATTGTGGGCCACACAGTCTGATGGGTCGAAATATTGTTTTTGCTTTTTATATTGATGTGTTGTTACGCGAACTGATTAAAACTGTTATTTGCTGTTACTTATCAAACGTAACGCTGCTACACTGCTTCATTTGGCTCCGATCGGTTTAGTTGTCGATATTTTGACAAATGAAAACTGGTACTCACGGTTCCGTGTGTGCCACGTTTAAACAACGATTTTATGAGATCTGTTCGGTTTTGTATGATGTTCGAGTGTTAAATCTTATTTATTTTTGCGTCACTGAGCATCTAGGGAGTAAAACTGGACTTTAGTTAGCTAGTTTTTGTTATTTCCAGCATCCATAATCTACAGTGTCATCTCGTGAGTGCCATGTTCAGACGTCAATCATTCATAAACTCTTGCGTTACGTTTGTTCTGAATACCAAAATAAGAAATTGTTTAGCCGTCACTGAAGGATTTTATAGCTCACAAGCCAGAAGGAGTCACACCCGATTGCACTAAACTTAAGGATCGCCTAAGTCTGTTCCTAACTACAACACGACCAAATTAAAACAGTGTCAAACTTAGCGGTCATGTAGCTGTCATTCGCCTACTTAACTTGGTCGAGTTGTAGTTAAGAAAAGACTTAGGCGATTCTTAAGTTTAGTGCAATTGGGTGTAAGGCACATACGAGATGACGATAATGCTGTTGGCGTGTGCTAAGATAGATATCGATTACATGATTTAATTTTGAGTGTCGCTTCCTTTCTTTCTCTGTGGCTGTCACTGTCATTCATGTTTTTTATGTCAATGTCAGCTGTTTCTGGCGTATTCTTTGTGATAAATTGGTGATACTATTAATTGATTTTATAAGTTTATTATTTAATTTGATACAGTAGGTGAAAATAAATAATTCTTGTGTAGTAAATAACAAAATCATATTTATTAACACGTTTTTATTAGGCTGCTTTTCCTTTGTTATTATATTGACTTAGATTTTACAAAATATTAGTGTCAAGTTTTAGTGGAAATTATGAGTTTAATGGAAAAAGAATGGTTTATAGAAGCACCTTGGGGTCGTTTATGTAGTAAGTAAATATATTTCGATTTTTAATAAAGGTTTTACAATGTTGTGAAGTTTATAAAGTTGAAAACAAACATAACCTAAAATAAGTTACCAAAGTTATAGTAGGTACATTAAATTGTATTGTACTTTGAACTCGGCTGTAAAATTATGATAATCATTACGAGATAACAAAAGTTATCTGATAAATATGTATGTTTTATGGAAATTTGACCTTAAATCATAATTATGCTATGTTAGAAGTCTCAAGTACATATTTTTTCATAATTGAAGATTGTATCAAAAAAATATGATGCAATCCATTGTATTTTTCTAATATAAATACCTACATATAAAAGGAGAAATTGACTAAGTGACTGACTGACCTATTAACACAGCCGAAACCACTGGGTCTAGAGATTCCAAATTTGGCACGTAGGTTCCTTATGAGATCAAGGGAGACTAGGAAAGGATTTTTCAAAATGCACCCCCTAAGGAGGTGAAATAGAGGATTGAAGTTTATTTGGAAGTCCCTCAGTTTCGAAGCTAGGATCTCCAAATTTTGTGTTTAGGCTGACTGATGATTGAAAGTTAATTTAATATGTATCTCAGCATGTTTGATGATTACACCCCCAAAGGGGTAAAAAGTTGTGTATAGAAAAAAAATATTTTCGAAGTTACTAAAATTATTATTTAGGCTTATTGTTTTGGAAACTAATGCAACGTATATTGGTATTGTTGGAATTTCAATCCTTAAAGGGGTAAAATAGGGTTGAAATAGGGTAAATAGACCTAAAAATCGATACAGATCTCATTATTTAGGTTTTATGGGATGTTGATTGCAAAAATGAAATTTATTTTGAAGTCCAACACGGTGAACATGATTCAACCCCTAGAGGATTGAAATAAGGGTTCAAATTTTGGGTGGAAAACTAGTGTAAAATAGACATTTTGACTTGAAATTCCGTTGATTAGAAGTTGATCATAAAACCACAGAATAAATAATAGACATTCAACTTGTGCCTCAAAGATGACAACACCACCATGAAACTGGTGTGTGATTTGACCGTGTAGTGTAATTCTTATTAATTCTTGTTGCTTGTTTATTTATATTTGCAGTTGTAGCATGGGGAGAATGCTCGTCACCTCCAGTGCTGCTCTGCCACGGTGCGGTAGACAGTGCGGCCACATTTCGTCCACTAGTCAAGTTGTTGCCAAAAGACTTCTACTACATTGGTAAGTTAAACCCTACTGTATTAATTTAATTTGATTCATGAATATAGTATAGACTGCCTGCGCATCATATTTGGACAATGTGGTAGTACTTGGCCTTCATCTTACCTGATGTTAAGTGACGATAAGGTCGAAGGTGGAAGCACACTACACCTGGAATCCTCATCAACTGAGAAACTGGCTATCTTACATCTAACTGCCGGAACACAACAATTTTGAGATTGTTGTTATAGCGTCAGACTTAGTAAGATGGTGGTAGCTAGCCAGGCGGACTTGAAATAAACTAGTAAAATAACAAATAGAACCCGGGACACCTGCGTCTTACACGGGTGGGCCGACCACTAGACCACAGAGGCAGTTCATTTGACCTCTCTTTTAACCTGATGGAAAGTAACAAGTAGGTTGATAAAAAGTGAGCATGCGCATTCAATGCCTATTGGCATTAACCCCTTGGGGTCGAAATTGGTTTCCCGGGGGTCCACATAAACTAAAGCTAATTTTGGGGGTTGACGAGGTCTTAAATTCAACCCCCTATTAACTAGTTCTTATTTGAAACTTTCAAGATAGGTACCTACTGTATAAGTTGTGTTACGTGTTCCAACTTGTTTTAAAAACCGGCCAAGTGCGAGTCGAACTCGCGCACGAAGGGTTCCGTACCAAAAAATGGCAAAAAATCACTTTTGTTGTATGGGAGCCCAACTTAAATATTTATCCTATCATGTTTTTAGTATGTGTTGTTATAGTGGCAACAGAAATACATTATCTGTGAAAATTTCAACTGTCTACCTGTTGTCGTTATTAATATCGAGCAAAAAATGGCAAAAAAAATCACATTTGTAGTATGGGAGCCCCCTTAAATATTTATTTTATTCTGTTTTTAGTATCTGTTGTTATAGCGGCAACAGAAATACATCATCTGTAAAAATTTCAACTGTCTGGCTATCACGGTTCCTGAGATACAGTCTGGTGACAGACAGACAGACGGACAGCGGAGTCTTAGTAATAGGGTCCCGTTTTTACGCTTGGGTACGGAACCCTAAAAATTACAAATATTTAGTAGTTTTAATTTTGTATTTTGTATCAACAATAGGGAAAAAACTAGAGATAAGATTTTTAAAGTAAATTGGCTATGGGGTCTGAGGTATCAGCATAAGAATAAAATAGTGGGAGCTCCACTTAAATATTTATATTATTCTGTTTTTAGTATTTGTTGCTATAGCGGCAACAGGAATACTGTGGAGTCTCAGTAATAGGGTCCCGTTTTTACCCTTTGGGTACGGAACTCTGGCTGATAGGTAAGTGAAAATTTAATATATTTTTATTGACTTATAGCGGTGGAGTTACCGGGCAACGGCCGGTCGGACCGCTACCCGGCCGGGCTGATGGTCAGCGTCTACGATCTGGTGTATGTCCTCGAGCTGGTGGTGCGCCACTTCCGGTGGGACAGGTTCCGGTTTGTGGGACACTCCATGGGGTCACTGTTAGGTGAGTAAAACAATGTTGTACTAATGAAAAAAAATCCTACTCAATAATTTAATTACACACATCAACTTTGTCTAGGGATACAGGTGTTATTTTCATACAAACGAGGTAACTTTGAAGCCTTGGTTTCCTGCCAGGGATGTACTGTGCTGTGATCTGATGATGGCTATCCAGGGAGTGAATGGAGGAGATTCAGATCGCCATATACACCCAACTGATCTGACCAGCATTCTAAAAGATTAAAGGACATGTTTAAAAAATCCGCGAAAATAGCATGAAAATGTGTGGAAATCCTGAAACTAAGAACTCTGACCCATTAATCTTATAGAATGCTGATCAGATCAGTTGGATATTTATAGCGATCTGAATCTCCTCCATTCACTCCCTGGATGGCCATCATCAGATCACAGCATGGTACATCCCTGGCATTAAACCAAGGCTTCAAAGTTATCTCCTTTGTATTAAAATACCACCTGTATCCCTAGACAAAGTTGATGAGTATACATTCACTGAAGGCCGCTTGGTGCAAATAGTAGTAATCCCGGCTTCGAATCCTGGCATATACTACCACAGAATAGATAATAGTACTTTCGTACAAAAGTTGCACTTCGCAAAATCAGTTCAATAAATAGCGACCCATATTCACCTATAGTTGTTATCATATTCACCTAGTAGTTGCCTCCCTTTCTATCGTGTAGGTCTTATCTTTTCTGACCTATCAAATTAGTCTTCAGTCGTCGGTGAGGACGCCGAGCGCTTTAGACTCACGCACGGAGTGACAGAGCCCTTATACTAATGCAAAATATGCAAAAGAAAGCATACAAATAAATGCAGCCAAGTGCTGTCATATAAAACAATTAGAAGAAAGTGCCCCCCTCCCCCCCTTATTAAGTAGTTTTTTTAACAAATGAAACTAGAGTTAAAATGCATTCCATACCGAAAGTGGCGGCCTCAGAGGCTTTTCTTTAATAAGTTGTTAATACAAAATGGATTTTAATAAAACTATAGTGGAATTTTTAATAAGATACTTTTTAGAAGGTATTACTACATTCCCTCGTTAGCATTCATAAAAGTAGATAGCTAATGTGTTAAAACGGCCACTTAGCAGTTTTGCAATCTACTTCTAGCAGTGACTACGAGGGAATGTAACGATTTAAAATAACTAGAGACTGGGTCTTAAAAATTCCACATTTTTAGTTTTATTGAAATTAGGTATGTTTATAACTACAGTATTAAGGTGGTACTTTGACCGAAAGTGGCCTGGAATTTTTAGGGCCCATATTCTAGTATTTTTAGACGGTATCATAACATCATTCCTTCGTAGCCACTGCTAGAAGTAGATAGCAAAACTGCTAAAAGTGGCTGTTTTTGACACATTTGCTATCTACTTTTTATCTTCTTCTACGAATGACTACGAGGGCATGTAGTAATACCGTCTAAAAATACTAGACCACGGGCACACCCCGGGCGCATTTAAGCAAAATCTAACTCTCGAGTTTTGATGGCGATCTCTGATTGGTCACGAAACTCAGTAGTTAGATTTTGCTCGCAAACTCTAACTCCCCAGTTTCGGCAAAAATTCTTTCGTATGTCCGGCTGTCTGTTTTCACCTACAGTAGGGTAATTCACGATTGTCGGAAATCTACTCGAAAGCATACGATTCGAATCCGTATCCTCCGATATTACAAAAATATAGCTATTCACAAATACTTTCGACTGGCATTCGATTCACTTTCCGACGGGAAAGCGCAATGTATTTAAAAAGTTTGGTAGCTTAGGGTAGAAAATAAGATCGAATACTATAGACTTTCCGATTCGATTCGGAAAGTTGGTTTCCGATAATCGTGAATAACCCACCAGGTCGCATTTCTCAACCGATTCTCGTGAAATTTTGTGAGCGGATTCGAAAATAATATATAATTTTTTTGTTACGCCAATTTTTTGAAATTTTTCAAAATGACGGGTAAATATTATTAAAAAAAACATATTAAAGTCCGGCTTTCAATCTTTATGCTGTGCCAGTACCACAGCATAAAGAATTTCTTACAGTAGGCCGACGGAGACGTCTAGACAGGGCAATCGTGCGGGGCGTGAGGGGGGAGAGGTGAGTCGGACGAGCCCGAGCTGCATACTTCGCCGTTCTATGTAGCTCGGGACATGTCTTCTAGGGCTATCGCGTCTTTACCGTTATGATTTTCTATTAAATTAATAATTCGATTTCGATGAATCTTGGTTTTTTGTTCTATTTTGACAAGAAAACAGCCACGCAATGTTAAAAATATAAAAAATCCAAGATGGCGGCCAACTTTTTTGTTTGTGGGTCGATTTCGATGAAACTCGGTTTTTGCTACTATTTTGACAAAAAAACAGCAACGCAATGTTAAAAATGTAAAAAAATCCAAGATGGCGGCCAACTTTTTTGTTTGTGGGCCGATTTCGATGAAACTCGGTTTTTGGTACTATTGTTACGGACGCGGGGTACGGGATTGGAAAGAAAACGCTGTGGTTGCAGAGACGACGCTTTATTACCAGTAGTTAGCTAGTTTCGGTAGTGATCTCTCATTGGTCAAAAAATTCAATAGTTTTGCGCGCAAACTCTAACTACTGAGTGCGCATCCACCAATGAGCACACTTCAAAATTCAGTTGTCAATTGTCTTTGAACACGACTGTGGTAGCGTATTTTATTTTTGAAAAATGACTTCAAATCTTCCAAGTTTTTGCGAATATAATCCAGTAAACACAGATCTGGGGCCGTACCAGCTAACGAATCGATTATCGAAAAATCTGAATCGTTTTCAACTTAGAACTGAAAAATCAAAGTAAGGAATTTCGTCTTGTACTTTCTGTTGACGTAATTTGGAAGATAACGATGTTCGTGTGACATCATGAAATGGGGTTCGCCATTTTCGCCCAATTGGGGCTCGATTTATCTGTTTTAATTTGAAACCCGGCAGACTTTTCAAAGCTCGATTCGTTAGCCGGTACGGCCCCTGAACGAAACATTTCTTTTGCTAAACTAAATATTCCTTACCTATGAAATTGACGTTTTGTATGAACAATGTTTAACAAGTTGCATTTTCGTTCCATTCTAACATTATTCACAATTTATTTAACAACCGTGAACGTTATTGTAACAAAACTTTTATGTAAGTACAAATGATTAGGCTGTTGCCTAGTGAAATATATATTAATTTTTGCTTATTAAGTAGGTATTATTTTATTATCAAAAGTTTTAAACCTAACACAGGTAAAGTCTTCTTCTTCATCGTGTCGATGATTCTGGCGTCCACCAAAGCGTGTTTTCGGGCAAAATTCACAACGGCATGATTTTCGATGACCTATTTGGTTGTTTGCTATGCCGCATTAGGTTGTGTAATTTAAGTAGATACTAACTTGCAATTATGATTCGTCGCGACGCAGGTTTGGTTTTCTGGACATCAATTTGGTCAATGTTATTCAAAATTCTTGTATCCATAATACGGGTCCTTACCTATAAAATTGGTGTTTTTTTTCTCACACGCAGAGAACCATATGACATCAGGGATTTAAATTATTTAACAGTTGCTGGATATTACGTCTATATAACTATCAAGTTGACGGCTATGATCATAATTTTATGTAATTTGAGTTAATTTGATTGTTCTGATGAATAATCAAAGTCATTTAAAAATATGTATTTTTAAATGACTTTATATGTATTTTTAAATGACTTTAATTATTCATTCAGTTACAAATTTACAATGTGTAACGTAGCTTAAATTTCGCTTAAGTTATGTTGCCTAAACATATGTACTTACATAAAAGTTTTGTTACTATATATAATAATAATAATAAATTGTGAAAAATGTTTGAATGGAAAATGCAACTTGTTAAAAATTCTACATACAAAACGTCAATTTCATAGGTAAGGAATATTTAGTTAAGCAGAAAAAAAAAATCTTTCAGATCTGGGTAATTACTGGATTATATTCGCAAAAACTTGGAATATTTGAAGTAAGTTTTCAAAAATAAAATACGCTACCACAGTAGTTTTCAAAGACAATAGACAACTGAATTTTGAAGTGCGCTCATTGGTGGATGCGCACTTTTTGCGCGCAAAACCTAACTACTGAGTTTTTTGACCAATCAGAGATCACTACCGAAACTAGCGCGAAACTGGGGAGTTAGAGTTTGCGAGCAAAATCTAACTACTGAAATTCTTGACCAATCAGAGATCACCGTCAAAACTCGAGAGTTAGATTTTGCTTATATGCACCCCGGGCACTCCATACAAGCGTGGCGTTTCAACTACCTATTACACAGACGCTACACAGTGACGTTTTTGCACACGCGCAACTGTGTGCGAGCTATTGAATGAGCACACGGATCGGCACACGGAATTCGCGCGGTGGGCGCCGGTGGAGTGAGGTAATTGATTGTGGGGCGGGGCGGAGAGTTTCATTTCTGTATGGTAGTACTTATATCTATTCTGTGCCACGGGTCCTAAAAATTCCACGTAAAGTATTATTAAAATCTTTTTTTATTAAAAACAAAAACCTGAGGGCGCCACTTTCGGTCTAGGTACTGTCTTAAAAGTATACCATAGAGTTTTTATGTGATTTTTGTTCGCAGGCGTGTTGTATGAGCGCTCTTACCCTGGAAAAATAACACATTTGGTCTATTTAGACCCAGTCACGGCGCCCATGTGTGTACCAGCTGATCAGTTTGCCAAGTGGTGAGTAATACCTATCAATCCGCATTGGGCCCGCGTGGTGAGTTATGGCCCATCCTCACACTTACCACAAACCCCTCACACTTATTATTTTTTTGCATAACGGGATAGTGCTTGGCCTTCACCTCACCTGATTTTAAGTGACGATAAGGACGAAGGTGGAAGCGCACTACACCCGGAATCCTCACCACTGAGGAACTGGCTATCTTACCTCTAACTGCCAGAACACAACCATTTTTAAATTGCTGTTATGGCGTCAGACTTAGGTAAGATGGTGGTAGCTAGCCAGGCGGACTTGAAATAAGCCCTACCACCAACCAAACCGAGTACATATTGTACCCCCCTGGGAATCGAACCCGGGACCCCTGCGTCTTACACGGGTGGGCGAACCACTAGACCACAGAGGCGGTTAAATTAATGTTAATTATATGCCGCGAAAACCCAAATTATACCACTTTGTCTCCGATTTCCTTTCCAGAACGCTTGCCTATTTACTTTGGTATCGGACCAGAGTGTGATGTCCTATACCAGCGGTTCCCGAATAGGGTTCCGCGGATCCCTGGGGTTCCGTGAGAGGCTCTCAGGGGTTCCGCGAAAATTCAAGAGTTTATAAATTCAAGATCCTACTTATCTTTTTGTTGTAACTAAATTAATATTTTATATCTTAAAAGTCCTTCTTTTAAAGTTAAACTATATCATATATAATAAATTAAAATTAAAATGACGCTTAAATGTCGTAATGTCCAGACTCTACAGTAGTTTTACTGCTAGTTTTAATGATTTCAACGTACATTTAGAAAATAGACCCAAAAATTTTTTGCGCACCCTTGTATTTGTCCTATTTTCTGTTCCTAAAAGTGCCAACCCTAGTTAGTTTACTTCTTATTAGAGCTAGGGTTCCGCCGAATATCGGTTAACCAAAAAGGGCTCTGAAGCCAAAAGAATTCGGGAACCGCTGTCCTATACAATGCGAATAAATAGGGAACATGCATAAGTCACCGATTTTGATAAATTTGAGCTTGATCGCTGCGGACACGTATAAAAACATGATGGAACAGAGAAATAAAAAATAAAATGTATTACTTTAGTTTTATTACACAAGGGAAAATAACGAATTTTTTTTTCGTTTGCGGATATAATGCACTTAACAGTCGGATAGAACATCAAATAAGAAATAATATTTTGTATGACACATATGTACTTAAACGCAATATTTAGGGAGATATTTGAAAATTCTTGGCTAACTCCATACTAATGCACTGAAACGTGACATGAGTGTCGTCACAAATGTTGACCTTTTTGTAAGGAGCGTTTTCGGCGGGAGCTGCTGCGTGTTAACTTCAAGTAACTATATCACGAGAAAAAAATACAAGAGAAAAGTTTTATTATTACAGTTGATTTTCTCACGCATTATACTTTTGTTTTAGATACAAAAAAATATTGATGCATGTTCCCCATCAGCGAACTAAAACAATGGAATAAGCATTCTGCTCAAAAAATGGCACCACATGAAAAGTACAACTAAGTGGATAGAGCTAAAAATGCTGGCATTTAACTATGCAGCACAAAGCATCTGAACACTGGTTGCTTATTAGCGACCATAATTTGTATACTTATAGATATTTTCTATACTTAAACGAAAAAATAAGATACGTTTTTTCTGCATCTTTTTACTGCCTTCTTTGCATCTTTTACACCATTTGACTATAAAGGACGTCATTTCTAATAAACTCTCTCTTTCTATATTTTCTCTACAATACAAACTGCAATTTATTGAAAAAAACATTGACGTCAGTCACCGGGTGCGTGGCTGGCCCGACTAAAGCTGAGCGGGTTGTACTTTTTCGGCCCCGTTGTGCCATTTTTTAAGCAATATTTGTTTGCAATTACGCTTCCATAGATTTAAGTTCGTTGTTCCCCATTAACAATATACAGAAATCCGCTCCAACTTCACTCGAAAATGTATGGCAAAGAAAAAATTGTACAGATTAAAATACGCCGTTTTGTACTGCAAGAGGTCTGAATTTAGCCATTTCTGTTGTACATTGTTAAGGGGCCATAATAATAATAATCATTTATTTCGACCAACTTTGGATCTAGGAAATAATAGGAAAACGCCACAAATGGTTTGCGCGGGCCATATTTTTATATAGAAAACGTAAAGTTGTAGTCAATTAAAAAAAACATACGACAAGCTGAAGAGATTATCTAGTAGCTACAAGTATTAACGCTTGTCGCGGGCCATATTTTTGGTGTAAATAATAGCGGAAACGTATTGAATTTTAATACACTTTTCAACTCGTAACTCACTTTTGCTCGTAAAGTGAGCCCTAATACATCGCTTTTAGGACCATAAACCGAGCTATAACAAACGCGTGCAATAACATATAAAACAAAAAAAGCGCGGGAAACTTCGAGAAAGGCGGTCGTGTTTCTTTTTGGCTTTAAAATTTAATTAATTAATTTGGATAGTGGTTTGTAAATAATAGTTTAAAGTTTGTTATTTAAGTGTATTTATTATATATATCTATTAGTTTCTGTGAATAGTACGAGATTAGGTAAGTTTTTCATATTGTTTCTATGAACGAGCCCGAAGACCCTGGGGGGTCTGCCCCCCAGGCGTCTCATTTTATTACGATTAGCAATGCTTCAGGAATGGATACTGAGGGATCTTTATTCGATACCGATTGCTCGGAATCTAATAAAAATCCCCCCAAACGAAAAAGATCATCGGCACGCAAATTATGCAAACATTGCAATAAAAAGAAGAAGAAAAGCCAGCATAAGTTTTCTGAACCAAATCCTTTAACAGAATTTGATTGCCACTGTGATTTTTCAACTCCTAATGAACAATGTTTAACAAATGAAATGACCTGTACTTCAACACCTGAAATTCAACCTTCCCAACCAGTGCCAACATTGCCAACACAGAACACAATGCCAAGTACTTTGGAAACTCCTGACACTAACACTCGTACACCCGTGGCTAGGCTACTTTACCAAACTTCTGATGCATCTCCTTATGTTGTACATATTCAACGTGAGCAAGTGTCTCCCGATGAAAACACAGTTTTGCACCCAGTGGCTTTAGGACGATTTTTAAAGAAACATACTTTCAATAACATCATAAATGGTAGTTTAAAGAAAATTGGAAGAAATAAAGCTTCTATTTCATTTTCTCATTTTCAAGATGCCAATAACTTTATAATCAGCGATATTTTAAAAACAAACAAATATAGAGCTTTCATCCCAACCCATAACATTACTCGGATGGGTGTGGTACGAGGTGTCCCTGCAGACTGGTCTGAAGAGGATATAATGAACAACATTTCAGTTCCCATAGGTTGCGGAAATATTATTAAAATTAGAAGATTGAAAAAAAAAATTACTCATAATGGGAAAACTGATTTTACTCCTATAGAAACTTTAGTTTTAACTTTTGACGGGCAAGTCCTCCCTAAAAGAATATATTTGTGTTACAATTCCCTTCCAGTCGATTTGTATATTTTTCCAACTATCCAGTGCTATAAATGTTGTCGTTACGGTCACATTAAAACTCAATGCCGATCAGTTACACGATGTTTTAAATGTGGATCAGGACACTCTGGTGAGAGCTGTTCTGTGGATGAAGACGAAATAAGATGCTGTCTATGTACTGGTGCACATACTGCCATAAGTAAAATATGCCCTGAATTTTCTAGACAAAAAAGCATAAAAGAAAGTATGGCCAAGAGCTGTATCTCCTATGCAGAGGCATTAAAACTCCACCCCCCAGTTTATAGACCATATGCAGATGTTTTAGCCTCTTCACCTGCTCTACCTAGTTCATCTTCAAACCTAGCACACCCTTCAAATAATAATCTTTTAAACCCTTCATATGAAACAGCAAATAAAACAACTTCTTATAAAAAAACCATATTTATTAAGCCAAAAACTCCCCATATTACAAATAAAGGCTATGACAAAACCGCTCATAATGCCTTAATAAATGAGTATAGAATTCCATCATCCTCTAATGGGACTGCTCTAAATAATAGTGACAATCTCTCCAACTTACCAATTAAAGATTTGATAATCGCACTTATAAAAACTTTATCCAACAGCAATCTTATTGCTTCACCGCCCAACGCTGCACCTTCTGATACTAATTTTATAAATCTTAATCACTTTAATGAACTCTGTAATTCAATGGAATTGCAGAAGCATCAACAGTAAAAAGTCTGATCTAATCCATTTAATCAATAAGTATAATCCCTTTGCCGTCTCGCTTCAAGAAACCTGGCTTCAACCAGGTTTCAACTTTAAACTTTCTGGCTTCTCATGCATACGAGAAGACAGGCTTGACCCCACAGTAGGCTGTGGTGTAGCCTTATTAGTTAAGCAATCTGTATTTTTCCAACACATTCCCATCTCTCAACACCGCAGTGATTACTCTATCATTGCTGCTAATGTAAATAATATTTGTTTTGTTTCTGTATATATACCTTACCCCTCCTCAATCATCTATGATGAAATTGAAAATATTATAAAATCTCTACCAAAACCTCTTTTGGTAATGGGTGATTTCAATGCCCAACATTATTCTTGGGGTAGCTCTAAATCAAATCATTATGGCAGTAGAATTCTAGAAATGTTGCATAATAACAATTTATGTTTACTTAATACAGGGAAGATCACACGTAGGACCAAGCCAGAGGAGGGTAGGAGTGTTCCTGACTTATCTATTGTCTCCCCTTGCCTTGCTACTTCATTAACTTGGACAACAAATAATTCCACATACGGAAGTGACCATTATCCGATTGTGATTACCTTCATAAATAACTCTATAAATCAGCCACATAATCATCCTCCCCGTCTGAAACATAAATTAGATAAGGATAAATGGAGTGCTTTTAAAATACAAGTTGAACAAGATATAGATTCCCTCCCACTCATTGATAAAAATAATCTCTCATCTTGCGCAACGGCTCTATCTTCTCTTCTAATTAACACAGCAAATAAAGTATTTCCTACCAAAACTGGTCATCGCAGTAATATTCCATCTCCACCGTGGTGGGATCAGGAATGTACTGCTGTTATTGAAAAAAGGAAAGAGGCTGAAATAAATTATAATCTTTGCTCAACATCCGAAAACTTTAGCATATTGTCTGATTTGATTAATAGTACAAGGAAACTTTTCAAACAAAAGAAATGGGAAGGCTGGAAGAAATTCTGCACCTCAATTTCTCCTAATACTTCTCCATCGGTCGTTTGGTCTAATATTCGCCGTTTTCGTTCAGCATTTAAAGAATCCACACCAAGAAATGTTCCTGAACATTTAACTGAACAGTTTCTAGATAGATTAGCTCCCCCATATGTTGCTAATGATAGTTCACTACTGCAGGTTCCTTTCACTTCTACTTCTAATGCTGAAATGACAGGACTCAGTGCTCCTTTTTCATTAGCTGAACTTAAAGGTGTTTTGTCCTATGTCAAGGACTCTGCTCCAGGTTGTGATAGTATTCCTTATTCCTTCCTCAGTCACTTGAGTGATAATAGTCTAATGTACCTTTTAAAACTTATCAATACTGTAATGATAACCGGCGATATTCCTTCTACATGGAAACTACAAGAGATCATACCGATTCTTAAACCAACTAAACCGGCTAACAATGCTTCCTCTTATCGGCCAATTGCTTTATCTTCAGTTTTGGCAAAAATTGCAGAACATCTGATTAAAATCAGATTAGAGTGGTTCGTTGAAAGTAGAGGATTGTTGAGTGACAGCCAGTTTGGATTTAGAAAAAATAAAAGTACGATGGACAGCATCGGAATTATAACAACTGATATCCGAATAGCTTTTTCTTTAAATGAATCTCTCTTGGCAGCCTTCCTTGATATCACGTCCGCCTATGATCATGTAATATTAAGTATTCTCCAGAACAAACTTATTAAATTACAGGTCCCTCCAATAATAATTAATTTCATTATTAACATTTTGTCTGAACGAACGATCAGTTTAAATCCAGGTACTGAAAACATGAAGTCACGTTTAGTATGGAACGGACTCCCACAAGGTTCCGTGCTAAGCCCACTCTTGTACAATATTTATACTCATGACCTAGAAATTTCCCTTCCCGATAACATTAGCATACTACAGTATGCTGATGATTTGCTCATTTATTGTACAAACAAATCGATTGAAAACTTGTGTAACTCACTTACTCACGCTTTAAATTGTCTCAAAACTTGGCTTGAAAACAATGGTCTAAATCTTTCAATAGCAAAAAGTAATATAGTTCTTTTCTCAAGAATGCGATGCCCTCCACCTATTTCCGTATACTACGATAATGTAATGTTACCAACCGAAAATGAAGTCAAATTTTTAGGAATCATCTTGGATAGTAAACTAACTGCCCTAGCTCATTGTTACTATGTAGTTGCCAAATGTGAGAGAATCTTAAATATTTTAAGATGTTTGTCTGGAGTTTGGTGGGGTTCTCATCCCTCCTCATTGAAACAACTCTATAATTCCTTAGTCAGAAGTATTTTAGATTATGGGACATATTTTCTTGAACCTTGTAGCGCCCTTGGAATACACAAACTGGATATTATACAGTCAAAAGCTCTCCGCATTGTTACTGGGGCCATGAAATCGAGTCCCACGAATGCTTTACAAGTTGAGTCATCTGATCCTCCTTTAAGACTACGACGCCAATACTTATGTGACAGATATTTATTTCGAGCTTTACAGTTATACAATCACCCTCTCTTCATTAAATTAAGTAGACTTTTAGAACTTGTGGAATCCTCTTCATACTGGTCTCATAAACAAGTACCATGTCTTATTGTTAGTTTTAGTAAGTTTTGCTCTTTTCAAGCTCCAACGCATAGATCATCATATCTTCCAATTTTCTCACAAAATTACGAATCACTAATTCTATTTCCTAATATTATCTTCAATTTAGATTTTCATAAAAATGATTGCAATCTAAAGTATAATTTTAATTATCTCTTAGCTGATGAATGGCATGACTATCATCATATCTATTGTGATGCTTCAAAGCTAGATTGTAATAGCCACGTCGGCGTTGGAGTTTTTCATAAACAGTACCAAATTGTTCAAAAAGTAAAACTCCCACCCGAATCTTCAGTATTTACTGGTGAATGTTACGGTCTTTTTAAATCATTAGAGTACGTTTTACTTTTTAAATTAAAAAAAGTTCTTATTTTCTCTGACTCTAAGAGCGCTCTTGAAGCTTTACAAAAATTCCCCTTTAAAAGTAATCTAAGCCATCAAATCATTATAGACTGCCGCTGTTTACTTCAAAAATGTTCATTGGAAGGTTATGATATATCGTTTGTATGGGTGCCTAGTCATAGCAATGTTGCAGGTAATGATAAGGCTGACCAACTAGCGAAAGAAGCAATAAATTCTGGAGACTTGTTTCCTTATAAAAATTATTGCTATGATCTATGTGCCCAAGCAGGCGTTTCACTCAGAGAATCATGGGAATCCCAATGGCAGATTAGCAGCCAATTTAAAGGTAGCTTTTATAAACTCATTCAATCAAATATTCCTAATAAGCCATGGTTTAGCAGAATGAAGCTTGGTAAGGTTTCATCCACAATCATCATAAGAATGAGATTGGGTCATACGTGCACTCCTGCCCATCTGGCAAGATTGCGAATTGTGCAGGATTCTTCTTGCGTGTGTGGCACTGGTGTAGGAGAAGTTAACCATATTTTCTTCTCGTGCCCTCTTCATGATCACACTTCCTTTTATGAATCCCTTATATCCCTCAGAATCCCTCTTCCTACCAGTATTGTAAGTCTTTTATATACCAATGATATTAATGTATATAAATGTATATCCGATTTTATAACTTCCAACAATATAAGAATTTAATTTTCATTTCCGTATTATATTTATTTATTATGTATCCTCTCCACTATCCAAATTTCCAAATTCCGTTTTGTAATCCTTTTGTTTTATAATGTTTCCCTACCTTTTGATGTGGCTAATACCCAAACCGGGTGGAGCCAAAAAAAAAATAAAAAAAAAAATAAAAAACATATAAAACACTAGGTTGTTATTGAATTATCCCTACAAAGATTAGGACCTTACTGCAAGTTCTATGCGAGTAAACAGAGCATTCCCAATTTAACCGGTTAATACAGTTATTTTTTTTAGTAACAACAAAGAGGTTTTATGGCTCTGAAAATTCATATTCTTTTTTTAAATAAATAAATATGGGCCGGGGAATCAAACCAGGAACTTTTTTTAAAACGTATATTGCAAGAAACTTTTAACTTTTACAAAAATGAGCAGAGCGCACGCGTTGTCGTTTCAGCGGATCCGCCATTCGTTCCCTTCCTCGCTCGCACGTCTTCCTTCTCATTCACTCGCACTCGGATACATCATGCTTACAAATCATTCAACCTTTCATACGTTCCGATATTTCATTCCCACATTCGGCCATCCTGCAGCTATGTCTGTCCCCAGACATTCATCCTCTTATCATTCCACGCTAACAGATCATCACAAAACTTATCATAACAACCTCAACATCATGAAACTTAAATGAACTTATTAGTAAACAAAATACAGTTTACAAACTGTTCGGTTTAAACGTTAGGTTTTACATTTTAAATACTTTTTAAATATCATCAACTTAGGTTTACAATATTAATCTTATCTTAATTACTTACACATTTTCTGAATCATTTTAGACAATTTTATTCTTACTTCGAACAACCGAACTGGTAAATATGTTGAAAACAATCTTATAGATTAAAATAGTAGTAACACAATAACAAATTACTATTTTAAAATACAATATTAGGGCTTCCACATACACTTACATCCATCATCGTTCATACACAAAAAAAACAATAACTCACTTACCAAAGTACAAAATTTCTATGACACACCACATACTAGATAGGCCAGGGCTTCATATAGTCAGAGGAGGTTGTGGTCTTGTTTGGTCCCTCAGCCTGCGGGTCTGCCTTCTCCACGTCAAATCTATTGTTTCTCTTGACCTTTGTAACTCTGTATGGCCCCAAAAACTTAGGTTTGATCTTCATACCAGTTCCAAACTGTGTGCGCTTTATAGCAACTATCTCTCCTTCTGAATACTGCCTGCTCTCTTTTCTTTTCTTATTGTAATTCTTCATATTTTCATTTTGAACTTTTTGTATTTGTATTTTTGCATTTTCCCTTAGCTCTTCTCTATAGTGAACAAAGTCATCTCGCTCTTCTTGTAATAATAACTCATAGAGTTCACAGTCTGATTTTCTTATCATCTTTGTTCCCATCAGTAGTTCAAACGGTGACGTATTTATACTTCTCTGGTGCGTGCTATTCAAAGCTCTTTGCAATTTATTGACGTGTTTGTACCATTGTGTGGGCTGTTCTATAGATAACTTGGTCAAAACTGAAATGATGGTTCTGTGAACCCGTTCCACCTGCCCATTTCCTCTAGGTACTCCCGTTGTAATCTTAATATGCTGTATACCTTCGTTTTCACAGTACTGAGCAAAATCTTTACTTGTAAATGCTGTCCCTCGATCTGATATTATTCTTCTTGGGTTTCCAAACGTTTGTTGGTGAATTTCCAGCTTATTAAGGACTTCTTGGGTTCCCGTGGACTTCGTAGGAAAAATCCAAACAAATTTCGTGAATCCATCGACTATGGTTAGGATATGGTTGTATTTCTTACTTGTCTCCGTCATTGCTCCGATGTGGTCAATGTGAAGTGTGTGGAAAGGCACATCCTCTTTTTCTATTGGATTCAAAAACCCTTCCTGCTTCCCTTCTTTCCTTGATGCCAAAAGGCAAGGGATACACGTAGAAATACAATCTTCTATCTTCTTCTCTAACTTTTCTATATAGTAATCTTTACAAATTAATTCCATGGTCTTCTTTTTAGAAAAATGCCCGTTTTCATGAGCTCTTCTGATTATGCTTATTTCAATTTGTTGTGGTACAACTAAGCGTCGCTGTACACCTTTACAAAGCAAACCATTTTGCAAGTAGAAATCTTTGTACGGCTTTTGATCTTTAAGTATGTCAATGATCGCTTTGAGACCATCGTCAGTTTCTTGGGCTCTTCTTAATTCTTGATGGATATCGGTAGATATTGCTGCTACATACGGGTTTCGACTCAATGCGTCTGCATGTCTCATCCTCGACCCCCTTCTGTGTTCTACTTTGAAGTCGTAGTCTTGTAAGAACAAAATCCATCTAGAAACCTTTGGCGATAGTGCCATTTCTTTTTTGTTAATGGTCATCTCAAAAGCTTTACAATCAGTTACTATCTTGAAGTGTCTTCCAAAGATATAGTGTCTAAATTTCTTTATTCCTTCTATTACAGCCAATACTTCTAGTTCATAACTTACATATTTGCTTTCAGCGTCAGTAGTTCGTCGACTCATGTAATGTACTGGGTGCAGCTCACCATTACAATCTTTTTGCATCAAGATAGCAGCGTACGCAACACTCGAAGCGTCTGTGTGCAGTTCAGTTTCAGCATTACATTCATAAATCTTTAACACTGGCTTACTTGACAATTTCTCTTTTAATATTGTAAATACTTTTCTATGTTCTTCGTTAAACCCAAATTTCTTATCTTTTCGTAACATATCGGTGAGTGGAGATGCAATCATAGCGTAATCTTCTATAAACTTTCTGAAATATGAACATAATCCGAGGAAACTGTGTAGTTGCTTCACATTCTTAGGCTCAGGGAATTTCATGACAGCATCGGTCTTCCCTGGCGATGGCATCACTACACCGTCCTGTATAACATTTCCCAAATATTCAACTTTTCTCACCAATAGTTGTGATTTCTTCCAATTAATCTGTAGTCCATATTCTGATGCAATTTGTAAAACTTCTTGTAATCTTTCTAATAGAGCGGCGGTAATCTGAGAAAAGACGCTTAGAAAACACTTTTCGCACAAGTCATCACGGAAATACGAAAATTTGGTATCGATGCATTCAGTACGATGCCCTGATCACAAATATATAAGATGACAAGCGCGAAAATGGTGGGGGTAGAAACTGTGACGTCATAAAGTTTTCAGTACCAAGAAATAATAAAAACATATCATGAGGTATACCAAATGAAAGGGCTTTGTGAGTAGATTACGAATATATAACACACTATAACATTTTCACTACTTGGTCTAACAAATTATGAGAAAACGTCGAAAGATTTCACGATTCCGGGTCGCCGTTGAACAGCTCTGGACTGAAAACGACTGAATGGATTTCTGCAAAATACTTATCAAATTGCTCTAAACATCCTCTATTCTGGTGTCCAAAGGTAATTGACCAAAGATATTTAAAAATAAAAAAGTTACATCAATTTTACTAACAGCATAATTTTCTGTTATTTCTAAGTTCTGATTCCTATAATAGTCCAGTAGTCAAGTGGGTAAAATTCACTCTATTTGGAAATAATACGAGGAGTTTTGAATTTTTGTGCATCAGATGAGCTATTAATAAAAGATTAAAATTGTGACCTCGAAAACTGTGTGGAAGTTTATTTTGGATAATTGAACATTGAAAAACAAATGTCCTAAAAATTAAAATAAATGTCAGGAAAGCAAAGGAGACTACATTTGAAATAATTTATTATACTTACTAGGTACAACATTTTGATAGTAACATAATCTATACCTTCAATAAAATCGTAAACGCAAAAAAGTCTGTAAATTGAATATATTCGAAAAAAAAAAACAACCAGAGCGATTTAAAATCGGTACGTTAACTGAACATGTTAGAACCATTAAAAAATGTCTTGTCTGTCTGTCTGACTGAATTCTCATCACGCAAAAACACTGAACGGATTTTGACAAACGAAACTTTAAATAGTAGCAGTGTATAACTCGGAATACAATATTAAATAAAAAAAATCGAAAGTGACCAACAAGTAGTAAACCAGCAACAAAGACCTTTATTACAGTACAAAATTAGTATGCTTCAGAGATCCATTGAAACCCGCGAGGTTGAACTTTGTCACAGTATATTTTTCTTGTCATAAGGAGATCAACCTATTTTCGCATTCAGAGATCCACCAAAACCAGCAAGGTTGACCTTTGTCACAGTACATTCTTCATATCATAGAGAGCTCTACTACAGTGACACACGGCGCCGGCATCACTGTCGTCTATGTAATCGACGGCGTAACCTAGGTAACAATATAATCATGGCCTGCGCTCACTGACCGCATGGCGCAGCATGGGGTGGCATGGCACGCTTAGGGCGTACCGAACCATCGTGTGGTATCCTGCAGCCATAACAGCATGGCCTGGCACGACGCGACATAGCACGTCGTAACATACTAAAAGGTCCTGCGGCATCCCGCGGCATACTGCATGATCACGGGTTTGGGTGTTGTTCTTTAATACGGGTGTAAGTATCCGAGATTCATAGATGACGACTTTGAAGAAATAAAATTCATGTTGAGATCTTCATTCCAGATGACAGCTGTCAAATTTAAAACGGCAATATCTCGGAAAGTATTTATACTAGACTGCTGGTGTCTTTGAAGAAACTAAACGTCTTAGTAGGATCTTCATTTCAGATGACTGCTGTCAAATTTAAAACGGCAATATCTCGGAAAGTGCTCACTCATCCTTGACGGATGGTGTCTTTGAAGAAAAGAAAGGTCTTGGTGAGAACTTCATTTCAGATAACAGCTGTCAAACCTAAAGCAGTAATATCTCGGAAAGTGCTCATCCTAGACTGATAGTGCCTAAAAGAAAGAAAGGTCTTAGTAAGATTCCCTTCAGATGACAGCTGTCAAACTTAAAACTGCAATATCTCGGAAAGTACTTATCCTAGACTGATGGTATCTTTGAAGAAAAGAAAGATCTTGGTGAGATCTTCATTTCATATGACAGCTTGATCTTCATTTACTTATTTGTTCACCGGTTGTTTCTAGATTTTAATCGGAAATGAATTCAAAAAATTCAAAATTCAAAAATAATTTATTCAGTCTAGGCTGTTACAAGCACTTGTGAATGTCACAGAAGCTACGCCATCGGTTCGCAAACCCTAAGCGGGAGACCTTGTAACGAGAAGAACCGGCAAGAAACTCGTCAAGGGCTGCTTTTTTCTCCCTGTATATTTCATAGAGAGTCGTCAACATTGAAAAATGAGCTCCACGTTTAAATAAATAAATAAAATGCATTTATTTCAGGCTCAATTACACCCATAGTTTTAAATTACATTAAATTTAACTTTCATTAAACTTAACATTAAAGTTTAAAGTGAGGTCATTTTCCATCATAATAATTAACAAAAGTTTGCACACAATGGGTAGGTAGGTTAAAATTAAATATCTACTACATTCAGATAGGTAAATGTGAGAGTAAATAACTTTCAACTAGTTGAGAAATCACTCTGTCTGCTTCTCGAACCAAAAAACACTTAATGCAAGACATACAAAAAACGCAATTCTTACAATTCAATACGCGTTAAGATAGGTACTCAGAAGCAGACCCATTCCCACTGGCAGCATTCGTTCACGAGCATGACGCATGGACCAGCCATCGCTTCGCTCAACCATATTTGAGGGAACGTAACGACCCGCCCCACACGACACCACCGCAGAAATGATTAAAGAGAGCATGACATACTTAGGCTACCCATCCTAAGGCACTGAATTGAAAACTAATATCCAAAAGCTTTTCATAGGCCTTTACTTACAAAACTATTGACGAAAAAATACGAAAAAATATTACGAAAGAAAAATAATGATTTTAGTCATTAGCAATAAAAAAACGTGAGAAACCAAAACAAGGATTAGTTATTAATTTTATGTTTTGAGTAAGAAGTGCCATACAGATTGATAATATTAAACATGAAGAAAAAAAATATGCGACGCCCTTAGTACAAGCAGACAGAAGCAGACCCATTTCCACTGGCAGCACCCGTTTACGAGCATGACGCATGAACCAGCCATCGTTTCGCTCAACCATATTTGAGGGAACGTAACGACCCGTCTCACACGACACCACCGCAGAAATGTTTAAAGAGAGCATGACATACTAAAGCTACCCGCATTAAGGCGTCGAGTAAAAAGCTTACAATACATTTTAAATAGGTAGGACAATGGGGTTGCAACGCAAAGCTAATTGTAGATGTCGCTGCGTACGCTGGTTCCTAAGACAGTAGACGTTCAGAACAAAATGAATGGGAAAATAGGTATTTATTTTGTGGTATTTATTTACCGAAAAAGACCCATTGACCCAAAATTGATATAAAAGACTAGATATTCTACATTGCAAGTGCCGTAATTGGAAACCAAATTAAGACGTTTTTATTCTTACAGAATTTATAAGTTTTTTCTATGTATATCCAGATTTTTCGGAAATATGTAAGTGCCAACATTGTTAAAGCCTATTACACAGAATTTGATCATTTTAAGCCGGTTATACATAATTCTATTAAAATGTAATCTGCTAAGAACCCAGATAATATTAGAATTTACTTACAATAACTTTTTTCATAGTATTTTTGCTTATAGGTATAATAATTATCTTAATATAAAAATAGCATTGTGAATGCCTAAAATCTAAATATTCAATAATAAATGTTTGTAGTAAAAAAAATGGGACAAGTATGTAACCCTATATGAGGATAATATTTGTAATTGATGTAAAATAGGAAATTACACTGTTTTTAATATTTATGTAATTTTCTTATTTTTAAATACCTTTTATCAACTAAAGTGTCAGCTAGAGTGGAGTACCGTACCATCAAGGTACATTAGCCATAGAGTGCTACTTTAGCCCAAAGCCTAAAAAAAGTTTAAACTTCATGCCACTCTGTCACAGTGAGAGCTATCGAAGCAATTCGCAATTATAACTAATAAATAGCGTATTGTGCCGTCGGTAAAACAGCAGAATCGGCGGTTATAGTGCGTCTACGTAGTGAATTACTTGCTCAGTGGTGCATCTGGGTATTATGTCAAAAACGAAATCGGATATGTGAGACTGCAAAAATTAAAATATTATAAACTGCAAACTTTCTCACTAGACGAAGATATTAGGTAAGTTTATAACAGATGTGGAGTGTACCTGAGATCCTAACGCGATGTAAAACAAACAGATGTACCATGGGCAACAGCGTCGCTTAACCACTGCTAAGGTTAAAATCGCTTGCACGCCGCGCAAGCTGTCACATACGTTTAGTTCGTGCAAGGGCGATACGCGCGCACACGAATTTTATTGCAAACTGGTTAAGCGACGTTGTTGCCCATAGTTTTATTTTTTATTTTTATTTTATTTATTATCACAAAATCCACAGCACTTAAAAATTAACAGTAATTATAATCTTACAAATTTTGCTTAATGCCAATAACGGATTTACATTTTATTTATTGAACATATAAAATAACATGAGAAATAGGCAGAACACCCGTGCAATAAGAGTAACGTTATTAATCTAAGAAAATTAAAAGCACTTAATTATGGCCATAAACAGTAAAAATCTAGTTATATTATATACTTATATATGTGAGCACATGTGTATGTGTTTGTGTGTGTGTGGGTGCGTGTGTGTGTGTGTGTATGTGTGTGGGGGGGAACTACTTTTTGTTATTGCTATCATTCTCTAGTACCTAGGTTCTTTTCTTTTGTAGTAATTATGTGAGAATTAAGTATATACTGGGTGTAACAAGACCTTCAACGAAGCCGAGGTCTACGTATTCTGCCCATCATCATGACCATTTCTGTTCAAAATTATTGCTGGGAAACGATTTTCATTTTTGGTGTTAAAAAGTATTGCATACTTTATCACGCAATGTAACGCGTACAACAGACCGCGCCTGGGAGTATATGCTACACAACTGCGTGCAACCAAGTTAAAAGACAGCGTTTATATACATGCTTATGAGATACATCTAGTGACGTCGTTTTGAAGCCATTGTTTGTTACGAAATACATAAAATTTTGATAATGTTTCATTAAACAAAAAGTAGGCAATAACGAATAAAATAAGATTACATAAAAATTTTGAAAAAAAATTTTTGACCTTGACCTTCAATAACTTCTTAGCTATTGGTTTCCCAGGTATAGTCTAAAAGACAAAAATGATCCTGATGATGGGCGGAATACGTGGACTTCGGCTTCGTTGAAGGTCTTGTTACACCCGTTATATATAAAACGACATTATAATTTGCCCCGCATTTTCAGGTATCTTTGACCTATGGGCTGAAGGAGATGTTTTTTGTACTATTGTGCTGTGCCCTATGAATAATATTTCCTTCCTACTCCGAGCTCTCTGAGGTAAGAGGCGCTGTATGCTGAAAAACAGGTTTTTTAGTACATATATTAATTAGGACCCACCTAAACACGTAAAAACTATTGATCGGATTTTGATGAAATATGTATATAATACTATTTATTCTAGTTAAAGGTTCCCTAAGGATTTTCTCGAATATCCACGTGGACAAAGTTGCGGCTGGAAGCTAGTTTATAATATTCAGAATAGGGTCCAGAGATATTAGTATCCCATTTCTATCCCCGCCCCCGTCCATATCACAGAATAGATATATCCAAGTCCCCGTTCCTGTCCCCAATCCATCCCCCTCCTCCGTCTCCGTGATTTTCAATAAAATATGAAATATGTGTTTGCATATTTATTTTTACTTTCCAACCCTAAGCCTAAATAATAAATTTAGTGAGTTTTACTTTGAAAATGAAGGACTTTTCAGATACAATTTCATCCACCTTTTCACCGCTTCGGGGATGCAATCGTCAAAAACGCAGGCACACATAAATATTTATTTTCAATTGTCAGCCTAAATACAAAATTTGAAGATCCTAACTTCGAAACTGACGGACTTTCATACAAACTTTCATCCCTTATTTTTACCCCCCTTTTGGGATGGAATTTCCAAAATCCTTACTTAGTAGATGCCTTTACTGTATAAGGTATTTATGTGCAAAATTTAAGTCTCCAAGTCAGCGGTTTGGGCTGTGCGTTGATATATCAGTCAATCAGTCAGTCAGGACTTTGAATTTTATATATATAGATTAAGATAACATATACCTATTACAAGAGCAAAGCTATCCTATGACCCCGGAAAAAAATAAGAAAAAATAAAAAAATGATAGCAAAACCGATTTTACTACCGAAGCTACTGGACTATTATAGGAAACGGAAAACTTAGAAAATTATGCTGTTAGTAAAATTGATGTAACTTTCTTATTTTTAAATATCTTTGGTCAATTACCTTTGGACACCAGAATAGAGGATGTTCAGAGTAATTTGATAAGTATTTTGCAGAAATCCATTCAGTCGTTTTCAGTCCAGAGCTGTTCAACGGCGACCCGGAATCGTGAAATCTTTCGACGTTTTCTCATAATTTGTTAGACTAAGTAGTGAAAATTTTATAGTGTGTTATATATTCGTAATCTACTCACAAAGCCCTTTCATTTGGTATACCACATGATATGTTTTTATTATTTCTTGGTACTGAAAACTTTATGACGTCACAGTTTCTACCCCCACCATTTTCGCGCTTGTCATCTTATATATTTGTGGTCAGGGCATCGTACTGAATGCATCGATACCAAATTTTCGTATTTCTGTGATGACTTGTGCGAAAACTAACCTCAAACCTTGTTTTACCGCCCTACTATAATGCTTCTGGCTCGTTCTGTGCTGGAATTAGCAAGTCGTCAATGAATATCAGAACATGACCTTTTGTTATCAAATCCCTAAAGATTATCGAGATAAATCGTGTGAAAACCTTTGGACATGTGGCTAAGCCAAAAGGAGCCCTTAAAAATTCATACTGCCCCTTCATAGTGACAAATGAAGTATACTTTATAGACTCTTCGCTTACTAACAAGTGAAAGAAACCATTCTTTAAATCTAGCGCTGAAAATACCCTAGCGTTAGCTAACCTGTCAATGTGGTCGTCTATGAGAGGTAAGGGGTACTCGTCTCTCAACATTTTCTTGTTTATCTGTCTGTAATCAACACATATTCGTAAAGAACCATCTTTCTTGCGAACAAGCACTAAAGGACTAGCATATTCTGAGTAGCTTACCCTTATTATTCCATCTTCCAACCATTGCTGTATTTGAGTATCAACTTCTTCTTGTTCCTTATACGAGATGCGTCGTGGACGTTGAGCAACAGGGATGTCATCTTTCATCGTAATCTTCAGCTGAATCGGAGCTTCCTTCGTTTGGCAAGGCTGGTAATCCTCAACCAAATTGACCACCTCCTGTCTGATGCCCTTGTCTGCCACATAACCTACGCAATCAGAAACACACGTAAAAACACAACAATCACTCATCCAATCATTCGGTTTCATCCATACCGTTCCGTCTTTCATAATCGTTGTTACATTTTGTAAGAAATCGTGCCCTAATATTATTTTATATGGTATACAATCGTTAGGTACAACATAGAAAGATACACTATCGTAATTTTGTCCATCTATTTGCACAGCCGTCGTAAATTGTCCACACGTACTCACTTTCGATGATCCAAGTCCAGACAATGTCAGTTTATTGTTTTTGTTACACTCCGGCGCACCTATCGCGTTAAAACAGTCAATCGTTATCAAGTTAACGTCGCTGCCCGTGTCGATCAAGGCGTAGATCGAGTTTTCTTTTCCTATTTTCAACAATTTCACCGGTTTTCTTTCTACGATCGGTTTGTTTACATCGCTGTCAGCAACAATTTCCGTCTTGTAAATGTCAGCTTCGCCATGACAGTGCATTTCCGCCGCCATGTTGCCGCCACAGCCAATCGGAGAGCTTGTGTCGCTGTCATCAGTGCTGCCAACTTCACGATGTTCACGCGCCGCTACCACCGCGCCACCTTCCGTCGTCGTGACAAAACTTTGCCTCCTCGTCTTCTCGTCGGCAAACGTCGTTTGGTTTCGTGTCTTCGCCGGGCATTGCATAGAAATATGGCCGAACTCGTTGCAATGAAAGCATTTTCGGCCATTTTGTCGATTCGGACAATCTTCGGATGCATGGCTTTTTTCACCGCAATTGTAGCACCGTTTCACACCGTAGCTTGTACTTGCCGTCGGGAAGCGCTCGCGCTGCTGATTCTGTGCAGGATTCGGCTTGCTATGACTTCGGTTATTGTATGCGTACCGTGGTTCCCGCGCTTCGCTTGCACACATTTTCTCTTTGACGGTTTCGTACACTTTGAGCTTATCTTTCAAATCATTGTAGGTACTCACGCCGTATAACATGACTTTATTGATTTCTTTGTCTTGAGTACCGTCTACTATATACTTTATAGCGACATAATCAGGCATTTTACCCCTTCTTCCGAGCTCCTTCATCACTAACATATAATCAAGGCATGACTCACTTTTTAATTTTTTTCTCTTGCACATAAGCTCATGGATTGCTTTTATATCAACGGTGTCGGGGAATTCTCTGCTTATCGCCGCTTTTAAGTCTTCCCAAGTCTTGTAAATTTTCTCGGAGCGCAGCCACAGGGCCGCTGTGCCGGTCAGGGATCGACGGGCGATTAATAATTTTTGCGTTTCGTTCCACTCGAAAATCTCAGAATTATCTTCAATATCCTGGACCCACCTTGAAACAGGATACGTGCTGTCTTGAGCGCTAAACTTCATCACCAAATCTTCCGTGAGGTGCAGCATACCACCACCGCGTGTTCGTCGTTCGTCGTAATCGTCGTAAATCTGGTGTTTGCTCGTTCGTTTGGGATCTTTCGCCATCGTAGGCTTGAGATGATGAAGCTGGCGACCCGAAATACCGCTTACAGATGCCGTTTCGTGAAATTCTTTTCGTGCCGACGCGCCCCGCCACGTGCCGCCGTACCGTACCTGTCGTTTGGCTCGTCTCGTCTGCGTACCTCCTGATCCCGGAACCGTGCCCCCAAAACTTATGGGCCGGGGAATCAAACCAGGAACTTTTTTTAAAACGTATATTGCAAGAAACTTTTAACTTTTACAAAAATGAGCAGAGCGCACGCGTTGTCGTTTCAGCGGATCCGCCATTCGTTCCCTTCCTCGCTCGCACGTCTTCCTTCTCATTCACTCGCACTCGGATACATCATGCTTACAAATCATTCAACCTTTCATACGTTCCGATATTTCATTCCCACATAAATGTGTACCTTAACTGAGTCAAACAAATATTTATTATAATCAAATTATTCATAATTCACAATATTTTGTTATAAAATATTAAAATATTTGCATTTTATCACTTAAAATTATAATTTTGAAGTAGGCTGTATGCTCACTCACCCATTTGTTCGCAAAATATTCTTGCATTGGGCGTGTGAAAAAAAAACAAAAAAAAAACCTGTGCGCCTTTTCCCATAATTGTCATATTTTGTTATAGTCGTATTTGTTGCTGTGTGGTAAATTACTTTGTATTTTCCTCGCAAATGTGTTGAAAAACGTCGTATGAAACTCGTTAGCTCTTGCTCATTGCACACTCGGCTGAGTTACGCCCTCGCCTGCGGCTCGGGCTGCACACTACGACAGCCTTGTGTGTAATGAGCAACCTAAGCTAACTTGTCTCATAATGTACTATTAACGTACTGTGCAGTTGCTCCAATAACTTTTTTCGAGAAAGATAATTGTGCTAAAGATAATGATGAAATAACAACGAAAATCATCGAAAAAGCGCAGAAGTGAGGTTATTTTCCATACTCTTTACACGTAAAGAAATAGACAGAGACAAATGATTTCGCAAAACGGAGCCTTAAATTAATCGCTTTGTATTTATTTACTATTTTCATAAGTTTTACATGGTGTTAAATTCTATCTTATTCTCAGGTACCACTTTTATTTCACCAAATACTATGAGAAATACGAAGAACTCAACATGCCAAAGGAAAAAGGACCTTTGTACACGTGGAAAGAGGTTAGATTTCATTACTTTCATTTTTATTAAGTTGAATGAGATATATTCTTCCTGCTAAAATAAAAGTAGTTTCTAAAAACCAGATAAAGTTTATTTTCATGAAATCCCTTTAATTTATTTCCTTTATGTGAAATTAAACTTTAATTCTTTGATTCAAAGTTTCTAATTGTAGCAGATATAATTGACAGCGCAATAGTCTGGCTGGCCGTAGGAGTAGTGTGTATTTTGTGTGTTGCCAGTTAGAAATATTATTAATTCATTACAGGCGGTTGAGAAGTTGGTACAGAAACGTAATATAAACGTCACCGCCGCGGAAGACACACTACAAAGGATGTCGGAGCCAGCTGGCGGCGGCAAAATAAGGTAATTATTATTTTATAAGTTTAAGAAATTGTCACAATAGGAATATGCATAAGTCACCGATTTTGATAAAGAGCTTGATCGCTGCGGACTAGAGATGGGAAAGTGTTTCTGCCCGGGCGGGAAAATTGGGAATAAACCCAGGCACATTGGGCATAAATTTTTTATGCCCAAATAAATGCCCAATCTGTGGGCAGAAAAAAAACTTTTGTTCAACGACGAATAAATGAAAATGTTTTAAAGAAACAAAACGAAATATTAGTTATTTAACAAATAATAAGTCTTTTGGGTATATATTTTACTGATTAGTCTAAGCAAACAAAGGTATATAGAATCAACATTTTTAAAAACTCGCTTATATTCGCCTTCTATCTATTCCGTGTCGGTAGGGCTGCCATCCGTGCGGGTTTCCTCGGATTTCTCCTAGTTTGGAGGGCGTCCGGGGAGCGGAGGAGGAGGTTCTCAGTTCGTCGGAATGTTTGTTTTTTTTTATGTATGTTACTCGATTACTCGAAGACGGCTGGACCGATTTGAAAAATTCTTTTTTTTTGTTTGAAAGTATATACTTCCAAGTTGGTTCCATCCAGTGTCATGAGGTCAGGATCTGATAATGGGATCCTGGAGAAATCAAGGGAACTCTTCAAATATTATAGGCACACCTATAGCGATTTTGGTATTTTCTTAAGTAATTTATGCATTTGCTTTTAGAAAGTATCATTTTGGTGAAGTGGAACTGATAATGAAGACCATAGATGACCATCGAAATTATTCAATACTATTTCACTGGTGCGATATGGTTACTTTTACATGATTGCTAGGCTATTTATGCTCATCATAATGCACATGGTGAATTGGAGCTGATAGTGAAGTACCAAAAGAACTCCTCAACAATTAACGCCCCTGCGTCGGGAAAAGCAGTATGTTGTTAAAGGTGATGAGACGTTGTCATGAGGCTGTTGTAACTTATATAAATCGTCACTAAATATACCTACCACAAAAAAAGTTTAAAATAAAAGTTTTTTAAAAAACAAAACCTCTTTAAAAAAATAACTTAATAAAAATAGCTTTAAAAATAAATGGCTCTAAAAAGCTAGAAATAAAATATTCAAATCTGCATAATTACTAATTCGAAAGTTTGTACGCATAATATCTAATATTAAACAACGTCTTATGAAGTCGGGTTTGGTTTAAAACCTATGATTGATGATGTTTAGATAAATAAAATCTTTCCTCCCCCCACCCGACTTCAAAAGGTGTTGTTTAATATTAGATATGCATACAAACTTCCGAATTAGTAATTCATCATATCAGCCGCATGACACCCACTGCTGGGTATAGGCCTCCCCCAAGGATTTCCACGACGATCGGTCCTGCGCTTCCCACATCCAGTGGCTTCCGCCAATCTTCACCAGATCGTCGGTCCACCTTGTCGGGGCGGGGCCTACCCACCCCGACGGCCATCGGTTCTTCTCGCTATGTGTCCAGCCCACTGCCACTTTAGCTGAGCAATCCTTCGAGCGATGTCGGTTACTTTAGTTCGCCTGCGGATCTCTTTATTTCTGATTCGATCACGCAGGGAAACCCCGAGCATGGCTCTCTCCATTGCAATGAATTAGTAATTATGCAGATTTTTTTATTTAGCTTTTAAAAACATTTATTTTTGAAGCTATTTTTTTGGTTATTTTTTTAAGGTTTTATTTTTTTGGGAAAAAAGGCTTAAAATTGTAAAAGTTACCTAAACTTTTAAACTTGACCAAGCTAAAAGTGAATATAAAAAATTAAATGTCCGGGGTCTAGGCTCCAAAGTCCGGGGTCTAGGCTCCAAAGTCCGGGGTTTTTACGCATCCGGTCCTGAGCGGCAGGTTTTAAAGATGGCAGCCCTATGTGTATCGTAGAACGAAAAACAATATTTACCCAATGTTGACATACAAATGCAAAAAACTTCTGACGGAGTGGCTAAAGACCCTTGCATTATGCAGAAACTGAAATAATTTTGGAAAGGATAAGTTAAAAAATATCATTTTTAATTAAATTTAAATCATATAATACCGTTTTGATTATGCATATAAATAATCAAATAACACACACACACACACACACACACATACACACACACTTGTTGTTGTATTTGGGAAATAAACTATTTTTATTTTTCATTTATTTATGTGTCGGTACATCAAAGGGTTCTCGGGTAGTTTCGCTAAGTTTTATGTATAGTAGGCGAAACTATCTCTCCAGATTCCCGCTGTCCCTCGCGCCAGTTGGCCGACATTTACCGTAGTGAGCAGTAATAAAAGCTTTTAAAAATGTCGGTAAATTGGACACTCGAACTATTATTGTATTTATTAGGAACTATTATTATTTTATTTCGAACCATTGTTATAATATTATTATAAATTATTATTATGCTATTATTATTATTATTTTGAACCATTATTATATTCATTAGTTCAAAATAATAATAATAATAATAGCATAATAATAATTTAAAATAATATTATATGCAATGTAAAATTTTATGCCTAGCACCTACTCAGTATTAAGAATTTTATTGCGATTTTACCCTTTTTTTCTACCTACCTAATAAGAATAGTAGTAAGGTAGTAGAATAGTAGTATCTTGTATTACGGATGTCGGCAAAATGTCAGATAAATAATCTATACTTCTAGAGGTGTACCTAGTATCCCCGTAAATTGCAAAAAAACATGGCGACCATTTTTTAAATTAAAAAACTAAAAACAATTGTATTGCTTATATTTTTTATTTCCTAGACCCTATCTTATTGAAAATAATAAATAAATAATTAAGCGGATGACGTTAACGTGGATGTTAATGTAACAATGTTTTCGTATTTTCAATTTCGGGTATAGTTCCTACAATGAAAGTAAATGATTAATTTACTTCTTCGATTAATAAACCATTTGTACCAACTCGTTTATTGGACGACTTATGTTAAGATTATACAGATTTATAGACAAAGCTTATGCCGTCATTTCACATAAACTCGTCGCTCTCGCTATTCGCCAAAAGTTTTGCCTAACGGCGAACACCGGGAATGTAGGGAGCCGCTCTCGCCAATGCCGTTGTTTGACAAAAGTTTTGCCTCTCAGCAAAAACGATGATTGGCAACCTACTAGTATTAACCTCACCGAGTGGTGCAGGGTGGCCAAGAGAGTTTAAATCGGGAGTGTCCTTTTCTACTTGTATTTTCATATAATTATTTTCCTTTAGTAAAATTTTTACCACTTTCGAAGATTTTGTAACAAATATATACTTACGTCTACGATTCTCAGACAATATTTTAATTAGGACATCCAAATTCATGAAAATATAAGCTTATGAACAATAATATTAACTAATTTAATTAAAATTTACTATATTTTAACGTTTAAATAAATTTTGTAGATCAATTTTGTAACAAAAGATAAATGCCCAGATAAATGCCCAGTGGGCGGGAATTTATGGGCGTTTATTGGGAATATTCACAATCTGCCCAAAGTGCCCGGCATTTTCCCCATCAGTACTGCGGACACATATAAAAACATGTTGGAACAGAACTAAACAAAAAAGTATTATTTTTAGTTTTATCACACGATGAAATCAGGGAAAAATTCAGTTCACTTAACAGTCAGATAGAATATCGAATAAGAAATAATATTTTGTATGACGCATAATGTACTTTAACGCAAAATTTAGGGAGATAATTGAAAATTCTTGGCTAACTCCATAATAAACGCGCCTGAAACGTAACATGTGACGTCACTGAACATTACCGTTTTGTATAGAGCGTTTTCGGCGGGTGCTGCTGCGTGCTAACTTCAACTAACTATATCACGAGAAAAAAACGAGAAAAGAGAAAAGTTTTAATATTACAGTTGATTTTCTCACGCATTATACTTTTGATTTTGATACAAAAAATTGATGCATGTTCCCTATTATGTTTTGAAATCGAACTTTTTATTTTTACTAGCAACACTAGGATTTTGCTTACAAAAGTACTAGTCGAGTATTTTATCCTGTTTATATTGAACCTGCCCTTACATGACCACCGAAACGCGATACGCTATAGCGATATATCGCTTTTGACAGTTAAAAAAATCAAACTTCCATACAAAATGTTTAGGTCAGCAAAAGGCGAAAAAATTATAGTATTTCGACCTACGTTCCTTGGAGAAAGTTCTTCAGTTTTTAGCAACTCTACCGCCCTATAGCGAACTAAAATCTATGGAATACGCATTCCGCTCAAAAATAGCACCACACAAAAATTACAACCAAGATGGCGGGGCTATATAAACGAAAAATATTAACTTATGATACGTTTGTCTCTGCATCTTTTTGCCTTCTTTGCGTCTTTTACACCATTTGACTACACATGACGTCTTTTCTAATAAACTCTCTCTTTAAAATACAAACTGCAACTATTGTAAAGAACGCTAACGTCTGTCACCGGGCGCTTGGCTGGCCCGACTAAATGCTGTGCGAGTTGACATTTTTTAGCCCCGCGATGCCCTTTTTAAGCAATATTTGTTTTCAGTTACAGATTACAAAGTTACATTAACACTAAGTTTATGGCTACTGCGCATCTTGTGTCTCTTTCATTCTCTTGCCAATATATATGCCGGGCAGTATACACTTCCATTGATTTTAGTTTGTTGACAACCTGCATTATTTTAGGAAGTGTTCCATTTTTTTTATTAATTAATTATTTTATTTTCTCTTCCAGGTTTACATTTGACCAGCGTATGAAACTAGTAACCTATCAGCCGATCTCACCGGAAACTATAAAAAACATATACACCAACTTAATACCGCCAACTCTCTCGATCATAGCCGAAAACAGCTTAAAACGTGGCAGTTTTAAAGACACTCTATTTATGTTAGATGAATCAGAATATCCGTTGAAAAACTACAGAGTTCGCAGGGTCAACGGGACCCATGATGTCCACTTCTCGAATCCGGAACGGTTAGCGGGTTATGTTGGACAATTTTTGTTGTACGGTGTCGAGGGGTTGGATTCGAAACCGAAATTGTGATTAAGTTGTTTTTTATTGTGTTTTGTAAAAGAGAATCTGTGTTATTACAAAATATTTTTAAACACCTGTTTAACTTAGACACTGTTAAATGTGATGCTGTCTTTCAAACAATATTGTCAAAAAACACATATACACCAACTTAAAACCGCCAATTCTCTCGATCATGTCCGAAAATAGCTTAAAACGTGGCAGTTTTAAAGACACTTTATTTATGTTAGATGAAACAGAGTATCCGTTGAAAAACTACATACTTCGCAAGGTCAACGGGACCCATGATGTCCACTTCTCGAATCCGGAACGGTTAGCGGGTTATGTTGGACAATTTTTGTTGTACGTTGTCGAGGGGTTGGATTCGAAACCGAAATTGTGATTAATGTTGTTTTTTATTGTGCTTTGTAAAAGAGAATCTGTGTTATTACAAAATATTTTTAAACACCTGTTTAACTTAGACACTGTTAAATGTGATGCTGTCTTTCAAACAATATTGTCAAACAACACATATACACCAACTTAAAACCGCCAATTCTCTAGATCATATCCGAAAATAGCTTAAGAGCGTGCAGTCTGCACACTAGCGCCGCCATTGGAAATAAAATCATAGTGCTTAAATAAAAAAGAAATTATGAATTATCTCTCTGGAGTGCACTGCGAACAAGCTTTGCGGTACTTTTTATCACTTAAGCAATATTTTATAGCCTGTTGTTTAGTTATATGGACTTTTATTGCGAAAAGTGGCCACTTTTAACAATAAAAGTCAATTAAACTAAACGAAAAGCTAGAAAATATTGCTTAAGTGATAAAAAGTACCACAAAGCTTGTTCGGAGTGCACTCCAGAGAGATAATTTACAAATTTGTCTTTATTTAAGCACTATGTTTTTTTTTCTAATGGCGGCGCTAGTGTGCAGACTGCGCAGCCTTAAAACGTGGCAGTTTTAAAGACACTCTATTTATGTTAGATGAAACAGAGTATCCGTTGAAAAACTACAGACTTCGCAAGGTCAACGGGACCCATGATGTCCACTTCTCGAATCCGGAACGGTTAGCGGGTTATGTTGGATAATTTTTATTGTACGGTGTTGAGGGATTAGATTCGAAACCGAAATTGTGATTAAGTTGTTTTTTATTGTGTTTTGCAAAATAGAATCTGTATTATTACAAAAAAATTTTAAACACCTGTTTAACTTAGACACTGTTAAATAACAGCTTAAAACGGGGCAGTTTTAAAGATACTCTATTTATGCTAGACAAATCAAAGTATCAACTAAAAAATTACAGAGTTCGTAGAGTCAATGGGACCCATGATGTCCATAGTCCAATAAAACTAGCTTTATCGGGACATAATAAGATAACTGAAATTTCCTTTTTTATGTCATAAATTAGTGTTAGTTATAGTTAAAATAAAAGAAATTAAACATTTAGAAACTTCGCATAAAACTAAAAAAGAGTTTATTAACTACTGAGAAATATATTATTATTAAAACGTAAAAAATAAATGTTTAATTTTTGTTTAAAATGTTTAAAAAAACGCATCATAGCTTAATAAGATACAAGCATCATAGTTAACATTTTGGCTTATCTAGATATTGAGATCAGATGAATACTGTGAAAAAAAACGAACATGCGAATTTGGATTCAGTTTAATTTTGCTATTAGGTGATAGCATTTTAATGCACCATAAAATTATACTAACAAGGTATTTGGTTAACTATATTGCTTTTAGGAAAAAGCTAGGTAATGTACGAAATCTCATGATTTTTATATGAAACGGTTACCACCCCGGATTTCTTACATCACATATCTAATTAATATTTGACACTTAATATCAATATCCGATAAACTAATAAAAACAACGAGTTTATTAATTATGTCCAGATAAAGCTAGTTTTATTGGACTACCACTTCTCGAATCCGGAACGGTTGGCGGGTTATGTTGGACAATTTTTGTTGTACGGTGTTGAGGGATTCCAAACCAAAATTGTGATTAAAGTTGTGTTTTGTAAAAGAGTATTTGTCTATACAAAAAATGTTGGTAGTCCTTTGCAAAAGTATTGATAGCAAAGATACACAAAAAACCTCCTAATGGCTCCTACACACTATGCCGGAGGCCTGCCTAGCGGCCTATTTATAAACGATTATTTTTTCCGACCGCACATTCGGCGGCAAAGGGCTTTTCAAAATGACCAAAAACTGGGCTCGATAGATGGCGTTGATAAAAATGTATGTGTCAATGTATTTTTTTTACTAAACTTCGAAGAGTACTCAGGCAAGCAGGCAGATGTAACCCTAAAATGTTTCTCTTTGGGCAGATGTCAGCCAGCGGGCGCTTACTTGCTTCTTTGGTACAGGCCGTTTATTTTTAAAATACCGCCAAATCTAACACTTCTCTTTTCATCAACGCCATCTAATGAGACAAATAGTTACTATTTTTATTTTTTAACTTGTGCAATACCCGTTTTCTTGTTCAAATGTGATACAAAAATAGAAAAATTTGTTGTAAAAATAAAACGATTCAATTTCAAAGACAGTGTAACAGTTTCAAACAGTTTTTGTTTTGTATCAAACTGTCACTAATGTTCAAAAAAATGTTTCCAACTGTTTGTTAACTGTTATGTTATGTATATTAAATATATTTCTTGTTAGACGACTACCCAAAAATTAAAAAAATACAATATGGCAACTGCATTTTGTAATGTCAAAAATAATAATATGGGTATAAATTTAATGTCTTTGATGAGCACAGTTTACTTAGTTCGCGTTTTTTGCAGGGCCGTCGTGTTTTTTAAATATTTTTATGAATTGTAAGTACCTATCTGAAATGTTTGTAAATGTTATTGCTCTTGTTCTCACACCAATAGGCTAATTATCTAACTTTGTTGCAATCAACTTTGACAGAAATCGCAGTGACATTGCTGCTTTAGTAAGAACCAATGTGACAACTATCTTACTGAAAGCAGCAATGCAACTGCGATTTCAATCGATTTCAATCGAGAATTGTTAGCAACAGACTTACGTAATTCGGGGTCAGACCGGCCCACCGATTACCTATCTCTGTTGCTAACAATTCTCGATTGAAATCAATTGAAATCGCAGTTGCATTGCTGCTTCAAGTAAGATAGTTGTCACATCAGTTCTAACTAAAGCAGCAATGTCACTGCGATTTCTGTCAAAGTTGATTGCAACAAAATTAGACAATCAGCCTACTGATGTTTATAATGAGCTATTTTCTAACAGCTCAAACTAGATGATCAATAGATGGCATTTTATGAAAGGCAAGCAAAATAAGGCATTTAACTAGCTGTCCTTTATGCTTTTAAATATTTTGACCCATTTTTTTATCAACATTGATTTTGATTGCGTGTTCTCATCAAAAATCGGGACAAAACTGATGAACCGTCGGGACGCGGGACAATTTCATCGAAATCGGGACTGTCCCGGCAAAATCGAGACGGGTGGCATCCCTGTATTTATAGCATGCATTTTATTTTTATTTTGATCGCAAGCGTTGTAGGTAGCGGGGCAAAAGAGGCGGGGGAATTAAAACTATACAAAAATACAATACAAGCAACTTTACCTTAACTTTACATACAAAATACATGCAACTTTACGACGGACGGCTCGGCTTTCATAAAACGCCATCTATGGAGATTTTTTAACTTAATTTTTTTGTTTCGGAAAATCGCTTAGATACTGTTACGAACATTTTTAAATATCAGTGTAAGAGCACCTTATGAAATAGAAAGAACAAAGACTGAGTTATAATAACTTATAACTAAAATATAACCAGAAAAAAATGTTTTCCACAAAAAAGAGAAGAATGAATTAAAAATAATGTTACCTTATTGTTTATTTTTATTTTATTCCTAAGAAAAAATACCTCGTATGCAGTTATTATTTTAGTTTTAAATGTAGGTTATAATTTTGACATCAGTTATTTTATTTTGTGGTGGAGTTTAGAATATGAAAAATATAAAATATTACAATGTAAACCGTGCTTTCTTTTATTACCTACCTACCTATATACCACTATAAGTAATATTATATATTCTGTGCTTACTGCTTGCCTAGAACAGCTCAACAAAAAAGTATAGGTACTATGTGATATCCTTCGAACAAGAATACCCTACATGTCCGGTCAGAGTCTCAAAAATGGCACCTCAAATAGCGTCCCACTTACAAAGGGTGCTTATTTTGCACAAAGTGGGTGATAAAAGATGTAAGTTTGTACAAAATAAGAGGTGATTATGTACAAAATAAGCGCCAAGTTTGTAAGTGGGACGCTATTTCGAGGTGTCATTTTTGCGTGCTGTTTCTGGATCGAAGCCAGTATCCAATCCAACACGAATAAAAAAAAATAAACCATGTGATGTGATGTGAATGCAACGAACTAAAATGCTAGTAAAAATAAGTTCTGTTGTTTAGGTTTTGTAGGTAAGGGAGGTACCTATATCTAAAATAGTGCAGCACCTAACGTATGATATACCGCGTGAGATGACACGATTTCTTTAATACTCGCCCTCCACGTGATATTAGTAATTTTATGAGCTCCATGTAGTGGGGTTTATAAAACATTTTCATGCAAAAAAGTCAATTCAGTGGTTTTCAGATTCGCTTTTGGTGGATTAGTGAAAACAAAGCTGGCAACACTGCATAGCCCGCACCCTGATTATCTAAAAAGAAACTATTTAGCGACCGGTTTCATTCTACATACATTGCTACTTTTCTTTGGTATGTTTTTTATAATCCAAAAAGAAGTAGCAATGGATCACTATCATCTATGAACTGCAACCGCACCCTGATTATCTAAAAAGAAACTATTTAGCGACCGGTTTCATTCCACATACATTGCTACTTTTCTTTGTTATGTTTTTTTTTATCCAAAAAGAAGTAGCAATGGATCACTATCATCTATGAACTGCAACCGGTCGCTAGGCGGTTTCTAATTAGATAATCAGCCCGCCGGTCGCTAGGTGGTTTCTAATTAGATAATCAGCCCGCCGTATACCAACCGTATACAAAACGTTTACAAAGATTGTTTACTTTCATTCATCAAAAATGAATCAAAAATGACTTTCATTCATCAAAAATGAATGTCAGACAAACAGACTAACAAACTTTGTAAACAGCATCCAGTTGTCAGAATAATAATGAGTGGAAGTTAGGCATGTCGATTCATGAAAAAAATTATCGATTTTTGGATCGATTCAAATCGAATGCAGTAGAATTGATCTTCGATTAAATCGACCGTCGTTGAATCGATTTTCGATTAATCGATTTTTTTAACGTACCTAGTAATGACGATAATAAGTAATAATAACAGTACTATTTCTGTGATCTGTGAACAGTACTTAGCGATAGCTTGACACTATTGGTAGGTCCGGCAAACAAAATAAACTGAAATTAAAATATTAGTTATTACTTACAATAGGAAAGTGTTATGGTACACACACATAGCTGCACTCACAAAACTGTGTATTTTTTCTATTTGAATTGCAACTTCAAAATAAGTTAGTTTTAAGTTCAAATCGATTGGATAAGTCTGACGTGCTGCTTGCTGTCCATTATAATATGATATATTATGCTAAAAAATATGTTTTGTGCTAAACGACAAAATAATATGCTAGACAGAAAGAAAATCTGCCTTTAGCATTATAATATGCTACCTAAATTAGCAACACTGATGTTTAATCTTTTTAATTCTCCTGGCAGGCAGACAAAATAATTTAAATCCATACAGCCGATTTTTTTTAGTATTGTTGTCTTCTTCGGTTTGAAAACCGGTAAACCTCACCAATTTCTAGATCTTTAACATTAAAGATGTGAATCGGTTCGATTCCGGAGATTCTTGGATCGATTCATTGAATCGATTCAGTGTTTCAGATCGATTAAAAAAATCGATTTTAGGACGTTAAAAAATCGATTCTTCGATTAATCGATTTAAAATCGACATGCCTAGTGGAAGTTCAAGATGTTGTGAATTTTCAATGAATTGATAAAATTCTATTAATAATACGTGTTTATTTAAACTATGACGATTAATAGTGAATAAAAACCGTAAGCAAGTTTATATTATTCTATAGAAATAATAGATTTATTACTTAGTTACCTATATATTTCTCGAAATTTTAAGTCAGCTGATTTTTTGTTAGGTACTTAAAACCTTAGAACTTAAAACACAACTTTTACCGATTTAAAACAACATTATTAGCATAATAACAATATTTTCAGTTTCAATGTATTTGTGACAACCCTAAGAATACCTTAGGCCTGTTTTATTTTCGTACAGTTTAACGAAAGTAATTTTTGAGGTTATGTTCTTTTACACACAACCATTTAAAAAGTCATTAGAATATTAATAAATGCTTCAAATGAGTATTACAGCATGCAAGGGTGTCGCCAACCCATGGCCCAGGGGGGGCAAGTTAATATTAAAAAGAGGATGACAAAAATATGAATTGTAGGTATAGTCAAGAGCACCTACTGAATTTATTCAAGTTTTGAGATGCAGGATTTATCGGAGATAACTAGGGTTGCCAACTTTTTTTGCATAAAATATAGTATTTTTAAGATTATTACTAGTAAAAATATAGTAGATGGCGAAAAAGTCCAAAAAATATAGTAGGTTGCCGTTTTGTATGGGGGATTTTAAAGAAGTTGCATTTTTCATACTAACATTTTCATAAATAATTTATTCAACAACCATAAACACAAGTGTTTAAACACAAAAATTATTATGCAATTACCTACTTATGTGCATATAAGTAATATTTATTGCTGCTTTTGTTTAATTTTTTTTTCAATTGAAAAATATAGTAGTTTTGCCTACTATATATTTTTTCAAAAAATATAGTAGGTGAGCTCACAATATAGTAGGATACTATATTATATAGTAGGGTTGGCAACCCTAGAGATAATCTTTAGGGGGGGCAGCTGCCCCTCCCTGCCCACCCTTGGCGACGCAACGTCATGCAAATCTTATACTTACAGATGTCACTGTATACAAAACAAGATTTTTGCCCTCCCATATTGTCGAGGAGATGGCTGGCAATAAAATTCAGACCAAACATGGTAAGTGATGTCTGCATTATATCTTGTATTTTGGTCAAACAAATGTGTTGAATATCAGTATCGTAGTAAATTAGTAATTTAAGTTCTGGTTTCGCTCCTGTAGGTTTTTACATCCCTTCAATCAAAGATATGATTATTTCTTTGATATTCATGAGTAAAACAGAATAACTATTTTAAAAATCTTTATTTGCAAGCAATTTACAAGCTCGAACACAGAATATAGGTACCAGGTGTAACAAGACCTTCAATGAAGCCGAGATCTACGTATTCTGCCCATCATCAAGACCATTTCTATTCAAAATTATTGCTGAGAAACGATTTTGATTTTTGGTGTTAAAAAAGCATTGCATACTTTACCACGCAATGTAACGCGTACAACAGACCGCGCGGCGCGCCTGCGAGTGTATGCTACACAGATGCGTGCGGGCGAGTTAAAAGGCAGCGTTTATGTGTGTGCTCATGAGATATATCGAGTGATGACGTTTTGAAGCCCTTGTTTGTTACGAAATATTTAAAATTTTGATAATGTTTCATTTGACAAAAAGTACGCAATAACGAATAAAATAAGATTTCATAAAAATTTTGAAAAACATTTTTTGACTTTGAGATTCAATAACTTCGTAGCTATTGGTTTCCCAGGTATAGTCTTAAAGACAAAAATGATCCTGATGATGGGCAGAATACGTGGACTTCAGCTTCGTTGAAGGTCTTGTTACACCCGTTATAATAGTACTATTAGATTCGTTTTTAAACAACATACCATTTGAGCGAGGTCTACAGCTCACTGAGCCACTAGTAATATTGGCAGGATTTTTCTTTTAATTCTATTATTAAATTGCAGCTGATCAAAAACCACCATCACGTCATATCTATCCTGGAGAGTGGACTCCTCTTCCGAGAGGACAGCGTAGAAGTGGAACAGGAGGCTTCCTCCCCTGAGGAGGTGTGGAGGCACGCGGGTGGAGGGAAGGGGGGCTGGCTGACGAAGGGGGAGGGGGCGGTCGCGGTTGTAGCTGTGGCCGCGTGTGTGGCTGCTTTTCCACCAAGAAGGTTTGTGGCTATTCATGATGGAGTGCTGGTGCCGACACTGATGTATGGAAGTGAATCTTGGGTATGGCAGAAGAAGAATGAAAGCAGAATAAATGCTAGACCGAGCTCCCGTTGCATGAAACCTTACCTCACAAGGTGGAAGAGCAGAAATGTGTTGCTGTAATAGATATTACTTAGGAACACTGGGATTTAGTAGGTTGCCATCGCATATCCTGGAAGAACATATATTATTTTTCGTTTTCGTAAGGCTTACGTCATGAGGTGGAAGATCGAAATGTTTACCCATCGAAAGAGAAACATTTGGAAATCAAAACCAGCATGGGTTGCCATGCCAGCCCCAATGCTGGCAGGTTTCAAAGTAAGCCAAGTTTTATGAGGCCCAAAAATGGGGTCACTTACCTCATCAGGTGGAGAGATAAATGTGATGCAGATCGATAGCCCTAGATGTGCCGTTCATGAATATATAGGGTTGCCTGCCTTCAGCCCGGCAGTTTTTCCAAGATATTGATATAGATTGTTTGAGGTGGCTGACCAGAAAAACTGCCAGGCTGAAGGCAGGCAACCCTATATATTCATGAAGGGCACGTCTAGGGCTCGATCTGCATCAAATTTATCTCTCCACCTGATGAGGTAAGTAAACTAGACTGACCTTGAAACCTGCCAAGATTGGGGCTGGCAACCCATGCGGGTTTTGATTTCCAAATGTTTCTCTTTCGATGGGTAAACGTTTCGATCTTCCACCTCATGACGTAATTTTTTTTTTTCAAAATTCCGGTATGATAACGAAAAAAAATATATGTTCTTCCAGGATATGCGATGGTAACCCACTAAATTCCAGTGTTCCTAAGTAATATCTATAACTGCAACACATTTCTGCTCTTCCACCTTGTGAGGTAAGGTTTCATGCAACGGGAGCTCGGTCTATGCGATAGAGATGCAAACGTTGAGGAAAATATGTGGAGTCAAATTGAGTGAGAGAGTGAGCAATGATGTGATTCGTGAAAGGTGTGGCCTGAAAGATGATATAGTGACAAGAATTGAGAAAAGAATGCTCTGGTGGTTTGGTCACTTAGAGAGGATGAATGGGCGAATCACGAAAGAGATGACCATCAGCCATTTTTGATGTCCCCACTGCTGGGGCACAGGCCTTCCTTATGGGTGGATAAGGAGGACGGGCCATAACCCACCACGCGGGCCCAATGCGGATTGGTGGGTATTAACGACTGCAAATGCAGCCGGGACCAACGGCTTAACGTGCCTTCCGAAGCACGGAGGAGTTCGCGATAGTAAATTTTTGGTCACCCATCCCATGACCGACCCTTGCGAACGTTGCTTAACTTACGCAATCGCTGGGCCAGGCGCTAAACCACTGCGCTACCGAGCTCCTCAGGTGTACCGCAGGGCATGTATGAAAAGGTTGATGGATGTTAATAAAGCTAAAGAAGTGTGCAAGGATCGTAGCAGGTGGCGATCCATAGTCTCTGCCTACCCCCAAGGGAAACAGGCGTGAGTGTATGTTTTGTGTTTTTAGGGTTCCGTACCCAAAGTTTAAAAACGGGACCCCAATTACTAAGACACCGCTGTCTGTCTGTCGCTCAGTCACCAGGCTGTAGCTCATGAACTGTGATAGCTAGACAGTTGAAATTTTTACAGATTATGTATTTCTAACAAATACTAAAAACAGAATAAAGTAAATATTTAATGGTGACTCCCATACAACAAACGTGATTTAGTTTGCCATTTTTTGCTCGATGTTAATAACGACAACAGTTAGGCGCTTGAAATATTCGCAGAATATTTAGTTGTATACTTCCTTAATAACTTTAAAAAAAATTAAGGGGGCTCCCATTCCATACAATAAACGAGATTTTTTTACGGAACCCTTCATTCGCGAGTCCAACCTACCTAGAATGTTGGTCCAACGACTTAGATAAGTAGCAGAGAAAGATTGGATGTAAAAACAAAACAGAAATAAACGGATGGATATGGCTTATAGACAAGAAGGGATCCCTAACAAATAAAAAAAATATTAACTATAAATATGAAAATTATTGTTTTAATCTCTTTATAGAAGAAGAAGAAGAGGAATAAATGAGCTTATCTATAAGTTACGAGACAAGTTGCTATCCTTACTAATATAATAAATGCGAAAATCCGTTTGTTTGTTACGCCTTCACATCTTAACTACAGAACCGATCATCATGAAATTTTGCATACCTACACGTTGCCAGTGACACCCACGTTGACAGAAAAAGACATATGGTACCTTTCATCCCGAAAAAAAGTATTGCTCCCGATGGATAGCAAAAAACTAACCAGACCACGCAGACAAAGTCTCGGGCGGCCGCTAGTCAAATATAAAATTGTGCTTGTATTACCGTAGTTTCCACCGGTCGAGCCTGCTCCACTTAGCGGGGTACTCAACGCTGCCGGTGCTAATACGCTGGTGGCACCGGTATGCGAGCTCCGGCGCGCTACAACAACTACTGGTCGCTATGAGGGAATACCTGGCGCTGGCGAGACGGGCAGCCGCCTGTCTGAAGGAATATAAAGCGTTACATGCTACTATGTAAGTCTCTCTTTTATCTTTCTTCCTTTCTACATCTTTCTATCTCTCTTTCACTCTCTTTTCTCTCTTTCACTCTCTCTTAAGTGTAGGTATGGCGCTAGCGAGGCGAGTAGCCGCCTGTTTGAAGGAATACAAGGCATTTACATGCTAATATGTAAGTCTCTCTTTGTACCTAAGGTATAGATATTTCCTAGCAAGTGTGTAAGCAACCACTCGTGCGATTAACAGCCAAAGTTCGCATAGAGGTGTCATAGCGACGCCCAAGTTTGTGAGTGCGCTTCGTATTACCACGCAGAAGAAGTCGCGGGCAGTCGCTAGTATTATAAATGCGAAAGTGAGTTTGTCTACTCAACCAATCATCATGAAATTTTGGCGTGCACATTGTCAGGGGTACAAAAACGATATAAAGTACTTTTCATCCAGAAAAAAATACTTACCTACTGCTCCCGAGGGCTAGAGACATAATGGGGAATGTCCGAAAAATATTAAATAGGCTGAATATTTTTTATAGGTAGGAATAAGCTCCCTTAGTAACAGAAAATAGTTTCACAATTTTTGGTTGCGTGAAAAAGTATTTAAAGTCCTTTCGACTTCGCAAATGTACAAAAGTAACAGCAAAATGGAAATTATACCTTTGCCATCACCTGCCACAACCACAACATAGTATTAAAAAAAGTTTCAAAAATGACAAATGTCAAAATGTCAAAACTTTTTGTTTTTTATTTGTGTTGTCGTAGTAGCAGGTGGCAGCAAAGGAACAATTTCCATTCTGCTATTACTTTTACACATTTGTAAAGTCGAAGAGAGAATTAAATTTTTAAAAATTTTTTACGTAACGGAAAATTCTGAAACTTTTTTCTGTAACTAAGGGAGCTTATTCCTACATAATATAAAAAAATATTCAGCCAATTTTATTTTTTTCGGACATTCCCCATTGTCCACGCAGACAAAGTCGCAGCCGCAGGCTAGCTAATTTTAAATAAAAAAAAATACAGTGTTACAAAACAATCTGCAATGCCGAATATGGTAGATAGGGAAGGGACCATCAAACTGAACAACTTTTACTATGGGACCAACTTTGAAATCGTGAAAAAACAGCATTTTGATATTTTCCTTATTAATATTTATAGAAACAGCTGTTTTTTCGCGATTTCAGGGTTGGTCCCATAGTAAAATTTGTTCAGGTTGATGGTTCCTATCTACCATATTCGGCATTAAAGTCGCATTACTAATTTCCCAGCAAAAATGTAAACAAAGGTGTTGCCAGAACAAAACAACACAAAAAGAAATACAGTAGAGCGTCGATTATCCGAACTAATTGGGGGACGTGGGTGTTCGGAAAACCGGTATTTTCGGATAATCGAACTAATGTATGTATGTATGTACATATATTGATTCAGCTACAAATATACATTCAGATACAAATTTAAACCATATTATTTACATTTATGAATATCTTTAATGACGCGTGCACATCTTTAGTGACATACGAGTACAGTAACAAGTGAACAAGTCGCGACAAGTGGGCGAAAACTGAAGCGCGGGCGGCGCGCGCGAGACCCGCGTGGTGGGAGGTTAGCATTGACCCGCGCGTTACTACGTTCGGATAAGCGGTCGTTCGGTTGAGCGACGTTCGGATAATCGACGCTCCACTGTAGTATATTGCTAAGTCAAGAAATAAACACACTTACATGTTTTTTCATCACAAACCTAATAAAAATAGATTAGATAAATATTCTGAATCATGAGTTTTGCGGCAAAAACAGTAATATAATTTAATATTTCATAATAACAGTTTTATAGTAGAAAACATTTTTATGATGCTGTGCACACATCAACTGCAAACCGTGCACATCAACCTTTGGTCATTTTATAAAATTCATAATTTATATTACGAGTAGTAGCTGTAGTAGTAACATTTTTGTCTTTTGGTATTGGGGAGGAACAGGCGAAGATGCTACGTATTTTTGATAGTTTACATACAGTCAATATCTAAGTAAACTTTTCTTATCAGTTCGTTTCAAGAACTTTTAACATCAAAAATTATGATAGGTTAAAAAGATAAAATTTCTAATTACTATCCTACTTTAAAATTACACTGGATGACATTATATTTATTATGACTCAAAATATAATAAACAAATTAAAAGTCATAAAAGTGACCAAAGGTTTTCAATATCTGAAAATGTCAAAATGTCACTATCAGGGTCAGTTTGTCAATTTGACAGTGACATTTCTTTGTTTACATTTTTGCTGGGAAATGAGTAATGCGACTTTAGGGGTATTTATGTAACACGTTGTATATTGAATGACTAAATTAAAATAACTTTACACATTGTTCTAGCGAGTCGATAGCGTCCGTGATCGAGTCTACGCACACACTCCTCTGTCGGCAACAAAGCGCGCTGAGTGTGTGTATGTCGCGCGCGTCGTCGGCGCTGCTCGGCAACGCGCCGTGGTTGCGCGGCGACGTCGCCTGGGCCGTGGTCGACACGCCGCAACACGAACTCACGGTCAGTTACTATCTCTGTTTCTCTCTACCTCTCTTTTGGTTCCTCTCTTTGTTGTTGTTGGTTTTGATCTCTCTCTTTTTATCTCTCTCTCTTTCCCTCTCTCTCTCTCTCTCTCTCTCGTCTTCTCTCTCCATTGCTACCTTTTTTTCTTTTTTTTCTTCATCACCTTGCGTGTATATGTCGCGCGCGTCGTTGGCGCTGCTCGGCAACGCGCCGTGGCTGCGCGGCGACGTCGCCTGGGCGGTAGTCGACGCGCCGCAACACGAACTGACGGTCATTTACTCTCTTTATTGTTCTCTCTATGTTGTTGTTGGTTTGTCTCTCTCTCTCATTCGCTCTCTCTCTCTCTCTCTCTTTCGCTCTGTCTTTTTCTCTCTCTCTCTTGCTACCCTTTTCTTTGTTTTCTTTATCACCTAGCGTGTGTATGTCGCGCACGTCGTCCGCGCTGTTCGGCGACGTCGCCTGAGCGGTGGTCGCCGCGCCGCAACACGAACTCACGGTCAGTTACTCTCTCTCTCTTTATTTTTTCTCTCGTCTCTTTATTTCTCTCTCTCTCTCTCTCTATTTCTCTCTCTCTCTCTCTATTTCTCTCACTCTCTCTCTATTTCTCTCACTCTTTCTTACTACCTTTCTGTTTCTTTCTCTATCTATCACCTTTCTTTCTTTGTTTCTTCTGCTTCTTTACTAAGTTACAATAACAATATTACCATTTTTGTGTGCGTCAGTAGCCTATTCGTCAGTGTAGTAGAAATGCAGAAGCATTTCTCTTTATTAGCTATCGTTATACACGGTTAATTTTAAACTATATCTAAAAATGAAATGGGGATTTCAGACCACGTAAATGAACAACTTTTACTATGGGGCCAACCACGAAATCGTGTAAAATAAATCAGATGTTCCATAGAAAAGTACAACATCGACTCGGCTATAATGTATGGAACAGCTGATTTTTTTTCGCGATTCCATGGTTGGACCCATAGTAAAAGTTGTTCATTTACGTGGTCTGAAAACCCCATTTAATTTTTAGATACACTTAAAAATTCACCGTGTATAATACGAATTGATTTTATATTTTTTTCGCCGAATCCGCCAAATCTTTTATTTCTTATTTCTCTGTCTCTGTCTTTCTTTCTTGCTACCTTTTTCTTTTTCTTTCTTTCTGCATTTCTACCCATAGACACAGAAAAATATTCGCTGCGCTCAAGAAGACCAACAAAGCGTGGAAAAGAGAAGTTAACATCATACGGACACGGTCTATGTAAAAAAGAGACAAAGGATCAAGTGACATGTGCCAACATTTTTTACAGTAAGAGCCCCTAGCGTCCCGCCTAGCAAATGAGCAATCACAGTTTATTTAAAATATTATTTAATCTTAATTAGAATTTAAAATAAAGGTATCGTGGAGCTATGGTGTCTTCTACTCTAAGTAATTGTAATGTGACAAAAAGAAACAATCCAAGTAATCAATCACACTTTTCAAAGGTAAATATGATATTGCCACACATTTCTCTAAAACCAAATTTCGCTACATTTATTCGTTTATCGACAAAGAAAACGGTATGGAACATAGTTTATTAACTTCCTTTGCCATAATATAGTCATATTTTATGAATCTAAGTCATATTTTACGTATCTCATATAAAATGTATTGATTCGTTTTCGGATCACCTGTTTATTGATTTTGTTGTTCTTTGACATTCTATTTCTATGATACTACCATTGTTGTATACGTCAGTAATCGATTACAAACCGCGCAGATAAAGAATAGGATTGAAAATGGCGGCTCACTGGCTTACCACAACTAGTGTGGGTGAGAGAGCGAAAGGTGGGGCTTAGTGTGCGAGCGAGAAGTAAATATGTACGACGCTATTTCTAAACGCCTGTTTAAATGTGATGCTGTCACTTTCAAACAATATTGCCAAAAAGTGTTAGTATCACATTTGAACTGTCAGAAACAACAACTTTTTGTACTTCAGCAATACGAAACTTAAAATATGTTAAAATTTCCGTACTCTTATATAGCTAAAAGTGGCCTAAACACATCTTTTAATACGCACTCAGATTTAAGAAATCTTGAGAAAACATGAAATGTGCGATTGAGGGAGTGACCAAATGTAGATGGCCTTTTAACAGGGGGTCAAGTCTGCTAAAGTTAACGTCAAAATCGTATTTCAATGGTATTTGAATGTTAATGCTTTTTGACCTAGTTCTTGTTTTTTAAACCCAAAACCGAAACACATTGTGTTTCTTAAACCCAAAACGGAAACACATTGTGTCTCGATTTTGGGTTTATAAAACAAGAACTGTGTCAAAAAGCATTACATTTCAAACACCATTGAAACACGATTTTGATGAAAACATTAGCAGACTTGACCCCCTGGTATTCCCATACAATTTTTGTTGTTTAGGCCAAGTTTTTAAATGTTTTTTTGTCCACAGAAAATCCACCACGCTTTCCTAGTCGTCCAATCTACACTCTTAAAGCACATAGCAATGGCTCACTTCGTCCCACCACCTCAAGCTCAAAAAATCTACAAAAACCACAACGAAAGAATATATTGGATCCACCATTCTCTTATAAAAAGTTTAACCGAAGAATTCAGGCAAAACTATGAAAGCCTAGAACGAATGTATCGCTTACTACGAAATATAGGTAACAGTGACACAACCAGTACTAAAAAACCAGGGTCTGCTATGGTAGATAGCTGGTTATACAGTGATGTGCATAATGGTATTGCTAGAACATGTCTCGAGTTGAAATTGGTCTCAAACAAATGTAATTCTATTGATGTTTTTTTAGATTCTTGCGCCTTAAATAAGCAAGAGTTAGATTTGAATGTATTAGCTAAAGATATTGATGAGTTAGTTGATGAAATAACAAAATGCTTATCTACGGTCCAGAACTCGCAAATAAGGTTGAAGAAAATTAAAAATAAAGTAGCTGGGGTGGAAAAGGAGGTCGTGTTTGATGAAAAAGAAGACAGCGGTGATGATAATATTGTAAAAATTAAAGATGAAGATTTAGAAACTAAAGATGAAGTGTTTTATTTCGTTAAAACTGAAGACGATGAAGTTGTTCAACCGGTTAGTGACGTCACTACCGGTCCAGGGAAGAAGGAGAGGGAAACAACTGAAGTTGTGATGAGTGAGCTGAAAAGGAAACTGGGGAAAAGAGAAGACGTGATGAGGGAAAGGGAGAGACAAGCTTTAGTAAATACTATGCCGGAATATAAGAATTCAATGCCGGAGTTCCCGAGACAGATAAAGTATGAAGATTTTATAGAAATGAAAGGTTTTTTATGTAAAATTAAAAAGAAACATGTTAGAAAAAAGTTGTTTAGGTCTTATAAAATATCGAAACCGAGAAGAGAGAAAAAGTTTCAATTTAAAACGAAGACATTTTGCAATGAAGATGAAATAACTGAAATTATCTATGAATCAACAGCGAATCGTAAAGTTAAAAGCAATTTGATCTCAATTTCAGTTGTAAATAAATGCTTAGTAATCACAAAATGGCTGAAGCGTGTAGCGACAGAAAACGCAAACAGTTTACACTCTAGCTGTTTTTCCGACAGTCTAAGCGACATAGAAGTGGGTACAATCAACAAAACAGTCAACGAAGCCAAAAATGTGAACGAAGCTAACGGCCATGTTTATACACCATATAAATTTACAAAAAAAGATCTAGAATTATCAAATTCGTCTTCAGATAGTGATTTTGAAGTTCATAAAGGACATATCGCATTGCTCAAAGATTTAAGAAGGCATAAAGTTGCCAGAAAGAAGAATTATCCTAAGATACCTTCTATAGACAAGGAAGACGAAAGTCTAAAACCCATAGAGTACAGTTTCGGAACTGGAATGGCTATGGCGTCTGTGTTACAGATTAACAACGCTAAAATGCCTCCGATGGTACATGAAGAAGTGTTTATAGGTGACGGAGAAGTGTCAGAAGATAGTGGCAATGACGAAGATGCCTAGAGTAGGGGGGTGTCACTTTAACTTTTACATTAGCCTACTGCTCGCGGCTGACTCAGTCTAGCCAGCGCACAGGGGTGTCATGTGTCGGTTGAGACAGAACTACGCGACAGAAAGTGCATCGGTCACAACTTTTTTTATGAGAACAACGCTTTTTGCGTTTCTTAACGTTCGATGATAGTAGAAAACTTATGGCATTTACATTTGTCGCAAAAGATGTTTATCTTTGTTAAACTTATTATCAGTATACCAATACCTTTGTTGCATTTTAACACGTTTTTTTATACAAAGCAATTTTTAGTTAATACAAAACCTCTCGTGATCAGACCATCAATCTGAACAACTTTCATTATGAGATCAACCTCGAAATTACGAGAAAAAAAACAGCTGTTCTATACAAAAGTACAATCCTACTCAATCGAAATGTATGAAACAGCAGATTTTTAGGGTTCCGTACCAAAATGGTAAAAAAGGAACCCTTATGGTGTGACTCAGTCTGTCTGTCTGTCAGTCACAGCTGGATATCTCGAGAACTACTAATGGTATAAACTTGAAATTTGGAATACTTTGAGATGACATTTGCCGCCTTGAATTTCTAACCTATTTTCGGGACCTACAGGAGCAAGCAGATCTTAGGGTGGGTACCCACTTAGGTTCGCGAACCTCCGCGCTCCGCGAACCTGCAACAGTGCGCCCTAGCAAACATTTTATTTTCACTTTGGCTATAGTATGTACGTGTGTGAACCAGGTTCACATACGTGTTCGCACACGTACACACTATGGCGCACTGTTGCAGCACAGCAAAAACCATTTTTTTTGCTGCAGGTTCGCAGAGCGCGAATGTTCGCGAACCTAAGTGGGTACCCACCCTTACACCTAGTTTGAACCAACAGCTATCGGCTACATCTAGTTTTAGCCGGGTAAAACTAGGTTTAGCCGCACTTCGGGTATTAGCCTTAACATTATACATATTATTAATTTGTTATTAATTCGAGTTTTATTGATTTGTGTCATTAATATCAAAATATTATGTTTAATATAATTTTTAAGATTTAAATTGCTTATTTAATCTAGTCGCCATTTTTGTTTTTATTCAATCTTATGTTTATTCATTAAAAAGAAGTCATTTTATAATCAGACTAGGCTATAATTTATAAAAATTTGTTTAAAAAACCGACCAAGTGCGAGTCGGACTCGCGCACGAAGGGTTCCGTACCAAAAAACGGCAAAAAATCACGTTTGTTGAATGGGAGCCCCCCTTAAATATTTATTTTATTCTGTTTTTAGTGTTTATTGTTATAGCGGCAACAGAAATACATCATCTGTGAAAATTTCAACTGTCTACCTGTTGTCGTTATTAATATCGAGCAAAAAACGGCAACAAAATCACGTTTGTTGAATGGGAGCCCCCCTTAAATATTTATTTTATTCTGGTTTTCTCTGCGGCAACAGAAATACATCATCTGTGAAAATTTCAACTGTCTAGCTATCACGGTTCATGAGATACAGCCTGCAGCCTGGTGACAGACAGACAGACAGCGGAGTCTTAGTAATAGGGTCCCGTTTTTACCCTTTGGGCACGGAACCCTAAATATCAGTTGTGATTAGGTTACACAATTCATTTGGAAAATTGATTAATTTTATGCCTAGTAGAATAAGATTTCAATTGTAAAGCTTTGTAAATAATAATGAATGTGATTATAATAAATTGTTTTTGTACATAAATTCTATTTTTTATTTGTTATTCATCAATCTATTTTCCGCTATTGTGATACGGTACCATGTAGTACCCTATATATTTACCATTTTCGGCTTTTGTTACCAAACAGGCTGTAGAAGTGTAGATGTTCTGTAATGTATCGCATTAGGTGGGTAAGTTAGGGTTGCCAAAATTTGAATTCCAGGATCAGAAGGCGAAAATACCACCACATTTCGGAATAAAAACAGGATGCAGCATATAAGGTCCTTAAAAATAGTGCACATAATTTTAAGGGGTCAATGTACTCATGCATACAAACAACTTTTTCTATGGTACCAACATTGAAATCGAAAATAAAAAAATTAACAGTTCCGTAGACAATTTTAAATCGAATAGATCAAAATGTAAGTATATGGAACAGCTGATTTTTTTTTTCGCGATTTCAATGTTGGTACTGTAGTGGAAGTTGTTTGTATGCATGAGTACATTGACCCCTTAAAATTATGTGCACTATTTAAGAAGGACCTCATATAGCAGTAGTTAAACAGGGTAAATTAATTTATGTATTTAAAAAAATGAAAGAATTTAAAATGTAGGTTAAGCCCACCGGTAACGATCAATTGCGATTGTCAATTTTTCCGCAATTGACGCCCATTGCCGGAAAAATTGATCGTTTACGCGTGCAATTGAAGCGATTGTCAATTGCTCCAACAATGGCATTGACGGAAAAATTGACAATCGCAATTGATCGTTACCGGCGGGCTTTACCTATACAGGGTTATTTGTAAAACACCAACAACCTCGCAAGAGTAGATTACTTACATCATAAACAACAACATTTTGTTCTACGACTTTTCCAAAAACAGACAAAAAATCCGACTTTTCATACAAAACTCGATCAGCTGTTCGGACATTTGTATGGAAAGTCGATTTTTTCTGTTTTCGGAAAAGTTGTAGAACAAATGTTGCTATTACACTTGTACTATTATGTATTCTGTGCTATTACTAGATTAGTGGAAAAAAAACACGCTGCGCGGCTGTTTTTGCTATAGATAGACAAGATTACAAGGTTTGATTGCAATGAAACTGACCAAAAATCGCGCTGCGCGGCCATTTTTTTTCTATAGACAGGTATTATTAATTACCTACCTAAAGTATGATTTATTTAACAAAAAAAATAATCTATTTTTCGAATATCCCCCGCGGGCTGATTATCTAATTAGAAACCACCTAGCGACCGGTCTCTTTTGACAGATGAATGTAATACATTGCTACTTCTTTTTGGGGTGAAAAAAAACATACCAAAGAAAAGTAGCAATGTATGCCGAATGAAACTGGTCGCTAAATAGTTTCTTTTTAGATAATCAGGGTGCGGGTCTGCTCTTGTCGAAAGGTGGCAGCCCTATATACATACATACGTAGTGTCGCGGATTTCCGTATCCACAATTTACTCAATGGTCTGTAATGTAACGCATGAGTAATTAATTACTTATAACAGCGTAATTAAAATCATACCTACTTCAATCCAACTAGCATTTTGTAATATTGCAACCAGTTTACACCGATCGTTCGGTCAATATAATTAACTTTATTTTAAACTACCTACCTACCTACTTAATAATATTAATTAGTTGTATACCTTTTCCTATACTATTTTAATGAGAAAATTACCTTAACTGACCGCATATAAATCCTCATTTAATGAAGATATTCTAAATTGTTTACATACAAGTGATTAGAAACCCAATAATAAATTGAATCCTTGTTTGTGCGTCAGTGCTGTTTATCTTTTGACCTAGAATGGACGTATTACCGATCATGTAAGTATGCTGTGAAATATTTTATCGTTATTCAAGTGAAATAGAATGTATGGATAGCGTGTCATTATTATCCAATTATTACGTAGTTTTAATGTTTTAATTCAAATAGTTCGTGGATTCGGAAGATTTTGAGTGAATGTTGTTTTTAAATTTAGTGATTTGTAGTTTGTTTGTCTAGAGTTAAAGTGCTATTTAGAACTTCAACTTTTAAATGTGGCTAGAAATAGTGGCTGTGTTACCTACTATCTTTGGTATGGTCAATTATTTATTCAACGCAAACTCTTTTTCGGTTTGTAATTTTGTTGATGTTTGATCAACTAAAAAAACCGCATCTAAATCGGTTCATTCTTAGGAGCTACAATGCCACAGACAGTTACTTATAACACGTCAAACTTATAACTCCCTTGTTTTTGCGTCGGGGGTTAATAATAGTACTTCCTACGTATTGCGAATTTATGGATTACACAGATATATATCGAGATTACTAGATTTCACTTTGCCAAGCGGATTGCGTTGTTTTCGTATCCATACATTGTTAAGTACTTATGGCAGCACATCAATCGGTTACAATGCATATCGATACCTCTGGGTTCAAAGGTCGTAAAGGACATTTTGGCGAAAATGAGTTTTTTACACAGTTTTACTCAGAATTAAATTCTCTATCGATCTGTGTTATTCGTTTCTCGAAATTCGCAAAAAAAATGCCTTTACGACCTATGATATCCGGCATTCTAAACAGAATTTATTGTGAAAAGATGGATGTAAATGACATTTTAACTATCAAAACGTAGTACCTTGGTAGTAAAGCAAAACTTATCAACAGATTTTAGGGCGTAAATTGTATATACATTTCCAGTTGTCCTATACGACCTTAGGTTGCAAATGTTAATAAATCAAAATATGCGAGTAAAGGCCATCGTCGGTAAGAACTGTCCTATACACCATTATAATATAGAGACTAAATAGGCAGTTGTCCTTTACTACCTAATTTAGTTTAAGTTAAAACTAAGAAAACATTTCAGAAAACAACAAACTTGTCTTTTAAAACCCAAAATAATAATTAAAGATTTTTTTCTCCGTCCTACACGCCCTTCAAGAGTAACATATTAAAATAAAATGTCCCTTAAACTAATCCCAATAATTCAAAAGAAAACGAACGTGTCCTTTACTCCCAAAACAATCTAAAACTCAACTAATTCTAGGTCCTATACCCTTAAAGGTATCTAATTTTACCAAATAAAAGTTGTACCTCTCTCACTCGCTTAGTAGACCATAGTAGTTAGAGCGAGCGAGACAATAAATACCTACTTCTTCGTGGATATTTCTCTGCGTTTGGTATACTACTTATACTGCTATGAAACAGAGGCGTTTTGGAAATGAATAATGTAAAAAATACTTACTGTTATTAACGTAAAGATCACAATACCTTAGACGGTTTATACTTTAAACTTATTTTATTACTTTGCCAATCTGTTTTGAAAAGTGCAGTACATGTAAGGGAGGGCATGCAATGCAACATGCAACATAGTGTGATCAGATTCAGTATTTTAATAGTCTTTTTCGGTATATTTTATTGACTTTTAAGAGCATCAGTATTTTTGTACGTATATTGGCGGAAGTAGATACTTTCGGTATATTTTCGTTATAAAGTTATGGTATATATGGTGGTCCGTCCCCGCTTAAAACTTTAAATTTAAAACTTTTAAAATTATTTCGTTCATCTTCTTCACTAGTTCTTTTTGAAAAATAATTAAAGAAGAATAGAGCGGTTGAAGAGAAAGTACAAATTAATTATTATTTATCTGCTCTCTTCTTCTTCTTCCTTATTTTCCTTTAAGTTTTAAATTTAATTTGTTTGTTCAACATACTTTTAATTAGGTAGTCTGTTTTTTTTTATTAAATACAATAATAACGTTACACATTTTTGTATTTGAACATTAAGTTTGTTTGAAAATTATGTAATTCTTATGTAATTACATTACTTTTTTCGTAATTTGGATTGATTTAATTATTAGAATCAGAATCATAGAAATCGTAATAACAGGTTGGGAAAAAAGTTTCCTCGCATTTTATATGAAAATTCAAAACATTTTTTAATAAAGTTCATTTTTCTAACTAAAGTATGTAGGTGCCATTTTGTCCGATAACTTTTTGCCATCTTGTAGGTAGGGACATGATCCCATTGCTATAGAAATTTTGGGGCTTTTGATCAAAAAACCGCGACAAGCCCACCTAAAGAATTCTGAAGAGACCGAAACAGGTGGAAATCTGAAGATGCAAGGTTAGGACTATACGGCGGATGCATGAACACCTCCCAGCCAAACTATCTTAATTTTTGCTGTGTGGCTAAAGATGTGCGAATAAAGATGTCTAGCATTATCATGATGAAAAGTCACATCCCTTCTCTTTTTTTTACCATTAATGGGTTTGCTCTTGACCCCATTCTAGCCTAAAAGCAAAGACAGGTAGACCCTGTCTATGGAACGAGCTTACCCAGAAGGTGCCTATTCACTCTGGCCTTGAAAAGAGTCAAGTTGTATGCGCTCGGAAACTCTGACGCCGGCAGGGAATTCCATTCCTTATCTGTGCGCATTATAAACGATGTTAAGTAGCGTTTTGAGCACACTCGCTGAAGTACAATCTACAAAAGACCGATAGGCAAGCAACATTTCAGCGGTGAGCCAAACTACCAGCTACCAGTTTTCCACCGCCTATTAATCTCTTGGCTCTGCGTTCTACCGTCTAGTGCAGCGAGTTGATTTTTCGCCGAGCCGTCTCAAAGGTGGCAGCAGTATTCCATGCAAGATCGGACTTGAGCTTTATAAAGGGTTAAAAGCTGCCCAAGCGTAAATTACCGCTTGACTTTATCTAGGACGCTCACCTTCCTAGCTGCAGTTTGAGCCTTGGACTCAATGGAGGTGCCGAAGTTAAGGTCAGAAGACAACTCCATGCCAAGAAGCTGAAGAGTATCGGTTACTTGGATAGATGTGGCTCGAAAAGTAGGAGTTAAGATGATGATGATGAACTCCTTTTTGCGGTGAACAGAAACGCTTGCTAACTTCTATTGATTAATTCCGGCCGCTTTGTCTCAACTTCTTCCTTTAATCTCATCAGTTGTTCGCAGTAGGGTTCAGAATCGATGGTCCTGCCTAGCAGTAACGGCTCATAATGAATAATGCCCTTCCAATCCCACTACCCAAATACACACAGCATCACTTTGTTGCGAGTTAACCCGGGTTCCGCCACAATCTGTGAAGCCCGGCTTTTGACCACGACCTTTTTCGCACGGTCTCATCGTACGTGATCTACTTTTCATCACCAGTTATCAGCTTCTTCAGAAGTGGTTCGGTTTCGTAATGACGTTGTAATAAAGAATCACAAATGAGTACACGGTTCATTAGGTTTCTTTCAGTGAGCTCGTGAGGCACCCAAATATCGAGCTTTTTTGTGCACCCAGCTTTATTCAAATGTGCCAAAACTGTTTTGTGGTGAATTTCCAGTTCTTCAGCTACGATCGTGAGTACTGATATGACGATCTAGCTCTACTTTTTCAAAAATGGTATCCATTTTATCCCTAACAGAGTGACCAGAGCGACCTGCATCTTTGACATCAAAATTTCCGGATTGAAAACACTTTAAACCAAATTCGTACTACTCGCACAGACATTGCACTACGTCCATAAACGTAACAATTTTTTTTCGCTGCTTGCGTTGCATTTTTACCTTTTTTAACCCCTGACGCAAAAAGTGAGGGGGGTGTTATAAATTTAACGTGTCTGTGTATCTGTCTGTGGTACTGTAGTTCCTAATCGGATGCACCGATTTTAGTTTAGTTTTTTGTGTCATAGATAGTTTTATTACGAGTGTTCTTAGCCATGTTTCATGAAAATCTGTACAGCCATTTGAAGATCATCAGCTTTTTTCTAATTGATAAGGGGATCTGACTCAATGATATTATATTTTGTAGAAAAATTAAACAGTAAACAAAAAATTACCGACAATATTACAATATACTTTTAGTAATTAAGCTTAATTACTATTTTAATCTCACTAAAAACCTCAGATGGCGATCTTTTAAGACCAAATAAATACACTTTTGCGCAGTAAAATAGACTTACGCTTTTAAGGTCTTGCATAGGATTAAAATTTGTATGGTGTAAAGGACACATTATCGTGATTTTGTGGTCGTAAAGGACATCCTATCTTCGTAAATACAGCTTTGGACCAGTTTTTCAATACTGTTGTAGAAAATACCCAAAATTCTAAGCAATTTCTTCCTAGGTTCCATTGAAATAGCTCAAAAAATTAAAAAGATAGACACATTTTTCAATTTTTTTTTTTCGTTTTTTGCTTCTCCTTTAAAGTTGCATTTTGTCCTTTACGACTTTTGAACCCAGAGGTATCGATATATCATACTTTGACGATTTAATAAAATAATCATCAGTACAGTAAACTTATGAATGCGTTAATTTTAGTTGGTGAGCTGGTAGTTTTAGGTACAGTAAGGGCTGCAATTTCAAAAACCTGCCGCCCAGGACCAGAAGCGTGAAAATCCCGGACTTTGGAGCCTTGATCCCGGACATTCTTTAATTCACTGGCTTGGTTAAAAAATACATTTTATCCAATACTTGACTGAAAAAAATGCATTTTTAAGTCTTTTTTCGCATAAAATAGTGTGTTTTAGGTTCTAGTCATAGTGTAGAGCAGGGTGTCCAACACAATTAAGTGGAAGGTCAGGGCTCAGGTTTAGTATTTTTGTAAAAGTAGTGGGCCAAAATAAATGCCCAATAGCCAGGGGCAGCCCGAGGCAAGTCTATAAGTAAAAAAAACTGCTGCGCAGCGCGATTTTTAGTCAGTTTCATGCACTAACCTTGTAATCTTGCCTGTGTTTAAAAAAAACGGCGGCGCAGCGCTATTTTAGTCAGTTTCATCCACTAACCTTGAAATCTTATCTGTACCTATTTAAAAAAAACGGCCGCGCAGCGCGATTTTTAGTCAGTTTCATGCACTAATCCTGTAATCTTGCTTGTTTATAGAAAAAAACGGCCGCGCAGCGCGATTTTTAGTCAGTTTCATCCACTTATAATCTTGCTTGTTTATAGTAAAAAAAATGTACTACGGGATACTTTAATTGTAGTCCGGGTTTTACCCGGACTTCAAACAGAACCCCGCCCGGGCGCTCCCTGGACGCCCTCCAAACTAAGACAAATCCGGGGAAACCCGCAGGCTGATTATCTAAATAGAAACTATTTAGCGACCGGTTTCATTTGATATACATTGCTACTTTTCTTTGGTATGTTTTTTTTTTCAAAAAGAAGTAGCAATGTATCACATTCATCTGTCAAATGAGACCGGTCGCTAGGTGGTTTCTAATTAGATAATCAGCCCGCCCCGGACGGATGGCAGCCTTAGGTACAGTCAACGGCACGCTCTCGGCTTCCACACGGTAATCTTATTATATTATATAATATTATAATCAATTTTATACTTACATGCAAAGATGTTAAGGCTGGTTTACATTATCTTAGTCTTTAGTAGAGTGCTTTAGGAGAGTGCTTTAGTGGAAACATGTAAACGGTCGTCTTATGACTAAAGAGAGTAACGTTCTAGTAGCCTTTCTACTCGCTTTCCAGTAGCACCCCCTGCGCGCCCGCTCACCCCTCGCGCGATATTTTACTCGCACTCGCACTGGAAGCATGTAAATCGACATTTTAGTAGCGTCTTTAGTAGAGTGCATTTGCCGGTGAACGCGTGACGTGTAATTGAATTAAATAATAGGTATTAGGTATGGCGAAAATAACACTCTACTGGAAGCGTGTAAACGGTCACTGGAAAGGCACCAAAACTACTAAAGCACTCGCATTCGAATCTACTCGCACGCTACTAAGCACTCTACTAAATACTAAGATAATGTAAACCAGCCTTTAGGGTTCAAAATAAATTGCAGATTGTTTGACAGTTTTGTATAACCCTCATCAGAACACACTGTATAACCTGACGTGCTGCCGACTGTACCTAAATAGGTAAGGTGGCCAATTGGCCATGATTAGTTTGGAGCTAAAGTAAAATATGTGTTGTTAATATTTCACTTATTAATCACTTTTTTTTATATTTTTTAATTTTATATTTATTATGATTAGGTATTTCATTAAAAAGTTCATAAGCGAAGATTTCTTACCAAATCAAATAAAAATAGGACAAAAAGAAAAAATCGACAATCTTTTGGACAAGGAACTTAATTTAAAAAAGATGCAGTAACTTTAATATGCATTTAAATGCATAACAAGGAAAATAATAAATAAACTTATTTTCCTCTCTGCATTCTATTCTATCACAGTAGGAGGTATCTACCTAGGTATACGCAGTACCTACTGGTTTTTTCCGTCCTTATACTAAAAATATAACGGACAACTTACACCAAATAGCCCATCAAAAGTGGCGCCCTCAGCGATTTTCATTTAATAAGTTGTTACGAGAAATACTACTAGGTACTAAGTATTACTACCTACCTAGGTACTTAAACAGATTTTAATAAAACTTTACGTGGAATTTTTAGGGCACATAGTCTAATATTTTTAGAAAGTATCACTACAGTCGCAGTCATTCGTAGAAGTAGATAGCAAATGTAAGAAAAAAAAACAAAAAACCGACTTCAAAAAACCTACCTCTAAAAAGCAAGAAATAATATTCGTAATAATAAAAACACGTCTATTGAAGTCGGGTGGGGCTGGAGTACAAATTCCTTTTTTTTATTCTAAAAGCCCCACCCGACTTCAATAGACGTGTTTTTATTATTACGAATATTATTTCTTGCTTTTTAGAGGTAGGTTTTTAGAAGTCGGTTTTTTGTTTTTTTAAACAATTTTTATTTTTTAATCTTTAGTGTAGGTACCTTTTGTATTGGGTAGTGTAGGTATATTATTTGGGTAGAAAAATCGGCTCAGCCAAATGTGAGTTAATCGCGGAGAAACATACATACATGCGGGTCAAACTACGAACCTCCTTTTTTAAGTCGGTTAAAGAACTACACTTAAGATATCCCTTTTCAAACAAAAAAATAATTATCTTATTCAGTTCATAAACAAAGAAGTTATACGACTGATCATCGAGGTAGTTCACACAAAAGTCATACTATTTTCGTGCTTTTTTCAGGATTACTTGAAAAGTACTGAACCGATTTCAAAATTTTAAAAAATGGGACCTACTTGAAAGTTCACCTAATCTAATAACGTTTGAATCATTTCAATCGGATCAGCTGTCTTCGAGTAATCGGTGTACATACAAAAAACAAAAAAAAAAACAAAAAAAAAAAAAAACGGGTCGAATTGAGTACCTCCCTCCTTTTGAAGTCGGTAAAAACGGCCACATTTAGCAGTTTTGCTGTCTACTTTTAGCAGTGACTACGAGGGAATGTAATGATGTTACTACGTAACTAATAGATACTAAGTACGATACGAAGTACTAATAGATACGAAGTTAATCTAAGTTACTACGTTTTATGAAGATTGTGTAAGCAATTAGAATTACAAAATAATATTCACCGCTCGCCACTTTATCAGGCAACCCGCCTTACATGCAGTTTACTCGATTCGATTGTACCTATACTTGTATTTTTTTTCTATGTCCGACGAATGTTCGCGCATACCTACTTAACTTCTAAATTAATTGTCCGATTTGAATGATTCTCTTTTTTAACCGACTTCAAACAAAGGAGATGGTGCTCGATTCGATTGTATACTTATATATTTTTTTCTATGTCCGACAAATGTTCGCGCATAACTTCTAAATTAATTGTCCGATTTTAATGATTCTCTTTTTTAAACGACTTCAAACAAAGGATGAGGTACCTACTCGATTCGATTGTATAGGTACTTATATTTTTTTTCTATGTCCGACAAATGTTCGCGCATAACTTCTTAATTAATTGTCCGATTTTAATGATTCTTTTTTTGGTTGAATGATTTTGAGATGGTCCCTTTTTAAATCGGTTTAGTAGTTTTCAAGTAAGTAATCCTAAAAAATCTTTCATTTTTAGGCTACCATTACACGAGTTTTTACGGATTTTTGATCATAACTTCTTTGTTTATGAACCGAATTAGATGATTAGGTATTTGTTTTTGGAAAGGGTATTTACACGTTTACATACCACAAAAATGTTGAAAATAAAAGAGTATAAAAAAAGAAAAACCTGAAAAAAAGACTAACACCCGATTGCACTAAACTTAAGGATCGCCTAAGTCTGTTCCTAACTACAACACGACCAAATTAAAACGTTGTCAAACTTAGCGGTCATGTAGCTGTCATTCGCCTACTTAACTTAGTCGAGTTGTAGTTAAGAAAAGACTTAGGCGATTCTTAAGTTTAGTGCAATTGGGTGTAAAACTTACTTTACTTGAGTATTTTTTCTTGCTTTTTAGAGTTATTGCATTTTGAAGCTGTTTTTGTTAGTATTTTTCCGGCAAGCACTAAAACACAAAGTACCTACATAGGTAGGTACTAAAGTAGTAAGAAAACTCTTTTGTCTGTTTACAGATTCATCTGCAGTGCATTTGCGGCCGTGATGGCGCAAGAATCAGGGGAAAACAGCACGGATGTTGACATCGACTTCACCACGAGAAGACCTATTGGTAATTATAGATGGCGCTCTAATAACTAAATCTATTGTTAAATACAACGCCATCTGTATATCACAGTTAGAAACTTTCCATAACAAAGGCGATAGATGTCGCTTTACCAAGGTGGCCAAAAGTTTGAGATCAACCTACTCTACAAACCAAGAAGCTTATACCCCTAATGGAGATTGCACGGCTAGTGTCATATTGAAGATAGAAAAAGTGTCCTTGAGTGACGTGACGGCTTATTGCTATCTCTTTCTTTGGTGTTACATTACGTGTTCGTTGTTCATCGTTCGTTCGTTCGTGAGAAAAGAAAACGTATTGCCACGCTAAAGAAAGAGATAGCAATAAGCCATAAACGGCACTCAAGGTATTTTTTTCTATCTTCACTATGACACTAGCCGGTGCAATCCCCATTGGAGGTATAAGCTTCTTGCTACAAACTGATAAAGTACCTATTTGAGGCATTGCCTTCGAACATTTTTAGGTGATCTAAGCATCTTGTCTTGCATTTAGACGGTCTAACGTATGTCATGAATGAATCCTCTAAGGATTTCAATGAATAAGCACTAGATTTTTTTATACACAACGGGATAGTGCTTGGCCTTCACCTCACCTGAAGTCAAGTGACGATAAGGCCAAAGGAGCACTACACCCGGATTCCTCATCACTGAGGAACTGGCTATCTTACCTCTAACTGCTGGAACATAGCAATTTTTAAAATTGTTTTTATGGCGTCAGACTTAAGTAAAATGGTGGTAGCTAGCCAGGCGGACTTGAAATAAGCCCTACCACCAACCTAACCGAGTACAAATTGCACTCCCCTAGGAATAGAACCCGGGACCCCTGCGGGTGTATTCCGTTTATCCACCCTGAAACAGTCACCCTAAGATACTTGGAAAACGCGTTTCCATCTATCCACCCTGTCATACTATCAACTATGACGGGGTGGATTGGACACGCGTTTTCCGAGTATCCACCTTAGGATGGCTTTTTCAGGGTGGATAAACGGAATAAGCTCCCCTGCGTCTACACAGGTGGGTGAACCACAAGCTAGACCACAGAGGCGGTTAAAACAAACTGCTTTTTTCCAGCAACGACGCCATTTCCGTTAAATTGCACAACGGCCCATGCGCTGGAGGGAGTGTGTACGGTACGCACGTCCTGCGACTATGGCACCCCCGCCATTGATCGTACGCTGTACAAGCCCAGCTGGTACACAAGGTATGTCAACATTATCACAGTATTGTAAAGCACCTACCAGTAATTCGACTCCTTTGTTGATAAACGCATGCCGCCACTACGTAGGTATACGCCAATGACGATGGAATAAGATGGACCTGCCATACCTACGAAAAAGCCTGCATACCTTCATTGTTCTCCATTCAAACTCAACTAAACATGGCGGCTTAGCTTAGTGTACATACACCTTATGTAAACAGCATAGAGTCGAAATTGTAACATGTAAACGCAACACAATATAGCGGACACGGCACGCGCCTGGCGTCACGAATGCTTTGTATTTTGTCGGTATTGCAGTTAGTTTCCTTTCTCAGCTCTGACAAAAAGGAAACTAATGGAGCTGCTATAAACTGCAATACCCACAAAATACAAAGCATTCGTGACGTCAGGCGCGTGCCGTGTCCGCCATATTATGTTGTGTTTACATGTTACAATTTCGACTCTATGCTATTTACATAAGGTGTATATGTACCATGGGCAACAGCGTCGCTTAACCACTGCTAAGGTTAAAATCGCTTGCACGCCGCGCCCGTTGTCACATACGTTTAGTTCGTGCAGGGGCGATACGCGCGCACACGAATTTTGTTGCAAACTGGTTAAGCGACGCTGTTGCCCATAGTACACTATAAGCATGTTTAGTTGCGTTTAAATGGAGAACAATGATGTAGGTATGCACGCTTTTTTCGTAGGTATGGCAGGTCCATCTTATTCCTTCGTCATTGTTTCTCAGAGGTATACGCACAGAAACTCCGTTAAGGGCCAAGGTTGTCACAACAAAAACTACTCAAATATTTTATATAACAAATTCGAGTGAGAAAGCCGGGTCTCCAACATAAGTTTTTTGATAAACATTCAACCAAAACACTTATCACAAAACATTGTCTCTATAAACATACCTACTCACATACACATTGACTTATTATAGTTAATGTTTTGTGTTAATGATTTGTTTGAATGTTCACATGTTTTTGTTTATAGGACAAAACGTGCGCTGGAGATCCGGCTATCTATTAGCGGAAGCAGGTATGAAACTGGCTTAAAAATATTGCAAATTAAATTGTTATAATACTTACTATACTTATATACTTACGACTACACGCAGCATCCGCGAACCTGCACCAAAAAAAAATTTATTCTGTACTGCAAAAATCTCACACTAAGCACTCAGGGGGTTATAATATACGGCTTTAGGGTTTTTTTTTTTTGTAACACCTTGTATATATTTTTTGCAGCATCTGTGCTGCGGAGGAGGTGTGTTGTCCCTTCGATTCTCTGCTCGCTCCCTCCAAGATGGAAGCAGGCAACGGCGGAGCAGGCAACACTTTAGGCCAAGACGACGATGAAAACTTTTAATTGACAGTTTAGTTTCAAAAAAGTTAACTCTCTGACAGATTCTAATGTGACATTGTAAAATAATGTTGCCTTATTTATTTTACTAGTGTTGCGTTTCGTTTATTGTGATTCAGTTCACTCACACAAAGTCAGGGGACCAACTCTGAAATCGTGAAAAAAACAGCTGTTCGATACATTTTCATATTTTCGTTATTAATTTTTGTACGACACAGCTGTTTTTTTTTCGCTATTTTAGAGTTGGTCCCATAATAAAAGTAGTTCAGTTTGATAGTCCCTATCTACCATATTCGACTTTATAATGCTTTTACCAAACACTATGTATATTTTGTTGTAGGTATTAGTATGAAAAAGCTGCTCTCTATCAATTAATTTAGCTCTTGTTCTGATTTTATTTCTAGGATTTAAAAAATCTAGGCTGAAATAGGTATATTTTATAAAATTCGCCTCTTGGAACTGTAAATTGTATTTTTGTTATGTGTTCCACTATTGACTATTCCATAAAATGAAAAACACTTATAGCTGATCAATTATAATTTATAAAATAAATTATTACAAAAATAACTTACTTTTTCAATGCACTTATTTTACAGTATACTGTAAAATAAGTGTAAAAAGTAAAATAAAAAGTAAAAAGTAAAATAAATCAACACAATTGACTCGCGTCCGTCGTACACACAGTAATACAAATAAATTATAGGTAATTTTTTGGTTTCGCTTACTTACTTTTTCAATGCACTTATTTTACAGTATACTGTAAAATAAGTGCATTGAAAAAGTACGAGTCAATTGTGTTGATTAATGCCATCTGCCGTCTGACTGGGAAACTAATTGAATATAGTATGGTTATAAATATAATGCAATCCTTATCTCTACTGAGCGAAGCTTTGATGATGTAGCTAATAAGGAACTCAATTAGCTTGTCCCGTTTCTGCATCAGCAGTATGTGCAAAATAATTTGGCGGCTCTGAACTTCGCGCGGAGCGTTGCGTAGTAGACGAATACAGGCGTGCGCGGGGACGGGGCGCGGGCGGAAGCACTCGAAACTATGGAACTTGACATGTGCCCTCGAAATACCACTTGCGGATAACTTCCGAGTAGCCAAGTTATTTTGCGCATACTGTACCTTTTTTAATCAGTGAGTATTAGTTCCCCGGTCAGACGGCAGATGGCATTAATCAACACTGTGTACGCTCGCCTATGACGCCATCTATTTTTCGGAGTTGCAGAGACTGCAGTCGGGGCACCGCTTCTTCCGACGTCGTCCGTGTTTGTCGTCGTATTCGTTGTGGCCGATCCTCGTTCTGGAGGCTGACCTAGAGATTGACCTAGAAATTATAAGCAAATTAGATTTCCGGATAAGTTAGGAGGCATGGTCGTGGTGGTGAAACGTGGGACACTATGGGACTCATAAGAAGGCTCAAAGTCACCAGAGTTGTAGCCTAGGTATAGTCAAGAGCACCTAGTGAATTTATTAAAGTTTGGTTTAGTCAAGAGCACCTAGTGAATTTATTAAATAAATGCGGGATTTTTCGGAAAAGCAAGGCAATTGCAGGGCCGTGGGGGGGGGGGGGGGGGGTAAAAACATTAGAACGAAATAATTATGTTGAATAAAATTCTGAAAAATATTAAAACTAGTACAGCGTTTGTTCCTGGTTACAAGAAGGTCAGGAGTACTATTATTTATTCTGTGGTTCAGGTAGTTACAATCTGGAAAAACGCCTTAAAGTGGCCACTTAAAACGTTAAAATCCAAATTATAACTAAACGGACAGCTTTAAACTAGGAATTAACGCATACATTCAGGGACGTATTTCGGATTTCTGCGCCCTGGGCAAATACGATTGGGCCGCCCTTAAGGAGGATTGCCAACTTTTCTAGTCGCTAAGCAGGGGTATGAGTAATTTTGTATGAAGGGGGGGTAAGAAAATGCCTGTCCAGTAAACGCGGCAGCGCAGCGCGATTTAGTCAGTTTTATCCATAAATCTGGTAATCTCATCTGTCTATTGCGGAAAACCAGCCGCGCCGCGCGGTTTTTGTCAGTTTCATCCAATAATCTATGGTAATCTGTGGATTTATATATGCCAAATTCTAAATTGTCCGTTTCAGCTTTGCATCCCCGGACACTATTTTTTTGCGTGCGCCATGACGGCTATGTATTAAGGCTTTAACATGCCTCAATCCGAGCGGGTCGATCTGTGATGATGTGAAATGGAACGTAACTCTACTCACTTTGGGTTCAAATCTGTGCGCGTTCCTACGCGGCGGTTGCGTTAAGAACTAGCACTGAATTCTCAATTTTTACATGTTTTTATTAAATTTCTTCGCTTTCAAGTTAGTTAAAAAAAATCTGTTCAATTAAGATTGAAGGTATTAACATCGCCGATTATTATGTGTTGATTTTAACATAAACAAATGTTCTGTTTCCGAGAAATTTTGCAAATAGGACCAGAAACAGGGTCCATGGAATATTTTTTTACATCAAAGGTGATAGCATTTTTACAAATGCTTTCAATTAAATCTATTGTTTATTATTCCAAGTACATTATATATTTTTTCCATGATAGCTTCACGCGCGTAATCTTTCAATAATTTGAATTGAATATTGGGATTTGACCCTTCTTAGCGCCTTATTTCTCGAGACCATTGGGCCGCCCTCCGAGACGGGCCGCCCCGGGCGATCGCCCGAATGACCCTATGGAGAATACGTCGCTGCATACATTAATTCGTTGTAATGATATTATTTCTTGATTGACGGGTCCTCAGTGGACGCACGATGCACCCTTATTTGAATCATTTAGGGGCGGGAGGGGGTCGAGCCGATCTCACGTGGGGGAGAGGGGGGTCTCGGCAAATATCACGTATTTTTTTCTGCAGAAATAAAGTTGGTTCAGTCAAAGTGTCATTTAATAAGAATATAATTATTACTTATCTCAAAGACACCAAATAACTCAAGACAGGTTGGTCAAAAAACTCGGTAGTTAGATTTTGAGCGCAAACTACCTAGTTTTTTGACCAATCAGAGATCACTATCGAAGAGGTTAGATTTTGCTTATAATATGATAACGGTCCTTTGATTACGTAAGTCTGTTGCTAACAATTCTCGATTGAAATCGGTTGAAAGCGCAGTTTCATTGCTGCTCTAAGTAAGATAGTTGTCACATTGGTTTTTACTAAATGTAACTACGATTTCTAGCAGAGTTGATTGCATCAAAGTTACTTAATTAGGGGGCGGGTGTAACAAAGACCCTCAACGAAGCCGAGGTCTACATATTCTGCCCATCATCAGGACTATTTCTGTTCAAAATTACTTCTGAGAAACGATTTTAATTTTTGAAAGTCCTGACAAAAAGCCGGACATTTTAATAAAAGTCCGGACGTTTTCACAGACAAATCCAGATTCCATACAAATGTATGGACTTCTCTTTCGAACACTACTGCTATGTATGATTTTTTACTAGTATACCCCCCAATCTTAAAAAGCCGGACAAATTACTAAGCCTGACAAAGTCCGGACAATAGTCTAAAAGTCCGGACATGTCCGGACTAATCCGGACGGATGGTAACCCTATTTGCATACAATTACCACCACATACAACAGACCGCGCCTGCGAGTGTATGCTACACAGCTAGGGTTGCCAGGCGTCCGGCTAAAGCCGGACATAGGTAGGCTTTTTGATTTAGTGTCCGGCCAAATTAAACGGTGTCCGGCCTGTCCGGCTTTTGTTAGGCTTTTTACATTTACCACTCACTTACGCACTAACTAGATTAAACTAAGAATATTTAAAAAAATGATAATGTTATTCATTAGTGAAGAAGTTTTGTTTTGTTCAATTTTGTTTTCTCAATTTTAATTTTGTGTTTTCCCTTGGGTAATAATAATATCAATGAATGTTTAGTAGCAATAGAGATGACTAATTTGTTATTCAATATTATTTAATTTCATTAGAATTTAAGAAGTTTTATGGTACCTAAATTATCAAAAAAGCCTAGTATTACGTAAAAAAAAATTGTCGTATTATTACTAAGACACAAAATCCTTAAAATTTAGGGTGTCCGGCTTTTTTAACCAAATGTCCGGCCAAACTGGCTGGTCTGTCCGGCTATTAGGTTAGACGACCTGGCAACCCTATACACAGCTGCGTGCGGCCGAGTTGAAAGGCAACGTTTATGTGCGGTGCGTGCTCATGAGATATAGGTAGGTACCTAGGTGCCGGCATATAACTTGGCAAGACAAAGATGAGGCAAAACATGCGCCGAGTTTAGTGTTGTAGCTACTGTTCATATTTTGTCTCGTTTTTATCTTGCCAAGTGAGGCCGGCCACACACAGACGTAATCACGTAACGGAATTCCGAACGTAATTTCGACAATGTATGAAGATTCCGTACGGAAAAATCACGCATGTGTGTGGCAGCCCATAGATTTTGTATGCAGCTGCTGCGTTCGGAATCACGTACGTACGGATTCACGTAATGGAATTCCGAACGGAATTTCGACAATGTATGAAGATTCCGTACGGAAAAATCCCGCATGTGTGTGGCAGCCCATAGATTTTGTATGCAGTTGCTGCGTTCGGAATCACGTATGTACGGAATTCCGTAACGAGATTCCGTCTGTGTGTGGCCGGCCTTACGTGCCGGGCAGCATTGACGACGTTTGAAGTGAATGACGTTTTGAATGAATGAATGAAGCCGGGCGGAGCGCTACTCAAACCATCCCTCCACTCGGCGCCGAGCGGAGGTTCTCGTAGTAGGCTACCGATCTTAATCGGCTTACTTTGACCCAAATAACATTTTCATTATATTAATCATCTTAACTTCACCAAGTTTCATGCTTTTGTCAAAAACAATTTTTGACCATTTCTTGTCGCTAAACACCCATACTATAGCTATTGGTTTCCCAGGTATAGTTTAGAAGACTTCGGCTTCGTTGAGGGTCTTTTTACACCCGTTATAAAGGATCCCGGAGGCGCCACCTTGATCTGGAGCGCGAGAGCCTCTCTCTGTGGTAGCACGGGGGCTCCTCGATTGCGCGCTCCTTGAAGAATACGCTTGAATACTGGTACATAAGGTAGATAAACGTCAGCAAACCGGCTACCTGAAACAACACGTACAGAAGGACTTGACTAAGAGCCGTAAGAGCTAGCCCCGGAAATAGGTATACAATTTACAGAGCGACGAAACCTAATACTTTTTTATGCCTAACGGGATAGTGCTTGGCCAGGCCTCCATCACTCTCTCAAGGTCGCGCGATAAACACCTACCGCTAGCTGTTCGTTCGAACGAACAAGTGAGCAGAGGGCCGCCACATGCCCGCCTGTGTAGTCGCGCGGCATCTTACTGCCTGCGTAGTTATTGTCTCTTTATAATAGTAACAATGTCGAATCGACATTACTGTGCCGTGTACGGATGTCTAAATCAAAAAACCAATAAACAATTGTCATTTTTCACATTATGATATATGCTACGTAGTTCATTTAAAAAAAGTCAACCCTAACGTTGCGTCCTCAGAAAAGGTAAGAGCACGTGATAAAAAGAGAGGCAACTACGAGGTGAATATAACTGTAGGTCATTAGCGCTGCGCGACCTGAATTGCACTTTATTGTGTCGGAGCGAAAGTCGCTATTTATTCAAATGACTTTGCAGAGTGCTGCTTCTGTACTTGTACTATTAGTTATTCTGTGGCTTGGCCTTCACCTCACATGATTTTAAGTGACGTTAAGGAAGGTGGAAGCGCACTACACTCGAAATCCTCATCACTGAAGAACTGGCTATTTATCTCTATCTCAGAAGAGCTTTTTTTATGCACGACCGGATAGTGCTTTAGCCTTCACCTCATCTAATTTTAAGTGAAGATAAGGCTGAAGGTGGAAGCGCACTCCACCCGGAATCCTCATCACTGAAGATATGGCTATCTTACCTCTAATGGGGAATGTCCGAAAAAAATCAAATTAGCTGAATATTTTTTTATAGGTAGGAATAAGCTCCCTTAGTAATAGAAAAAAGTTTCAGAATTTTCGGTTGCGTAAAAAATCTTTAAAAACTTAAAGTCTCTTCGACTTCACAAATGTACGAAAGTAACAGCAGAATGGAGATTATACCTTTGCCACCACCTGCCACAACAACAACAAGTATTAAGAAAAAAAAGTTTTGACATTTCTTTTTTTAATACCGTGTTGTGGTCATTGTGGTTGAGGCAGGTGGTTGCAAAGGTATAAATTCTATTCTGCTGTTACTTTCGTACATTAGTGAAGTCGAAGAGACTTTCATTTTTTTTAAAATTTTCTAGGAACCGAAAATTATGATTTTTTTTTCTATTACTTACTAAGGGAGCTTATTCCTACTTATAAAAAAATATTCAGCCAATTTGATTTTTATCGGACATTCCCCATTGCCGGAATACAACAATTTTATTATTAAGGCGTCAGATTAGGGTTACCATTTTAAAATTTGGAAAGTCCTGACAAAAAGCCGGACATTTCAATAAAAGTCCTGACATTTTCACAGACAGACCCAGACTCCATACATTTTGAACTTCTTTAACGAATACTACTGCTATGTATGTTTTTTAACTAGTATTACACCGCCCAATTTTAAAAAGCCGGGAAAATTACGAAGCCGGACAATAGTCTAAAAGTCCGGACATGTCCGGACTTATCCGGACGGATGGTAACCCTACGTCAGATCAGACTTAGGTAAGATGGCTAGCCAGGCGGACTTGAAATAAGCCCTTAACACCAAACTAAACCGAGAAATTGTAGCCCCCTGGGAATCGAACCCGGGACTTACATCTGGATCTTAACTCTTACACGGGTGAGTGAACCACCACAGAGGTGGTTCACATTTTACTTTCAAGTCAACTAGAGTCAAACTTATGCAATATTGATTGCCTCCAAACCGTGCGCTTTCGCGTTCATCTTTCTGCCACACAAATTTGACCTTTTTCTAACAAGACAGGGCATGCGCTATTGTATTCCATGCCTTGAAGCATGCGTCCCTGCCGGCGGCGGCGTCTGTTTCCGAGCGCATACAACCTGACTCTTTTTAAGGCCAGAGTGAATAGGCACCTTCTGGGCAAGCTCGCTCCATCGTAGACCCTGTCTTTGCTTTCGGGCAAGGCCGGGGTCAAGAGCAAACCTTTTAATTATTAAAACAATTGTAAAAGGAAACGGAAAACCGGTTGTATGAAGACACACCAGTGACCTAGCAAAAATGATAGCATTTTTTTTCTCGCTTCATCAAAAATTACGTTCCTGAGAGACAGAACAGGGGCTCAAGTCTGCTATTTTAACCTCATAATCGTGTTTCATTTGTATTTCGGTTTTGGGTTTAAGAAAGGATTAGGTGGCTACTAGTCCACTTGCTTCTGGTCCCTGGGCCCAGTAGCAAGTTGACCAGTAGCCACCTAACCCTTAAAAGACAAGAACTGTGTCAAAAACTGTAGCGGCATCTACCGTACCGCCGCACATAGCAACACGGTTACAACAAGATTCAACCACTATGTTACTAGATGGCGCTAGTGTCGAATGAACACAAAGATCAGTAAGGAATAATACCTCGTAGTATGAAGAATATATTATGGAGAAACCTACATCTCGCTATCGGAGTTTTCTCAGCCATCAAACTATATATACAACTTCCAACCATCATCGGTTGAACCGCGGTCCCCGGGCAAAGATCACCCAGCCCGGAGGAAGATCTTCCACTTTGGCCTTCCTACTAGTGGCTACCTTCTCTCCATACTACCACCCTACTTCATGCCTACAATAACCATCTTTTCAAACACAATTGAAACACGATAATGACTTTAACAATAGCAGACTTTGGGCCAGGAACTTGTATATTTATTCTGTGGCCAGAATGAGCGATACTTAAGGTGACTATCACAACATCACAAGTCACAACATGTGAAATTTCGATACAGTATGTATGTACCAACCTACTTCATGGGCGCCGGCAGCAGGGTGCAAGGGGTTACACTTGCACCCCTCTGTCAAGGAAAAAATACATAGAAAAAAATATTGTTTGAATAAAAACTTAAGGCGTCTAGATTGCTGTCCAGTTCATCACCTTATCAATAAATTCAGTTTCCTCCTCTATGTGTTGACAAGACATATGCACCTCCCTGAAAAAATCCTGGCGGCGCCCATGCCTACTTTGCGAGCAAATAATTTTATTATGATGAGGACGCCACTTTGAGGTTTATAGGGGCCTTAACGTTCTCTTTCATAAGTATACAAAAAATCAGACATAAAGAACCGAAATGTGAATAACATTAGAGTAATTTAGATCTATTTAGATAAGAGAAAACCAATTTAAGTTGTAACTTATCTACCTAACTACGAAAATAGTATTGTGTATCTGTTACAATGGATTAATCAAAGTTAATAAACGATTAACGAATTTAGCCTAATGGATATTGATTTGCGGGTACAAATTGTTTCATTTAGTTCATTTTCATTCCTAAGCTCTGGTTTAGGAGTTAGTATAGCCTAACATATCTACCATTATTTAAACGAAGAATTTACTAAGATTTACACCTAGTTTAACCAAAATTGGCGCTTTGAGACGTTACGTTAATTAGAGCTAAGGTATTTACGTCCTACGTTGCACTCCATTTTAGGTGAGCAAAAATGTTCTTCGTCAAATATACTCAAACGAATCTTAAAGTTAAGGCCACCTTAAATTCAAAAAAGTTGTCATATTTGACAGAAATTCTATGAAAGTGACAGCTTCCTTAAAGTTAAGGAGACCTTAACTTAAGATTTAAACTAAGAAGCCTTTGAGTATTCGGCCATAAGTCTGTTTGTGTGCTTGGCTCGTTTTACAGAACGAGACTCAAGCACTGCTTGCTGCTTGAGTACAGTTAGAAAGGGATGGTGCTATTCATCGCATATAGCGCCATCCCTTTCTAACTGTACTCAAGCAGAGATTTGAGTCTGAGTTTGATTCTATAATACCAGCCTTAGAGTACCTACCGATTCTGTATGAAAGCAAAATTGTATTAAAGAAAAGCAATGGTGAAGAAAATAAAAAAAAGAAAACGCAATCTCACCGCGATGTTGAGCTGGCGCGCCCGTACGAAGTCGACAATGGAATTGGTGAAAGGTTCCATGGTGCCAGCTTACGGAGTTTACGCTGGCTTCTGCCGGGAGACCACACTACATGGGATGAAACATTCTGTCGAGCCCAGAGTGCACTGCTGCGAACGGTAAGAAGAAAAATAAATTTAAAAAAATTAAAATCCCGCCTGCATAAAAAGACAAGTCAACTGAAAAGATGGAAACAAGATTAAATTGCCTCCGACTGCATGTTATAATGTTGCCTTTAATATTTAATCTTGTTTCCATCTTTTCAGTTGACTTGTCTTTTTATGCAGGCGGGATTTTAATTTTTTTAAATTTATTTTTTATTTATTTCTTTTTAGTTATTATTTATATGATATACCTTTTTTAAAATCTTATAATAAGCCCTTTAATTTGATACCCATATTGCAGTATTCTAAAAAAAAAAAAATTTTTCCACTACGTATAATAGCATCGTACAGCCGCCATGTTGGTTTTTAGGGTTCCGTACCCAAAGGGTAAAAACGGGACCCTATTACTAAGACTCCGCTGTCCGTCTGTCTGTCTGTCTGTCTGTCACCAGGCTGTATCTCATGAACCGTGATAGCTAGAAAGTTGAAATTTTCACATATGATGTATTTCTGTTGCCGCTATAACAACAAATACTAAAAACAGAATAAAATTAATATTTAAGGGGGGCTCCCATACAACAAACGTATTTTTTTTTTGCCGTTTTTTGGTACGGAACCCTTCGTGCGCGAGTCCGACTCGCACTTGGCCGGTTTTTTTATAACACCACTTTCTTAAGAACACTTGGGCTGACGAGACAAATCTAACGATATGTTAATCATGGAAATCCGTTCAGCCGTTTGAAAGATATGAGGTAATAAAGAATATTACATACAAACAAACTTACTTACATACAAGATACGCGCGAAAAACATAACCCTCTTGCAGTCGGGTAAAAAGTATATCGAGTTGGTTAGCACTCTGCCAGTTTGCAAAAAAATGCTTTGCACGGTTGCACAGCGCAAGCAATGCGCTGCCTTTCATTATATCCTTACAAATATTATAAATGCGAAAGTCCGTTTGTTTGTTTGTTTGTTACGCCTTCACGTCGTAACTACTGAACTGATCATCATTAAATTTTGCATACACGTTGTCAGGGGTGCAGAAACGGAGCGTCCACGCAGACGAAGTCGCGGGCTGCCGCTATATAGGAAATATTTTTCAACGTTTAAAAGGGCCACCAAAAAATTAAAAAAACGCGATGGGTTCCGCACCAAAAATCACGTTTGTTGTATGGGAGCCCCCCTTAAATATTTATTTTTATTTTGTTTTTAGCATTTGTTGTTATAGCGGCAACAGAAATAAATCATCTGTGAAAATTTCAACAGTCTAACTATCACGGTTTATGAGATACATCCTGGTGACAGATAGACAGACAGCGGAGTCTTAGTGATAGGGTCCCGTTTTTACCCTTTGAGTACGGAACCCTAAAAAGTGCCTAGGTAGGTATCGTAATAGGTATTGAACATATCCTTACTAATATTATAAATGCGAAAGTCCGTTCGTTTGTTTATTTGTTACGCCTTCTACTGAACCGATCATCATGAAATTTTGCATACACGTTCTTAGGGGTACAGAGAAGGACATAGGATACCTTTCATCCCGAAAAAAAATATTGTTCCCGAGGGATAGTAAAAAAATCTTTCCACGCAGACGAAGTCGCGGGCGGCCGCTAGTAGGTAAATAAATACCTTCTCGTCTTGTCGGTAGTCACAGTTAAAAGATTAGGATTTGAAGATGCAAAACTTTTAAATAAATGTAGGTAGACAGTACCGGCGTTAGGGGGGGCGAGCACGGGCGACTAGGGTTACCATATCTCAGGATTTGTCCGGAGATCTCAGGATTTTTGGTCTTTGCTCAGGATCAGGGGGCTGACAGCTTTAGTTCCATCCCAAGAGTTTTGGCGCTAGCGTCGTGGTTTGGACTTGTATGTATTGTATGTATCTGTGGGTGTGTGTATTGTTAGTGTGTGCGTGACTGTGACAGACATGACAGTTCTTCGGTCAGTAATTTTTTATTTCAAAGAAAAAACTTATTTTAATTCTATTTTTCTTTGAGTTGCTCGCTTCATTAGTTGTCTTGGTCCCAACAAATCCTGATTTAGTTGAACTCTGCAAAAATAAGTTACTAAAGAAACGCATTTGTGTATAGCTTTTTGACGAAACTCAGTTTGAAGAAGTTGGCGATATAAATTCGTCAATACATTTTCCTTGTTTGATCAAATTACGCAAATGCAGAAATTGTATGGTGTTTCACTTACTACCGAAGGTAAGTTTCTATCTTAATAATAAAAAAGTTAAGTGTTCCTCTCCATGTTAACAATAGGTACCTACATACTTACTTTTCTCCCACATTTAGTCAAGGTACAGGGTAATGCATCTTAATAGTAATTTATATAATATCAATAAACTTACAACAATAAATAATATATTTGCAAAAAATGTCAATTGAAGATGTATTGTAAAGGTACATAGTTAAAACATAGTTATTACCGAACACTCAAACGCTTCCTACCTAAAATCTTTAGTTAAGGGAGGTCTTGCTGTCATCTCATGGTCAATGAGGCTGTCATTTCTATAGAGTTTCTGTCAGACCTTGCAACTTATGATACAACCAGACCATAACTTTAAGAATCTACTGAGTATTTGGTCGTTAACCTTAAAAGTTCTGTATTATGATATTTACATTTATTGTTATTATTCCAGTGTACATGGTAGAAAAGGAGCATAACTACTGTCACCCAGGATCAAGTGCAGGATATTAGTAGACATGGAGACTGTTGCGGGCATGCAAGGTTTGTATGTTATTTCTTTTTTAACAAAATTTCTGAATTCCCTTTTGGTGGTTCTCCGTCTTTAACATTTTTAAGTATAATCGTTTCATGAAATTTTTGCATTCAATCAACTAGCAAACTATTTGTAGGCTACTTATTTTAGAGTTTAATAATTAAATATGATATTATAGGTTAATGTTAAAATGTTAATGATGTTATAAAGTTATAAATAACTTCATACCTATTAAATATTAGAATTTTCGCATTTCACAATGCTATTTTTAAATTAAGATAAATAAATACTAGAAAAAATCGACTCACCCGTAGCACCTTAGATGGGACTTGAACCCGCATCCTTGGGACTCCAGCCTAATGCCCTGACCAATGCGCTGGCTTGCAGCGAAAAAGTAATAAGTACTAGAAAATTTCACCAATGCAACTAGTGACTCTGTAGCATAATTGGTCAGTGCATTGGGCCAGAATCCCAAGGGAGTGGGTTCGAGTCTCATCTGAGGTGCTACGGGTGAGGTGATTTTTTCTAGTTTTATTTATCATAACTTCATACTTACTGTTAAGTACTTGATTTTTATTTCACTTTTAATTTTTTATTTGCAGGTAATGTTTTTTTAATCACCACCAGCATTACTATCATTAACTAGCGAAACACTAATGATTCCAAAACATCAGAGTGAGGTAAGCTAGTATTTTGGTGTTAATAATGTACTAAATTATTAAGCCTATTTGAAATATAATTATTTAATAATTAATTATGGAACGTCATATTAAAAACAATGTTAGGTCTAACAATGATTTGAATTTAGTCAAATACTCAGAGATTAATGTCGAAATATTTTTGTTTCAGATGATATTTCTTCTCAAGCACAGTATTTCCTATGCAATGTCTTATTAACTTAATTAGTGTACAATTTTAGATGGAGATGGAATTACTTTTATAAAAAAAAACTGTTAATAAAACACACGGAATGCAAAAAATTGGATTAAACCATTATACAAGTGTAAAACATATACTTCAACTAAAATTAATAAATGATAATTGTAATTAACATTGGTTGTTTTATTTATAATTACATTAAAATTCATAATAAGTCCAAAGGGGGTACTTTATTGATTGTCGATAATAGCACATCACTAAATAAAGAATATCGATATCGATAGTACTTCGATTGGAAGCACTAGTGCTCTTAGGTTGGAAAGCGACCGCAGCGCCATAACTTCTGGACGTGGAACTAAGCTAAATTGACTGTCGTATCTGTAGCTTGCTACAAATTAGTAATCTGTGCTCAGGATTGCGGCCGGATTTCGAAAATTTGAGGAAATCTCAGGATTTTTCGAATTTTCTCAGGATTTCTAGAAAATTCAGTACATTTAATAGAAGGATAAATAAGCTTTCTATTATTTAATTTGTTCCCCCCCGTACGTTATTCTCAAACTGCTACAAATCTCAGGATTTTTCATTGGATATCGGGCCTTTTCTCCGGACTTTTGATTTTTTCATATGGTAACCCTACGGGCGACCGCCCGGGGCGCCGGATATAAGAGGGCGCCGTCATGTCATGACGCTCATGGAGCGAGTCTTACTTACTATCGTAAATTCCCTTTTAGCGACAAAATCGTTATAGTGGCAAGGCAAGACATAATCACAACAATTTGGCAATATTTCGCCGAAATTTCATCGCTCGCTTACATGTGCCGTTTAAGATTTGGCCATTGTAAAATCCAGGGGCAAGCGGTGCGACTGCACTGGGCGTCCTCGTGTGTGGGGCTCCAAAAACGCTGACCGACTATCAATCATATTGTTGCCTGTTGACGAGTGACGACGTGACGAATGAAACTGACTAAAAATCGCACTGCGTGGCCATTTTTTGTATAAACTAGCAAGATTAGTGGATAAAACTGATTAAATGGTGCTGTGCAGCTGTTTTTCGCTATAAACAAGAAAGATGAGTAGATGAAACTGACTAAAAATCGCGTTGCGCGGCCGTTTTTAGGGTTCCGTAGCCAAAATGGCAAAAAACGGAACCCTTATAGATTCGTCATGTCTGTCTGTCTGTCTGTCTGTCTGTCTGTCTGTCTGTCTGTCTGTCCGTCCGTATGTCACAGCCACTTTATTCCAAAAGTATTAGGACTACATAGTTGAAACTTGGTAGGTAGGTGTATTCTGTGAACCGCTTTACGATTTTTACACAAAAATAAAAAAAATAAAAGATTAAGGGGGGCTCCCCATACATGGAACTGAAACTGAAAATATTTTTTTTCATCAAACCAATACTGTCTATAGATAGGTCTTTAAAAATGACCTTGAGGTTTTTAAGACTATTTTTTTTCAAAGTCAACCGTTTGAAAGATATATGCCGCCAAAGTGGTAAAATGTGTGTCCCCCCCTTTAACTTTTATAAGAGCGTGAAAAATCTAAAAAAAATATAAGCCATAGATCTTAATAAACACTTTCAACGAAAATTGGTTTGAACGAGATATAGTAATTAGTTTTCAAGATATAGTACATTTTCCAAAACCGCAAATATAACTTTGTCATTTATACAAACACTGTGAAAAACAAAGTTATTTTTTCAGACGAAAAATGATAGCGGTATTAAAATATGATATGGTATAATGTACCTACGGAACCCTACTGCGCGTGGCCCGACACGCACTTGGCCGGTTTTTTGCTTTATATTAATAACGACAACAGGTAGACAGTTAAAATTTTCGCAGATGATGTATTTCTGTTGCCCCTATAACAACAAATACAAAAACAGAATAAAATAAATATTTAAGGGGGGCTCCCATACAACAAACGTGATTTTTTTGCCGTTTTTGGTACGGAACCCTTCGTGCGCGAGTCCGACTTGCACTTGGCCGGTTTTTTTATTTGACAGGCAGAATTGAAAATCTTGGAATCGCAGAAAGGGGGCGCCCCGTAGAAATTTCGCCCAGGGGCGCTGGTAGTGCTAAAACCGGCACTGAATGTAGAGAACGGGATTTGTTGCTATCATAACAATCCATTGTGGTCTTGGGTTTGATTCCCGGACTGAAACTTCTTTGTTGTTACTAATATCAGCTACTTCTGCAATGTCATCGCACAGCAGGCCTAAACGCAAAAAAGTGCGGTTTCTTGCAAAGACTCAATAGGTCTTTGAATCTTTTATTGTATAGCTTGTTGTTTAAAACCGTGAAACTGCTCATGAATACGGATTCATTTCATTGTTATGAATAAACGTACCTAAGTACTCACTTTAATTTTTCACAAAATATAACTGCTTGATTTTGATTATAATAAGTACCTATTTACTTGATAATTTTCAAAAATAATATTTGTAAAATTTTGAAACCAAAATCTACATCGTGCTTGACAATATGACTGACAGTTTCACTGACAATTCTATTTGCAAATTGTTTTTGTGTTTTTTAACGCTAACACGAACAGTCAACAATGAAAAGAGGTTCACATCTACAAAACGTATGTTTTTGAGTTTTGACTTAACTACCCACAGAGGAAATAATCACTACGTTTTATAACTACCTACCAACTTAGAACCATAAAGTTAATATTCCATGTCATTTTCTTTTAACTCTTTCTCGCACATCGCATAAGCCGTAAGAATCGGTTTCTCACTCGCACCATTGTCCGTCTACTTGAGCGTAGCGAAATTTTTCTATGTCTATGCTTAGAACTTGCACCAAGCGATAATTATTAGCCTGTCGTGTTTTCATTAGGCAGGTACCTCCACTCCAAGATGATCCATCCATCTAAGACCTAGATTCTAGGTACTTATTCCTTATAAGGAAGGCCTATGTTCCAACGGTGGGGACTTCAAAATGACTGACTGGTAATGAGTTAAATAGATAGATATATACAAATGACAAATAAAACATTAAAACTACAGTAACCGAAGCAAAGGCGATCTTATCGCTGGGAGCGATCTCTTCCAGACAAACTTTTGTTCCAAAAGATAAACAGACTACCACAAAAATATATCGAGATAGAAGAAAAGAGCGCTTTCAAAATGTATGGGAACCTAGCGTGTCGAATTTTTTGTACCTACGATGACGTCACGAGCGAGATTTAGTGATGGGAAATCAAAACCGCGCAGAACCGAGTCAATGGTGCAAAACCGATCTTAAGAACTGAATCGATAGTTATTCCTTTGTCAAACTCAACGGAGGAATAAGAATCGACTTTAAATTTTTAGTTTTTAGTGTTCTCACGGCCTGGTAGCCATTCCAACATGGAAAGTAATCCAAAAACTATTCCAAAGCTTTGGTTCATTTTAGTACAAGTTTAAAAATCTAATGTTAATTGATTCGTCCACTCCATTATGACATGCGCCCGGGCAAGTGGCAGGCCCCGACAGGCGACAGGCGCCGTCGCGCCGCGCCGCGCATTTGAATTTACCGACTTCCGAAGAGCGATCTGGCCTGTGGAAACTCTGGCCATGGGAACGCACCTTTACACGCGGCTATCCGATCCCGACCTCTACAACATCAAAAATAACATCAAAAACATCAAAAAGAAGTCAAAGAACATAAAGGTCAATATTTATATAATAATTATAAATCCTAGCTATTTGCTCAGAAGGGTCAGATAATATTATTGACTGCACTGCCGTCACATATTAATAAACCGTGAGCACTGCCTCCGCGCCCCGTCCGGGCGTCGAGGCAGGCGGAAAACAGTGAATAAAAAGCACTTTTAAACACTATTTTGGTGTTTGAATTTAGAACACAATTCGACCTCCATCTCACTTACAACCTCCTTGCGCAAAAAATATTCTATTCAATCAGACGCCTTGTGCAAAGAATACTCGACATCACTGACCTGCAAATATTTACACTGGACAGGCTTATGTCAAACTGTTTTTGTGCCTATTTGATTACTGCCATTTTGGCGCTGTAGGACGTAGCGTGAGCATAGCGTGCGGGACATGGTACTAAAGTTTGAAGTCTGGAGAGAACTATTTTCATATTGTACGTCAAAATTAGTTCTTTAGACGCACGCTAGTGGCGTTTCAAATAGGCACAAAAACTTAGCTGTCAAATCATACAGACAGCCAGTCCAGTTAAATAAAAAAAATTTCATGTCAGTGCTCGACATACAAACTTCTTATACAAATAATATTTTTGTTTAAATATTTATTTTTCTCATAGACATAGAAAAATTTTCGCTGCGCTCAAGAAGTCCAACAAAGCGTGGAAAAAAGAAATTAACATCATACGGACACGGTCTATGTAAAAAAGAGACAAAGGATCAAGTGTCATGTGCCAACATTTTTTACAGTAAGAGCCCCTAGCGTCCCGCTTAGCAAATGAGCAATCCCAAGTAACACAGATAGCTGTATAACTACTCACTTTTAGACTTATTTAAAACTCTGTGCTTATTAAGACTCTTCTAAGAGTACACTGGTGACCCTACAGCTGCATAATAGCGGTCAGTGATATTTAAACAGCTTAGGCTAATTAAGAGCTGCATTAAGGCTTATTAATACTGACAAAACCACCATTATTACACTAAGAGTGCTATAAAGGTATATTTTCTCGACTCTATTCAGCTTCTAACATATTCTAAAGCCTAAACCCTAGTAAGGACTGTTTAGTGGATAAAATTTCGCCAAATACTGTATAAGAAGGTATTTGTGAACTCCTATTACACTAACTTATTAAAGAGGCACGTGTGAACTATTATGAAGTGAATAGCTGTATAATGGATGATATGTGGCCCATATTTCAACTTATAGCTGAATATGTCTACCGCTAATCACCCTTTATACTGCCATTGATAGTATCTGCATAGCGGCTATTTATACATTCACTAGATGCCTCGCAGCTGCTTAGAGACTCACTAGTGTATCGAATTAACGACCTCTACTTTATAATGGTTCACATAAGTACCTTAAAACAGATGTTATCTGAATAAAAGAACATATTTGGTACTGTAATCAGTCAACATAATCCACCATTTTTTGTATAACCTATAAAAATTCTGATTGATTTTTCAACTTTTACTATGTTTAGTGCAAGAAATAGGAATGTAATGCATCAGTTTTAACTTCGAAATATCTTAATAATAACTTTTTATCTTATAATTCTTTTCAAAGCACAACATTTTTTTTTAGTCAAAATTACATCACAGCTTATTTATATCACAAAACTAATTCAAAACATAATATTTTCGTGGCGCACTAAAATTTTGTTAGATAATATATATGTATAATGTCAGTAAAATTACGTTCCCAGTCATTTTCCCTTTATAATATGTCAAACAGAGTATGAATATAAATATTATCCACCAATGTATCGTTAACTCTAATTCATTCACGTAACATAAAGTGTTCAATTGTTAGCCTTATATATGCTTAAACGTTTACACTTCAAATATTAGTTCACTTAATTTTACACAGGCCGCAAGCAGCCTTGCGCGGTTTAAAATATGTATTAAGCGTACATGTGACATATTTTCTGAATAAAGAGTAACTTGTGATCTCTTAAGCAGGCCATATACGCTAGGTTATGCATGACGGTTTTAACCGAGCTGCAAAACCTTCATGCAAAACCGAGTTCAATAGAGAGCACACACGTAAGGTTACGCATGACAGTTTTAACCGAGCTGCAAAACCTTCATGCAAGCCGCTCATGCACGCCGCTCGGTTATGCCTGTGGTCAAAACCGTCATGCATAACCTAGCGTGTGTGGTGTTGTTGGCATTGGAGCAATTAAAAAAGAACTGTAGCCCCACCCCCGGTATTTGCCCTGTCCCTCAGATTTCTTCACTTATATTTTTGGGATGAATGACTTCTAGCAGAATTAATTCGTTTAGATGAAATAAGCATATTATTAAATATACAGGGTGTCCCAAAACTTTGCCACACGAAGGGAAAGTACCTTAAATATTGAAGGTAGTAAATTTTACTGAAAGAAGACTTCATTTTGTTTATAAAAATTTAAGGAACTGCATTCAAAGTTTTTTTTTTATTGATTGACTGATTCGATACGAATTGATGCAATCCGTAATTATTAAATTTTAAATGTTAAATTTCATGGCCTTCCATTTGTTTAAGATGCAGTGTCACTTAAGAAAAAACCGGCCAAGTGCGTGTCGGGCCACGCGCAGTAGGGTTCCGTAGGTACATTATACCAAACCATATTTTAATACCGCTATCATTTTTCGTCTGAAAAAATAACTTTGTTTTTCACAGTGTTTGTATGAATGACAAAGTTATATTTGCGGTTTTGGAAAATGTACTATATCTCCAAAACTAATTACTGTATCTCGTTCAAAATAATTTTCGTTGAAAGTGTTTATTAAGATCTATAGTATATATTTTTTTTTAGATTTTTCACCCTCTTACTGTAAAAGTTAAAGGGGGGGGGGGGGGGGACACACATTTTACCACTTTGGCGGCATAGTCTTAGGAACCCCAATGTCATTTTTAAAGACCTATCTATAGACACCCCACAAGTATTGGTTTGATGAAAAAAAATATTTTCAGTTTCAGTTCCATGTATGGGGAGCCCCCCTTAATCTTTTATTTTTTTATTTTTGTATAAAAATCGTAAAGCGGTTTACAGAATACACCTACCTACTAAGTTTCAACTATGTAGTCCTAATACTTTTGGAATAAAGTGGCTGTGACATACGGACGGACAGACAGACAGCCAGACATGACGAATCTATAAGGGTTCCGTTTTTTGCCATTTTGGCTACGGAACCCTAAAAAGTAATCCTTATAAGTAACCCTTTCGATTGGTGTTGTAAAAATAAATACAAAAATGTTTTCGTTTTTGGTGGGTTCGATTCCTGGTTAAGGCAGGCGATTTTCTAAAAATCATTGAATGCAGTTCCATATATTTTTATAAACAAAATGAAGTCTTCTTTCAGTAAAATTAACCATCTTCAATATTTAAGGCTTTAAAACCATCATGCAAAACCTTCATGCAAAACCGTCATGCATAACGCTAGGTTATGCATGACGGTTTTGACCACAGGCATAACCGAGCGGCTTGCATGACAGGCATGCATGACGGTTTTGACCACAGGCATAACCGAGCGGCTTGCATGACAGGCATGCATGACAGGCATGCAGTTTTATCCCACATACGCTCGGTTATGCATGACGGTTTTGACCTTACAGGCATAACCATCATGCATAACCTAGCGTATATGGCCGGCTTTAGTCAGTCGAATTTCAGCGCATAGTACTGTCGTTACCCTTTATAACACTCTTAAATTTCTGCTACACAGCCTGTTACCCTTTATTACACTGTTAAGTTGCTGCTACATAGCTCTTAAGCAGCTATGTGAACTTAAGGCTGAATAATTTGTGCCCATTTAAGAGCTATAAGAGCTGTATAAGGTCGTATACAGCCTTTATGCAGGTTCCGTATTCAGCTTTAAGCGTGATGGAAATCTGTTATTCGGCTGTTAAGCAGCCTCGTTGTGTTACTTGGGATCACAGTTTGTTTAAAATATTATTTAATCTTAATTAGAATTTAAAATAAAGGTATCGTGGAGCTATGGTGTCTTGTACTCTAAGTAATTGTGATGTGACTAAAAGAAACAATCCAAGTAATCACACTTTTCAAAGGTAAATAAGATATTGCCACACATTTCTCTAAAACCAAATTTTGCTACATTTATTCGTTTATCGACAAATAAAATAGTATGGAACATAGTTTATTAATTTCCTTTGCCATAATATAGTCATATTTTATGAATCTAAGTCATATTTTACGTATCTCATATAAAATGTATTGATTCGTTTTCGGATCACCTGTTTATTGACTTTGTTGTTCTTTGACATTCTATTTCTATGATTTTTCTTGCAGGTATTCATGGTATAAAGTATAGTATGCAACTCTTGAATAAAACGGATTGATAACGAGCGGTTTTCAAAAAGCAGTTTAAGAAAAAATGTAGTACATAAAAAAGAACTAGATGTCGTTGTTCAACTAAGTAGGTAGGTTTTTAAGAAAAAAAACAAAGGATGAAACGTAATTACTTTTTTTATCATACGTTTGTTGAGTATTGGTTTGTTGCGTTGTGCGTTGGTTGTCCGTTGGTGTGTTCCGAAGAGCTTTTCTCTGACTCTTAGCACAGTTTAGTAGAAATATTTTAAAAAAATCTACCTAGTAGAAGTAGCGCCATATATCGACATAAAATTATACTAAAATTATCAGCTGTCAGAAAATCGCTTATTATCGAAATTCATGAATCACTCGACACTTGAATCATTCCCTGCGGTCGTGATTCAATCGTTAGAATCCTTCACTTGCTCGTGATTCATCTATTAAATAAGATTCTACTGATACCTAACAAATTAAAAATTAATATATTTAAGGATAATACAATCTTTCACCTATTTAACTTTAGATTCAAGGAAAAACTTTGTTTATTGATCATAATCAACTTCATTCCTTTTTCGAAAATCGATTCATTTTTTGTTAGAATCGAGTCAAAAAATCGAAACGTACAACACTATTCTCTCAATCGGACAGAGGAATGAGGAAATGCTCTTAACCTTCAGTGTTCAGACGTTCAGTGGACAAGTGGACACAATAGTATCGATAGCTGCAATTTTCATTGCGTGTTTACAAGGCATACCATAAAAATCATGTCATTCAAAACCCGCAATGAAAACTTACGCGTAGCTATACATTCACTATGTAATTATCATGTTAAAAGTGATACTGAATCTAAAATAATTCGTTTAAAAATTAAATCAGGGGTTATTTATGTTGAAAAGTACATATCCATGAAAGGAAATATCACCATTTTCTCAGCTAACTATTTTTGACGAACTCTTGCAAGAAACTACTGCACAATTAATCATTTTCGTTTCTGAGTGACGCGTGTTTTCATGGCAACCATTGCCAAGCAATTGTTCAAGCGGACTAACTAGGCAGAACAAAAGTTTGACCGTGGATCAAACTTTTTACACGCAAGGTAGGTACACTTTTACCGCCTATCTCGATATATGTCTGTGCAGACTACAGTTATTAAAAGAAGGAGTGTGCCCGCCTGCCCGCGCAACATACAATAAATTACAAGACAGAGTTTTTGCAAACTATAGGATTCATTCAGGGTGTTTGCATGCAATTTTGTCCTTAAAACAAAATAAAAACAGTAAGGGATTCCGAGTGGTGGACTACACGTGGTAGGTTATTACAAAAGACTTGTAGTTTTGACTCTCTGTAGTAGCCTATTGTCAGATTTAGACATAAGTGGCCGAGAGCATGCTTTGACAACGCAGCCTACCTAACTTTTTCCTGTGCCTATTTCATGGTCAAACTTGTGCGCAACCCTTAAGTTTATTCTGTGCCGTAAGTAGGTATAGTTTAATAATAAATCTAATATACAGTTAGTATATCTAGGTGGGCAGGCGGGACACATAGCGAGAAGAACCGATGCATGTGGCCGTTGCCGTTGGGGCAGAATGGAAAGGTTCTGTAATGGCTCGCGCGCACCGGACGACGCTCCGTGGGTAGGCCCCCGGCAAGGTGGACCGACGATCTGGTGAAGGTAGCGGTAAGCCGCTCTGGAAGCGATTGCGGGCTGTGCAGGACTTACTTAGCGTCGTGGAGATCCTTGGGGGAGACCTATACCACAGTCGCCTTTACTCAGCACTGGGTGTCGTGCGGCTGATATGATGATGATGATGGGTATCTAAGTAAGTGTAATAGATAAAATAGATATCTACTAAAATGGACATGGTCTTGGGTGGTAAAAGCCGCTGTATCTGAAAATGCTTAAGTATAGAAAGATTTATGATGTTTAGAATTGATGGTTATAATAGATTTTATTTCCAGATTCCTCTGGTTTGCGCTGTGTCTGAGTGCATTTTTCGGTGCTGTGTACTGTGCAGTAAGCCAGTGGTCGAGGTAAGTCTTTAAAAGACTTCTACCCTACTTATAGGTACATCATACATACGTTGTAGGTTTAATACAATGATATTACCAGGAATTCAGTTGGTGACCTAAGAAAATTATGTTGAGGGAAGGCCCGCAGACACCACGCGGGCAGGGGGGCGTTTACCGTGCGTCCCGCGCACTTACGATAGATTTGAGTCCAGTATAAACAATACCCCAAACCTAAACTCTTGACCTTTACTCCCTAAAGTTCTAGCTCATAATGTATCACCATGCAGGTACGACTCTGAGCCCGTGGTGGTGTCGATGCAGCGCGACTACAGGCGCTGGTGGAGCGCCTTCCCCGCCGTCACCGCCTGCTTCATGGACCGGATCGACGTTGAGAGGGCTAAAGATGTCATTGAGACGTGAGACAACCCAGTAATCGACAACTGTGCGCTTCGCGTCTGGATTGATAAGCGGAGACACGCGGATGATTGGTCCTTCTCTATTTTGTATGCACTCTTATTCATACCTACATAGGAGCTCTATAGTGCAGTGGTTTAGCGCCTGGCCCTGGTCATGGGTGACCAAAAATGTTATACCTCGAGCTCCTCCGCTGCTTCGGAAGGCACGTTATACCGTTGGTCCCGGTTGCATTCGCAGTCGTTAACACCCACCAAAGTACCAAACCAATCCGCATTGGGCCAGCACGTGGTGGCCCATCCTCCTTATCCATCCATAAAGAAGGTCTGTGCCCCAGCTGTGGGGACTGATGATCATAGTCATATCTACATTGTCGAGTTATTTTCATCGAGGGTAGGTTTTTTCGTAGAGGTAAACCTATGATTAAACCCTTCGTCCCCGTGACCCCCCTCCCCCTCCACCTGACTTCGAAAGGCTTTATTTAATATATAAGGTTATTTTAAGTTCATTGAAAACCTCTCATGGGGTTGATCAGACCATCAAACTGAACAACTTTCACTATGGGATCAACCTCGAAATCACGAAAAATAAATCAGCTTTTCCATACAAAAGTACCTATCTACAGACAATGCCTACCTCTCCATCGAAATGTATGAAACAGCTGATTTTTGTATCGCGATTTCAAGGTTGGTCCCGTAATGAAAGTTGTTCAGTTTGATGGTCTGATCAACCCCACGAGAGGTTTTCAATGAACTAAAAATAACCTTGTATACAGTTATATTGTACTTATGCGTACAAACTCTCGATTTATTTAGAAGCTGTTTTTGTAGGTTATATTTAAGGTTTTTAAAGGAGGTTTTGTTTTTAAAAAATACTTTTTAAATTCAGCAACTGGAATGTGACCGAAGAATCCGACCCCGAGAAGTATGAGTACTACCTCGGCTTCCTAGACTTGGTGGCGGACGTCTCGTTCCGCCTCAATCTGCAGAACTTCTGGAAGTACCAGAACGACGACACAGTGAAGGACATCGATCTCATGGAGCTGGCGCTTAGTGTACATCCTACCAATATGCTGAGGGTTTTGGTCTCTGATGCTGTAGGAGAGGTAGGTAACTATAAATAAGTGGAGGTGTATTGTTATGAATAAGTGAATGCTTGGGGAAATGTGTTAAGCTTGGATAAGAGTGCAGGCAGACAGATATGTAAAGGCTTACATTACAGGATAAAATGACAAAGGGAGGAGGTGACGAGGAATCGAAGGAATAAATGAGATAGATTGTAATGAGCTATTAGGCAGTAGCATACAGGGTTGCCACCCGTCCCGATTTTGCCTGGACAGTCCCGATTTCGATGAAATTGTTCCGCGTCCCGACGATCCATTAGTTTTGTCCCGATTTTTGATGAGAACACGCAATCAAAATCAGTGTTGAAAAAAAATGGGTCGAAATATTTAAAAGCATAAAGGACAGCAAGTTAAATGCCTTATTTTGCTTTGTATCTCGTTAAGTATACCGCCTTCGATGTTGAGCGAGTATTTTCCCGTATGATTAAATGATCTAAAGTCAGAAATCGTGGCTCTGTAGATTTAATGAAAGCTGAATTACAAGATCCCCCCCCCCCCCCCGCTACATTGTTCCGACTTTTATGTTCCTAAAGGTGGCAACCCTTTTTTTTTTTTTTTTTTTTTTTTTTATATGCCGAGGAAAAACGCATTTACGCGCTTCCCCTCCCGCAGGTGAGCGAGAGGGGGGTATGTGGGACTCGCCAGGAGGGGACCGCAACTTCGGCGTTGCAGCTCCCTCCACGACTGCCTCCCGTAATTCCACCAAGTCAAAGCTCGGTGGAATCCCAGGAGGAGGGAATACCCACTAAAAAACCCCGGCACCTGCCCACTCGCCGCCAAATGTCGACAGCCGTAGGCTGTATGAGGGTCCGTGGGGACAATCTCCTCAACGACAGACGGCCTGCCCGCATCCGGGCCTCCTCCGTTGGGAAATGGCCGGGCAAGTTTGGCCATTTCCCCCATCTCATCAGGACCGTGCAAGGCGGGCAGTGGTTCACCTCCCACTGCCCGTTTGGCCCCGACTTCGAGCGGCCACCTCCGAAGAGACTTTCGCTCCCCTCGCGCGTACTGTCTAAATGGTTTCCGCCTCCATGTAAACACAGAAGCATAGTCCCTCTTAGACCTCCGCAATCGTTCAAAAGGGTTCTAGGGGAATGCGCCACCCGCGCTTCCCTAGTCCCCAAGACGTACAACCAAAATAGGCTTTCGTCTCCGACACGCCAGCCTGTAAGGCCCACGGTCTGCGAGCAATCATCTCCGAAGAGACGTTCGCTCTCGTCTCGCGCGTACTATCTAAAAGATTTCCGTCTCCATGTTAAACATAGACACGTAGTCTCTCTTAGACCTCCGCAGTCGTTCGAACGAGGTTCAGGGTAAGCGCCACCTGCGCTCATCCCTGGTCCCTCGGTGTCGGATTATTAGCCGCCAGCTGTAAAAGAAGCTCAAAAGTCTTTTACAGAGACGCCCAGGGTGCACCGGCCCTCCCACTGTCTTTCCCAGTCCACGGATGCACTGGGACAAACAGTAGTCGGGCACACGAGGAGGTTATCCGACCACGCACCCCAAGGTGGCAACCCTGGTAGCATAGCTGGTAACAAAAGGCTCTTATAAAATAAGAAGAAATAATGACGTTATATAAAACGTAAATCACAGGACCTACTCAAATGGCTATTCTACTAAAATTAACGCTAGTAGAATAGAATGACTATGTATGGGATTGACAGGACCTACTATTAATTATTCTGTAACCTAAGCGTTTGCTTATGTCATTCCTATACATTGTAATTCTATTCTACAAGCGTTAATTTTAGTAGAATGGCTATATGAGTAGGACGGCAGGTCTACATCGCTCAACTTCACAAATCCAACCTTTGTTTCTCCCAGAACATGTACTGGATTCCAGTGATGACTGAAGTGGGCATGTGCGTGTCGTTCAACTCGCTGTACGCGCGGTTCCAGCACATGCAGGAAGACGAGCTGTTCAGGCACCAGCCACTGCAGAAGTTCCACTACCTCAGCGGGCAGTGTTATATCAGGGTCGACTCGCTGCGGAAGGCTGTCAGGGTAATTATATTATGTATAGCTAAGGAACGATTTTTCTTTTCATTAGATAGTCGAAATTTTCACTTAGGATTCACACTCCATCCACAGAACTTCGCTCGCCATGCCGCCATGACGTTGGGGCCCTAATTTTGAATCCTTCCGCTGGCGTCGAGCACTCTTTTCTGCTGATTTTCGTTCGACATTTGACTCAAATTGACTCAGATTGAGTCAAATGTCGAATGCAAATCAATCTCAATAATTTGATTCAAATATCGAACGAAAATCAATAGAAAAGAGCGCTCGACGCCAGCGGAAGGATTCAAAAATAGGGCCCCATGTGGCAGTGCTTTCTTCAACAATGCTTAAAAGGACGACGTATGTTTCAACGATTGGTTTAATGCTTCTTTTTACTGCTTCCAAACGATTTGCGTTGAAGATCCAAAAGAGTCAGAGGTTCCTTAAAATCATCAGATTCCTGAAGTTCTTTATTTTTGTAACAACCTCGATATTTTTTATTCAATAGTACTTCATCCACTCGCCATATGAGATATCCACGGCAATCTCTAACCCAACCGGACAGGTGGCGCCAGGAGAGGAACTCGTCATAGACTTCAAGGTAAAGAAATAGCATTTTCACTGCGATCAACGATCAGTGTGAAACCTATGAGGTCCGAAATTCCTAACGCTATACGCGGTACACCTAGGTACCTACCAAACTTGAGTGAAGTTCCAAACACATGTACCTTACGGCATGTTGGACTCGGTCACACTCGGGACACCCGAGCATGTCCCTCGCCGCACCCGACCCTCCCACCAAGCCTAATAGGCTTCGTGTCAGGGCCGGGCGGTTCTCACCCCTGCTCCGCTCCCTAACGATCTCGAAAGATCGAGAGGGGGCCGGGCAGAAAAAGGGAGTATCGTCCCCATCTCCCCATCAGGCTACCCACTAGGTGTGGGCGGGTCAGATGGGGTGAATGGCAGGAGGCACCACTACCAACTAAACTCCTCTCGAAGACCTGCGCCTTTCCGCCGGATCTGTGGGTACGCGGTGGCACGCTCCACTTGACCCGGGGAGAGTAGGGTTCCACCCTATGTACCTACTTATAGGTACCTACTAGATTATTTTACCGTCATCGTACCAGACAACAACGATAACAGTTTTTAAAATAGACAAAACCTAGTTAAGTTCCCGCGAGAAGCCGCTAAAGTGTTGCATTTCGATAAAATTGAAGCAAGATTGTGCTCAGCCTATTTTTTGACCGATTTTGTAGAGTGGACTAGTCTCTAGAATCTAAGGCCCTCCGCCGCGTTGAGCGGGATCCCGGCGCGGGAGCCCGTCGCGGGCGCGGGGGCCCGCGCCGTTCTCCGTCGCGCGCGGGGATTCCGCGCCTTGCTCCGTCGCGTGACCCGCGAGGCGGGCACTCCGCCACACACAGCGCTGCTCTATGAATATACAAGAAACAGCCCCGCTCGCGTGACCCGTCGTGCGGGACCCGCAAGCGTGTTTGCCGCCCGCGCCGCGTGCGGCGGGCAATCCGCCACACGCAGCGCTGCTCTAGAATACACAGGAAACAGCACCCGGAGCGGACGTCTGCGCCGGGATCCCGCTCAAGGCAGCGGAGGGCCTAAAATCTAGCGTAGACGCTAGATTTTGTCGAATATTTCTTCGAATTTGATGATCGCTGACTGCAGGCGTGATTGTATTAAGTACTTAGATGCTCTCCATCTTCACATAATCGTGCTCATCTGTAACCGTCTATCATCGACGATTGTGTGGAAGAAAAAGTCATAATGTAATCACCATTATGCAATCCTCACCGTAGGAGGTGGAGATTTTGGCGTCAGATGGGGTGAGGAACCTAAGGACTGACCAGCGCCGCTGCCGGTATTCGGATGAGTGGATCAGCGATTCCATCAGGGTAAGATTACAAGATTACGAAATAGGTCCTTTACTCGAAGTTATCCTACTGATCTCAATTGAAATTAACGATACAACACCAAACTATTATTTATCACCAAACATTGACGCTACTCACGGTGCGTTGCGTGCGTCGCTTGCCGAGGTGTGCCAAGGAGTGCACCTGCTTTGCCTACGTTGTATTGCTTTACATTGTGTTGCGTTGCCGCTCTAGGGGTGGGTACTCACTTAAGTTCGCGAACCTCCGCGCTCCGCGATCCTAGAACAGTGCGCCTTAACAAACATTTATTTTCACTCTGTCTAAAGTGTGTATGTGTGCAAACCAGGTTTGCAGGTTCGCGAACCTCTGCGCTCCGCGAACCTGCACCGAAAATTTCGTTTATCCTGTGCTACAACTGTACGCCATAGTGTATATGTGTGCGAACACGTATGCAAACCTGGATGCTTAAGGGTGAGCCCTTAAGCAGGCCATACACGCTAGGTTATGCATGACGGTTTTGACCAGAGGCATAACCGAGCGGCAAGGTTGCATAACAAGCATTAATAACTGCACAGTTTTGTCGCATACACGCTAGGTTATACATGACGATTTTGACCACAGGCATAAACGAGCGGCTTGCATGAACAGAGGCCGTATTACAAGCTCTTAAATCCTGCCAGGTTTATAAATTGCTGTAGTGACATCCCTTTCTCGTCGTATAGCAAATAAAAGAGATAGATTGATAGCCAGTCAGAAAACTGCCTGGAAATAAGAGGTCATAATACGGCCCCAGGCATGCAGTATTATTCCATACATATGCTAGTTAGGTTATGCATGACGGTTTTGACCTTAAGCCGGCCATATACGCTAGGTTATGCATGATGGTTATGCCTGTAAGGTCAAAACCGTCATGCATAACCGAGCGTGTGTGGGATAAAACTGCATGCCTGTCATGCATGCCTGTCATGCATGCCTGTCATGCAAGCCGCTCGGTTATGCCTGTGGTCAAAACCGTCATGCATAACCTAGCGTTATGCATGACGGTTTTGCATGAAGGTTTTGCATGAAGGTTTTGCATGATGGTTTTAAAGCCTTAAATATTGAAGATGGGTAATTTTACTGAAAGAAGACTTCATTTTGTTTATAAAAATATATGGAACTGCATTCAATGATTTTTGGAAAATCGCCTGCCTTAACCAGGAATCGAACCCACCAAAAACGAAAACATTATTGTATTTATTTTTACAACACCAATCGAAAGGGTTACTTATAAGGATTACTTTTTTTTAAGTGACACTGCATCTTAAACAAATGGAAGGCCATGAAATTTAACATTTAAAATTTAATAATTACGGATTTCATCAATTCGTATCGAATCAGTCCATCAATTAAAAAAAATCTTTGAATGCAGTTCCATATATTTTTATAAACAAAATGAAGTCTTCTTTCAGTAAAATTTCCTACCTTCAATATTTAAGGTACTTTCCCTTCGTGTGGCAAAGTTTTGGGACACCCTGTATATTTAATAATATGCTTATTTCATCTTAATGAATTAATTCTGCTAGAAGTCATTCATCCCAAAAATATAAGTGAAGAAATCTGAGGGACAGGGCAAATACCGGGGGTGGGGGTACAGTTCTTTTTTAATTGCTCCAATGCCAACCACACCACACACGCTAGGTTATGCATGACGGTTTTGACCACAGGCATAACCGAGCGGCGTGCATGAGCGGCTTGCATGAAGGTTTTGCAGCTCGGTTAAAACTGTCATGCGTAACCTTACGTGTGTGCTCTCTATTGAACTCGGTTTTGCATGAAGGTTTTGCAGCTCGGTTAAAACCGTCATGCATAACCTAGCGTATATGGCCTGCTTTACAGGCATAACCATCATGCATAACCTAGCGTATATGGCCGGCTTAGCGGCGATGAGGATGACCCTTCTGACTTGTTTCTATATTATAAAACAATGTCTCCATACATTTTATATCACTCATCCACCAGGCGTACAGCTTCGGGCTATGTCAGATGCACTGCAGAAACCGGATGGCGCTTATGTTCTGCGGATGTCGACCGTATTTCTACGTAAGAGGCGGTTAGTACTTAATTTATCTTAAAAAATTGAAGACCCTGACTAGTTTCCGCAGTCAAGTGCATGAAGAATGGACAAATAAATTATAGTTGTTTTCCAGGTTAATAGACATTACTTATACTATTTCAAAAATAATTGAGAAACTTATTAGTATCCGTCTGATTAATTATCTTAATAAATATAACATTCTATCTAAAGGATGTCACCAAAAATGGCCCAAATGATGTACCGAGGTACACTCTGCGGAAAAAATACCCTATAATACCCTGAGTAATATACTTACCAGTAATAATTTTTTTCCGGTTATTTACAGGTGAGAAAAAAATATGAAAAATTCACTCGATATAGAACCTATTACACAGATTATATCATAACATTCAGCTCTTTGATACTTGAATAAACTATCAAGTTGACATTTGTCATTTTCAGTTGAAGTTGATTTTATTAAACTCGGAAGTCGGAATGACGTCTCTCATGACGTTTGGTTTGACAGTTCTTTATAGTGAATATCCAGTATTGCCATATAATTTAATTGTGTTACAAGTAGGTAGTTCACACTTTTAATGATATATTTCTAAGTTTTGAGTAAATATTGAACTTAAATAAGATTATTTTCGGAATCCTCGTATTTTTCCCTACATTTTGGTATACATGTACCTAAGGTACATAAAATGGGCTAAAATGTATGAGCGATTGGCGACCTCCTTTCAATATGGTTTTCGTAAAGGTATTTCTACTCAAGACATTATATTAGATTTGATCTCTATTATAACTGAGGAAGTTGACAAAAAAATAAATGCCTTACCATCTTTTTAGACCTAAAAAAGGCTTTTGATACGACTTCTGTCTCGGTTCTTGTAAACAGACTGGAGAGGATAGGGATTAGAGGAAATGCACTCTCTCTTTTTAGTAGCTACCTTTATAATAGAACTCAAGCTGTAAAAATAGACAGTTTCATCAGTGAAGAAAAAGAAGTTAAATACGGTGTTCCGCAGGGGAGTGTCCTTGGCCCGACTCTCTTTTTAATCTACATCAATGAACTATGTAATTTACAAGATGTCGGGGGTAGGATACTCTCGTATGCGGATGACACTGCTATTATCTTCACTGCCAAGACTTGGAGCTCTGTTCACGGGGTGGCTGCGCTTGGTTTGGCACGTGTGTCGGATTGGCTGAGGGAAAACCTTCTAACTTTAAACATCCAAAAAACAAACTATATTTGCTTTGCTCCCTATACAACATCACAGCCAAGTAATAACTTGTGCATCAAAATCCATAGCTGCCCAAATCCCGAAAACACTCCGTGTGAATGTCCCGTCATAAACAAGGTGAGCCAAACGAAATACCTCGGTATAATCGTTGATCAGAGGCTTAATTGGCACTCGCAGCTGGAATCTGTCATAAATAGGATTAGGAAACTAATGTGGGTGTTTAAATTACTACGGTCAGTAATGCCTACCCAACCAGCAAAACTATGTGCTATAAATATCGAGAGCACGTTTCCATTTCTGCTAATTAATGCTATTAAAGTGGTAATAATACTCGAGTAAGAATGCTGTCTGTCAACGTTTACTCAACGCGATTTGGGCGCAGTTTATTCAGACATAAGTGCTGTAAAAGTGGTGTAAGTGCTGAAAAAAGCAGTAAAACATGCTATAAATGTCGAATAAAAGCGAAAAGAATAACTATTAGTGCTGTTATAGCAAAAAAATGCATCTATACGATTAATTTGTTCTATAAAAGTTACCACTTTGCTATTACTAAGCAAGTTTGTTCTGTAAAAGCAGCCGAATTGCTTTTACTCAGCTCTTTAACTGGGTAACAGTGAATGAATTGCTTTATTACATCTAATATGTGCTGCAGGTGAATTTCCAGTTGCAATTATTCAATATTTTCGTGGTGCTTGGCAGGTCTTAACAGTGAAAGATAATATTTCCAATTTTAATAATAACTTAAATTATTATTCACCAAATCTCCATAACTTTGGAAGGCGTTCACGCCTGTTGGAAATATGAAAAACGACATGCGAGAATAACTTTATTGATCAAACCAGAGATGCTAGTTCATATACATTTATGCGCCCACATAATTCCTTAAATTTTAAATAGTAAAAATTAATTAATTATAAATAGTTCTTAAAGAAATTTGTGTTAATGACCTTGTTACTTCAACATCACATTTGTACGATTTTAACTTGTATAAAGGCGTTTCGATCATATTTATAGCACATGATGCTGCCATTACAAATACATTTTAGGGTTCGTGGGTTCATTACAAAAACCCTCACATTTCGTATTTAGCCATAATGTTGATTTTTCTTTATAGAATATCTATAGTCAGTAACAATGCCGGTCTACTTGTACTACTTGGACACCAAGAACTATCATAGAACAAAAGCATACAACAAAATGGACGACTTGTGCTGTAGATGTATTTGAGACCTCTCTTAGAGCAATTTAAGTCGACTAAGCAACACTGAATACAATTGAAATCCTATAATAGCATTCTGAAAACACATTATTCGAGTTGTGATATAAACATGCAGTAATCGCAACGGAGATACCTAATAGTAAATAGATTGCTTTTATTCGATATTTATAGAAACAGAACAGAGTGCAGAGTAATGGCAGAATAAAAGTGCTCATTTCAGCGAATTAGCTGTTTCATAGCTGTTATAGAACTATTATAGCACAAAAAAGCAGAGTTAAACCCAAGTAACACACGAAAGCTGCTTAACAGCCGAATAACGGATTTCCATCACGCCTAAAGCTGAATAAGGAACCTGCATAAAGGCTGGATACGACCTTATACAGCTCTTACACCTCTTAAATGGGCACAAATTATTCAGCCTTAAGTTCACATAGCTGCTTAAGAGCTGTGTAGCAGCAACTTAACAGTGTAATAAAGGGTAACAGGCTGTGTAGCAGAAATTTAAGAGTGTTATAAAGGGTAACGACAGTACTATGCACTGAAATTCGACTGACTAAGAGATCACAAGTTACTCTTTATTCAGAAAATATGTCACATGTACGCTTTAATACATATTTTGAACCGCGCAAGGCTGTTTATGGCCTGTGTAAAATTAAGTGAACTAATATTTGAAGTGTAAACGGGAACACTTTATGTTACGTGAATGAATTAGAGTTAACGATACATAATTGGTGGATAATATTCATATTCATACTCTGTTTGATGTATTATAAAGGGAAAATGACTGGGAACGTAATTTTACTGACATTATACATATATATTATCTAACAAAATTTTAGTGCGCCACGAAAATATTCTGTTTTGAATTAGTTTTGTGATATAAATATGCTGTGATGTAATCTTGACAAAAAAAATGTAGTGCTTTGAAAAGAATTATAAGATAAAAAGTTATTATTAAGATATTTCGAAGTTAAAACCGATACATTACATTCCTATTTCTTGCACAATACATCGTAAAGGTTGAAAAATCAATCAGAATTTTTATAGGTTATACAAAAAATGGTGGATTATGTTACTAATTACATTGACTGATTACAGTACCACATATGTTCTTTTATTCAGATAACATCTGTTTTAAGGTACTTATGTGAACCATTATAAAGTAGAAGCCGTTAATTCGATACACTAATGAGTCTCTAAGCAGCTGCGAGGCATCTAGTGAATGTATAAACAGCCGCTATGCAGATACTATCAATGGCAGTATAAAGGCTGATTAGCGGTAGACATATTCAGCTATAAGTTGAAATATGCGCCACATATCATCCATTATACAGCTATTCACTTCATAATAGTTCACACGTGCCTCTTTAATAAGTTAGTGTAATAGGAGTTCACAAATACCTTCTTATACAGCATTTGGCGAAATTTTATCCACTAAACAGTCCTTACTAGGGTTTAGGCTTTAGAATATGTTAGAAGCTGAATAGAGTCGAGAAAATATACCTTTATAGCACTCTAAGCGTATTAATGGTGGTTTTGTCGGTCTTAATAAGCCTTAATGCAACTCTTAATTAGCCTAAGCTGTTTAAATATCACTGACTGCTATTATGCAGCTGTAGGGTCACCGGTGTACTCTTAGAAGAGTCTTAATAAGCACAGAGTTTTCAATAAGTCTAAAAGTGAGTAGTTATACAGCTATCTGTGTTACTTGGGAAGTGACTTGGTTACACTAATTGAGCATATTCCAAAAGATGGAGTAAAAGTGCTATAAAATAGTGCTATAAACGTTTATTCGACTTGTTTATATTATTATTAATTATTAATGCTAAATAGTCGAGTTAACCACTATTATACGACAATTCAGAGTTTTGGAAACATTATCTCAGCTTTTATTCAACTTTAAGCTGAATAAATAATAACTTATTCGACTGTTTTGCTGGTTGGGTAGTTCTCTTTTAAATAAAATTTACATAGCCCTAGCACAATCAGTAATCTCCTATTGTATCCCAATCTGGGGAGGTGCAAATAAGACTGACTTCTTAGATCTGGAAAGGGCACAAAGATCTCTGATAAAAATCATGTACTTCAAACCTTACAGATTCTCTACAGACAGCCTGTACAAAATTAGTAAACTTCTTTCAGTTAGAAAATTATATATACTTAATCTGACCCTAAAATTCCATAAATCCTTACCGTTCAGAGAATCAATTCAAAGAAAAAGAAGAAATGACATTGTTGCCCCCCTACCCCCTGTACGTACTGCCTTTGCTAGAAGACAGTACTCATCCCAATCAGTATTTATATACAATAAACTTAACAAAATACTTAAAATTTATCCTATGCATTTGTATATGTGTAAAAAATGTCTAACGCTATGTATGGTTAGGAACACTTACTTATGACAGGATACCGGTCAGATGTGAGTAGGCCTTAAGTTAGGACCATTCAGACGACGCAGAAATTAATAAAATAATAAAATAAAAATTCATTTATTTCGGTAATCTTAGTTACAAAAAATTGCTGAGACTTAATTTTTTGTAACTAAGATTACCGAAATAAATGAATTTTTATTTTATTATTTTATTAATTTCTGCGTCGTCTGAATGGTCCTAACTTAAGGCCTACTCAAATCTGACCGGTATCCTGTACAGTGGGTGGCAGTAACGATATCCCGATGGGTATGCGGTAACGCACTGTTCAAAGGTGTTCCGCAACAGCTACGGTAATGCAATACAAAATACCGGTCGGGATATCGGTCGGGTATACCGTTACCGTCACCGACACATGGTTTAATAATGCTCTAAGCCGGCACAGGATACCGGTCAGGTTTGAGTAGGCCTTTAATGTTAACCTCTTTAGACAAATTTTAAAATTGGCATAAAAGTGTCAATGCATAAAAATAAAGCTATCAAATCAAACGTCAGTGCAAAAACTGAATTGTCATCGGAATTAAACAGAACATTTTTTCTCCAAAAAAAACTGAAAGTGCATTACAAACTTACAAAACAGCCTTCCAATATCTCGCCATAATTGAATTTGTAACGGTAAACTTCGCGCGTTTCTCGGAACAAGATGGCGAACCGTGCGACGCTCACGGCATGGCGTGCGTCGGGCGGAACGTCGAGATTCTCATCAATCTGCCCCGCAATCTCGCCAAGTGCTCCTGCCTTCCTCAGTGTGCCGAACACAACTTCTATTCACATACAAAGAAGGTCGTTAATAGGTAAGTAGGTAACAGCTTCCATTGATTTTATAGCTAAGCCTCCTTCTAACTTAGTACCTACAAGCCTCAACACGTAGGATCTCACTCTCTCTACGTCACGCAGCGTTGACAGTTATGGTTCTTCTACAAAATTACTTCTCCGCATTAAGGGTGCTTCTACACGGTGCATGTAGGTAGATTGTGCATGTTGAGGCGCGGGTTACATGCACCCTCAGATCAAATAAAAAAAGGAAGATGGAGCGTTGCGCAGTGGTTGCGAACAACGAAGTGAGGCCAGTTTTTGATGGTACATGTGTGCGTACTAGGGGGCGGGCGGGTGCCGGGCGGCAGGGTTCGATATGGAACGGCCAATGACGAACGAAAGCCAAGGCGTAGTTTCGTTACATGTGTGTGCATAAACTGTGTATGTACACAGCCAAGGCGTAGTTTTACTGGCCTCACCGCTTTGTCGGAAGACTCCATCTTTACTTTTTTATTTGGTCTGAGCATGCACCGTGTAGAATCTACACGGTGCAAGTAGCCCGCGGAAGTTGAGCACTTGCGCAGGTTACATGCTCCGTGGAAACACGTAAAACGGGTCCAGCCCATTTTAATTTACTTTTTAATTGAGATTACTTTATTTCCCTTTCTATAAAATCGGTGAAATGAGTTTCAGTCAAATGGCTTGTCGGTGAAATGACCCGTCGGTAAAATAACCTGTCGGTGAAATGAATCTTCGGTGATATGGCGGTTGGCAAAAGGCATTCGGTGAACTGATTGTCGGTGATCTGTCCTAATCCCCCCCATAGCATTGTACGCCCGCGCAAGTAACCCGCGCAATCTACCTACATGCACCGTGTAGAAGCACCCTTAATGCGCAGAAGTAATTTTTGGGACGTGGTGCGGGGCTACTGCAAACATGCCCAGTAATTCCCTCCAATTTCTCTCACCGCTAAAGATACGTGCCGCGGCTTATAGGTACTTACCACTCCAATGGGGACTAAAGTATATCCTGGCTGCTCCACTGTCTGGAAACCTTTCAACATAGGCATCGAGCAGTTCCATAGTGTCTGGAGACCTTTCAAGAGGACGTCTTTGACCTAGTCAACCAATTAATAACAGTGTTTTATCAAAGCAAGGTCATTTTGTCAAGGTTTCTATAGAACCGTATCTTACACAAAAAAGAGGCAAAAGAATCTAACACAACACAAAGTCAAGTATTTTACCTGCGATGAGGTTTTATAATGTATCGTGGCTTCTAAAAAGTTCGTCGAGAAAAGCAAATCGGCTTCTCTGGCTTTTTAGTTGGTTAATGAAATAATCAAAACAAGGAAATTATATCAGCTTGAAGGAGCAGAGGAGACGACATCGACATGTACATCTATAGACAGTCGCCCCGTCAAGGTGGACCGACGATCTGATGAAGGTAGGGTTACCATATCTCAGGATTTGTCCGGAGATCTCAGGATTTTTGGACTTTGCTCAGGATTGCGGCCGGATTTTGAAAATCTGAGGAAATCTCAAGATTTTTAGAATTTTCAATAAATTTCAGTACATTTAATAAAAAGTACATTTAATAGAAGGATCAATAAGCTTTTTATTATTTAATCAGTTCGCCGCTGCCGACTACCCCCCCCCCCCCCCCCCCCGTGCGTTATTCTCAAACTGCTACCCCCCCCCCCCCGTGCGTTATTCTCAAACTGCTACAAATCTCAGAGGATATTTCAATGGATATCGGGCCTTTTCTCCGGACTTTTGTTTTTTTTTATGATGATGATTGATGATAGACAATCGCAATTTGTAAGGGTTAAATTAATTGATGTTTGGACCACTGCACTGGTTTAGGATAGGCTCTTATTATTTTATCTAATTTATTTTTAATCAACCTTTTGGTACATCAACAATTCAAATGTATTGTGTAGTGTATAAACGCCTTGTTTTACCAATCGGTTCGATTTTCTCTGTGCTGTTATGTTATTATTGTGTGATACCTTTGCCTTGGATGCAAAATTATCTGTTTCGTTTGCACCAACATGAATGACACTGAGTCTGAAGAGGACGACAGCCAGATGTCAGCGCTCAGGATCAACATGATGCCGCCCAAGTTCCGGCTGAAGAGGGACGTCATCTTTACCTTGGAGGACCTGTTTGGTAGAGGAAACTGTCTTGCTGACATCTTGCTTTGCTTTGTTTGCTGAAAGCACAGAATAGATATAAGTATTACCGTACAGAAAGGAAACTCTCCGCCCGCCCCACAATCAATTACCTCACCCCACCGGCGCCCACTGCGCGAGTTCGTGTGCTGCTGATCCGTGTGCTCATTCAATTGCCCTAGACTTCACGCAAACAGTTGCGCGTGTGCAAAAACTTCCCTGTGTAGCGTCTGTGTAATAGGTAGGTAGTAAACGCGACGCTTGTATGGAGTGCCCGGGGTGTGCTGAAAGGCCAGATATGCCAAAAGCTTGATTGTTTGATAAAAGCCAGCCCCTGCAGCATAGACGAGAGTGGTCAAAGGTTTTAGTAGTTACTTCCTACATACGAGTGGCTAACACAGAAATTAACTTCTTTCACCCTTCTGGAAATACTCTAAAAAACCGGCCAAGTGCGTGTCGGACCACGCGCAGTAGGATTCCGTAGTTACCATATACCATACCTTATTTAATACCACTATCATTTTTCATATGAAAAAATAACTTTGTTTTTCATAGTGTTTGTATAAATGACAAAGTTAATTTTGCGGTTTTGGAAAATGTGCTATGTCTTTAAAACTACTAAATCGACGCTTAAGAACCAAGACCATCTATCTAAAAAAGTCGACTTCACAGGAGACGAAAAATGGTTTTCTTTATTTTTCAAACAATTTCATTAGAATTATGTCTGAACATTTACAGGATTGGCATGAAAAAAAAGAGATGAAAAAATGAAAAAAAGTTGAAATTAGGTGTTTACATGTATTTCAAGCGAGCTTCATTAGTTTTAAAATTACTGTAGATAGCTGGTAGTAGTTAAAATTTGTTACTTAGGTGGTATTGGTATTTTCTCATAACTCCTTATTTAATGCGAATTTGAGGTAACTATGATTAAAGGAAGCGATGCGTATAGGGTTACCATATCTCAGGATTTGTCCTGAGATCTCAGGATTTTTGGACTCTTCTCAGGATTGCGGGCGGATCTTGCAAATCTCAGGATTTTTAGAATTTTCAATAAAATATAGTGCATTTTAAATATCTTTTGAACAAAAAGTTAAACTAAAAATAATATTTCTAACTTTGGTAATAAATTGCACAAAATAATAAATATCGACAAAGAATTGATTAAGTAGGTACTAATAGAAGGGATAAATAAGCGCTCTTTTAGACGTCATCCTCCCCCCCCCCCCGCCGCACCTCATTCTCAAACTGCTACAAATCTCAGGATTTTTTAAGGGAAGTCGGGCCTTTTCACCGGACTTTTGATTTTTCCATCTGGTAACCCTAGTGCATATAAGTTAACCATAAAAAGAATTACATTAAAAAGTAAAAATCGCCAAAAGTGTAGATAGATGGTCTTGGTTCTTAAGCGTCGAAATATATCTCGTTAAAACTAATTTTCGTTGAAACTGTTTATTAAGTACTACTACATATATTTTTTGTAGATTTTTCACACTCTTATTTTAAAAGTTAGAGAGGGGGGACACACATTTCACCACTTTGAAAGTGTATATCTTTCAAACGGTTGACTTTGAGAAAAAAAGAGTTTAAGCATCCTCAATGTCATTTTTAAAGATCTATCTATTAGACACCCCACACGTATAGGTTTGATGATTTTTTTTTCCATTTTAGTTCCATGCGTGGGGAGCCCCCCTTAATCTTTTATTTTTGTGTAAAAATCGTAAAGCGGTTAACAGAATAAATCTACCTACCAAGTTTCAACTGTTTAATCTTAATAGTTTCGGAATAAAGTGGCTGTGACATACGGACGGACAGACAGACAAACAGACATGACGAATCTATAAGGATTCCGTTTTTTGCCATTAGGCTACGGAACCCCAAAAAGGCAATAAGTATCTTAATATTTCTTAAACGGCAACAGGTAGGTAATAGTCACAAAGTAGCCAGCACTTATTTAATTGTATTCCAATAAATGCATAAATAATACTTACGATTTACAAGTACCTACACTACATGGGGTTTTCGTTTTTTGTGTGGCATGTGGTGTGTGCACTTTTGTCCTAACCTTGTGAATGAAATGGTTTTTTAATGTCCTTTTTTATATCAATTTACCAGGGAGCTAATTGTCTAATTCAAAAAATCTACCGCAATCGCTTTCGTTTGACAGATGGATGTGACACATTTCTGCATTTCTTTGGTAAGTTTTTAGTTGTCCCAAAAAGAAGCTTCAATGTGTTGCATCCTGAAAGCGATTGCAATAGATTTTTTAATTAGACAATAGGAGGGCAGGTAGGTAAGCTTTTTCTTTTGCATATCACTTAAACCCCACGTCAGACCGCAGTATGTTAATTGGTTTGGCAGGAATGTTGAGCACGGTGATGAGAGATATCATGACAAGCCTCGTATTCAAATTTTGTGGGGTAAAGAACACCTCAAGTACATTGTCATAATAATTATTATTTCTCCTCCCACCACATTTTCTGTAGCTGACAAGGCCTTTTCTGGACCTAAATCTTTGGAGATAACTACTAAGGTAGGTACAAAATTGAGCTGACCGTTACGCCGCCATTTTGGAATTTTAATTCTAGCAATTTTTTTTCAGCATCTCTCGGTGGCACCACTGCTCTCTTCGTGGGTGCCAGCGTGCTGACAGTGGTGGAAACTATCCTGTTCATCATCAGACACTTCGTCCGAGCCGTGGTGCTTCGGCAACCCATCACACCAGATACTATAATGGAATTCAAGCCTTAAAAAACTTTTTTTTAAACGAAAATCCAAGCATTTAGTTCTTTCTTTATAGAAATTATTATCATAGTATTTTAGCGAATGGCAATTTTTTCGGGTGCTTTATACGCGCAATGTTTTTAGGCGCGCTGAGCCCGTATGATATGTTGCATGAAAAATCCGACAAATAGAAGTTTAAACAGCTTGCTTTAAATTACTTAAATTAAATAAGTTTTAATTTTTAAACTAAGGCAAAACGGGATAGTCGAATCGAATCGAAGAACGAAACGCATCACAAATTACAACCTCAACTTGTCAATGTCAGATAACTGTCACTGTCAAATTGGCCCCTCCCACCGCAATGTATTTATTTTGGAAAAATCTATTTTTCTAATTTAACCCTATTTACACTAACACATCGAACGACCGACGAAAATGTTTATAACGACAGCCACCTTTGTTCTCAATAGTTTTTACAACGTTTTTAGTTCAGTTTATTTCATAATTTCAATGTTGCACACAGTTTTGCCTTTCGGGCTTGATGTTGGAATTCTTGGCGTTGGCGCTTATTATTTTACAAGACTGAAGAAGGCGCAACAGCAGAATGTACTCAGTATATTTGGTCCGGACCCCGGAAGCAAGGAAAGCGAGCTACACCCCGAAAGAGTAGTCAGATGCATAGCCCACAGAGGCGCTGGTTTAGACGCACCAGAAAACACTTTAGCTGCTTTTAAATACGTAAGTTTGAACTAGAAAAATCGATAAAACTTGTACTTTGTACGTTACGTTGGTGGCAGTTGTAATCAAGTGAAGGTTATATGACAAAATAGTAAAAACAAAAGACAGGCGAAGTTACCTACTTTATGTTTCTCTGTAATTAGACTTCTTTTGTTTTAGAGTTTGTTAAACTAATCTTCATTTGTTTGTTAGTGTTGTATCAATGGGGTTGGCAACGCAAAGCTAATGGGGTTGGCAACGCAAAGCTAATCGCAGATGGCGCCAGCGGCGATCTAACCGCTATCAATACTTTGATTGGTTAAAATATGCCACAAATGACATTTGATATTTGAAACAACCAATCAAATGTATTGGTACAACCGCTTGTGGCGCCATTAATTCCTCAGTTTCCATCCCCATTGTAGATGTCGCTGTGTACGCTTGTTCCTAATTGGTTCCTAAGACAGTAGACATTCAGAACAAATCTATGGGAAAATAGGTATTTGTTTTGTGGTATTTTTTACCGAAAAAGACCCATTGACTCAAAATGGATATAAAAGACTATTCTACAATGCAAATGCCAGAACTAAAAGCCATAATAAGATGTTTTCTTACAGAATTTATATATTTTTTTTCTATATCCAGGTTTTTCTGAAATTTGTAAGTGCCAACATTTTTAAACTCACAGAATTTAATCATTTTAAAGCTATAAAAACGTTTTTTTTTTAAGTAAAAGTCCTTTGTTTTCATAGCTCGCGTGGAACAAGCGTACGCAGCGCCATTTTGACAGTTGCCTTCCCTACTTGATACAAAATAAATCTTTTTTGCCCTGTCCCCCTACTCTCGAGTCTCAACGGGAATTGACAGGATCGAGTTCACATCAGGAAGATCTGTTATTTTGGTAGATTGAAAACATTTCTGTTAAATTTAGTACTGTATTACTTACAGTACTGTTTTGATGTTTACTCAATTCCAACTCTATCTCGATGATAGATGTTTATTGGTTATAAATTAATTTGTTAAAAATAGAGATTCATTTGTTAAAAAGTGAGTACATCATACTATGAAAAGAATAAAGAGTGACAAACAACCTTATCTTGGTATAACTTACATTTTAGTGCGTAGAACGAGACTGCAACTTTGTAGAGCTCGATGTGAGGTCTTCAAAAGATGGCCAACTCGTGTTGCTGCATGATAAAGGCTTAGAACGGCTCGCCGGCTCTAACATCGCCGATGTTCACGCTATGGACTGGGACGCTATTAAAGATATTGACGTTGGAGTGACACATCCGAACCGGTGAGGATAGATAATAAACCATTTGTGAATAGTACTCTTCATAAATATTTAACAGTCCCAGTATTACAACTCACACAAATAAATTCTTCTTCTTATCAAATGAGGTTTAGTGGCCACCTCTAGTGTTAAGGCTGGTTTACATTATCTTAGTCTTTAGTAGAGTGCTTTAGTGGAAACATGTAAACGGTTGTCTTATGACTAAAGAGAGTAACGTTCTAGTAGCCTTTCTACTCGCTTTCCAGTAGCACCCCCTGCGCGCCCGCTCACCCCCCGCGCGATATTTTACTCGCACTCGCACTGGAAGCATGTAAATCGACATTTTAGTAGCGTCTGGAAGCGTGTAAACGGCCACTGGAAAGGCACCAAAACTACTGAGCACTCGCATTCGAATCTACTCGCACGCTACTAAGCACTCTACTAAATACTAAGATAATGTAAACCAGCCTTTAGAGTTTATCAAGCTGCCTGTAAGGCCTCTAACTTGGCTTAACGACTGTTATCAGATGACAACAGCTGGGACTGACAGCTTAATGTGCCCTCCGAAGCACGGAAGCGCTCAATTGTAATGCCACTAACGGTCACCCATCCGACACCTGACCAGACCGAGCGTTGCTTAACAAACATGATAGAGTACGATCAGTCTGCCAAGTTCCTCCATGAGTGCTTCCAATGGGATTAGAAATAGCGTTGTTTATATTCACACTTTACCCCACACTTTCTCTCTCTCGCTCTCTCAGTCTCACTCTTTGTGGTAAGCACAGTAGGTTGCCAATTTGATGATGACTATGAGTAAATGTAGGAGATTCAGATCGCTATACACACCCAGCTGATCTGATCAGCATTCTAAGAGATATAAGGATCAGAGTAATCACTTTTATGCTAATTTCGCGTTTTTTTTAAATATATCCTTATATCTCCCAGAATGCTGATCAGATCAGTTGGGTGTGTATAGCGATCTGAATCTCCTCCATTCACTCCCTGGATGGCCATCATCAGATCACAGCTAGGTCAATACTTGGCGGAGAACCAAGACTTCGAAGTTACCTTGTTTGTATGAAAATCGACTGGTGTCTTTAATTGTGACTGCCACCTTACATAAAACATGCACTTTTTCAGGCATCATTTCAAAGAAGTGCGCCTGTGCTTACTGGATGATGCGATCGACTTTCTTGTGGCCAACAAAGTGCGCATGATCATTGACATCAAGGGAGAGGACAAGCAAGTATGATCTTTATTAGAGATGGGCCGAATGTTCGGCCGAATATTCGTATTCGGCACATTCGGCATATTTTTTCATGTTCGTATTCGGCCGAATATTCGGTTGATTTGCCGAATAATTACCGAATATTTAAATTGTACCAATACTACCAATTTATGGACAAAATAAAAAAATATTAAGAGGATTGTCTTGCAAACAGTCTTCATAAAAACGGCGATAACGTTTCCCACCCTCTAAACCTTAATAACGAATTTTCGGTATTATTTTAAAATCCTTAAAAACTAGGGCTGTATGTTTTGATTTTTTAAATATTAATTTGTACATTGGAAAATGCTGGCCCTTTTTTGTTTTATATGAAATCAGGAAATCGCAAATATTTCAATGATAGATATTTAAAAAATCATAGATCGAGTATTTTTTAGAATATAAAAACTAGGTACTATCTTTAGGAACCAACACCAGTATTAAAACGTATAATCAAATTAAGTTTTTTTTTAATAAATGTCATTTGTCCTTCAAAAAGGGTGACAATTCCCTCTTAAAGAATTACAGACCCATCTCACTTCTAGGCCATGTCTAAAAGTTGTTTTCGAGAGTCCTTACGAATCGTCTCGCTCGCAAGTTCGACGACTTCCAACCTCCCGAACAAGCCGGGTTTCGAAAAGGCTTTAGCACCATAGACCACATCCATACGCTGCGGCGGGTTATACAGAAGATTGAAGACTATAATCTGCCACTATGCTTGGCGCCCGTGGACTATGAGAAAGCCTTTGATTTGATTGAAACCTGGGCGGTGCTGCAGTCTCTCCAAAGGTGCCAAGTGGACTATAGGTATATCGAGGTATTGAGGTACTTGTACAAAAATGCCACCATGTCTATCCGAGTACAGAACCAGAGCACAAATCCTATCCAACTGCAGCGTGGTGTGAGACAGGGAGACGTTATTTCTCCGAAACTGTTCACAGTTGCGTTGAAGGACATCTTAAAGCTCTTGGACTGGAAAGGACTCGGCATCAACATTAATGGCCAATACCTAACATACCTTCGTTTTTGCCGATGGTATAGTCCTTATGGCTGAGACTATGGAAGACGTGAACACAATGATCGAAGATCTCCGTAGTGCTTCCCAAAGAGTGGGACACAGGATGAACATGGATAAGACGAAAATTATGTCAAATGGCCATGTGTACAACATGGCCTCTCGAGTTCATGTTGGGAACACTACACTTGAAATTGTTGACCACTACGTATACCTAGGACAGGCGGTCCAGTTAGGTAAGTCCAACTTTGAAAAAGAGATCTCTCGTCGAATCCAACTCGGGTGGGCAGCATTCGGAAAGCTTCGAAAAATCTTCGCGTCCGACTTACCTCAGTGTCTCAAAACGAAAGTCTATGAACAGTGTGTGTTGCCAGTGATGACTTATGGCAGTGAAAAGTGGTCGCTAACTATGGGTCTCATAAGGAGGCTCAAGGTCACCCAGCGTGCAATGGAGAGAGCCATGCTCGGCGTTTCCCTGCGTGATCGAATCAGAAACGAGGAGATCCGCAGGAGAACTAAAGTAACCGACATCGCTCGAAGGATTACTCAGCTGAAGTGGCAATGGGCAGGACACATAGCGAGAAGAACTGATGGCCGTTGGGGTGGAAAGGTTCTGGAATGGCGACCGCGCATCGGACGACGCTCCGTGGGTAGGCCCCCGATAAGGTGGACCGACGATCTGGTGAAGGTCGCGGGAAGCCACTGGATGTGGGCAGCGCAGGGCCGATCGTCGTCGTAGAGATCCTTAAGGGAGGCCTATACCCAGCAGTAGGTGTCGTGCGGCTGATATGATGAATAAATGTCAATGTATGCCTCATCTTCATACACGTTCATCAACGTTTTAATAAATTTCAAAGTATGAAGTTCCGAACTGCAATTTGTAACCGAAAGAGCGGTACATTGACTGAGCGAGCCCTGCTAGCGCGAGGGGCCGCGGGTTTCGCGTGGGACAAAGAAGGGGCAAACGCCACCCGACACGTGTACAAACCTGTTTAATGCGCAGAATTGAACCGAATGATTCGGCCGAATATTCGGTTCGGTACATTTTGGACCGAATATTCGGCCGAACATTCGTATTCGGTTAAACCTGCATTCGGCGCATCTCTAATCTTTATAAACATATACATAAAGCCTATATTTAACAAGCAACTAAATTCGATTCATCTACAAAGATATTTTTTTTAGTTTATACAAAACCTCTCGTGGAGTTGATCAGACCATCAAACTGAACAACTTTCACTATGGGACCAACCTCGAAATCACGAAAAAAAATCAGCTGTTCCATACAAAAGTACAATCCTACTCCTTCGAAATGTATGAAAAAGATGATTTTTTTTTTCGCGATTTCAAGGTTGGTCCCATAATGAAAGTTGTTCAGTTTGATGGTCTGATCAACCTAGGGATTGAAATACCGTTAAAAAAAATTACGTACAAAAAAAATAACGTTAAAAATACCGTTAAAACACTTTATCGGTAAAAATAACGTAAATATACTGTACCGATTACCGTTAAATATAGCGTTAAACTTCAGTACCGGTAAAATCATCGGTAAAAAATTAACGTTACTAATTTGAATAACGTTAATTTTAAAGTAACGGTAACAAAGTAATTAACGTTTTTTACTGAAATAACGTTAATTTCGTTAAAATAACGTTAAAATTAACATATTTATTGACATAACGTTAATGTTAAAATTAACGGTAAAAAAAGTAAGAAATAACGTTACATTTAAAAATAACGTTATCATTCCCTGGATCAACCCCACGAGAGGGTTTGTATAAAATAAACTAAAAATAACCTTGTATAATAGTACTAACGTACAGAAGCCCATCCGCGTGAGGACAATTAAATGATAAGCTACTCTCGCTGCACGGCAATAAAGTACTATTTCAAATTGCACAGCGTTGCGTGCCTATTATTATAAGCGCTTCCGAAGCGCTTCTCTTTCTGTCGCGTAGCTCTGTCTCAACCGACACACGCCACCCCTCGTGCGCTGGCTCGATTGAATCAGCCGCGAGCAGTAGGCTAATCTGCCGTGCATGAGCTAATAATGCCGTTAACCGACATGAAGCCGAATTTGACTTTTTAATACCATTTGACACAGGAAAAAATGCGCCATCGAACTATCTGACCCGTTTTTAGGGTTCCGTACCCAAAGGGTAAAAACGGAACCCTATTACTAAGACTCCACTGTCCGTCCGTCTGTCTGTCTGTCACCAGGCTGTATCTCATGAACCGTGATAGCTATTAAGTTCATAGATGATGTATTTCTGATGCCGCTATAACAACAAATACTAAAATCAGAATAAAATTAATATTTAAGGGGGGCTCCCATACAACAAACGTAATTTTTTTGCCGTTTTTTGGTACGGAACCCTTCGTGCGCGAGTCCGACTCGCACTTGGCCGGTTTTTTTCTATCTTTTTTATTAACTAAGATAGCGACACGAAAAACGCCGTTAATTGATCAACTTTAAGAAGAATACAATGCATTAATGCCGTTAATTACGATTCCATAGCTATAACGCCGTCAACATTTTATAACAAATGTGCACTAAACCTTCCCCGTAACTTATAAGTTATAACTTAATTTCCGTTAACTAATTCTACCAAACTTTCATGCGGTTAAAATATTTTAACTGTTTTGTAGTCAAGTTTCCTTTTAAATCAATAGTTTTAAAAATAAGTTCACCTAAAAGTTCTTTAAAATACCTATTTAATGATATATCAAAGTTTGAAATTGGTTACATAGTTTTCAAACAGCGACGATTTTTTAATAAGGAAGGCAACTGTCAAAATGGCGCTGCGTACGCTTGTTCCACGAGAGTTATGAAAACAAAGGACTTTTACTTTAAAAAATCGTTTTCTTAGCTTTTAAATGATTAAGTTCTGTGTAATAGGCTTTAAAAATGTTGGCACTTACAAATTTCCGAAAAATCTGGATATAGCAAAAACTGATAAATTCTGTTAGAATAAAAACGTCTTAATTTGGCTTTAAATTCCGGCATTTGCATTGTAGAATAGTCTTTTATATCCATTTTGGGTCAATGGTTCTTTTTCGGTAAAAAAATACTACAAAATAAATACCTATTTTCCCATACATTTTGTTCTGAACGTCTACTGTCTTAGGAACAAGCGTACGCAGCGACATCTACAATTAGCTTTGCGTTGCCAACCCCATTGAAACGCGAATATCTCGAAATGTCATTCTTGCAGTTAACGGCATTATAGCTTATGCACGGCAGTAATATAAAAGTTTAAGCACAGAACTTGGACTCACAAGTTCCAATTAACTTATGTGTCAGATAATTTGCAGGTGATCAACGGTGTACTAAGGACTTTCTCCAGCAGACCAACGCTCTACCAATATGCGGCGGTGACTTGCTTCAACCCTTTAGTATTGTATCAAGTGAGTCCATCAGCCATTTTTGATGTCCCCACTGCACAGGCCTTCCTTATGGGTGGATAAGGAGGACGGGCCATAACCCACCACCCGGGCCCAATGCGGATTGGTGGGTATTAACGACTGCAAAATGCAGCCGGGACCAACGGCTTAACGTGCCTTCCGAAGCACGGAGGAGTTCGCGATAGTAAATTTTTGGTGTATCAAGTGAGTACATTGTACTATTTATGTACCCTTAAATAAATAAATCATTACTTCCTTACTCCTTATCCTCCTTCCTTGTCCTTACTTAATATTATAAATGCAAAAGTCCGTTTATTTGTTTGTTACGCCTTCACGTCTTAACTACTGAACCGATCATTATGAAATTTTGCATACACGTTGTCAGGGGTACAGAGAAGGACATGGGCTACTTTCATCCTAAACTTTCCACGCAGACAAAGTCGCGGGCGGCCTAATAAATTATATTTCCTTACGACCTATTCCCGTTCATCGGGAAAAAGCATTTTTTACACACTTTTTTTCAACTTTCTTTTCTCGATATCCTCCAGTGAAATAGGCCTTCCCTTCGGGGCCGTGTCGTCCCTGGGCCTTATTTCATCAAATCGACATTTGTCAGTGATGTAAATTGCAAATTTTACAATGAAGATCAGTAACGATTTTTGTTTAGTGGCTTATCAGAAAGCTTATGCCACCACACGATTAATTGTGAATTTTTTTTTACGATATCTCTTAAATCTGAGAAGTTATACGAGCTAGAACACTGTTATTTTGGGGGTCTTATTGACGTGATAAAGCACATATTGCATTGAACTTGGCATTTTTCTTCAAACCTTTATGGTTGAGTACCATTTCCAAACGGATTTCAAAAAATCTTTCACTAGGGTTCATAGCTATGAATATGTTTTTATAGATCAATTAAACTATAGGAATCAAACCTGTTACTGATCCTCATTGTCCTTACTTAAATTAGGAATAATACGTTGCGAAATAGGGATGACATTTCAAGGCGACAATAACATCATAAACAATAACGTTTGTTCTACGACTTTTCCGAAAACACACAAAAATAATAAAAAAAACCGGTCAAGAGCGAGTCGGACTCGCGCACCGAAGGTTCCGTACCAACATAATTGCACCATTAAACCACACTGCAGAGTAGAATAATAAACTTAGTATTGCAGTTTTAGGTCAGCGCCATCTCTTGACCGATAGTGGAACTAATGTCAACTTTTTTAGAAATTTGATAATTTCTAAAAAAGTGTGCTATATTGAGACATCGTTTTATTTTTCCTGTAATCTTTATACAACCTGTTACAAAAGTACCCCTAATCCCTGAAATGCCAATGAGTATTAATGAAATAGAAATGATGGGCGCTGTTCTTTATTTTTTAGCTATAATATTTACGGAGAAAAACGATGTCGAAGTTTTGCAAAAATATCGACAAGAATTTGAAAGATTCCCAATCAGCTGTTCCGGTCAGTTCCGGTCATTGGCTTCTAAATCAAAGACTATTCGTTTTTCAGACTGGTCACATCTGTAGATATTTGTACCTACGTTTACATTACAGTGACCTAAGTAAGCTAATTATGACACAAGCGTATTTAAATTAACATAAATACCTCAGACATAACAGTGACGTAATTTCTAAATTAAATAGTTACTGAATTAATATTTATTTCAAAAATGTAAAATTAATCTCTGCACACCAATTCGAAAAGACACGTAAGCGTCATCATCTGTATTTACTACCATGGATAAGTTAAGTAAATTACTAATTTTACCTAGAGAGTTCTTGCTTTGATAGATAATTTCAAGCAGGTTCCAGAAGTCCTATCTGTTGTTGTTTAATCTTTGAAATCGTGTTTGACGCGGACAAATATCGGCATCACACAAAGCATCAAACGAAGCCGCCGCGACGCGCGCTAATAAAAAAAATAAAAACCGGTCAAGAGCGAGTCGGACTCGCGCACCGAGGGTTCCGTACAATCATAAATATATTTGGATATGTTATTTTAGGACAGTCTTTAAAAAAGTAGGATAAACGGCAGACAGGTGGAAGGGCGAACAGGCGGACAGTTAATTTACAAATGCTGCTTATGGTGACTGAAAAACGTTTCAGCTACTCCACATTGCAAAATGTTTATATTACTAGTCCATCAGCCATTTTAATGTCCCCACTGCTGGGGCACATGCCTTCCTTATGGGTGGATAAGGAGGACGGGCCATAACCCACCACGCGGGCCTAATGCGGATTGGTGGGTGTTAACGACTGCAAATGCAGCTGGGACCAACGGCTTAACGTGCCTTCCGAAGCACGGAGGAGCTGGAGATAATAAATTTTTGGTCACCCATCCCATGACCGAACCTTGCGAAAGTTGCTTAACATCCGCAATCGCTGGTCCAGGCGCTAAACCACTGCGCCACCGAGCTCCTCGTTATTATTATATTAATTACTATATTACTAAGTAGGAACTTATTCTTCGTTTATTCGTACGGCAAAAAGTAGGTAATTATATTTGAACCACAATTTATTATTGTAGTGTTAGGTTGCGCCATCTCTTGACCCATAGTGGAACTACTTTTTGCCCTTAGGTTGGCATGCTTAGGACAGCGCCATCTGTTGACTGGTAGTAAAACTAAAAAGAAATTGTTTGTTTTTTTAATTCCTAAAAAAGTGTGTTATATTGAGACATCGTTTTATTTTTCCTGTAATCTTTACAAAAACTACTATCACATAGAATTATTTCAGATTTTTCTCTTTGCAAACTTCGGAGATAAGGGGGGGGGGAACGGTATTTTTTTTTACATTTTTCATCATAAGTCGAAAACTATGCGGCCTAAGAAAAAAGAAAAAATTGTTTTAAAATGTGCAAACAGCGTTCTTTCATATGATACCCCACATGCCCTAATCACCTCACTTAAAATTTTTAAGACCCCTTTTCAGGCCCTGTTGTAAAAAAAATATTAATTTTATTATTTCTTTCTTATTTGCAAAATAGTTGGGCAAATGTCATCTAAAACTATTCCAAATTTCAAGTTGATACCATTAGTAGTTCTCGAGATATTTAGCTGTGACAGACAGACAGACAGACAGACTGAGTCACACCATAAGGGTTCCTTTTTTACCATTTTGGTACGGAACCCTAAAAATGTCAGTAGTCTTAGTTGTTCCGTTTAGTGTAAAATTCGTTAATAGTTTTTATGGTATTAAAATATCTGTAGGTGTAATGCGATTTATTTAGCTTTGTACAACAGAAGTGAACACCTTCAGAGCGCTTGCGGTACATAAGGATGTATTTTAATTTGTTGAAATCTGTGCGCACCGCACCATAGCTACATTCTCGAGTGAAGTGGCCGTGGATCACAGTCTATTGTCAATTTAATCGCATGTTTAGTATTGATAGATTCATTTTTTTTTTTATTTTAATGATGTAATGATAGGCAATGATTTCAAAAGGAAGGATGCGCCCATCTGAGTATTTTGCCTTACAATTCCTTCATACCATCAAAATCAGCGACATCTGTTAGAACCCAATCGAACTACTACGGTGTTAGAGGTGGGCAAAAAAGATTACTGAAGTGTACGATTTTGTTCAATTGTAGTTAAAAACTAGTTCACTCATCTAGTTCAATTGGGTCGCTAGTATATTTATTTAAATTTTATTATGGTTTTAACAGTTTTTTGATGGAATCTCAATCAGGTTTATTTCAAATTAGATGTTTTTGTGTTTTTCCAAGTAGGTATATCTATAGCTATACTAATATTATATATAATCTATATGAAAAAGAAAGATTTGTTTGTTGGTTTATCAGAAATTCAGAAATCAGAAGTAATACGTAAACCGACTTATTGAACAGACTTTACCTATTTACCTGCATAAACTTCTGCGTTTTCGCAAGCTTGTTAATAAAAATGAAATTTAAGTCAATGTAATTTAATAAATACAACACAACAGAGATGATTTTGTCCTAGGTGTTCACTCAAGTAATAAACTTTAAATAATGTGCTTCGTTTTCTGAGTTGGATTATTTTGTTATACGTATATGCGGTAAATACTTCAATCTCACTTCGCGGTATTGCCATTGCTTTCAGACTTCGTAGTCCAGCTCTTGAAATATGAATATCTGTTTTATTGAGTAGAGCATATTCTTGCGTTTTTAGGAGGCTTGAAATAGGGCTCTTTTCGTTATTTTGGAATTATGCGACTACACATTTCTTTACGCACTGGATTCATCATTAAGAAATCTGTAATTAATTGAAATGTAATGTAAATAATCATTTTTGCAGCGAATATGTTTCATAGGAGACGTTAATAATAGCATATATGTATATGAGAAATTTCTGTACGCAGTGTTCGTAATCTATCCTTTCCCTTTACTTTCGTTCGTTGAGTTAATTAGCTATGGAACTAAATGAACTAAAGATTTAATATGGACTCAAGTGAACTAGTACATTTGAATCATGCCCTCCCATCTCTAGTGCCTCGAACAGTAACTAGTAATAGTCATATTTTGAACTTAATTAAAATTGTTAGACATGCATTAAAAATAATGTAAAGCTACTTACTCTAGCTAATGATTCGATATTCCATGTAACTTTTTAACTTTTGCTGCATATTTTTTGCAATCTACAAATGCACAATTCGGCATTTTTATGTCACGTCAATCACCGTCTGTCTGCCATAGTCTTCCGCGGATGACTGAATCGCGTTGGCCCTAAAACTGTAATTTTAGGGCCAACCAACTGGCGTCATTTCGTAGCGACGTTGACCGTGTCCTTACGCTAGTAATATAATAAGTCTATGATGATAGGATAAAAAGATATAATCGGACGTTGTGAAAAGAAATGTATGAAATCTCTACTGTTGTTATTAACGAAAAGACTAGCTGAACAGTGTTGGAAAAAATATGATTTTCAAAAAAGGTCATGAAAAATTACTCTTTGGAATATTTTAAAAACATGTAAGTATAGGTAAATAGATTTACAACAACTTTAATCAAATCGTTACCTACCTACTAAATGATGATGAAGCGCGCGTACTTTTATACTTTTACTATGATGCGGGTCGGCTTGTCCTTTGTGCATCGTCGGGGGTCTGGGACTTATCGTCGAAAGTTGTTTCGTCGATATCGATAGGCTATTTTGCCGGTGGGTCGTTTCGCCGAGGGGCCGTTTGGTGGTGGACTTATATCACTAATAACTAGTGTGTTTCTTTGAGCACCGTGTTGTTGCAGAGCAAATAAAATAGGCTCGATTAAAAAGTTTTATTTAATAATACAAACATTTTAATAGTGACGCTTAATTCCTTAAAAAAAACCACTACTCGCATCATTAAAAAATTGTATTCAGAAGTCAACATTGATTTTTTAGATTTTATTTCTCTTTCGATTGAGTGGCGTTCGAGGAAGTGTGTTGTCGCTGATTTAGGCTTTCCGTCGGGTGGTTTTTCGGTGGGGTGACCCGTCGGTGGAATGGCCCATCGATGAAGTGAATCTTCGATAATATGGTGGCGAGAAATGGCTTTCGACGAAGTGGCTTTCGGTGATCAGTTTTAGAGCCGTCGTTGTCCGCGGACCGATCGGACGGTCAGAGTTCGAACGAGGTTATAGTCTTGAAATAGTGATGTGGTAAATCATTGTCGATATTTTTATTAACGATTAAAATTTGCAAATTTAGACGAAATTAAAACTTAATATTAGGAATTTAAGAACTTTACACAGGACTCTTTACATGATGTACTTCAACCACCTTTCGGGATTAGGGGTATTTTTGTAACACCTTGTATAAACTGCTATCACATAGAGTTATTTCAGATTTTTCTCTTTGCAAACTTCGGAGATAAGGGGGGACGGTTTTTTTTTGCATTTTTCATTATAATTCGAAAACTATGCGGCCTAAAACAAAAAGAAAAAATGATTAAAAACTCTTTCATATGATACCCCACATGCCCGAGTAGTTCCACTTCAAATTTTTAAGACCCCTTTTCAGTCCCTGTTGTACAAAAGATATTTATTTCTTATTTGCAAAATAGTTGGGCAAATGTCATCTCAAACTATTCTAAATTTCAAGTTGATACCATTAGTAGTTCTCGAGATATCCAGCTGTGACAGACAGACAGACAGCCAGACAGACTGAGTCACACCATAAGGGTTCCTTTTTTACCATTTTGGTACGGAACCCTAAAAACGACTTTTCATACAAAACTCGATCAGCACGGCTAGCACGACTTAGCGCGACTCAAGTGAGAAAGAGTCGCGTCAGTCGCGTCGCGTTCATACATTTATGTCGCATGCAGCTAACACAACTGACATTAGAATTGACATAACTCGCAAACTAATGTCAGTCATATACTATATCTCGATTTTTGTCGCTATGGTTAGCACAACTTTACGAAAAGCGACATCACATGTCACTTTTTGACATTAAAAGACGACAGTTTGTCTTGGTGGGGTTACAGTACAGCACGCACGCGACATAATATAAGTTACTCTATGCACGCGACTTCAATTAATAAGTGATTATCACCGGAAAAATGGCCTAATCCTTTTTTAACTAATGAGGAAATATACAATAGGAAGACATAATAAGATATTTTGCCAATAATTTTCAATAATTATTCTTTAGATACGAGAAACCTCGTCGAGTCGCTGTCTATGTCACCTCATAAGTTGTGCTAGCCGTGCAGCTGTAGTGTAGGAAATGAAGCTATCTTTTATATGGAGACCACAACATTAAATGCTCAGTCAATGTAACTTTCCAGGGATATAATATAGTATGAACTTAAAACCTATTTGTACATAGGTCCTATGTATAAATATTAGAGATGCGCCGAATCTAGGTTTAACCGAATACGAATGTTCGGCCGAATATTCGGTCTAAAATGTACTGAACCGAATATTCGGCCGAATTATTCGGTTCAATTCTACGCAGTAAACAGGTTTTAAACGTGTCGGGCGGGCGTTTGCCACAGCCAGCACAACCCCTTCTCTAGCACGGCTCGCTAAGTCAATGTACCGCTCTTTCGGCACAGAATACATAATAGTACAAGTACTAAGATCCATTCCGCAAAGTAATTTAAATAAATAGCGAATCTATCCCATACACAATAAAGTGCAATTCAGGTGGCACACCGCTCCCACCCTACAGTTATATTCACCTAGAAGTATCGCGTAGCTCTTATCTCTTCTAACGACTTTAGGGTTTGTTCTTTTAAATAATAATTAAATAATAGGTACTTAATGTACTTAAATATATTTCAAAAAAACCTAGGCTAGCTACAGTCGACGCCACATCAGACTATACATGCTGACTTTGAGGCAATTTGCTCTCTTATGAAATAACATTGTCATTAATAATTAACTTTTTTTCGAAAGTAGGTAAAGTAGTACCTACCTCATCTATAAATTATTATTTCAATAAATACCTAATTGGGTGAGGATTGTTTAGCAAATAAGACAAGTAAGTACCTAAGAATAAACGGATACTAAATAATATCAGGTAGTAGACAAGCACTTCACCTTTCAATGTCGTTTGGAACTTATGGAAGTCTGAAAAACGTGAGGTTCGGATCCTTTATATTAGTATTAAGATGAACGCGGCGAGTGAGTGACTATCGAAATCGAATTGCTAACAGCCAGCCAACGGCGGCAGCCCTCTGAAATTAGTCCGTCCGGACGGACCCGCCGGCTACTTGTAGCTTCGTACCTAAAGCGCGGAGTGCGCCTAGCCTGCTTTCGGTTCCAAATAATTGCAGTTCGAATCGGAACTGCATACTTTGAAATTTATTATTACGTCGATGAAAGTCTTTGAAGATGAGGCATACATCGACATTTATAAAAGAAAAACATTATTTGATTACACATTTTAATACTAGTGTTAGTTCCTAAAGATACCAGTTTTTATGTTATAAAAAAAATAAGTATGTTTTTGAAATGCCTTAAAACTTGGGCTGTACGTTTTGATTTTTTAAATATCTATCAAAGATTTTGAAATATTTGCATTTTAGTAATTTCATACAAAACAAAAAAGTGCCAATATTTTTAAAATAAACTACAATAATAATCTACAATATTAAAAAAACCAAAACACACAGCCCTAGTTTTTAGGCATTTCAAACTCTCTCTCTTAATCGTTCCCTCATAACTGAGGATCGTGATCACCGGCTGCTTTTACGATTTGTCTCCATCGGTCTCGGTCCATGGTTGCTTTTACTGATTGATGGAATTTGCTTGAGGAGGTTGCTACTCTTACTTGGTCAGACCATCTGGTTGGCGAATGACCTCGGGATCTCTTGCTTTCTATTCTACCAACCACGACCAGCTTTTCGAGAATTTCATCTCCTCTTCGCATTATGTGGCCAAAGTATGAGAGTACGCGATGTAAGCAGATAGTGGACAGCCGAGTCTTGACATTTAATTGTGTTAGGATTACATTTGTGCGTTTGGCCGTCCAGGGTATCCCTAGCATTCGCCTCCAACACCACATCTCGAATGCATCTATTCTATGTATCTCTCTGGCTAGTATGGTCCATATTTCCACTCCATACATAAAGATGGGAAAGACCAGGGCTCTCACTAAGCGCGTTTTAGTACGAAAACCTAGGCTACGGTTTTTCCAGATGACTTGAAGACATGTCATCGCGTCTTTGGCCATAGCAATGCGGCGCTTGATTTCTGGAACACTGCTGCCATTACTATTTGAGCTCCCAAATAGATGAAATTGTCCACCTTGTCGATTCCCTGGATACATTCATGGGCACCTGTCAATGTGCCAGCGCGATCTACCACCATTAGTTTGGTTTTCTGTTTGTTCACTGCCAGCCCTAGTGCCTTAAAATAAAATAAAATAAAAAAAAATAGCCTTTATTCTTACCATAAATATAATAAATATATAAATAAATAGAAAATTTGATTTATATAATTTCCATTGATTTAAATTAAAATATAAAAATAATTGTTAAATATAAAAATTGCATTGATTTTAATTATAATTGTAATTCTTAAATAAAATTAATATATTAATTTGTGGAAGTCGCCTCCTTGGCGTAGGCCTCCCCCAGCCTCCTCCAGGGGCCGTACCGGCTAACGCATCGATTACACTGGGGAACAAAATTAAACTTTTTTTTTGTTTTATCAGGTTTTTGAACGGTTTCTCACTAATTTGACATCGCTGATTTCAGATCTACCCTCATTTTTCACACAGCAGCTATAGTTTTTGAGATACAGGTACCCCCGTATTTCGCACTACTTAGTTCGCATTTTATTCCAATCAGATAAGTAATTAAGCAAATTTCTAAAATTTATTGACATGCTAAAATTAAGAAGAAGATGTGCAAACGATCCCAATTTTTTTGTACTATTTGTGGCGAGTGTATGTTTAAAAAATGTAGTGTAAGTGTGTCCAACTTTGTGAAACAAGCCTAATTGGACTACTTTGAAAAGCCATTACAAGTTAACAGTAAGCCCTGGATTCCAAATTTTGTATGAGGAAGCTGTGTTTCATCGTTGCGTTTATGAGCAAACAAAAAAAGCCCCCTTCTTCAAGTACCAAAGTCCTATGGTTTGGCGTAAACCATCTTATCACCATGACGACTGTTATTTCAGTGTTGTGAATATTAACGGAACAAACCGCAAAAATCGTTCCAAGTGGGTCTATCTTAACTTGCAGTCTGCAATTAGACCGATTCTGACTTCTACCGATAAATCAGCACCTCAGCCCGAACCCAGTACCTCCAATTAACATTTCAAGAACTTTCAGAAGGTAATGATGATACTGTGGATACTAATTTCAACTTCAGTGTTTTTTGATGGTCTTCAGATCAGGCAGTTAATAAAGGACCAAACCTTTATTAACTCCATGAAAGTAACCGAAAAATCAGCGTGGTCTCAGTTCGTTTGGGTGGTTAAAAATTTCTTAAGAAATAGAAAGTTACCTTACTACTCTGAATGCATTGCCCAGCTGATGATGCACTTCCAGCGACTCGGATGCAACATGAGCATTAAGCTGCATTTTCTGTTTAGTCATTTAGACTGTTTTCCAGAAAATTCAGGCAACTTACGCGAAGAGCAGGGAAAACGCTTCCATCAAGACATTCGCACAATAGAAGAACGATACCAAGGTCGTTGGAATGCTAATATGAAGTCTGATTACTGCTGGAGCATTCAGAATAATAATGTGGTCTCAGGCCATTCAAGAAAATCTTATAAAATAAATTTTTTTCGTGTTACTTTTCCTTAATAAAATAATTTAGATCCGAAATTCATATATTTTTCTTAAAATCTCCCACTATCAATATCTCAAAAAGTAGAGCTGCTACTGAAAAACGGACTTTAGATTTGTAATCAGCTCGGCAAAATCATTTAAAATCAGCTATGAAACTTCATAAAACAAAACCACTGTTCCCCAGTGTTATCGAAAAGTCCGCCGGGTTTCAAATTAAAACAGATAAATCGAGCCTCAATTGGGCCAAAATGGCGAACCCCAATTCATGATGTCACACGAACATCGATATCTTCCAAATAACTTCGGCAAATAGAACGATACGAAATTCCTTACTTTGATTTTTCTGTTTTAAGTTGAAACTCGGTAGACTTTTCGATAATCGATGCGTTAGCCGGTACGGCCCCAGTTCTCTCGGTCTTTCGCCTTCCTCCTCCAGTTTGGTCCAACTCTTTCCTTAAACACGTCCTCCCATCTTTTTTTCGGTCTACCTCTAGTTCCTTACTCTCTAATATTCTGATATATTTCAAACACATACCGAAAATTAATTGCTGTAAGATTATATTATCAGTGGTGTAGGTTAAGGTTAAGAGAGAGTGGGAAACGTTATCACCGTTTGTATGGAGACCGTTTGCTAGATAATCATCTTAATCTTTTTTATTTTGTCAAATGAGAATTGTCTAGCAATAAAAATTGGTAGTATTCTACCAAATATTTATTGACAAAATAAAAAAGATTAAGAGGATTGTCTAGCAAACGGTCTCCATACAAACGGCGATAATGTTTCCCACCCTCCCTCTCTAATGTAAATTGTACCAATCGGTACAATTAAATATTCGGTAATTATTCGGCAAATCAACCGAATATTCGGCCGAATACGAACATGAAAAAATATGCCGAATTTGCCGAACATTCGGCGCATCTCTAATAAATATCCAAAAAAAAAAAAAACATTTGGATAATTTAAAAAATATGTTTGATCTGTATATTTTTCTATAGATACGCAAGAAAGACCCTCAAATAGTGGGAGCGATCAGTTACCGACCGTACTGCTTCAGTGCGATCGAGTACGACGCGGAGAACGGGCCTAACAGACTGAGGTAAGCCAATATAGATCTTAATACCTATGATATAAGGTCTAATTTATCTTAGTGGGAGCAATCACTTACCGACCGTACTGCTTCAGTGCGATCGAGTACAAGGCGGAGAACGGACCTAACAAACTGAGGTAGGCTAATATAGATCTTAATACCTAAGATATAAGAACTAATTTACCACTCAAATAGTTGGAGCAATCAGTTACCGACCGTACTGCTTCAGTGCGACCGGGTACGACGCGGAGAATGGAAGTAACAAACTGAGGTTAGCGAATATAGATCTTCATACCTAAGACTTAAGATCTAATTTATCTTCAAATAGTGGGAACAATCAGTTACCGACTGTACTGCTTCAGTGCGATCGAGTACGATGCGGAGAACAGACCTAACAGACTGAGGTAGGCTAATATCGATCTTAATACCTTAGACAAAAGATCTAATTTACCCTCAAATAGTGGGAGCAATCAGTTACCGACCATACTACTTCAGTGCATGGGCGTACCCACGTTGGGGTAAGGTGGGGCGCTTGCCCCACCCTCCACCCTGACTTTAAGTAATTTAAGCTATATGTTTACAAAATTATTTATTTAACAAAATCTAAGCCTAAAAAAAATTTTTGGCACAATTTCGAAAACGAAATTTTGCCAGAATCCTTGTAAGTTATTATTGATATAAGGTCAGTTTTATTTTCAAAGCATTTTAAATTCCTATTAGGTACCTATTTAACGAATTTTCTTATTTTTGCCCCACCCCTAAGTAGATGCTGGGTACGCCCATGCTTCAGTGCGATTGAGTACGATGCGGATAACAGGCCAAACAAACGAGGTGAACTAAAACAGATCTTAATACCAAGTTTACAGCGACTGATGGCCATTATTTTCAACAATTTTCTTTCGAATCAGATACGGCAGCAACATAGCAATACACGCGGCCCTCCGCAGCGCCGACGCCCTCCACGCGCTCGCGTGGCGCTGGGCCGCGCGCTGGTGCGGCGTCAGCGCAGTACTGCTGCACAAGGACATCGTCAGCCCGTGAGTGCGACTGACACGACACTATACACTGTGACATGTTGTACAATACGCTTCACGCGGCCCTCCGCATCGCCGATGCCCTAATACTACGTAACAGAAACGCACTCCCTTCACAGAATCGTTATTTTACAACACACTGAGAAATCGCTAGCCCTTGAAAGTGACTGACACGAGCTAACACAACACACACTGTGACATCGTCAGCCCTTCGCTTTATTTTTACCTCATCAAGGAAATGTTACACTTCTGTAAGCCACCAACATGTTTTGTAACGCAACACCAAGGGTGATTTTCCTATAAAGCACTTATTGTGGTTTAATTTAAAAATGGAGTCGAATTTTTATAAAAAAAAATAGGAAAGTGGCCTGTAAAACAGCGCCATTTGTGTGACGGCTTGCTTATCACAATAAGAAATAAAATATTCATGCAGTTTTGCTCACGCGCAACAGAAGCGACTATACTGTTTCACCTAAAGTCGGAACAGAGGGCGCTGTTACAAATCTATACAAACAAACGACGGTCATACTGAATGAGTTTAGAGCGGACTGTGAACTCAAAATTTTGGCTGGTTTAAATAAAAGAAAGGATCTTGGGACACGCACTTGTAATTCGTCATAAGAACACATGAAATCGAACAGTGTTGCAAGCGGTGAAAAAAATACATTTAGATTGCCAGTTAAAATTACAATTCAAATTTAATAAATTTTGGTTTTTCCAACACATACGCCGCGGTCTTTTTTCTTGAGCTACCTTCTAAATAAGTAAAAATTGATTCCCAGACATTTTTGTCTATTTTTATTATTTCAGGGCGAGCCATACATGGCCCTAAATAACATTAATTTCTTTTAGGAGCGAAGTCCAGTATTGGCGAGAGTTAGGCGTCCGCTGCGCAGGCTGGTGCGTGAACCGTCCGCTAGAGAAGTTGTACTGGCGCGGGGTGTTAAAGGCGCCTTACCTTGCCAACACGCTTTTGGGAGAGCCAGACGTGAGTACTAATAGTGTTAATGATCATCATCATTATTATCAGTGTAATTATCCGTTACAAAAGTTGTACTGGCGCGGGGTGTTAAAGGCCCCTTACCTTGCCAACACGCTGTTGGGAGAGCCAGACGTAAGTACTAATAGTGATAATGATCATCATCATTATTATCAGTCTATCATGCTAAGTAATTATCCGCTAGAGAAGTTGTACTGGCGCGGGGTGTTAAAGGCTCCTTACCTTGCCAATACGCTGTTAGGAGAGCCAGACGTGAGTACTAATAGTGATAATTATCATCATCATTATTATCAGTCTTATCATGTTTAGTAATTATCCGCTAGAGAAGTTGTACTGGCGCGGGGTGTTAAAGGCTCCTTACCTTGCCAATACGCTGTTAGGAGAGCCAGACGTGAGTACTAATAGTGATAATTATCATCATCATTATTATCAGTCTTATCATGTTTAGTAATTATCCGCTAGAGAAGTTGTACTGGCGCGGGGTGTTAAAGGCGCCTTACCTTGCCAACACGCTGTTAGGGGAGCCAGAAGTGAGTACCGTAGTGATTATAATTATGATGATTGTGATCTGATCGGCGTTCTAAGAGATATAAGGATCAGAGTTTTCAATTTCAGAATTTCCATACATTTTTATGCTAATTTCGCGGTTTTTTAAACATATCCTTGTATCTCATAGAATGTTGATCAGATTAGTTGGGTGTGTATAGCGATCTGAATCTCCTGCATTTACTCCCTGGATGGCCATCATCAGCTAGGTCAATCCTTGGCGGAGAACCAAGACTTCAAAGTTACCTCGTTTGTATAAAAATCAACTAGTCTCTTTAATTATGTGACCGCCACTGTATGTAGTGGCCCTTATTTTCTTTTGAGTAGTATATATCGTCATTCATATTGCAATTTGTTCAATGTCAATAGGTTCTATGTCAAATTTCTAACAATTTATTAATTATTTATAGATATATTTTATTATTTACACTAGATACAACAAAATAGTTAGGAAACATTAGTTAAAAAACATTTTGGTGTCTTAAAAGATTTATTTTCCAGTATGTTTTTTTAGTTTCATGTAAACTTGTCATTTTTGACATAGAACAAATTGCTATATTAAGGACGATAAGCGCCTTAATGCGAGGGAAGGCAACTGTCAAAATGGCGCTGCGTACGCTTGTTCCACGAGAGCTATGAAAACAAACGACTTTTACTTTAAAAAATCGTGTTCTTGCTTTAAAATGATTAAATTCTGTGTAATAGGCTTTAAAAATGTTGGCACTTACAAATTTCCGAAAAATCTGGATATAGAAAAATATGATAAATTCAGTAAGAATAAAAACGTCTTAATTTGGCTGAAAGCCAAATTTGCATTTGCATTGTAGAATAGTCTTTTATATCCATTTTGGGTCAATAGGTCTTTTTCGGTAAAAAAATACTACAAAATAAATACATATGTTCCCATACATTTTGTTCTGAACGTCTACTGTCTTAGGAACAAGCATACGCAGCGACATCTACAATTAGCTTTGCGTTGCCAATGCCATTCCGATTTACATTTCAACGGCACCCTGATTATCTAAAAAGAAACTATTTAGCGACCGGTTTCATTCCACATACATTGCTACTTTTCTTTGGTATGTTTTTTTTTAATCCAAAAAGAAGTAGCAATGGATGACTATAATCTATGAACTCCAACAGGTGGTTTCTAATTAGATAATCAGCCCGCCGGCTTATCCTACATTGATAGCGTTATTATTTCTAAATGATGTTCACAGATTGAGAAGCGTTCAGAAGACAGGCAAGACAGCGACGACTTGGAGCGAGCCGGGCCTTTAGTAGACCGTGTCATCGACTCAGAAAGACAAATGTCTTCTGGCCAAAAATAGACCAATAAGAAAAAAAAATGTAAAAAAAATACCTCGAGAAAATCTTGGCTGAATATTCTTGTTGCATTTGTGATTTTATTTGACCGACTTGTGTTGCGTTGCGTATTAATGCCAAAGGGTTTTATTTTGCTTATTTTTTGCGGCACTTTTAATTGCCATTCTCAATAATGTACAGTCAACAGCACGTCAGGTTGTAGAAACAAAACAGTGAAAAATTTCAATTTATTTTGAACCTAAAAATCTTCGCATTTAAAAGTATAAAATTTATTGAATTTTATTACCTATTGTGGTAACCCGTGCCGTTAACTGTACATAAAAATATTGACTATAACATTATAATATCAGAAACTTCATTATATTGACTGATTTAAATTATGATTTAGATTTACCAATAATGAGCCAAATTGCATAAGTTTAAGGTTCAAAATAGAAGGCGCTTACTCTAAAGTGTAAAGCTATTATATACACTTCTATGCTTCCGCGCGTACAGTTCATTAATCATTAGAAATAAAACACTAGAGCGGGTAATTTCATTAAAATATGAGCAGCCTTTTTGCTTTAGTCGTCCCGTGACCACGGCGGCCCCTAGAAAGGTGTCGAAACGTCGGAAAACCCAAAAAACCAACAAATCAAACGAAATAATTCTAAAATAACATCTGAATTAACCAATATACGCGCTGTAATCCATAAAAAGTGTTTTATTTCTAATGTAAAGCTTTTATTCGTAGATGGACGACCATCGGCGCGATTTCGGCAAAATCAAAGAGATGGAATAGCAAGAACCAAAGACTATAGACTACAGTGTTGAGGTTAGTTTAGTTTTGTTCAGCCATAGACAACAGCGAGATGTGTTTATTTTTAAAAGCTTAAAAATAAGCAAACCACCAATTTTATTATGTTAATCAGGTATTGTATAGAAGTGACAAGCTTACGACGTAATTTTAGTTAGATATTTGTTTATTTTCAATGTTTGCGATCAAACAAATGTACCAAATTTTTGCATCATTATCCATGTATTTCAATCACTGATATATTATGACTAGAGAATGTCGCATCTGTGGGCATGCCATATGTTGCCAACTCTGCGATTATTTAGAACACTACGATCTCTTTTGAGAAATTTTCATATTTTGTATGGAAGTGCGATTATTTTGCCTTGTACGATCGTTTTTCCGTATAATTCCCGCGTTTGTGAGGGTTATGGTATACAATTTTTCAAAATATAATGTACGATTCTCGAATTTTAGCACTTAGCAACCTTGATGCTATTTTTTTTACTGCGCATGCGGAGCGGCCATCTTGATGTGCACGTATTGTTGTATGAAGGTGCCTCTAGTACGTTAGTACACACGACAGCACGGCAAGTTAAACAGTTGAACTACGAAAACAGCTTTTATTATGTACCGCATAAAGGGGCTCATCCCCGACAAAAGTCCCCCACTGGAGGATCGGAAAAAAAGAAGAAAAAACTATGTAAAAAAACTCTTTTTCCCGATATCCTAAGTGGGAGACAAAAGTGGAGAACAACGGGAAAAGGCCCTTATAGGCGGTCTCAAAGTCAACATGTATAGTCTGACATGCCGTTGACTGTACATATCTCAATGATTTCAATACAACAATTGGAGTAAGCGCCCGCCTTAAAAAATACGTACAAAAATAATATTTCTATATATATCTTTAGTTTTACTTAGTTTAATCGTTACGTAATAGGCTTTGAGTTATTATAATAATGATTATTATCAAACCTGAATGTATTTATTACCTGATTATGTTAATTTTTATTATTGAAGTGTCTAATTTAATTAAGCACGTAATAAATTTAATGAGCAAATACTTATAATTATTTTTCAATGTAAACATATCACTTTACTGATAAACTTGCACTTTGTAATAAATTAAGACATGTGTAGAATTAATAAATTAATTTTACGCTATTGTGCACCATAAAGTATGTCTAGAAAAATTGTGCAGTATTGAAGTTTCCCACTTGTTCTATGGGGCAGTTCTTCCGTAGAACTATTGGGCAAAATTCTCATTAGATATTAGCCCAGCTAGTAAAACAAGTGGGAATAAAACGTATTGAAAGGTAGACTTATATTATAGTAGGTACGAACGGCAACTCAAGTTCTTTACCACTTTGCAGAAAAAAAAACAAAACGTATGTTAGTGATTTTGACCTTAGGAGTGGTAAAGCGAAAGTGCTGTCGATAGTACTTAAACGTTATGCACACCCTAAGGCCTAAACGATCCAAACTGCTTGTCAATCATTTACATTGCATCAGCATGTCAGTCACATTTTAAGTCTAGGACCAATGCTTGACAAGCACCACAGAATAGATAGATTACCGAGGTCAATCAAAAGTAGGCCACTCACCCAAATGGTAAATGCAATGTAAATGATGGACAAGAAATGCTTGATCATCTAGAATTCTAGAGGCTAAAATTAGGCTTTATTAATTTATATATTATCAACATCAATTTGTCATATTATGGAATATCAATACACTTGCTTTTTTACACTTTGCTACACGGAATTCTACTATTCTAGCAATACTATTATTTTTAGTCCAAGTCAAGAAAGCTATTGTCAACTTAAATATCACATTATTTTTATGAACGATAGTATTATTGTAACCAAATAATAAACTTTATTATTTTTATGGACAGTTTGTGTTTTATTTATAAGTACTGAACGCCTCTAGGTTTATAAAAAACAAGCTAGAGGGTGAATCTACGTAAAAAAATTTTTTCATGTCAGTGATCTACGTTGTTTCTTACTTCCTGCGTCATTGCAGTGACTCGAAAATTTTTAAAAATCCAATGCATCACAATGAATAAACCAAAAATATGCCATATTACAATAATAAATTGTATTTATTTGCTAATTTTTTAATTTATTGCGATTTTTTAAAATTTTCGAGTCACGACAATGACGCGACACGTAACCACGACAAGTAAGAAACAACGTAGATTCACCTAGCACGAAAAAGGACATAACCTAATGCCTGGTTTATATGTGGTTAGAAACATGGCAGTACAGTAACCCAGTCCAGCGCTGACTTGCTACTGGGCTCGTGTAGACACTAATTTCATCCCAGTCCAGTGCTGACTTCTAGCTCGCAAGTCAGCCAACCGTTCTATTTCGTTTTTCTTTCGTTTGGGGTTAGAATACTGTGATCCATCAGTAATTTAATCAGGGGCCTATTTCATAAAAGATTAGTAAATTTTCTATAACAATTTACCATTGTTGTTATTGGGGTAGAACTGTTTCTTAATAATTATAAAACATAATTTCTACCCCAATATACTACTACAATGGTAAATTACTGTACTTTTTCATACTTTTATGAAATAGACCTCTGATTAAATACTGATGATCTCAGTATTTACCACGCGTGTAGCCGTCGCCTCAGAGGTTGTTTGTTTGTTTGTCTATGTCTGTTACCATTTTCCTCGGAAACTACCTACTGGGCCGATTTCAATGCAGTTTTTGTCGTTTTTCAAAAATTACTAAACCGATTTCGCTACGGCTTTCTGTAATGGTTTTTGGCGATGCTTCTTAGATAAGTGTTATAGTATTTAGCCGCTAGGGAGTGCTGCAGCATCATGTTCTCATTTATCTCCGTAACGGTTTGACCGATTTAGATGCTGTTTTTACCCGACTGCAAGAGGGTTATGGTTTTCGCAAGTATCTTCTATCTTGTATGTATGTAATATTCTTAATTACCTCATATCTTTTAAACGGCTGAACGGATTTCTATGATTAAGATATCGTTAGATTCGTCTTGTCAGCCCAATTGTTCTTAAGAAGATGGCGTTCTAAAAAACTTCTTAAGAAGGTGGCGTTCTAAAAAACCAACATGGCGGCTGTACGGTGCTATTATAGGTAGTGAAAAAAAATTTTTTTTTTAGAATACTGCAATATGGGTATCAAATTAAAGGGCTTATTATGAAGATTTCGAAAAGGTATATCATGACCGTAATATATGATAACTAAAAAGATATAAATAAAAAAATAAATTATATAATTAAAAAACCCGCCTGCATAAAAAGACAAGTCAACTGAAAAGATGGAAACAAGATTAAATATTAAAGGCAACATAATAACATCCAGTCGGAGGTATATAATTCAAATAATTCATAATGTCACTTTCTTTATGCATGCCTCTGACAGCATGTTATTATGCTGCCTTTAATATTTAATCTTGTTTCCATCTTTTCAGTTGACTTGTCTTTTTATGCAGGCGGGTTTTTTTTAACTACATAAAGTAGGAATTCTTTAAAAAATTTAAAATGAAAAGCAAAATTTAAAATTTTGTAAAAACCCACGTCACTTAAAATAGTTGTTTTTAATCCTGCAATCCCTGATGGAAATGGAATATTGTGTCTCATTTTCCGGGCTTAAAGGATTAAGTGAAAAAAATAGGTATTCTTGACAAAGGTAAAATAAGTAGTTTTACGAAAATATCTCCAAACTTAAATTAATTTAGGTAGGGTACTATACATATTGAAGGAAGGATGTCATGAGTTTGACTGATTGACTGATGGAAAGAACAAATCACATCATGCAACCATCAGTCACTACATTACACGGTAGGTTAATCGTCAGTCACAGCCCGTGACTGTGGTTAAACTGACAGCAAAACCTGCCGTGTAATGGATGCCTAACATGTCAGGACAAACATCTTGCCTTAAATACACGAAACTTTAGTATTCGTTAGTTTTATTCTTTACATTTTTCCTATTTCCTTTCTACTTCCGCCACTACTTTTAAAGCGAGCTACTCACAGCCCTGCATGCAGGGCTTTGAGAAGCTCACTTTTTCTATCTATCATTAGGCGACGGCTACACGTGTGGTAAATACTGTGATCCATCAGTATTATTTATCAGGGATCTATTTAATAAAAGAATGAAAAAGTACAGTAATTTACCATTGTAGTAGTTTATTGGGGTAGAATTATGTTTTATAATTAATAAGAAACATAATTCTACCCCAATAATAACTGTGGTAAATTATTATAGTAAATTTACTAATCTTTTATGAAATAGGCCCCTGATTAAATACTGATGGATCATAGTACCAGGCGTGTAGCCGTCGCCTCACGCCCGAGTCAGAATGGCTGAATGCCTATCATAGTCTGCGTCTCTTTCATCAGTAATAAATAAAAGAGACGCTTTGATAGCCATTCAGAAAACTGACAAGTTTTAAGAGCTTGTAATACCCCCCCTTGGGACCGTACTATGATCTCTTGAATCCAGGCAGTTTTTTGTTTAGATTCTGATATGTGATAAATAACGTTATTATTTCATAACGCGTTATTTTTATAACATTGGGGTAATATGAATTACTATGGCAACACCGGCTCACACACTAATGCATGAAAAAACTGGCTTCAGTCCCTTGCTTGGAAGACTCCGTCTTCCCTTTTTTATTTGGTCTGAGCCTTAGGGTGGCTGCTTCAGGGTTGATATAAACGGAATAAGCCGCAACATAGATTAAATAGGAGCTTACTCGTGCACTGCAAGCATCTGTCCGTCAGAAAACCAGCAATCTATAATCCCGCGCCGTGTACCTACATACCCGCGGGCTGATTATCTAATTAGAAACCACCTAGCGACCGGTTGCAGTTCATAGATGATAGTGATCCATTGCTACTTCTTTTTGGATTAAAAAAAAACATACCAAAGAAAAGTAGCAATGTATGTGGAATGAAACCGGCGGCTAAATAGTTTCTTTTTAGATAATCAGGGTGCCGTACGTCCCGTGCCGGGATCCCGCTTATCGCAGCGGACACAATTAGATTTTCTAATAGAAGTAAAGTAGGTATCACAGACGTAATAGAGAACAAAGTGTAGGTATGAAGTATCAAAATAATTTTTCGTGACATACAATGAAGATACCATATAAACGGTTAATTTTTAAGTATATCTAAAAAGGGAATGGGGTTTTCAGACCACGTAAATGAACAACTTTTACTACGGGGCCAACCACGAAATCGCGAAAAAAAAATCATTCCATTCATTATAGTCGAGTCAATGTTGTACTTTTCTATGGAACAGCTGATTTTTTTTCGCGATTTCGTGGTTCGCCCCATAGCAAAAGTTGTTCATTTACGTGGTCTGAAATCCCCAGTCCATTTTTAGGCTCGTAATGCAGAACGAGACTCAAACTGCTTGCTGCTTGAGTACAGTTAGAAAGGGATGGTGCTATTCATCGCATATAGCGCCATCCCTTTCTAACTGTACTCAAGCAGAGATTTAAGTCTGAGTTTGATTCTATAAATACCAGGCTTAGATATAGTTAAAAATTAACCGTGTATATACTTATTTTCAAAATCTCCCATCTTTATGCCAATGCAAAGTTAGCGTTTCCCGACTCGACTCGATTAGGTTCCAGACTTAGAGCTTGCTCTAATCTAAAGCTTTGTCCAGACTTGTATCATTTTGGCGTATCTTTTTACCATACATCGCTAGTTTGGTTGGGCGTGCGTTGATATTATACTTCAACGCACGCCCAACCAAACTAGCGATGTATGGTAAAGATACGGTGATCTGATACGCCAAAATGGACTAGTCTAGACAAAGCTTTAGGGTTCAGAGGAAAAATCAGACTAGGACTATGTAGACGGCACGATAGTCTTCCACAAAGTGTCAAATTTTCTCAATCAATTTTAAACTTAAAGACAAGCCATTTCAGGTTCAAAATTCATTGGAGATTTTTGACAGTTTTGTATAGCTTGATGTGCTGCTGACTGAACACACAAAGTTATTATATTCTATTACACGCATAGGCGACGGCTACACGCATGGTAAATACTGTGATCACTGACGTCCATTATACGCGTACTTGTATAATGATGTCAGTGACTGTGATCCATCAGTTAAATACTGATCATGGCCTATCAGGGGCCTCTTTCATAAAAAAAATGTCTGACAGAAATTGCAGTTACATTGCTGCTTTAGTAAGAACCAATGTGACAACTATCTTACTTAAAGCAGCAATGTAACTGCGCATTCAATCGATTTCAAACGAGAATTATTAGCAACAGACTTACGTAATCAACAGGCGGGAACAAACTAATGTAACTATCAATGCTACCTAAAATAGTGGAAACCACAGATGAATATACTAGTATACTTGTGTGGAAACTGGGGCAGTTAAAATGACACAAGGTGTTCCCCAGGGTAGTGTTTTTGAACCTCTCCTGTTTTAAATCTATACTAACTAGCAGTTCAGCTAGTTGATTACGTAAGTTTGTTGCTAACAATTCTCGGTTGAAATCGATTGAAAGCGCAGTTCCATTGCTGCTTTCAGTAAAATAGTTGTCACATTGGTTCTTACTAATGCAGCAATGTGGCTGCGATTTCTGTCAGAGTTGATTGCAACAAAGTTAGATAATTACCCCCCTGTTGTAGCGACTTCTTTTCTGTGGGACATCCTTCCTTAGTAGTTGCCTACATTATAAAAGGAATTCTTCAAGTTCCTAGTCTCAATAGTTTATAGACCACGCTGATAATTATATCACGTACAGTTTCTCCTTTCATATTCCGCTGCCTGCTTGCGAGGCACCGTGTACAGCTTGACCATAAAGAGATCAAAAATTGAGGGCGCCACTTTCTATGTAAATACGTTAAATTCCCTTATTCCATTCTGACCGACTAAACCGCGGACTGATTATCTAATTAGAAACCACCTAGCGACCGGTCTCTTTTGACAGATGAATGTGATACATTGCTGCTTCTTTTTGGGGTGAAAAAAAAACATACCAAAGAAAAGTAGCAATGTATGTCGAATGAAACCGGTCGCTAAATAGTTTCTTTTTAGATAATCAGGGTGCCGATCAACTAGTTGTTCCGTTAAGACCCTGTATGCGACTTGATTCTTATCGGATCAACTATTTGACTTTTCTATTAAATGATGATATTGACATTTCACTTGAAGTTCCAAACGGAACAACTATGATACACATTGTGTCAATAGACGCATCGAATGGAATGGTCTCTAGTAAAAATATCTAGTTTATAGGAAATAACCGCCGCAGATAAAGAAAAAATACCAGGATCACATAAATCTAGAGTAAGTTACCTTACTTTTATATAATTTTAATACCCTGAAGTAAAAAAAATCACGAATAATTTGGCAACACTGACTATATTTTGTACTGAAAAAATAACTCTTTATGGCCAAGCTGTACGTGTAATGAATGTTGTTTACATTGAACTTTCTGAGACGATGAACGCATTTTAAGGCCGGCCACACACAGACGTAATCACGTAACGGAATTCCGAACGTAATTTCGACAATGTATGAAGATTCCGTACGGAAAAAACACGCTTGTGTGTGGCAGCCCATAGATTTTGTATGCAGCTGCTGCGTTCGGAATCACGTACGTACGGAATTCCGTTGCGTGATTCCGTCTGTGTGTGGCCGGCCTAAAACGTGACCTACTAGAAAATAATCTGTGAATAGATTATAGCCAAGGAGGTTTATAATAGGGAGTGAGTACACTTCAAAAATTTTCACCTATCGTTTAAAAGAAATTCAACTTTATTGCATTGCTCATAGAGTTGAAATTCTATCGACGACATTGACTGAAGGCACTACTGTGTGAATGAGACAACACCAGGTGGAGGTCGGTGTCTCGTTCGCACAATTGCCATTACTAAACAATAATACTACGATAGTAGGACTAAAAATATGTACGTTACCAATCAAGTAGTGTATCAAAATTAATGATTCGGAGTGGGAAGTCGAATATATACTATTTAAATATTAATTTTAGAATGACACATAATAATTGTAATATAAAACAGAACTTTTTTGATTTAATTAGATATCTACAATAATGCTAATCAGCAATCATCGGTGAGGTGGTAATAAATAGAAGTGTCAATCCTGGCAACTCCGATTTTGACCTTGAATTTCAATTTAAGAATTTCAATCTATAAGAAATGTAACTTTACAAAACTAGTGTGACCATAAATACTTCACCATTTCAGATTTCCAAAAAAAACGAAATTGTTCTATTGAAATGGCTAGAGGTCGCAGGCGAGACGGTAAAATTAATAATAATAATCAAATTCATGTTTGTGCGCCTATTTCGATGAAACTCGGTTTCTGGTACTATTTCAACATGAAATAACAACGCAATGTTGAAAATTTTAAAAATCCAAGATGGCGGCCTACTTTTTTGTTTTTGGGCCGATTTCGATGAAACTCGGTTTTTGGAACTATTTTGACAAGAAAATAACAACGCAATTTTTAAAAAACTAAAAATCCAAGATGGCGGCCAACTTTTTTGTTTATGGGCCGATTTCGATGAAACTCGGTTTTCGGTACTATTTTGACAAGAAAATAACAACGCAATTTTGAAAATTAAAAAATCCAAGATGGCGGCCAACTTTTTTTTTTGGGCCGATTTCAATAAAACTCGGTTTTTGGAACTATTTTGACAAGAAAATGACAACGCAATTTAAAAAAAACTAAAAATCCAAGATGGCGGCCAACTTTTTTGTTTTTGGGCCGATTTTGATGGAACTCGGTTTTTGGAACTATTTTGACAAGAAAATAACAACGCAATTTTAAAAAAACTAAAAATTCAATATGGCGGCCAACTTTTTTGTTTTAGGGCCGATTTTGATGAAACTCTGTTTTTGGTACGATTTTGACAAGAAAATAACAACGCAATGTTGAAAACTTACAAAATTCAAGATGGTGGCCAACTTTTTTGTTCTTGGGCCGATTTCAAAAACAAATTAGCAGCCATTTTGATCTTTTTTTATTTTTCCATCAGTTTACATTGAGTTGTTTTTTCTTGTCAAAATAGTACCAAAAACCGAGTTTCATCGAAATCGGCCCAAAAAACAAAAAAGTTGGCTGCCGCCTAAGATTTTTAGTATTTTAAAAAATTGCGTTGTTATTATTTTGTCAAAATATTACCAAAAACCGAGTTTCATCGAAATCGGCCCAAAAACAAAAAAGTTGGCTGCCATCTTGGATTTTTATTTTTTTCAATATTGTGTTATTATTTTCTTGTCAAATTAGTCCTAAAACCGAGTTTCATTAAAATCAGCCCCAATCACAAATATAAGAGTTGGTTGCCATATTTGTTTATATTTTTAACATTTCGTTGTTATTTTTTATCAAAATAGTAGCAAAATCGAGTTTCATCAAAATCGGCCCACGAACAATATAGTTGGCCGCCATCTTGGTTTCTTTTTATATTTTTAACATTGTGTCGTCGTAAATCTCATGCACCCATTTTATTAACTTCACAAGTAAAGAAATTGGTGCAAGAATTTTAGACCTTATTGACATATTTACCAAAATAACAGTTTTTAATGAAACAGCAAAGTAAATGAACAAGTATAATTATGGGAAAAAGCAACCGAATTTCAAAGGTCAATAAAGTCGAAAATCGTTTGCATCTTTTTTTGACTACAGATCACTAGACAATGTTTTCCTACTTTTACTTGTTTTTCCAACATTCATTTGTTTTTCCGAAGTTCACGCACATTGTATTTTTATAAAGAAAATGGAATAAACTTTAAAGTTGCGTAATTATTTACACTTGAACTTAAATTGAATTGAATAAACTAGATTTTGTATTGGTTGAATTACCATATTTAAAAAATAAAAACAAAAAAGCAATTTAATAAAAACGTGATAAATAAATTGTTCCAAATTTTTTTTAAATAAATAATTATTTTCTGTTTTTTAGTTAACGAGCTAAATTAAAAATATACCACCGCCTATCAGAGTACTCGTCAAGACCATTCAAACGAGTCCAAACTCGATGGGGTTGAAAGGTTTTATTACAAAGTTCCTGTGGCCTTCTTCCGGCTTCCTTCATCAGACTCTTGGATACTATTACCCAACAGAGCACTCGTCAAGACGATTCAAACGAGCACAAACTCGATGGGGTTGCATGATTTCAATATTGAGTTCCTATGGCATGGCCTCCAGACTTCATCATCCAACCCTGAACCTCGTCTCCCATCAGAGTACTTGTCAAGACAATTCTAACAAGCCCAAACACGATGGGGTTGTATAGTTTCATTCATCATAGAGTTCCTGTGGCGTTCTTCCGGCTCCATCATCAGATCAGCTCAATGACATTGTAATATTGCATTTCCTTCCATTTCTGACCTGTGTTCAAAGTTTCAAGTCTCTAGCTCATCGGGAATTCAGTATAAAATCGTTTGCAAAATTTGTGCTCAAACAAACAAAAGAGCAAGCAACCTAATAAAAACGCGGTAAAAAGTGTTAATTATAAATAAAGAACTACCTAGGTATTTAAGTTTATATTAAACAGTTTAAAGTATTATGTATGTCTCCGGCCAACCATACGGTTTGGTCACCCTAATGAAGAAAAGGACACATACATTTACTTGACCTCTCTGTCGGCTCGTTTTGGGGCGAAGCGCTCATTCCGGTTTATAGTACTATTTCCATGGGACCAGTCTACGCTCTACGCCTACGCTACGAGTAGTGAAGCCATGTGTTCGAACTTTACGAGGACACAAGTTTTTCACAATTGTACTTATTATTAGAGGTGCATCCGATAGTTCCGATACCGATACCGATATCAATATATCGGCGACACTTCGGGTTTTCCGATATATCGGCAATATTTTTAGTGTCGAAAACTTAGCTTAAACTTAGCTTAGCAAAGGCGCAGGTTTTTTTTGTCAATTTCATTGCAAACGAGATTCGAACCGAATTTCGGTTTGTCGAAAGCTGTTGGACAAAACTAGGTGTAGCCGGTAGCTGTTGGACAAAACTAGTTTTGCCGGTAGCTTTAGGTTAAACTAAGTTTGCCGGAAGCTGGTGGACAAAACTAGTTTTGCCGGTAGCTGCTAGACAAAACTAGTTTTGCCGGTAGCTACCGGCAAAACTAGTTTGCCTTTTGCTTGCTCTTTTGTTTGTTTGAGCACAAATTTTGCAAACGATTTTATACTGAATTCCCGATGAGCTAGAGACTTGAAACTTTGAACACAGGTCAGAAATGGAAGGAAATGCAATATTACAATGTCATTGAGCTGATCTGATGATGGAGCCGGAAGAACGCCACAGGAACTCTATAATGAATGAAACTATACAACCCCATCGTGTTTGGGCTTGTTAGAATTGTCTTGACAAGTACTCTGATGGGAGACGAGGTTCAGGGTTGGATGATGAAGTCTGGAGGCCATGCCATAGGAACTCAATATTGAAATCATGCAACTCCATCGAGTTTGTGCTCGTTTGAATCGTCTTGACGAGTGCTCTGTTGGGTAATAGTATCCAAGAGTCTGATGAAGGAAGCCGGAAGAAGGCCACAGGAACTTTGTAATAAAACCTTTCAACCCCATCGAGTTTGGACTCGTTTGAATGGTCTTGATGAGTACTCTGATAGGCGGTGGTATATTTTTAATTTAGCTCGTTAACTAAAAAACAGAAAATAATTATTTATTTAAAAAAAAATTGGAACAATTTATTTATCACGTTTTTATTAAATTGCTTTTTTGTTTTTATTTTTTAAATATGGTAATTCAACCAATACAAAATCTAGTTTATTCAATTCAATTTAAGTTCAAGTGTAAATAATTACGCAACTTTAAAGTTTATTCCATTTTCTTTATAAAAATACAATGTGCGTGAACTTCGGAAAAACAAATGAATGTTGGTAAAAACAAGTAAAAGTAGGAAAACATTGTCTAGTGATCTGTAGTCAAAAAAAGATGCAAACGATTTTCGACTTTATTGACCTTTGAAATTCGGTTGCTTTTTCCCATAATTATACTTGTTCATTTACTTTGCTGTTTCATTAAAAACTGTTATTTTGGTAAATATGTCAATAAGGTCTAAAATTCTTGCACCAATTTCTTTACTTGTGAAGTTAATAAAATGGGTGCATGAGATTTACGACGACACAATGTTAAAAATATAAAAAGAAACCAAGATGGCGGCCAACTATATTGTTCGAGGGCCGATTTTGATGAAACTCGATTTTGCTACTATTTTGATAAAAAATAACAACGAAATGTTAAAAATATAAACAAATATGGCAACCAACTCTTTTATTTGTGATTGGGGCTGATTTTAATGAAACTCGGTTTTAGGACTAATTTGACAAGAAAATAATAACACAATATTGAAAAAAATAAAAATCCAAGATGGCAGCCAACTTTTTTGTTTTTGGGCCGATTTCGATGAAACTCGGTTTTTGGTAATATTTTGACAAAATAATAACAACGCAATTTTTTAAAATACTAAAAATCTTAGGCGGCAGCCAACTTTTTTGTTTTTTGGGCCGATTTCGATGAAACTCGGTTTTTGGTACTATTTTGACAAGAAAAAACAACTCAATGTAAACTGATGGAAAAATAAAAAAAGATCAAAATGGCTGCTAATTTGTTTTTGAAATCGGCCCAAGAACAAAAAAGTTGGCCACCATCTTGAATTTTGTAAGTTTTCAACATTGCGATGTTATTTTCTTGTCAAAATCGTACCAAAAACAGAGTTTCATCAAAATCGGCCCTAAAACAAAAAAGTTGGCCGCCATCTTGAATTTTTAGTTTTTTTAAAATTGCGTTGTTATTTTCTTGTCAAAATAGTTCCAAAAACCGAGTTCCATCAAAATCGGCCCAAAAAAAAAAAAGTTGGCCGCCATCTTGGATTTTTAGTTTTTTTTAAATTGCGTTGTCATTTTCTTGTCAAAATAGTTCCAAAAACCGAGTTTTATTGAAATCGGCCCAAAAACAAAAAAGTTGGCCGCCATCTTGGATTTTTTAATTTTCAAAATTGCGTTGTTATTTTCTTGTCAAAATAGTACCGAAAACCGAGTTTCATCGAAATCGGCCCATAAACAAAAAAGTTGGCCGCCATCTTGGATTTTTAGTTTTTTAAAAATTGCGTTGTTATTTTCTTGTCAAAATAGTTCCAAAAACCGAGTTTCATCGAAATCGGCCCAAAAACAAAAAAGTAGGCCGCCATCTTGGATTTTTAAAATTTTCAACATTGCGTTGTTATTTCATGTTGAAATAGTACCAGAAACCGAGTTTCATCGAAATAGGCGCACAAACATGAATTTGATTATTATTATTAATTTCGGTTTGTCGAAAGCTGTTGGACAAAACTAGGTGTAGCCGGTAGCTGTTGGACAAAACTAGTTTTGCCGGTAGCTTTAGGTTAAACTAAGTTTGCCGGAAGCTGGTGGACAAAACTAGTTTTGCCGGTAGCTGCTAGACAAAACTAGTTTTGCCGGTAGCTGTTGGACAAAACTAGTTTTTCCGGTAGCTGCTAGACAAAACTAGTTTTGCCGGTAGCTGTAGGTCAGAACTAGGTTTGCCGGTAGCTGACGGACAAAATTAGTTTTGACGGCAGCGGTTGGACAAAACTAGTATTGCCTGTAGCTTTTGCACAAAACTAGTTTTGCCGGTACCTGTAGGTCAGAACTAGGTTTGCCCGTAGCTGACGGACAAAACTAGTTTTGACGGCAGCGGTTGGACAAAACTAGTTTTGCCTGTAGCTATTGCACAAAACTAGTATTGCCGGTAGCTGTAGGTCAGACTAAGTTTGCCCGTAGCTGACGGACAAAACTAGTTTTGACGGCAGCGGTTGGACAAAACTAGTTTTGCCTGTAGCTATTGCACAAAACTAGTTTTGCCGGTAGCTGTTGGACAAAACTAGTTTTGTCGAAAGATGTAGGACAAAACTAGGTGTAGCTGGTAGCTGTTGGACAAAACTAGTTTTGCCGGTAGCTTTAGGTTAAACTAAGTTTGCCGGAAGCTGATGGACAAAACTAGTTTTGCCTACTAGTAGGTCAGAACTAGGTTTGCACGTAGCTGACGGACAAAACTAGTTTTGACGGCAGCGGTTGGACAAAACTAGTTTTGCCTGTAGCTATTGCACAAAACTAGTTTTGCCGGTAGCTGTTGGGCAAGACTAGTTTTGCCGTTAGCTGTTGGACAAAACTAGTTTTGCCGGTAGCTGATGGACAAAACTAGTTTTGACGGCAGCGGTTGGACAAAACTAGTTTTGCCTGTAGCTGTTGGACAAAACTAGTTTTGACGGCAGCGGTTGGTCAAAACTAGTTTTGCCGGTAGCTGTTGGACAAAACTAGTTTTGCCAGTAGCTGTTGGACAAAACTAGTTTTGCCGGTAGCTGTAGGTCAGAACTAGGTTTGCCGGTAGCTGATGGACAAAACTAGTTTTGACGGCAGCGGTTGGATAAACTAGTTTTGCCTGTAGCTATTGCACAACTAGTTTTGTTGAAAGATGTAGGACAAAACTAGGTGTAGCTGGTAGCTGTTGGACAAAACTAGTTTTGACGGCAGCGGTTGGACAAAACTAGTTTTGCCTGTAGCTGTTGGACAAAACTAGTTTTGACGGCAGCGGTTGGTCAAAACTAGTTTTGCCGGTAGCTGTTGGACAAAACTAGGTTTGCCGGTAGCTGATGGACAAAACTAGTTTTGACGGCAGCGGTTGGATAAACTAGTTTTGCCTGTAGCTATTGCACAAAACTAGTTTTGACGGCAGCGGTTGGACAAAACTAGTTTAGCCTGTAGCTATTGCACAAAACTAGTTTTGCCGGTAGCTGTTGGACAAAACTAGTTTTTCCGGTAGCTTTAGGTTAAACTTAAAACTTCCGACAAAACTAGTTTTGACGGCAGCGGTTGGACAAAACTGGTTTTGCCTGTAGCTGTAGGTCAGAACTAGGTTTGCCGGTAGCTGATGGACAAAACTAGTTTTGACGGCAGCGGTTGGACAAAACTAGTTTTGCCTGTAGCAATAGCTACAAAAGTTTACTACAAAAGTAGTTTTGCCGGTAGCTGTTGGACAAAACTATTTTTCCAGTAGCTGTAGGTTAAACTAAGTTTGCCGGTAGCTGTAGGTCAGACTAAGTTTGCCCGTAGCTGACGGACAAAACTAGTTTTGACGGCAGCGGTTGGACAAAACTAGTTTTGCCTGTAGCTATTGCACAAAACTAGTTTTGCCGGTAGCTGTTGGACAAAACTAGTTTTGTCGAAAGATGTAGGACAAAACTAGGTGTAGCTGGTAGCTGTTGGACAAAACTAGTTTTGCCGGTAGCTTTAGGTTAAACTAAGTTTGCCGGAAGCTGATGGACAAAACTAGTTTTGCCTACTAGTAGGTCAGAACTAGGTTTGCACGTAGCTGACGGACAAAACTAGTTTTGACGGCAGCGGTTGGACAAAACTAGTTTTGCCTGTAGCTATTGCACAAAACTAGTTTTGCCGGTAGCTGTTGGACAAGACTAGTTTTGCCGTTAGCTGTTGGACAAAACTAGTTTTGCCGGTAGCTGGTGGACAAAACTAGTTTTGACGGCAGCGGTTGGACAAAACTAGTTTTGCCTGTAGCTGTTGGACAAAACTAGTTTTGACGGCAGCGGTTGGTCAAAACTAGTTTTGCCGGTAGCTGTTGGACAAAACTAGTTTTGCCAGTAGCTGTTGGACAAAACTAGTTTTGCCGGTAGCTGTAGGTCAGAACTAGGTTTGCCGGTAGCTGATGGACAAAACTAGTTTTGACGGCAGCGGTTGGATAAACTAGTTTTGCCTGTAGCTATTGCACAAAACTAGTTTTGACGGCAGCGGTTGGACAAAACTAGTTTAGCCTGTAGCTATTGCACAAAACTAGTTTTGCCGGTAGCTGTTGGACAAAACTAGTTTTGCCGGTAGCTTTAGGTTAAACTTAAAACTTCCGACAAAACTAGTTTTGACGGCAGCGGTTGGACAAAACTGGTTTTGCCTGTAGCTGTAGGTCAGAACTAGGTTTGCCGGTAGCTGATGGACAAAACTAGTTTTGACGGCAGCGGTTGGACAAAACTAGTTTTGCCTGTAGCAATAGCTACAAAAGTTTACTACAAAAGTAGTTTTGCCGGTAGCTGTTGGACAAAACTATTTTTCCAGTAGCTGTAGGTTAAACTAAGTTTGCCGGAAGCTGTTGGACAAAACTAGTTTTGCCGGTAGCTGTAGGTCAGAACTAGGTTTGCCCGTAGCTGATGGACAAAACTAGTTTTGACGGCAGCGGTTGGACAAAACTGGTTTTGCCTGTAGCTGTTGGACAAAACTAGTTTTGACGGCAGCGGTTGGTCAAAACTAGTTTTGCCGGTAGCTGTTGGACAAAACTAGTTTTGCCAGTAGCTGTTGGACAAAACTAGTTTTGCCGGTAGCTGTAGGTCAGAACTAGGTTTGCCGGTAGCTGATAGACAAAACTAGTTTTGACGGCAGCGGTTGGATAAACTAGTTTTGCCTGTAGCTATTGCACAAAACTAGTTTTGACGGCAGCGGTTGGACAAAACTAGTTTAGCCTGTAGCTATTGCACAAAACTAGTTTTGCCGGTAGCTGTTGGACAAAACTAGTTTTGCCGGTAGCTTTAGGTTAAACTTAAAACTTCCGACAAAACTAGTTTTGACGGCAGCGGTTGGACAAAACTGGTTTTGCCTGTAGCTGTAGGTCAGAACTAGGTTTGCCGGTAGCTGATGGACAAAACTAGTTTTGACGGCAGCGGTTGGACAAAACTAGTTTTGCCTGTAGCAATAGCTACAAAAGTTTACTACAAAAGTAGTTTTGCCGGTAGCTGTTGGACAAAACTATTTTTCCAGTAGCTGTAGGTTAAACTAAGTTTGCCGGAAGCTGTTGGACAAAACTAGTTTTGCCGGTAGCTGTAGGTCAGAACTAGGTTTGCCCGTAGCTGATGGACAAAACTAGTTTTGACAGCAGCGGTTGGACAAAACTAGTTTTGCCTGTAGCTATTGCACAAAACTAGTTTTGCCGGTAGCTGTTGGACAATACTAGTTTAACCGGTAGCTGTAGGTCAGAACTAGGTTTGCCGGTAGCTGATGGGCAAAACTAGTTTTGCCGGTAGACGTGAGTCAAAACTAAGTTTGCCGATTTTGGCCAAAGATAGGTTTGGCGGAATCTGCTAGTCAAAACAGGGTGCAATAGTGCACTTGGTCAAAAACAGTTTTGCCGGTAGCTGTTTGTCAAAACTAGGTTTGCCTGTAGCTGTTGGACAAAACTAGTTTAGCCGGTAGCTGTAGGTCAGAACTAGGTTTGCCGGTAGCTGATGGACAAAACTAGTTTTGACGGCAGCGGTTGGACAAAACTAGTTTTGCCTGTAGCTATTGCAGAAAACTAGTTTTGCCGGTAGCTGTTGGACAAAACTAGTTTAACCGGTAGCTGTAGGTCAGAACTAGGTTTGCCGGTAGCTGACGGACAAAACTAGTTTTGACGGCATTGTAATATTGCATTTCCTTCCATTTCTGACCTGTGTTCAAAGTTTCAAGTCTCTAGCTCATCGGGAATTCAGTATAAAATCGTTTGCAAAATTTGTGCTCAAACAAACAAAAGAGCAAGCAACCTAATAAAAACGCGCTAAAAAGTGTTAATTATAAATAAAGAACTACCTAGGTATTTAAGTTTATATTAAACAGTTTAAAGTATTATGTATGTCTCCGGCCAACCATACGGTTTGGTCACCCTAATGAAGAAAAGGACACATACATCTACTTGACCTCTCTGTCGGCTCGTTTTGGGGCGAAGCGCTCATTCCGGTTTATAGTACTATTTCCATGATTATAGCCTTTTCCATGCAATACAACTTGCGTTTGGTTATTGCAATTCAACATAATTGTTCCACACTTAATAACTTTCCAAGATTGTTATTACTTTGAAATCAAAGCATTCCTGAGAACAGTAAAAAAACAATGACAACTGTATTATAAATCTATTTTTGACAAATTTAATACAAATAAAATACAAAATAAAATGTTCGGCTACAGACTTAGAGCAAAAACGAAACGGAGATTCACGTTGTTTGACTTTGACAGGTGCCACCAACTTGAAAAGCCAAAAAGGCGACTCGAATTGAAATAAATGTAGAATTTTGCGCCCCTTTCACCTGTATTAGAAAAACGCAGCGTCAATAACAAAGTGAAGTATTTATTATATCAGCAGAAGCACGGTTTATACGAGCTATGCATTGAATAACGCTTAAAACGTTGTAACAAGTTAACATTCTGTCGAGGTTGCAAGCTGTCATGAGACCCAGACTTATGTAACCTTTCCGCCTGTGAATTATCTGTATCTTCACTGATATCAGCTGTTTACCTACACCCGGAGGTAAGGGTTTGTTTTGTATCACTAATAAACGTACTGTAGTAATGTGAAAAGCAAAAACCTCATTAACCTTGAAATCCCCTGCATGTAGGCGTGCACCGGCTGTATGCGACTGCAGTTTATTTAATAAAAACTCGTTTTTTGTCACTAATGCTTCACTAATATGCTTATTTAACTGTGCACTGTGTTTATTACAAGATTTTGTGGCAATTTTATTTTATTCTTTTGAAAAATACTCAATCTGTCAAAGTGCTAGATGTGACACATCTTCTGTTCTGAATTCCAAAAAAAATTAAAGGCTTTTTTCTTTCAAACCTATTTACAGACCAAACACATCAGCTTTCTATAAAAAGATACTTTTTTCATACATTTTATTGATAATCAAAACAAAACTTATAATTAAATTAATTAATGACATGCAGAAGTTAATAAAATTAACTAAAAGTTAATTTTTAACTGTGTAATATTGAGATTTTTACATTCTATAATTTCTTATTTGCTGGGGGTAGAAATCAGAATGTAATCAGATAAGCAATTGCTGTCTGTATTAGATTAACGATTAAAATTCAAATGACAGATTTTTATTACAATGCAAAGATAAGATAATAGTTAAGAGAGAATGAATGAATGAATAAGTGTAAAGATTTCATCATTTTAACAGCAAAGTCTATTATTTAAAACTAAGTCAAAGTATCTATTAATTATTATCTGTATTAATTTTGGTGTAACAAGACCCTCAACGAAGCCGAGGTCTACGTATTCTGCCCATCATCAGGACCATTTCTGTTCAGAATTATTGCTGGGAAACGCTTTTAATTTTTGGTGTTAAAAAGCATTGCATACATTACCACACAATGTAACACATACAACAGACCGCGCCTGCGAGTGTATGCTACACAGCTGCATGCGGACGAGTTGAAAGGCAGCGTTTATGTGCGTGCTCATGAAGTACATTGAGTGATGACGTTTTGGAGCCATTGTTTGTTACGAAATACTACAAAATTTTGATAGTGTTTCTTTGGACAAAAAATACCAATAAAATAAAATTTCATAAAAAAAAAATGATTTGACCTTCAATATGGTTCCCTAGGTATAGTCTGAAAGTCAAAAATGATCCTTCGGCTTTGTTGAGTGTCTTCTTACACCCTTCTTACACTTACACTTCTACTTACACTTCTTACACCTTATTATTAATGATTATAATTAATAAGTCTAATTTGACAAAACTGTCATGCTAATTTACATCTTCCATTTTTAATATATGATGTGTAGGGTCTGTCCCCGTGGCCCCGTCTGTCTGTCTGATTGTGTTAACCCATGAACGCCGGGGGCAACTTTATTTTATTGACAAGGCTTAAATTTGTAATACCCTGTGACTGATTGCGAAATTATCGGGTGAAAAACGGCATTTTATTTCCATATTGCCAGCCAGTGGGCCGGGACCCCAATGAGTGGTTTTCTTTTTTTTATACAATGCGGCAGGCACAGAAGAATTAAACTAAAAAACTACTGCACGGATTTTCATTCGGTTTTCACCAATAAATAGAGTGATTCATGAGGAAGGTTTAGGTATATAATTTGTCAAGGTTTTGTGTAAATTGGTTGAAATATAATGATAATTGTTGGAAATGTCGGAAAAAAGTCAAACTGTGTGTATTCATCAAAAATGTTGCCTAATCAATTTGTATTATGGTTTCTTCTAAGTTGATTCATATAAGGAAAATGGCCTGCTTATTTAAGATCTGATCTTGCCCCATGGTAAAAACCCAATTACCACAATATTATACTCAATACTCAATACTCAAATCATTTATTGCATTCCACAGTGTTACAGTAGTTCTTAAATTATAATATTAGATCACTATGGACCCTGTCGGGAACAACAACAATAATAGATAGCAAACACTTATTTATAATTAGGTACTTAAACATCATTGAATAGAATGTATAGGTATAATTATATAATACATAATGAGGTTAATTATATATTTTTGCTGTTTGTTTCATTACGATAGGAGTTATTACTTAAATAAAAATAAAAAAGATTTTACTCTTTACTTTCTATTAATTTATATTGCACTTATGTTTTTAAGTAAAGCATTTAAATTTAGTTTAATTTACTTTTTGTCTTTTATAAACTCTAAAACAAGCAATTTTTGTGGTATAAAGTTATAAACATATAGAAAATGTTGAATTATTAAATTATTTTAATAGCTACTTGTCACAACAAATAAAAATGTAAGTAGGTTTTTTCAAAATGTGTTTTTTCTGTATCAAAATGTCAAGAAACCGGCCAAGTGCGTGTCGAGCCACATGCATTAAGGTTCCATAGTTACCTTATACCAAAAATACCAGTATCATTTTTCGTCTCCAAAAAAACCTTTGTTTTTCTTATTGTTCGTATTAATGACAAAGTTATATTTGCGGTTATTGAAAATCTTTAAAACTGCTAACTACATCTGGTTACAACCAATTTTTGTTGAAAGTGTTTATTAAGGTATGATTCCGATGTCGGCAGCACTGCTGCGCAGCAGTGCTGTGTGCTCCAAATTGAACCATAATGTTATGTTTGAAAGGCTCAATTTGAAGTGAGCGGAGAAGCGTCGCGACACTGCTGCGCAACACTGCTGCGCATCACTGCTGCGCGACACTGCTGCGCAGCAGTGCTGCGCGGCACTGCTGCCGCAACACCACTGGTCCCCATACATTCTCTATAGATTTATATGAGACTACATTCCGAGCTCGGCAGCAGTGCTGCGCAGCACTGTTGCGCTGTTGCGCAGCAGTGTCGCGCAGCAGTGCTGCAGACATCGGAATCATACCTTTAAGATCTACAGCATATTTTTTTAGGGTTCCGTACCCAAAGGGTAAAAACGGGACCCTATTACTAAGACTTCGCTGTCCGTCTGTCTATCTGTCACTAGGCTGTATCTCATGAACTGTGATAGCTAGAAAGTTGAAATTTTCACAGATGATGTATTTCTGTTGCCGCTATAACAACAAATACTAAAAACAGAATAAAATTAATATTTAATAGGGCTCCCATACAACAAATGTGATTTTTTTGCCGTTTTTTGCTCGTTATTAATAACGACAACAGGCAGACAGTTCAAATTTTCACAGATGATGTATTTTTGTTGCCACTATAACAAAAAATACTAAAAACAGAATAAAATTCATATTTAAGGGGGGCTCCTATACAACAAACACATTTTTTCCGGATTTTGGTACGGAACCCTACGTGCGCGAGTCCGACTCGCACTTGGCCGGTTTTTTTTAGATTTTTTTACTCTCTTATTTTAAAAGTAGGAATGTGTGTAGTTGTAAAATGTACGTACACACATTTTACAACTTTGGAAGTGTATATCTTTCAAATGATTGACTTTGAGAAATAAATATTTTTAAAAACTCAATGTCATTTTTAAAGAGCTATCTAAAGACCCCTGCACAAATAGGTTTGATGAAAAAAAAATTACGTAACTTCCTGTTTAGGAATGCTATCTATACCGGCGCATGTCCCGCGGGGCGGGCTGATTATCTAATTAGAAACCACCTAGCGACCGGTTGCAGTTCATAGATGAGAGTGATCCATTGCTACTTCTTTTTGGATTAAAAAAACATACCAAAGAAAAGTAGCAATGTATGTGGAATGAAACCGGTCGCTAAATAGTTTCTTTTTAGATAATCAGGGTGCGGATGTAGACAAACCTTTAGTTTATCTGTCAAAAATTACATTTTGATGTAGACAAAATAATTTTGGTGGGGTCTTTGGCTGCGGTCCGCATAGCGATAATATCGATATTATCGCGATAACAGCCGGTTCGCATGCACGTTAGCGCGTTTACAATATCTAGCGTGACGTCACTCATGACGTCATTACCAGCGCCATCTTGGGCTTACAGCGACCATGCCTCGGAGCGTAATCACTGTGAACGTCCTGTCAAAAGTTATAAGTGACTGTCAAACGAAACAGGTGTCAGAATGTTATTTCGTCAAAAAATAAAAAAATGAGAGAGTTCGCTATAGAAGGATCTTTTCCTCACTTCACAACAAAAGGATAGAGCATTATATTGGTTAATATTTTGTTAATATTAATTTGGAGCTTATCCAAAAAGGTGGTTGATGTAAAAAGTTGAAAAAAAAAGATGTTGGGTGCACACGACTCAATAATCAAACGTTCTTCATCATTATCATCGCTTTAGAGAGCAAAAACAGTACGTAGCAATTATTCCATCTTGTATTTGAGGTTAGAATAAAATGTTAGAGCGCTTACGAGCGGTTCGCATTCGCCAACTGTCATTTGTCGATTTTATCGATTTGAGCGCGATATCGAATGCGGACCTCGTGTGAGCGTTGTAAACGCCGTAATCGATGTAATTGCCATGCGGACCGCAGCCTTTATGCTATGCCTGCTGTTGCTACCACAGATATTGTGTAATTAATACAGAAAGTTTTTTTGTCTTATTTTCAATAAAAATAACTTCGCTCGCTGTCTAATAATTATAATAGGCATGATGAGTATTTTTTTTATTTTATATTACATAAATTACCTCTCAAAAAGAAGAAACATTGGTAAAATAATTATTTCGCTAGCATGAAAACTGCCCGAGATATCACAGTTTGAAATGCACAAAATTGGACTCACCCGAAAACGCTCCATACTAACAACGGGTACTCAGTTATGACGTCACGCTTGAGTAGTTTGTATGCAATGCGTAGGAAATTTGTTCAGCAGCTATATTAAATATTGTGTTTATCAAAATGGTGTCTTAGACAATATTGCTATAAATTTTACGGACTAATTAAATGCATTATTTATTTTAACAAATTTTATACTTTTTAAATGGACTTGTCCTCCCAACTTTGAAGGGTCATAAAACAAATAATACGCAATATATAAAACCAAGAGGTATACAAGCTACTCTAAAACTTTAATATGTTTACGATTTTTATTAGTATTTCGTTATTTTATTCATTAGTCCCACCCCCATTACGTATTACCCTACCCATCCCTATTACGTAAGAGTATTTTTTTTATATTCCAACAAAAGTAATAAAATTTTTCCATACTGTAAAAAAAGGAAAGCATTTTTTTGAAGCATTCACTATGCTATTTTTATATAGAGGAAATTCGACTCGCCACCAGATCATTTTCTCAGGCGGGACTCGAACCCGTGACCTTTGGCAGTCCGGTCCAATGCTCTTCCAACTGAGACTCGGTATTGGAAGAGCAAAAGTAAAGTACTTTGTCACATTTTTATGTCTTTTCTACATATCACTCAAACCCCCATTTTGAAATAAAATACTTTACAAGCCTCCTAGCACTATGACAATGAGACAAATGAAATACACGCCATTTAAAAATAGATTTCCGAAGAGCTCGGTGGCGCAGGGTCGGTCATGGGATGGGTGACCAAAAATTTATTATCTCCAGCTCCTCCGTGCTTCAGTAGGCACGTTAAGGCGTTGGTCCCGGCTGCATTTGCAGTCGTTAACACCCACCAATCCGCATTGGGCCCGCGTGGTGGATTATGGCCCAACCTTTTTATCCATCCATAAGGAAGGCCTGTTTCCCAGCAGTGGGGACATTAAAATGGCTGGTGCTCAAAAATAGATTTCAAACAGTGTTCTAAAAACTCGTATCTTTTTGTTTACAGGGTAAAAATTCATCGACACTAAATACTCAAGATGCTGCGGCGCTGTTCGAAGCACCTCCAGGCCTTATACCGGCGGCAGGGGCACAACATCCGGTTAGGGTCCACCCAGGCCCCCCGCGCCCTCGTCCCGAAGGCCATCAACGCCCACACGCGGGTCCTAGTAGCCCACCAACAAGTTGCACCTATCCACTTCACCAGGACCCTCTACGTTGAACAGGATGTCATGACACCAGCCTTCCCTGACTCCGTCTCTGAAGGAGATGTGAAGTTGGATAAGAAGGTCGGTGACTCTGTTGCAGCGGATGAGGTGGTGCTAGAAATCGAAACGGACAAGACAGCTTTACCCGTCATGTCGCCTGGCAATGGGGTTATTAAAGAAATCTACGTGAAGGACGGTGATACCGTCAAAGCTGGGCAGAAGTTGTTCAGGATTGATATTACTGGGGAAGCGCCGAAGAAAGCCGACGCGCCGGCGGCCGCGCCCGAGCCTCCTAAGGCTGCTGCACCTCCTCCCCCTCCCCCGAAAGCAGCGGCTCCCCCTCCCCCTGCCGCCGCTGCCCCTCCCCCTCCACCGCCTAGACCGGCCGCGACACCTCCCCCTGCCGCCCCGATCTCTTCCATCCCTGTCGCAGCCATCCGCCACGCGCAATCAATTGAAACCGCGACTGTCAAAGTTCCTCCCGCGGACTACAGTAAAGAAATGGCGGGCACTCGCACCGAACAACGCGTCAAAATGAACCGAATGCGTCTCCGCATCGCCCAACGTCTTAAAGACGCCCAAAACACGAACGCTATGCTGACAACATTCAACGAACTGGATATGACAAATATAATGGCATTCCGGAAGAAGTATCTTGACTCGTTCACTAAGAAACATCACGTGAAACTAGGTCTTATGTCGCCATTTGTGAAAGCAGCTGCTAATGCGTTGATGGATCAGCCTGTGGTCAATGCTGTGATCGAAGAAAACGAGATTATCTACAGAGATTACGTTGACATATCCGTTGCCGTAGCGACACCTAAAGGATTAGTCGTTCCTGTAATCAGAAACGTACAGAATATGACTTACGCTGATATCGAGGTGACCGTCGCTGGCTTGGCTGAGAAAGCGAGGACAGGGAAGCTAACTATCGAAGAAATGGACGGTGGAACATTTACTATTAGTAATGGAGGAGTTTTCGGGTCGTTGATGGGCACTCCTATTATAAACCCACCGCAATCCGCCATTTTGGGCATGCACGGTATATTTGAGCGACCGATTGCGATGAACGGGCAGGTGGTCATCAGACCCATGATGTATATCGCCTTGACTTACGACCATAGACTAATTGATGGACGTGAAGCGGTGATGTTCCTCAGAAAAATCAAGGAAGGCGTGGAAGACCCCGCCACGATAGTCGCTGGACTGTAGATTAGTTTAAAAAAGCTGTTCCCGGGCGTTTCAAAATAAGAACTCCTTAGTTACAGTACGAGGCATATAACTTGAATTATTTTCGACGGAGTAGGGATAAGTTCGCGCATGTGCTCTTGTGAGCGACCAATAGCGCGCGCCCCAAAATACAATTCCGCGCAATCTCCACCCATGATGATTTCAAGATATATGCCACGTACTGTACCAAGATTCCATTTTTGAAAATTTACCGCTGGGAGCATTGTTTTCTCAATCGATCGTAATCATGTAAATTATTTCAACTTTTTTTGTTAGTAGCGCGCCTGATGTCGTGGGAGACGCACGCGTGTTTGTATTTATTATTGAGTACGTCCCTATGTACGTAATGTATTATTTATATTGTTTAAGTAATTAATTTTAATTATAGAAACAAAGTACATTTTTTCAAAGTGACTACCTGATACTGTTGTTTTATTATTATTTATTTCAATTACTTTTTTTCGAAAGTTTATTTATTAAAGTACACAGTCACAAATCAAAATTTGAAATATTATACTTAAATAACTAAATATTAAAATATGTATGAGTATTTATTGTATCTTATTTAGAAATCCTCAGAATACTTCATTATTTCGCTAATTAAAAAATAAAATAAAATTTAGGACCAGCTCCTGTATACTATAGAACAATTTTTGTCTACATCGAAATGTCATAAATGACATCCCAATGTAGACAAACCCTTAATCTGTCAAAATTTTAATATAATTAATTTTTTAATACAACATTTTTGTATGGATTGTCATGCTACGCCTGTAGGAGCCTAAAATTATGTAACTCAATATCTATTACTTATTTATCTATGGAAAAATACATATCAAAGAATTAAGAACAAAGGGCAATTTCCAAAAACTATATATACAATAATACATACATAACATAACAAGTATATTATTATTTAAGAGGGTTTATACAGCACACTAGCGCCGCCACACTTTTAGCAAGAAAACTCTAATGGAGTTTAGTTTTTGGAGAAACCCAAAAAATTTTTTTTCAGGTCAGTGCCTTAGAGCAACGCTGCTTCCGTTCCGTCCGGAAGAGAAACCAAACGAAAAAGTACCACAATGCTTAAGTCCTTATTTAAGCACTATGATTTTGTTTTTTCCATGGCGGCGCTAGTGTGCTCTTTAAACCTTCTAAGGCAGCGTTTCCCAACCTTTTTCAGCCACGGATCCCTAGGAAATCAAGCACAGTTTTCACGGAGCCCCTTAATAAAATGAACAGCAAAAAAAAATCGGATTAGGTATTTATTTTAGTTATTACAGATGCAAAATATTATGTATGGTCCAGAGATGACACCGCGGACCACCATACATCAGGGGTCCGCGGACCACAGGTTGGGAAACACTGGTCTAAGGGAAAGTGGCGTCTTTGTTAGCAAGTCAATTTTTAATGCACTCAAAGCAAAATTTCAACTTGATTTAGCATAGTAATATATTTTTAAAATTATACACGCTGAAATTTTAATCATTTGGTTTCCGCCGTGTGATGGTTCCACTCATGATTACAAACAACTTTTACTATGGGGCCAACTCTCCTGCTCGCAATAAAAATCAGCTGTTCCATACAAAAGTGCAGTACCTACTCGACCTTAATGTATGGAACAGCTGATTTTTTTTTGTTGTTATAGCGGCAACAGAAATACATCATCTGTGAAAATTTCAACTTTCTAGCTATCGTGGTTCATGAGATACAGCCTGGTGACAGACAGACAGACAGACGGACAGCGGAGTCTTAGTAATAGGGTCCCGTTTTTACCCTTTGGGTACGGAACCCTAAAAAAGACAAATAGTCAGTAAAAAACACGAAAAAATCCCAACTATCCCCCCTCTGGATACGTGCCTGGACATTACCATTAACGTTAACGCAGGTGGAGCAGTAGCATTACTGAGATTAGATTACTGAAATCGTTCGCTGCCGATTCGATAAAAACTGTAAATTATGTAAAAATGGCCATCTGTTATGTGATATGGCAACCAAACATTTCTGCAAGTGTTGCCATAAAATGGTTTCCTATTTCCTTTGGTTACCAAGTGATTGCATGCTCTTTGATGGTTACCTACGTTACCATGGCGACAATTAAGTACACAAAATTGACACGAATTTGTCACGCGAAATTCGATGGCTTGTTTTTAATAAATAAGTTTTTAAATGTGTGCTAATTTTGTAACAAAACTATAGGAATAGTGTTGAAATCTATCTTAATTGATATTTTGCTTTTTTAAGTGATTTCGTAATAAGTGTTTTAAGTGACCTACATTCCTTTGTGTCAAGGTGAGTGTTTTTATATGAATATTTAATTATTTTGCTGGCTGGTTGCTTTAAATTGGCAGTCTAGGCTAATTTAGGTGTCAGAATATCTGTGATTGTTATACCTAAGTACACCTATCAATACGAAAAAAAATGGAGACGTGATTTTTATGCCACAAACTATTTTATTAGATCGTATCCTACCTACACTTTCAAAGGAATTCGTCTCTATTTCTTCATTTGCTACTATATTCTTATATTATAGGTCAGCTGGGAATCGAACCCGGTACCCCTGCGTCTTACACGGGTGGGCGAACCACTAATCCACAGAGGCGGTTAACTTTACGCTATGCTTTGAAAGCTGGTTTACATTATCTTAGTCTTTAGTAGAGTGCTTTAGTGGAAACATGTAAACGGTCGTCTTATGACTAAAGAGAGTAAAGGCTGGTTTACATTATCTTAGTATTTAGTAGAGTACTTAGTAGCGTGCGAGTAGATTCGAATGCGAGTGCTTTAGTAGTTTTGGTGCCTTTCCAGTGACCGTTTACACGCTTACAGTAGAGTGTCATTTTCGCCATACCTAGTAGCACCCCTTGCGCGCCCGCTCACCCCCCGCGCGATATTTTACTCGCACTCGCACTGGAAGCATGTAAATCGACATTTTAGTAGCGTCTTTAGTAGAGTGCATTTGCCGGTGAACGCGTGACGTGTAATTGAGTTAAATAATAGGTATTAGGTATGGCGAAAATGACACTCTACTGGAAGTGTGTAAACGGTCACTGGAAAGGCACCAAAACTACTAAAGCACTCGCATTCGAATCTACTCGCACGCTACTAAGCACTCTACTAAATACTAAGATAATGTAAACCAGCCTTAGATTTGATGCGATGCGTATCACGTTTTCCAATTGGACATCGATCGAATTGTCTCGCACGACAACCTCTTACTTTAATATTATTGTTTGATCAAAGAAAGTAATTTCTTTGAAGGAGAGCGGCTACTAATCAATAAACGTAATGACATTTATAAGTAGGTATTACCACCTAAATACTACCTATGTTTATAGGTACTTAGGTACATCGACATAAACAGAACGTGAAAAATTTACTAAATAAGGACTTAGGTAGGTTTCTTTTGAAATTACCGAAATATTTAAGAATTTTATTTAAAAAAGGTAATAATGAGATTGCTATCTTTAAGGTTACTTCGAAAATAGTTTATCACTTTGTTGTATAATCATCATTTGTCATTAATTTCTATAAAAAACGTAATAGCTTTTTTTTGGAGTGACAAAGTTTTAAACTATATACATATGTATAGACGTGACTACCTGAGTACTATTTAACATGAATTGTATTTTTTCAGATATTAGTGGATCACAATGCAAACAACTCTCAGGAAAACGACAGAAAGCAAGGAAAAGACTAAAGATGACGCATCTTTGTCAACTAAGAAATCCCAAGAAGAGAAGCTCAAAAAGAGCGTTTATAGCGTATCCACGCCCAGAAACTTCGTACAGAAGTCGACCACAGCTGACATTTACGCACAGAAAAAGAAAATCGGCCCACCAGCAACGAAAACACCAAAAAAAGTGCCAGGTACAACTAACTTAAGCAATGTGTCCCCCATGAAGGATTTACTGAAATCCTCGTCCTCTTCTGTAAGTCAAATTAGCCAAATTAGCTCGAAAGTTAAAAATAGTACAACAGTTAAAAATGAGGCGATGACATTAACCGCACGACACGCAACTCCGCGCACGGCACGGGATTTGCCGTTCGTTAACGTGACTGTAAACTCGCCAATGGCAAGAAGAAAAATAAACCAAGATAGTGGAAAAAAAGATACAAAAATCGCCGGGAAAACTGAGGAAGTTTCGAAAAAGATTTCGAAAGTAAATTCTAAAGATCTCGAACAACGCCAACGTTTGAAAGGTGAAGTTACGAAAAAGATTTCGAAAGTGGACTCGAAAGATGGGGAAGAACGGCAACGCACAAAAACTAGAACTTTAAATGAGAATGAGGTGAAAGTCTTGACACCGGAAGGCGTTGATAACAATGCGGAAATGCTCAATTTGACGCGGAAACTCACTGCGAAGCCCAAGGCTTTTTATGTTGAACTGGATGAACCCAAAAATAAGGTTTGTAATGCAGATTTCTGCGTACTGAATAGAGCAGCTGTGGTAGTGCTATGATTTCATGTAGATAATGCTCATCTGCTTAAATTATTAACATCGTTACTCTTGTTAGTGGCCCACTCTGGAAATCTCAGTTCAATGTGACTCCCAAATTATTTCACTTACACTAAGTAATCAATTAAATATCTTTTAGCCCCAAAACGATAAAACCAGTGATGACGAAATAAGTTACGAAGACGATTTCGAAAGCTACGAATCAGATTTCGAATCATACCACGAATCTTTGGAGCATTCTGAAAATAGTTCAAACGAACACACGATGGATGATATAGATGAAAAGACAGAAGATAGAACTTTTGTAGAAACTAATACAAGAACGGAGGACGTTTCTAAAGAAGTCAAAGATGAAGAGAAAATGTTGGATTCAGGTAAATTCTTTAAATTAGCACAAACGCTATTATAACAGTAAAATAATGGTGAGGGTCGGATCCGATATCCGCTTTAGCGATAGACGATTTTAATCAAGTTGCGCGAAATATGTTAGATTAGAACTGTGACCAGCAAACAAATAGCTTACGAGCTAAGCGAGAAATATTTTATCTTTAGAAAGAAATGCACATTCTAGACATAGTAATTCAAGACAGGGCCAAAAAAGTCTTTACTTGGTTTCTAGTATATTATAGTAATCCTCTAGTATCCTCTGTATGATGATAGTAAGATCTTGGGGCCTACTCAAATGGCCATTCTAGAATGCGTTTCATCGGATACTTCCTATGTTATGTTATATAACTATGTTATGCTGGCAGTACCGTCATTGTAATCTTATTGCGATGGATTAAGGTTCAGAATTGAATAGATTTCGAAAAACCAACATAACGGCATAGGTAATAACCGATGAAACGCACTCTACTAAAATTAACGCTAGTAGAATAGACTGATAATGTATGGGATAGCCAGAAGCTAAGCGTTTTCATTCCCATACATTGTAATTATATTTTACTAGCGTTAATTTTAGTAGAATGGCCATTTGGGTAGGGGGGCTCGTCCAGAATGGGCTAATTCGTCGAAAATTTACGCGTGATTTTGGTTACACTGCTGTTGATATTGCACACGTTGCTGACGTCGGTCGCTGGTTCTAAACAAACATTATAAAGAAACGTGACTCACTCGCACGCGACTTATCCTCAAGCACGGCGGGCGTCCGCTGCCTCAAGTGGGACACGCCCGTGGGTTGATATAGATTGCTGGTTTTCTGACGGACAGATGCTTGCAGTGCATGAGTAAGCTCTAATCCATGTCGACGCGCGCGCGTGTCCCGCTTAACGCAGCGGACGCCCTAACTGTCCTTCGTCCCAGGTAACTTCGACCTCCGCGACTCCCGCTCTGCCAACAAGAGCAAGCCGATGCAGTTTATATTAGAGGACGGTGAACCAGATGTACGGAGTTCCCTCACCGACGAAGGTTTTCAGGAGATGAGCTCGAGTGGATCCAGCATCAGGACTGTTCACACAGACGTGCTGGATAGGTGAGAGGTCATATTAGAGGATTTCATGCATGGTTTCGTCTATTATTACTGATTTGCTAGACTCCCATTGAATGTTGAATTATTGTTCTGTCTGGTAAATCATTTAAGTTGGTGTTTATGGCCTAATAAAATTGTTTCAGTCCACTTTTCATAGATTTCACAAAATCTAAAGCGGACAAACGTAAAAGAAAAATATTCGAAAGACTAAAACAGCGCGCGAAAGACATCCTGAGTATGGTGACACTGCATGAAATGTCATACTCACTTTTCGAAATGAAACCTATTCCATACGATTTGTACATTGCAACTTTCGGGCGATCAAATTACACGCAAAGTGCTGTCCAAACGTTTGATGATGGTATAACAGAGGAAATACAAACTGAAGAAATATCGGTTGAAGACAAATGGACCCAATATCCTGTCGATTTTTCTAAACACGACATACATTTAAAATCACTCAACAAATGTAGAAAATACAGCAACAATATTGAAGACTATTTAACGAAATTCACATTTTTAATAAATAATATAACTGATGTAGAAATTAACAATCAAATTAACGTTGACGATGATTACAAATCAAACCCACTTAGAGTGTATTTTGAACAAAAAGATGGCGCCGGTTCAACTGAAATGTTGCCCTATGAAACGTATAAGACGAAATTAAAAACTACCGACTTTAACACATTACGATTAGGTAAATTTTTAAAGAAATGTGAAAGTAGATTAAGTCATATTTTAAGTAAAAATATAGGTTCCGATGCAACAGATCTGATGAAGACTTCAAAATATCCATTTAGTAAAGGATATATTGTTATATCAACAAATAATATAACAAACGAAGACATACAATTTATAAAACAAGCTAAAATTAATAGTGTAGTGGTATCAGAGACAAGAAACCACCTTATATTTACGATACACGACAAATGTCCAAATGTTATCGAAAATAAATATGTTCTATGTCTTTGGGACGTGAGTGTCGCCATACGAGACCCTGTGAAAATATTAATATCTATAGATAGCATTAGAATAGCCCGGTTCAGAGGTGGATCAGATGGGATTTTGGTTGCTGCTTTAAATGATGGGTAAGTTTCTGAATAATTTTACAATAGGTAAGATAAGATAGAATATTTCATTACAGGATCATACAACCCAGCGGCACCGGTCCTGTAGCTTAGCTATAGAACTTTCTTTAAACCAATTTATGGTCGCTGTACGTGACGGAAAAATACCTTGGACGGGACGAGGACGTGCTGTAGACTGTACAATTTTCTTCGTCCCATCCACGTCCCATATTATCTCGTCCGTGTTCTCGTCACATATATTTGTCACTATATTTTAATATGCCTCTGTGGTCTAGTAGTTCGCCCACCCGTGTAAGACTCAGGGGTCCCGGGTTCGATTCCCAGGGGGGGTACAATTTACATTTGTACACGTGCCGGACTACAGCAGGGCCACAAAAAAAAGTTGAGTCTGAGTTTTTGACTATATGCCATGATGAAGACGATAGTTTGTCGGAATTTGCCGACAAAAACCAGAATTTGTCGGGCTTGCGTTTAGGAGATATGTGTGGCGCAGCTGTAGAGACGTCTCTACAGCTGAGCCACACAGATCTCGAAAACGGAAGGTCGTAGCGAAAAAAACTTGCGTTTAGGAGATATGTGAGGATACGCTGTGGAGACTTTTCTACCTGGTTCTTGAGAAAGGAAGATCGTAGCAAAAATCTGATTACTCGTATGTGTAGCCGGTAGTTTGTCAGATTTTGTCACCAAGAACCAGATTTTGTCGATCTTGCGTTTAGGAAATATGTGAGGATGCGCTTACGACCTTTCGTTCTTGAGATCCAGGTAAAAAGGTCTCCACAGCGTATCCTCACATATTAGTCCAATCAATGAGCATATTTGTTGTATGGAGACTACCGAAAAATTCTCCCGTCTATAAAATTTGGCATGTGATGAAGTTAGGTAACACAGATTACAGATGAACAATAAGCCAATAAAATTTGTTACGAGAAGTAAGGTATTTTTACCTAAACATGAAAATCGCTTATATCTCTCTGTGAATATTTCCTCGGGCTAAAATACTTTCTGTATACGTATTTGTGTATTAGTTAGAATAAGTATGTAAAATAATACAATATTTTTTCGATTTCGGAGATACTCCAAATTTAAATTTTAATATTTTTCAATATATCTTTTCTTGATAAAAATATCTGCTGATTATTATTTTTTAATATGTTTTTATACCCTTAATATATAGATTTGTTCAGTAGGCCAACAAATTTTCTTCTTTAATCATATTTATACATAAATGTATGAAAATGGACCGACTATTTTTCACATTACCACTTAAGATCAAAAAATAAAAAAAATATGATTAAAGAAGAAAATTAATTGACTTACTGAACAAAGCTATATATTTAAGGATATAAAAACATATTAAAAATAATAATCAGCAGATATTTTTATCAAGAAAATAAATATTGAAAAATATTAAAATTTAAATTTGGAGTATCTCCGAAATCGAAAAAATATTGGATTATTTTACATACTTATTCTAACTAATACACAAGTACGTATACAGAAAGTATTTTAGCCCGAGGAAATATTCACAGAGAGATATAAGCGATTTTCATGTTTAGGTAAAAATACCTAACTTCTCGTAACAAAATTTATTGGATTATCGTTCATCTGTAATCTGTATTACCTAACTTCATCACATGCCAAATTTCATAGACGGAAGAATTATTCGGGTTGCATAAGCCCCGTTGATTGGACTATATCTCCTAAACGCAAGATCGACAAACTCTGATTCTCGATGACAAATTCCGACAAACTAACGGCTACACACTCGAGTTATCAGATTTTCGCTACGACCTTCCTTTGTCAAGATCCAGGTAGAAAAGTCTCCACAGCGTATCCTCCCTCACATATCTCCTAAACGCAAGACCGAAAAAATCTGGTTCTTGGTGACAAAATCCGACAAACTACAGTCTACACATACGAGTTATCAGATTTTCGCTACGACCTTCCGTTTTCGAGATCTGTGTGGCTCAGCTATAGAGACGTCTCTACAGCTGCGCCACACGTATCTCCTAAACGCAAGCCCGACAAATTCTGGTTTTTGGCGACAAATTCCGACAAACTATCGTCTTCATCATGGCATAGTCAAAAAGTCAGATTTCCAACTTTTTTTTTGTGGCCCAGCTGTAGTCCGGCACGTCATTTGTACTCGGTATGGTTGGTGGTAGAGCTTATTTCAAGTTCGCCTGGCTATCTACCACAACAACAATTTAAAAATTGTTTGTGTTCCGGCAGTTAGAGCTTAGAGGTAAGATAGCCAGTTCCTCAGTGATGAGGATTTCGGGTGTAGTGCGCTTCTACCTTCGGCCTTATCGTCACTTAACATCAGGTGAGATGACGGCCAAGCACTATCCCGTTATGTATAAAAAAATATGCAACGATGTCAAAAAATCGCCCCGTTCCGTTCAGGACGTGAAAAAACCCCGTCACGTATACTGAGACCTTTAATAATAATAAAATATTAATCTTTTTCAGCTCCTTACATTTGTGGGACCTTTCAGAGGAACCAACGTGGTATCCAAATATGGATGAGGAGAAACCCAAAGATTTAGAAAAGACTGATGGTTTAACACCAACCGAGAAAGATCGCGAGTGGAATGCTACGAATAACCACATCGGACTCAATAATCTGGTAAGTGATACTTACTTACTTACTCCGGTGGCTCAGCGACCCAAAGTGTGTCTTGGCCTCCGATACTAGAGCTCTGGTAGTTCGGCCTCCACCACGTCTCTCTCTCAAGTGATGATGCTAGTAAATAGTTTAGTCTCCGAACACATCGAATCTAAATAGATTCCGTATGCATTGAAGACGTAGTTCATGAGGAACAGTCAAGTGTGAACTTGAAAGACGCCACAACACTACACTGCGTGCACTGCAGACGATATACTCGCTGGTCCTGTGTTGGTAGAAGAGTTCGGTACCTATATTGTTGTTAGCTTCTCCCATCTTATCGTGACTTTAATATTAGTTTAAGTGAAATGTTCAACATTGAAGATTCCCTACTCACGGTGTTCCTCTTACGGCAGTGACGGCACCAGCGAACTAAAATCTATGGAATAAGCATTCTGCTCAAAAAATGGCACCACACGAAAAGTACAACTAAGTGGATAGAGCTAAAAATGCTGGAATTTAATTATGCAGCACAAAGCGTCTGAACACTGGTTGCTTATTAGCGACCATAATTTGTATACTACTCATAGTTATTTTCTAACTTAAACGAAAAAACTACCAAAATCCAAATCACTTTACATGTACTATTTGAATATAAGGAGTTCCCTAGTGTATCTTCGAAGTTGAAGGTCCAATATCGATGAAATTAAAATGTGACCACTCTTGAAGTATTTTTCTTTCAAACAAAAAAAGAATCATCTAAATCGCTACATAAACAAAGATGTTATGTTCGAAAATCCGTGAAAACACGTGTGATGGCAAGCTAAATAATTGTAATTTTTCAGGATTATGAAAAAACTACCAGCCAGATCTCTGTAATTTTTTTATGGGACCACACACGAACTATGTTCTTTGAGATAAAAAAAGAATTGTATAAATCGGATAACAACTGACGAAGTTATGTTAAAACATACATAAAAAAAAATATACCGTCGACTTGAGAACCTCCTCCTTTTTTTGAAGTCGGTTAAAAATAAGATACGTTTTTTCTGCATATTTTTACTGCCTTCTTTGTATCTTTTTTACACCATTTGACTATAAAGGACGTCATTTCTAATAAACTCTCTCTTTTTATCTTTCTCTACAATACAAACTGCAAATTATTTAAAAGAACGCTAGACGTCAGTCATTGTACTTTGTACACGTTGTAGGTTCTTTTTCGGCCCCGTGGTGCCATTTTTTAAGCAATGTTTGTTTGCAATTACACTTCCATAGATTTTAGTTCACTGGACGGCACACTTGAAATTTCAGAAAAAAAATCGTTAAAGGCGAAGATTGTCTATAGAAATATTTTGTAAAACAAATATGACTTGATATCGAACCAGTTTATTACCAAATCATTTTATCATCTCTAGTGCCTTATACCATTACAAAATTTTTATTAGTGACTGCATAAACTACATTAAAAGCTGATTCTGTTTGTATTTCATAGCACCTCCTCAATTTAATACGTTTTGTATAAATTAAAATAAAACGTGACAAATACAGTAATAGTCATGTACACAAGGGCGTCGCCAGCCCATGACCCAGGGGGGGGGGGGGGGCAAGTCAATATTAAAGAGGATGAAAAAAAATGAATTGTAGGTACAGTCAAGAGCACCTAGTGAATTTATTCAAGTTTTGAGATGAGGCAGGATTTATCGGAATAGCAAGTCTATTGCACGGTCTTAGGACTTTGGTTATTTGCAGTTGGCTACATTTTTTTGTGTATATTATAAATACTTAATCTTAATTTGTGTTAAGTCAGTGGGAGGTGTCCAGTCAGGGTCCAGCCCCACAGAGTGAAGCGGATAGTACTAAAATCTAGATTGTCTCCTTTTTAGGTGGGGCATCACTCCCCCCCTCCTCCCTAAGTGGGGGGGCTGACTTAGTGCCTTGCTAATGACTAATCTAATATCTTGAACCAACTGTGATTGTAAAGCTTAGGCCGATATGTCGAGTCACGATTGGTGCTTATCCATGGTACAAAAGGCAAACTCTCTAAATTAACTTCCTTAAATTACCTGTATTAGTTCTATAAAACTGAGTATTTTATTGAAAAACAATTAACGTATTCAAGTAAACAAATAGTAGGTATGAACCTCTATCAGGCTAGGAGCACTCCGCGATTTAGGTACGAAGCTACAAGTAGGCAGCGGGTCCGTCGGACGGACTAATTTCAGAGGGCTGCCGCCGTTGGCTGGCTGTTAGCAGTTCGATTTCGATAGTCACTCACTCGCCGCGTTCATCTTAATACTAATATATCCGAACCTCACGTTTTTCACACTTCCAAAAGTTCCAAATGACATCGAAACGTAAAAAGTGCTTGTCTACTACCTAGGTATTATTTAGTATCCGTTTATTCTTAGGTACTTAATTGCTCCTTTTACCCTTATTTGCTAAACAATCTTCACCCAACTAGGTATTTATTGAAATAATAATTTATAGATTAGGTAGGTACTTACTTATCTACTTTCGAAATAAAGTTAATTATTAATGACAATGTTATTTCGTAAGAAAGCAAATTTCCTCAAAGTCAGCATGTATAGTCTGATGTGGCGTCGATTGTACCTAGCCTAGGTTTTTTTGAAATGTATTTAAGTAAATTAAGTAAGTAAAGAACAAACCCTAAAGTCGTTAGAAGAGATAAGAGCTACGCGATAGAAAGAGAGGCAACTTCTAGGTGAATATAACTGTAGGGTGGGAGCGGTGTGCGACCTGAATTGCACTTTATTGTGTATGTATGGGATAGAGTCGCTATTTAATTAAATGACTTTGCGGAGTGGATCTTCTGTACTTGTACTATTATGTATTCTGTGCCTCTATACAAAAAAAGTTGGGAGTTACAAGTCGTGATAAAGTTTGGCCACATGATAGAAACTGATCTGTAGGCTGTTCCTAACTAACATTGAGCTGGGCCAAACTATCCTTACATACAGTTCCATACGGCGGCGGGTTGAATAGCGCACTTTTCCCGGCTTTTGTATAGAGGTTCATACCTACTAAAAGTGTCATTCTTGAATGCCATACCTTGTTTTACTTGGATCATGGTAATATCGACTTCTTTCAGTCCCCGCGCTGCATATTGCAAGCGTGTGATTACACGACAAGCGCATCGGCTATGGAGTCAGGACCCAGTGCTCCTGTGACGGGGCTGGTGGTAGACACTGGCGCAGTGCAGGCGCAAGATGGCGGCAGAAGAGTGCTCGGTCAGGTAACTGAGATATTCATTATAGGTTACTAACAAATACAGTACAAGGCATATATCTTGAAATCGGGTGGGGATTGCGCGGAGCACGTATTTTGGGCATGCGTAGCGGTGAGGGGCGCGGGCGGCGGGAGAGGAGCGCGCGCTATTGGTCGCTCACAAGAGCACATGAAATGTGAAATATGAAATGTGCTAGCGAGAGAGCGGCAGTCAGCGGTAAAATGTGTACGGACTCTTAAGTCTTTTTATTTCTCATTTCATCAATATAGTGTAGGTAAGTTGTGAGAACTATTTGTTAAAAAGCTAAATTCGTTTTATTTCCAGGTTTGCGCTCTACAACGTATCGGAATAATAACAATTTGGTCGATAATACAAGAGAAACTAAAAAATCCTTCAACAGATATGGGAAAGGCATACTGGTCGAAAATGAAGTTAGAGAGAAAACAAATTATATCTCTCGTAGAACATACGGGACTGCCAAATCCTGATTCAATGGAAAATATATATGAATCAACCTTTAATTTAACTGCTGCCAAGATAAGAAAGTCAGCGCGAAAAAAAGAAAAGAGTTTATTCACACAATTCTCCCGCCCAAAATCTGGCGCCAGTTTTGACAGTGACAGGCCGTCCAGTGTTGCCATTGCGAAAAATAATAAAATGTTACCAGCTTACAGTTGGGAAGATGGTATAGTTTGTAATGATTTGAAAGTAATGAGGCTGAATAATAATGATAATTATTTGGTGGCTAAGAATTGCGGGGAAGTCTTGTGCTGCACAAAGAATTTAGGTGTGCTCAAGATTAATCGGTTTTGTGTTGCCAGTAAGTATCTATAAGTATCCAAATTAGATATCTAAAGGTACTTAAATTATTATTAATATATCACAATAAGGTAGTCTTTTTAGAGGCCATCGTGTCATTTTCTGATAAACAATACAGATTTTTCTATAAACACACCAAAATGGCGATGTGTATCTGTCGTAGGATATTCGTACAAACAGGATCTTTACAAAAATCCTAGTATGATTGCAAAAAACCGTATAGTTAGAATCTGAGACAGATTTTTGCAATCGACCGAGTAATTTTTACAAAAATCCAGCTTAGGTAAATTACGAATAACCATCATCTTGCGCGCGCTGATTGGCTGACGTCAACGTTATGAACTGAATGACGGATGCTCTTATGGGTCCCCCAGACCTACCGGTTTCTTTGCTTTGCTGTTCGGCAATGGAGCGCCGGCCAAGAGGCTAATTTTCAATCTATCGCATATTTTCAATCTAAATACATTTCACATTACGTGAGCTTTGTTCCTTAAACGATCGTTATGAAAACACAACCAACACTTCCTACTTCGCAACCCAGACGATTATATTTGATAACACCAAGCTAATGGCTATTTTGCCAATTTGGTCTGGTCCCAATATGCAATAGATTGAAAATTACCCTGTTGGCCGGCGGTCTAAACAGCAAGGTAGAACAGCAAAGCAAAGAAAAGAAACCGGTAGGTCTGGGGGGACCCTTATTGGCTAACGGCTATCTAATCATACCGACTCTTGATTATCCAATCAGCATTCAAGTTTGAAACTGTCCAAAACATACTGGGATTATTAGAAATATCCTAAAAATATTGCTCGGACGATTGCGAAAAGCTATCTAGATTCCAATTATCCGATCCTTTACAATCGACCTAGGCTTTTTGCTAAGATCCGGTTTATACGATTATCCTACGACAAAATATCAATTTCCTCATCATTTTTTTTATGCACAACGGGGTAGTGCTTGGCCTTCTCCTCACTTGATGTTAACTGACGATAAGGCGGAAGGTGGAAGCGCACTACACCCGAAATCCTCATCACTGAAGAACTGGCTAACTCACGCCTCTAACTGCCGGAACAAAACAATTTTTAAACTGTTGTTATGGCGTCAGACTTAGGTAAATAGCCAGGCTGACTTGAAATAAGCCCTACTACCAACCAAACCGAGTACAAATTGTACCCCCCTGGGAATCGAACCCGGGACCTCTGCGTCTTACACGGGTGGGCGAACCACTAGACCACAGAGGCGGTTAACTTGTTGCTCTACTACCGGATCCCATTGCAATATGAGAAACAAAGATTTAAATCGTTAGATGCGCCCTGTGCGTCTGAAAAGTGTCCACGTAATATGTCTGTGTGCGTAACGTCACACACACACGACACATGGGCGCACGCCGCTTCTTTAGTAGGTATACGTCTACATAAACTTGACCCCTAGTACGGACAACGGTCAATTATTCAAGAGCTCAATCTTCTGTGGCAGGTAACCAATGCTATGACGACGAAAAAAGAGACACAACGTCATCTCGCTCACTCATAGTGCAAATTGTAACCATTCGTTCTCTGTCATACAAACACGTGACGGACACCACTTAAATCTTTGATGAGAAACACTAAATTTTACCTTTCACAGCGGACCTATCAGCTGTGACGTGTATAGAAGTGTCGCCACACTCTCTGCCTTACTTCCTGGCGGCCACCGACGCTGGGACTGTCAACCTTTGCTCCTTGCTTGAATACCGGGTTCTATTAACATTGGACTGTCGGTGAGGGTTGTTTATTGTGTGCATAGTCATACATTTTAATATTTTAGTTTTTTTATGAAACAGCAGATTTTTTATGTTTGTGATTTCAGAGAAATTACTTATAGAATAAATAAATTCGACATTAAAGCCTGCAAGTTGACAATATTTCATACACCTTTCGAAAAATATCAAATTAAAATAAAATTATATTCAATCCTACTAATATTATAAATGTAAAAGTTTGTGGGTTGTTTGGATATTTGTTCCTCAATCACGCAAAAACTGCTGAACGGATTTGGTTGAAATTTGGCACACAGATAGTAGATAGCATAGATTAAAACATAGGATACTTTTTATCCCGATATTCCCACGGGAACGGGAACCACGCGGGTGAAACCGCGGGCGGCCGCTAGTTTATCATAAAATACCTCTCAGAAGTTAGCTCTTTTGTATGGAACTGAAAAACCATGAATCGAGCCTTTTCAAGAAAAACATCGTAAGCACCAAAATAAGCAAAAAAAGTGTTTTTATCCACATCAGCTGATTTAGCACCTTATACACTGACTTTAGAGTTCACGGTTTTAAAGGATTTATCGTAAGTTACAACCCATTCAGTTTCTTGTCGCAACCTCCTTCGATTGTTATATCTTATCACAGATAATATAATATAATACTATACTAGTACAGTTACCTCATCCCATACTAAAGAAATGGCCCTCGTAAGGCTACTATCAGGGCGATTAAAAATGTTTTTCTTTTAGAATTCTAGATGGCGCGCTATCGTCTCAGCATGCTTAGCACAGATAGCAACAAACATTGAAACGCAAAAAGCAAAACAACCTTACTAGTACAAATTATTGCCGATAGGTGTCGCTCAATTTTTATTGAAAATTGTTAAAAAAGCCCTTCATTTCACTGTTTCAATACAATTTAGCATTTGGTGATTTTTTTATGAAACAATTAAAAAGTTTAATGACTTTTTTATCTGTATTTGAATATTACAAAAACAAATCGCAGGTACCGCCAACTAGTGAGGTAAATTAAAACTAATTCCAACGTTAGTTTAAATTAACCTCACTAGATAGCAGTACCTGCTAACTAAGCCACATCTGATGTACCAAATGAGACCCCATAATCTTATTTAATACATGTCGCTTACGACTAAATTCTAGGTAGGTCACTTGCGATAAAATACTAGGTTTTAAGTTTATAATATAGCAAGCATCTTACTTGGCACTTACGATAGTAAATTATGCAACGTAAGTTAAATATTTGTCGCTTGTGATAATTTTGATAAATATTTAAAAAATATTTTTTTCTGTAAAATATGCAAAATGCCGGTTACGATGTTTTTCTTGAAAAGGCTCGATATAATGGTCCTATTTTTACCGACTTCAAAATGAGGGAGGTACTCAATTCGACCCGTTTTTTTTGTTTTTTTTTTTATGTACACCGATTACTCGAAGACGGCTGAACCGATTGAAATGATGCAACCGTTATTACACTAGGTAAACTCCCAAGTTGGTCCCATTTTTTAAAATTTTGATATTGGTTCAGTACTTTTCAAGTAATCTTGAAAAAAGCACGAAAATAGTATGCTTTTGTGTCAACTACCTCGATGGTCAGTCGTATAACTTCTTTGTTTATGAACTGATTAAGATAATTATTTTTTTTTGTTGGAAAAGGGATATCTTAAGTGTAGTTCTTTAACCGACTTAAAAAAAGGAGGTTCTCAGTTTGACCCGCATGTATGTTTCTCCGCGATTAACTCACGTTTGGCTGAGCCGATTTTTCTACCTAAATAATATACCTACACTACCTAATACAAAAGGTACCTACACTAAAAATTAAAAAAAATAAAAATTGTTTAAAAAAAACAAAAAACCGACTTCAAAAAACCTACCTCTAAAAAGCAAGAAATAATATTCGTAATAATAAAAACACGTCTATTGAAGTCGGGTGTGACTTTTAGAATAAAAAAAGGAATTTGTACTCCAGCCCCACCCGACTTCAATAGACGTGTTTTTATTATTACGAATATTATTTCTTGCTTTTTAGAGGTAGGTATTTTGAAGTCGGTTATTTGTTTTTTTAAACAATTTTCTTTTAAACAGAACATTTGTTTCAGTAATGGCCCGTCATCTTCAGACTTGGAGCGATACCAGGTGGATTCTAAAGGTCGTTATTTGGGCAGCGCCCGCGCCGCGACCGATCCCACCTTAGAACAACTCGTCCCCGGGGTAAGTGTAAAGTCGCATTACTAATTTCCCAGCAAAAATGTAAACAAAGGTGTTGCCAGAACAAAACAACACAAAAAGAAATAGTATCATTACAAACGTAATCAAAATAGATTAGATAAATATTCTGAATCATGAGTTTTGCGGCAAAAACAGTAAATATAATTTGATATTTCATAATAACAGATTTATAGTAGAAAACATTTTTTGATGCTGTGCACACAACAACTGCAAACAGTACACATCAACCTTTGGTCATTTTATAAAGTTTCATAAAAAATAGTATTACGAGTAGTAGCTGTAGTAGTAACATTTGTCTTTTGGTATTGGGGGGGGAACAGGCGGTGATGCTACATATTTTTGATAAGTAGTTTACATACAGTCAATATCTAAGTGATTTTTCTTATCAGTTCGTTTCAAGAACTTTTAACATCATAAATTATGATAGGTTATAAAGATACAATTTCTAATTACCATCCTACTTTAAAATTACCCTGGATGACATTATATTTATTATGACTCAAAATAAAATAAATGAAAAAGTTATATAAGTGACCAAAGGTTTTCAATATCTGAAAATGTCACTATCAGGGTCAGTTTGTCAATTTGACAGTGACATTTCTGTGTTTACATTTTTGCTGGGAAATTAGTAATGCGACTTTAGGGTTGCAAAATTATGTAGGTAATGTATAATTTTTTTACCGCATTTTACCAGGGAAATTTTACCGATTTTCCAGTGGCGGTACCTCCATAGAAGCCCAAAAGCCCGGCTTGCCCTAACAAAATCTTATTTACACTACTAATGAATCTCAATTAATGACAACAGCAAAATATTATTCACGAACGTAAATTTTCAATCAAAATCAACCAAAGATTCAATTTTTCAAACAACGGATCGATAGTCAAGTCGTTAAACTGCATAATATAGCGTATTAATCGAACAATACACTGCATCTCTCTCGCACTCGTTGGCTTGCAACCGGGCTTTGCAAATCCATACATACGCACCCTTCTAACGTTAGCGAAACGGTACCCCACTACATACATACTACTGTAGGTATGTATAGATTCTATGAAAAATGCCCAATCTGAGCCAAAGCATGCTTGCTATTGAAGTTAGCCACAAATGGCCACAATGCGAGGCCGCCGCGTAGAGTGCGGTTATTTTACCCATGGCGTTATGTTGGTACCCCGGAAATTTATTCAATTTTGAACCTTATTCCATCGCAATAAGAATAAATTTACGGGGTACCAACATAACGCCAACGCCAATAATCTGTGACGACCTGACGACAGCTGTTTTGAAACAACAAGGGTTTTGTCTTTATTAGTGTTTTTGTGTTAAAAATGTGTCTAAATTTCAGTCTAATGATTGATAATGTTTTTTCGTGATGGATTAAAATGTTTATTCACTGTGTGATCTGTGAAAGTGTCCACGAGTTGAATCGATCCAAGAGAAATACAAAAAATGACCCTTGCCTTGCACTTGCAGTCCGGTAATAATACCTCTTCATTTCAGTATTTTCAAAGAAATACAATTCTTCAATGTATCGTACGTTCCTAATTACGTTGTGGACTCGTTTACATTGTTGGTTCTTCTTATAAAAATAAATAAGTAAGGTTAGTTTTGCGTCTTTCATTTGAACGACAAGGGGATAGGATTGGAATTGTCTAGTAAAAGCTCAGGAACGCTATTATTTTGTGAAATGATTTAAATATTTATTATGAGTTACACATTTTAAACGAGAAATTTAGTTTTGACTACACAATAATTAAATTCGATAAAGTCACGCCATCTAACATTTTGTGTTGAACTAATTTATGAATAATTATGTATGCTTAAGGGTTGTGCTTTTGGTGCTTTTTGCGACTTATCTATTAATTAGTCTAGATGGCGCTGGGCTGTGTCGCATCGATATTTTGGTATGAAAAAAATCTTAAATTAGTAAAGAGAGACTGTGAGATGCATTGTTTTTCTTGCTTATATTGAGCTGGTAAAAAAAAATTAATTGATTTTAGGGTTCGGGCTTGCTATACTCTGTAGGCCTAGGCACGCCACTGCGATTTTCATCCCTAAGTAAGTGTTGTTATGTACAACCTAAACCACTGACGTCCACTCAAGGACCGGAACCGCTTACCATTAAAGGCGTTTTTGATTGGGTATTTCATAGACTTGTTTTCAAAAACCCTATCAATACGGTAACCCTATCGAAAGGTTAACCCAAGTAAGCACTTACCGAATATGAAAACCCTATCGGGGAAACCTTATGAATGAAGGCTTTATGAAAGGGTTTTAAAACGTGTTCAAGCAATTTATACCTAGTTCCACCTGGGCCGAAGGACCGGAACCGGTTTTCATTGGGTATTTCATGAACCGCTAACCGTTAAAAGGGTTTTTGATTGGGTATTTCATAGACTTATTTTCAAAAACTCTATCAATACGGTAAGCATGACGTCGAGTCGTCGACTAACCCTATTTGGTTAGCTTTTTAATAGGGCTTCCCTATCAATTGTGTTAACCAAAAAAGCAACCTAATAAAAACGTGTCAAAAAGGGGTTTTCCGGTCCCTGCGTCCATTATACAAGTACGCTGGACAGGCGAACGTCACCAATCGTTTGTTTTGATTTGAAAATCGCCATATTGGCGCTGAGAGCAGTAAATTCTATACTATGGCAGTAGTGAGTGTACTTGGAATTAATTAGTTCTAAGTACACTCACAACTGCCATAGTAGAATCTACTGCTCTCAGCGCCAATATGGCAATTTTCAAATCGGCACAAAAAAATACTGTCATTTCATGAGAATAGCCTGTCCAAGTATAATGGACCTCAGTGCCCTAAACGGTCAAGCATTTCCCGTCAAGCACGTACACGTAAAATATTACCACCACCCCAGTCACCACTACCATTAGGGGGCGTGGCCTACTTTTGATAGGCCACGGTAAACTATTATGTGGTGCTTGTCAAATATAGCTTCTAGACAGGGACCGGAAAACCCCTTTATTTGATTAATCCTATTATTGGGGAAACCATATTAAAAGGCTTCCCAAATATTAGGGTTTCCCTATCGACAGTATTTATTTGATTAAGCCTATTGTTAAGGAAACGGTATTAGAAAGCTTCCCAAATGATGGGGCTTCCCAAATGATAGGATTTCCCTATCGAAAGGGTTTATTTGATTAAGCCTTTTGTTAGGGAAACCGTATTAAAAGGCTTCCCTAATTATATGGTTTCCCTATCGATAGGGTTTCCGTATCAATAGGGTTTCTCTATCGATAGTGTTTATTTCATTAAGCCAATTGTTTGGGAAAGCGTATTAAACGGCTTCCCAAATGATAGGGTTTCCCTATCGATAGGGTTTCCATATCAATAAGATTTCCGTATCAATAGGGTTCCCCTATCGATTGTGTTTATTTCATTGCCAATTGTTACGGAAAGCGTTTTTAGCGGATAGGGTTTCCGTATTGATAGGGTTTCCGTATCGGAAGGGTTTCCGTATCGATAGGGTTTCGACAATTGAGTTTGAAATAGATTTTTTCCTGGCGCTTCGCCGGCCGGTTCATGTCAACCTAACATGCTCGTCTCTACGCTCTTCGCACCTATCTCGTGACCTACGGTCTACGGTTTCTAAGTCCCAGTAGACTAGTTTAGACTTTTAGACTCATTTCCGGCAGCTAAATTTGCTATGAAGCATTTCAGACGAAGCCCAAAGACACCTCCACAGACTCAATTAACCTCAAAGAAGGCGATTCGTTAAGATCCAACCCAATTTAAATAAATCATTGTGAACTTAGACTTAAATGACCATTGATATTTTAACTCGTAAAGTATTTGATACTTTTAATTTTGCTATTTTGAAGTTAGACATAATGATTTTTGACATTTTAAACTTTGCTATTTTAAGTTTAGACATTCTAATTCTAACTTTAGACATTCTGATACGTACCCCACAGAAAATATACTTAAGTACTAAACGTACAGAACCCCATCCGCGCGAGGACAATCAAATAATATCTAAATGTAATGCGCAAAATTGTTTTGAAGCTCCCATTTTTCAGGTTTTCTCAAGCTTCACCTTAAGCATGTTGACAGACATTCAGGAGCGGATATCTCGAAAACTATAAAAGATATCGAAAAAAGTGACTGAATAAAACTTTTAGCAAATTTAATCAGCTTTTATTTTGTAGAAAGTTTTATGTCGCTAGAACACTAGTTTCCGAGATATACAGGGTCATTTTGAACTTACCATCCAAATTTTAAGGATGTGTCCAGTCCATGAAACTAAACAACTTTCTCTAAAAACGTGTGTCAAATTTCGCCAAAAAATTTTGATCATCCCATACTAAATTGATTACGTGATATCTTTGATTTGTATGGAAAGTCGATTTTTATTTTACGTATTTGACCATGTGTTCCTTAGAGAAAGTTGTTCAGTTTCATGGACTGAACACATCCTCAAAATTTGGATGGTAAGTTCAAAATGACCCTGTATGTGAAAAACCGAAAAATGGGACCTTCAAACCCCCCCTCCCCCCCGGCATAGGGGCTACGGGCGGGGACTTTTGATATCCAAACAAAGTTACGAAGTCAAAAATTGTGTTCCAAGCAAGAACCTTATATTCATATTCTATGACACTGGACATTCTACTACTGAAGGATGGTTGGGGATGAGGTCATTCACCTTTGCAGATATCTTTTATCCCTCTCACACTGTGACTGGAATTGCCATGCTAAGTACAAAATATCCCAATCCATAGTCAATTTACCCAGGTCATGTACAAAAATTAATTAGATTTTCTAAATAAATGTAAATATCGGCACACTTTAAATTAGTTACATGATGTAAAAATTTATTAGTACATGCCAAAGTAATTATTTAGAGGACAGATGAGTCCATTTTGTTATTACAATATTTTACGTTTAACAGTAATTTCTCCATATTTCATAAGTTACCAAATAAAAATAAGGTGGCATCACTGATGGAATTGTCTTTGATTTGACATGTCACTAATGTCAATGATTTTTCACCGCATCTCACGTTTATGTACAAAAATATAAAATTATTTAAATAAAATTCGCGTTACAAAGCATGTGTTGCATTGTGCAAAATTGCAAAAGTGTTTCAAAACCAAATTCTAACATTATATTTCACAAGTAAGTGTTTTTTTAAGTATTTTCAGCATTCAATTTTTCCTTCTCAGAAATCTGAATTTTTTAGCAGATTTCAAAGATTGTTTCCGATCTAATTCGGAAATATTATAGAAGTTAATTATAATTCCACCTTAATTACGTATTTTTTATTTCAATATAATAAATATAATATGTACAAATCTGTATTCATTTTCGACACCTAAGAAGCTTTAGAAATATTATCTGCATATCGCAGGGTGACCATAATCACAGCAGAACTTTTGAATAAGAAAGAAAGATTTGGATGAAAAATTTATCCTACCTAACATTACATTTTATGTTTTTATGCCACATTTAACTTTGAGAGCGGAATTTTTTTGTATTCTTAACAGAGAGAAAAATGTAATGTAAACTAAAATATTATCTTACGGAGTTGAGTTAAACAATTTAGATCAGTTTCAGCTAAGAATCGGACCTACCTAACTTACTACCTTACTACTATACTAGTTATTATGGTCTTTGACACCCATTGTTTATTCGTAGTAACAAAATAAAAATTAATCTTATTTTATTTTTCAGATTCCGAAACGATGAGGAAAAGAAACAATTATAGTATATCCCAATTACCATTAGAGGGAAATTATTTTCAACGGCCAAAATAATGCAGTTTTGACATTTTATATTGCAACTTTTTTTAATACAATGACTAATAATGAGACTTAATTTTCTTTTTCACACAACCGAAAATTCTAAAACTTTTTTCTATTACTAAGGGCGCTTATTCCTGCCTATAAAAATATTCAGCCAATTTGTTTTTTTGGACATTCCTCATTGTACAAAATAAAAATACACGTGACTTTAGGGTGGAAGGGCAGGTGTGTATACTGCCCGGCATATATATTGGCAAGAGAAAGAAAGGGACAAAAGATGCACAGTAGCCATAAACTTAGTGTTTATGGCTACTGCGCATCTTTTGTCTCTTTCATTTTCTTGCCAATATATATGCCGGCATCTGTACCTAAGTCTTAAACCTCACCACGTATCTCCATGTTTTGACTTTTAACCAGCCGGACCGTACAGGACCAAGGGGTCAAGTTTGCTATTATCGTGACTAACGCCGTAATCGTGTTTCAATGGTGTTTGGATGGTAATGCTTTTTGACACAATTCTTGTTTTTGTAAACCCAAAATTGAAACACATTATTTTCCTAAAAATCCAAACCCGTTAGACACTGTGTCTCAGTTTTGGGTTTAAGAATCAAGAACTGTGTTAAAAAGCATTACCGTTCAAACACCATTGAAACACGATTATATGATGTTAACAATAGCAGACTTGACCCCCAGTGTGACCACCATTCCAAAACAGTATCGTCCATCCGGAGAGGAGCCAACCGAAAATAATCATTAAGTAAATATTTTGTGTTGCGCGCCGCCGCTGGCCAAAAGGGTGGTTTGAATGAATATATAGAAAGGTTATTATAATATGGTTGGTCAAGAGTAGTAATAATCCTATAAATGCAGTAATATTCTAAATGCGAATGTTTGTACGTTTAGAGATACCCAAACATACAAACTTTGGCACTAACTAACATCTAAACTATTCTAAACATTCAAATGTTTAGAATCTAAACACTTTTGAATGTTTGGATTGGTCGTCCAAAAAACTTACGCCGTAGGCATAAGTTGATAGTCTGTAGTAAGTACCTATTTGTAGTGACTGTCCTACGAATGGACAACATTGTTGTCACCCTAATGAAAGAGATGGAAAATATCGTTGACGTCATTCAAGGTTATTTTTTCGTTCTTCAAGCCCCAAAAGGTGACGCAATGTCCAGAGTCATATATAAGGTTCTTGGTTCCAAGCATTTCCCTCTATACCTTTTTTGAGCTTTCTATGCCTGAACTAACAGGCCGTTTATTTTTAAAAGCCAATTTTGACACTTCTCTTTCCATCAACGCCATCTAGTGAGGCGAATAGTTACTATTTTCATTTTTTAAAGGTCACTTTGAAAAGCCCTCGTTACTTCATCTTTATTAGAGGAGCTCGGTGGCGTAGTGGTTTAGCGCCTGGCCCAGCGATTGCGTAAGTTAAGCAATATTCGCAAGGGTCGGTCATGGGATGGGTGACCAAAAATTTACTATCGCGAACTCCTCCGTGCTTCGGAAGGCACGTTAAGCCGTTGGTCCCGGCTGCATTTGCAGTCGTTAATACCCACCAATCCGCATTGGGCCCGCGTGGTAGGTTATGGCCCGTCCTCCTTATCCACCCATAAGGAAGGCCTGTGCCCCAGCAGTGGGGACATCAAAAATGGCTGATGGACACTTCATCTTTACTGCAGATGGCGGTGAAGTCAGTGTTCTGGTGGCGCAACAACCCTTGCTGTATAGTGGCTCTACAAGAGTCCGGATCTTTGCTCACGTGGGAGCTCGCGCGTAGCGACATCCGCGCCATTGCTGTTACGACCCGCGCTGCTAACATAGCTACAGCTGGCGACAATACTCTAGTAAGTATCTATAGTAATTGATAGACTGGTAGTCTTTTAGCATCCCGTGCTGTATAGTGGCGCTACAACAAGATCTCTGCTCGCTCACGTGGGAGCTCACGCGTAGCGACATCCGCGCTGTTGCTATTACGACCCGCGCTGCTAACATAGCTAGCTGCAACATTACGGATCTTTCTATTCAACGCTTCACTGTAATGTGTTACTGTGCTAAAATTTAAAGCATTTGTTATTCAGGCACTGGTGAGCTGTGAGGGCGAGGTGCAGGCGCACAGTCTGCCGGAGCAGCGCGGCGAACAACACCTGCAGCTGTTCCGGAAGTACGCCGCACTCTTGTAGGGACACGACGAATAAATGATGATTAACATTCTATAACAGTCTTTTATTTGGTAGTTTGAAGTCTTCTCACGATCTCTGTTTTAGTGTGATGTGATGTAATGTAAAATTAGAGGGCTAAATATCCGTCTTTACTCACGTGGGCGTAGCGACATCCGCGCTGCTGTTGTTACGACCCGCGCTGCACTACATAGCTACTGCTGCTGGGGACAATACTCCTAGTAAGTATCTATAGTAAATGTTAGACTTGTAGTCATTTAGCAACCCGTGCTGTATAGTGGCGCATGGCGCTACAACAGTCCAGATCGCGACATTCGCGCTGTTGCTGTTACGACCCGCGCTGCTAACATAGCTAGCTACAACAATACGAATCTTTTTTATTCATTGCTCCACTTTAATGTGTTAAACTGTGCTAAAATTTAAAATATGTCCAACAATCTCTATTTTAGTGTGAGGTGATGTACCTAATGTAAAATCTGAGGACTAAGCGCTATCGCACACAGGCAACTTAGTCGCCCAGCAACTGTTTTGTCTCTGTCTCAAGTCCACAGGTTTAAATGGAAGCGCGCACACGAAGCGACGCAGTCGTCGGCAACTTTTCATACAAATCATGTGAGAGACAAAATAGTTGCGGAGACAAAAGTCGCCTGTGTGCGGTAGCGCTAAGTGTCTACTACTACACACTATGCCGAAATTAGATTGGACATCATACTTTTTGATGGCGCCATCTAGTAAGGAAATTGGAACTATTTTTTTTTCTTTATAAAACGCTTCCCCCATGCACATTTTTTTCAAATTTGTAATGTGTTTATTCGTTTTCTGCTTATATTGTGAATGTGAAATAATTTAATAACGTGTAGCGAATGACTAAAATGTTATGTATAGTCTATATCTAAAATAAAATACTTTTCTGAAAATTAGAAATTTATTTGATAATAGAATAGAAAAAAATATCACTTTTACATTAAGTTTTAACTTAAAAGTAACTTAAATTAAGCAGCCACGCCGTCCTGCACGCCGTCTTCATCTGTAAAAACAAATTAAGTATGAACACACCATCTATTGGCTCCGTGCACGCTTTTAGCGCCACCTAGCGTGTTGCAACTTTGTTGGCTCTGACCTGACTGTTTTGACGTTTTGATATGTAATGGCGGCATTGTGACAAAATGTTAAAAAATACTATAAATATTGTGTTATTCATGTAAATTTCAAAATTACTGTTATTTGGGTGGACAAAGTGTTGTGAAATAATTTTTGGTCATTTAAATTAAATATGGCAAAAGATCTATTCAAAAAGAGTGTTTTATTTTTGTTATATCAGAGTTTGTTTACTTCTTTTTTAGTTGTAGATTTTGTAAAACAAGAGGATAAAGCTACTTTAATAATTTTACTATAGTAAGTGATAATAAACATATATAATTATTCCTGTATCGCTAATAATACATTAAATATCGTTTTCAAACAGATTACAGAGCCTGCATTATTATTATTTTTATTTTTTTTATTATTATTAATCTTAAGGAAGACCAACAACTAGTAACAAACAGATAGCACTTTTAGTAACAGTAGGAAGTCATTTACAGGTCCTCGCATATACAGGGTGGAATTTTTTAATGCCACCTGGAGGGAAAGTACTCTAAATAATAGAGATAGCAAATTTCTTTCAAAGGAATTTTTAAAAAATTTAAAAAAAACTATATTTTTAAAAAACTTTCAATGCAGTTTTTTTTCTTTTTAAAAATAAAGGAATGTTTCCTTTGAGTGAAATTAGCTATCTCCATTGTTTAGAGTACTTTCCCTCCAGGTGGCATTAAGAAATTCCACCCTGTATATAACAGGCTGATCTACAAAAAGCGATACAAGCTTTTAAAACAAATAAGACGTTATTTACTATTACACTAAAACATTCACAAAGTAATTTGAAATTACAAAAAAAAAGTTCAAGTACACTGCACAAACATTAACAATGTTATCTTTAAATCAGGTGTTTCTAAGCTATAATTATAGTCTAAGCAAGCTTGAAAGCACAAGAATACCAAAACCGCTCATGTAGCCAACAGAAAATGAGACTATCACTCAAAAAAGCTACTCGCCAGTATACGCCTCGCCTTCTGAAAATCAGTATTAAAAATATCAATATCATATTTATTATTTAATTTATTGAAACTGCTACACGCACGCCACATAAATGCGTTTTGCCTGTAATTAGTAGTAGCCAACGGAAGATAAATAAGCTCGTTAGATCTGAGGGTCTTTCGTGGTGGAACTATAGATATTAAAGCTAATAGTTGAGGGCAATCAATGACATTAGTAGTTATGAAATAAAACACTTTTTAACGGATACTAGCGCGGTTTTATTGAATGTACTTTGGTATTTAGTTGGTATTTGGACTCAGTCCCCCGTGACCACGGCAGCTGCAAAGGTGCCGAAACGTCGGGAAAAACCAAAAATCAAACCAAATACCAACTAAATACCAAAGTACATTCAATAAAACCGCGCTAGTATCCGTTAAAAAGTGTTTTATTTCATGTCTAGTGAGCGCGTAAGCTTGAGAAGTGAATTAGTAGTTATCTTAAGAAGAAAGCAAAGATCTGCGATCGTACGTCGTTGCTCCAATGGCAGAAGATGATGTCTTTTACATTGAACCAAATAATCAGAAGAAGAAAAGGTCACATTGAGTCTGTAACATAAGTACCGAATAAATTTTACCGATGTATGACGTATATTTAGGATTCCAGATTTGTGATGCATATTCCAATTGACTTCGTACGTATGTACAGTAAAGAATTTTAAATGTCTTAGCCTGTTTGAAATTTCGACCCATACGTTTAATAAAGCCCAAGGCTTTATATGCCTTGGCCACTATTTTGTTTACGTGTGCATCAAATAGGAGACCTGAATCAAAGAACACGCCAAGATCTCGAACACAATCCTCCCTGTGAAGTCCTTCTCCTTTTAGTTTGTAATTAAAAGTAACTGGATTCCGCTTACGACTGAAGCTCACTAGGCAGCACTTGGAGGGGTTTAAATCTAAACAATTAACCTCGCAGTAGTTTTCGAGTCTGTAAAGGTCAGCCTGTAGAGACTCGGCGTCTGAAATAGAAGATATCTTTGCATAGATCTTCATGTCATCTGCGAAAGATAAGAGACTAGAGGTGTGAAAGCATTGGTCGATATCGTTTACAAAGATTAAAAACAGCAAGGGTCCGAGCAGCGATCCTTGTGGAATTCCGCTAGGTATGTCTACCCAACTAGAGGTGTAGTTACTAATAACCACAGCTTGAGATCGGTTATCTAAATAGGGAGCGAACCACCTAAGCAGATCGCCGCTGATGCCAATCGCTGATAGCTTTGCAATCAAGAGATTATGTGGAATTCGGTCAAAAGCTTTACTGTAATCTGTGTAAACGACATCGACCTGTGCACCACCATCCATTGCTGAGGTAATAGCCTCATTTAAAAGTGCAAGGTTTGAAACGGTAGAACGGCCTTTTAAAAAGCCATGTTGGTTGGAGCTCATTGATTGTTGTAACGCAGGACATAACTGGTCATAGACCAAACGTTCTAAAACTTTTGCAACTATGCATAGTTTGGAAATAGGTCTATAGTTTTCTACAACCGTTTTAGAACCCTTTTTATGAACGGGTGATAAAAAAGCTCTCTTCCAAACGGGAGGTACACATCCCTGTGTTAGGGACTTTCGAAAAAGAATGCACAGAGGAACAGCAATAGTTTTAGAGCAGTTAATTAGAAAAAACGACGGTAAATCATCGGGACCAGCAGATTTGGAAGCATCCAATTTACTGAGTAACTGGACGACTCTATCATAATTAATTTCAATTGACGATATATCAGAAGTACAGTCACTAACCACGTTATTAGCAGATGTGCAGGGTGAGTTGGCTACAAATGTAGAAAGAAAATAATTGGAGAATGCCTCACAAATTGAATCACCTGAATCACACGTCGAGCCATTATAGTAAAGTGTACTAGGCAACATTATTTCTACTTTTTGCCACCATGAGCGCTGCGATCGATTATTATACCTTCGCACCCTCCCAATAGACTAGTCTTAATTGTACACACGACAGCATTTCAAGTTTAACACTTGGAACTGCGAACACAGCTTTTATTACGCAGGGCATAAAGATGGTCTCAATATCAACAAAGTCATGTTACGTCTGATGTGCCGATATTGGGAGGGTGCGAAGGTATAAAGCCCGGTTTACACATCCATAAGTAAGTAAGTAGAAACCGCGTGTGGACACCGTCCGGCAAGTAAGTAAGTAAGTAAGTAGCAACTTGCCGCAGGATAGGATCGGGTTCTATTTTTTGGACAGGCAAGTAGCGCGCACCCCCCTCCCGCTTTGTCTCCCGCTCCCCGCCAATTTACTTGCCGCCGTGTAAACGGCACTGTCCGCAGGCAAGTAAGTAAGTTCATAAGTTGACATCTGTCGCAGCGGAATGATCTAATCCGTTCTAAGACCAAAAACTAATGCCAATGGTATTTGTTTATTATCGTAATTCATCTTCTATTCCGATCGAATACCATTCATAAATAAATCCTAAAACAAGTTAAATGAATAGATTTTGAGCTTCATTTAAATATATATTTTTGAGTGATTGTCTCAGTTTCTGTTGACTACATGAGCGGTTTTTGTATTTTTATGCTTTTAAGCTTGCTTAGACTATAATTGTAGTTTAGGAACACCTGATTTAAAGATAATATTGTTAATGTTTGTGCAGTAAGTACTTGAAATTTTTTATTTGTTTGTAATGACAATTAACTTTGTGTATATTTTAGTGCAAGTATAACGTTTTATTTGTTTATAAGCTTGTATCGCTTTTTGTAGATCAGCCTGTTATATATATGCGAGGACCTGTAAATGACTTTACTGTTATTACGAGTGCTATTTGTTTGTTACTAGTTGTTGGTCTTCCTGAAGATTAATAAATAATAAATAAATAATAATTAAAATTTGGTATTAGTTAGGAATAGAAAACTTATTACGATAATAAACAAATTTACTACCATTGGTTTAAGTTTTTGTTTTGGTATAAAGGAATAAATCTTGCAACAAATGGCCGTCATCTGTTAACAATTCGCGAATTAACCTCTTATAACGTAATTATAGCTCACCTAAAAAACATTAGGTACCTACTTAAAAATATGTAAAAGACCACATAATGAGTGACATACCTTGAAATCGTCTTTGAATAACCTAAAAATTCATCCATCCAATCCATGGTTGGCCGCAATGTAAATAAAATTATTTATAAAGAGAGTAGCAATGTCGTCGTCATCCGACGCGCGCGGTCGACTTATGAACTTACTTGCCGAAGTCAATTCACCGTTTAGACGCAACTGTCCATTTTCCGATTAAATAGTTAAGTAGAAGGACAGTTGAACTTACTTACTTACTTATGGATGTGTAAATCGGGCTTAATAATCGATCGCAGCGCTCATGGTGGCAAAAAGTAGAAATAATGAAGGCTCTGTAATCTGTTTGAAAACGATATTTAATTTATTATTAGCGATACAGCAATAATTACATATGTTTATTATCACTTAGTAAAATTATTAAAGTAGCTTTATACTCTTGTTTTACAAAATCTACAACTAAATAAGAAGTAAACAAACCCTGATATAACCAAAATAAAACACTCTTTTTGAATAGATCTTACTTGCCATATTTAATTTAAATGACCAAAAATGATTTCACAACACTTTGTCCACTCAAATCATAGTAATTTTGAAATTTACAGTAATAACACAATATGTATAGTATTTTTTTACATTTTCTCACAATGCCGCCATTACATATCAAAACGGTCAGGTCAACTCAGAGCCAACAAAGTTGCAACACGCTAGGTGGCGCTAAAAGCGTGCACGGAGCCAATAGGTAAGTACAAAATCTATTAGGTAAAAAAAGCATTCAAGAATTTAAGCTTAAGGTGGATAGCTTACCGAAAGTGGCGCTCTTAGAGGCTTTAATTTAATTGTATTGTATTGCTTAAAGTGATTTGTTGTATTGATTAAAGTGAGACTTGAATTTTGTGTTTTATTTTCAATCTTCAATCATCTTGTCACGCCTCAATGAAATATTGACAGATAGTGCAATTATCCCGGAGCACCAGTTTGGATTTAGAAAGCACCATTCAACCATTGAGCAAGTTCACAGGGTGTGCGAGTACATAAGAAACACCTTGGAAAATAAGAAGTACTGCTCTGCAGTGTTTTTGGACGTTCAGCAAGCTTTTGATAAAGTTTGGCACAATGGCTTGCTTTACAAACTCAAAAAACTTTTACCGAACACTATGTACCTCCTATTGAAGTCCTATTTAGACAGTAGAATCTTCTATGTGAAAATCAATAACACTACATCCGATTTTTACGACATAAAGGCAGGAGTTCCTCAAGGATCCGTGCTGGGCCCCTCGCTTTATCTCATCTACACAGCTGATGTTCCAGAGTCGGATAATGTCATTACAGCCACTTTTGCAGATGACACAGCCATACTGTCACATGACACAGATCCTGAAGTAGCATCAAGGAATCTTCAAGAACACCTGAATGACGTCCATTCCTGGATGCAGTCTTGGAGAATTAAGGCTAGTGGCACCAAGTCGAATCACATCACATTCACTTTGAGAAAAGAAGATTGTCCTCCTGTTAAGCTCGGTCAAGAGGTCCTGCCGCATAACGCATGCGTCAAATACCTTGGTTTCTACCTCGACAGAAAGCAAACCTGGAAAGCACACATTCAGAAGAAGCGTGATGAGCTAAACCACAGACTAAGATCCCTGGATTGGCTTATGGGTAGAAGCTCTCGACTGTCGGTTGACAACAAGGTCCTGATATATAAAGCCATACTAAAACCTATATGGACTTATGGCATACAGCTGTGGGGTTCTGCAAAAACGTCGAATATAGAAATTCTGCAAAGATTTCAGAACAGTGTGCTCAAAACAATAGTTAATGCCCCATGGTTCACAAGAATGGAAGAAGTCCATGAGTATCTAAATATTCCAACAGTAAAACAGCAAATAGCCAATAGCATTCGTTCATATAAAGATCGAATCAGTAATCATAGGAACAAACTGGCCCAGAGTCTTATTGAACCATTGCAGACAAGACGTCTGAAGAGACTGCATACTTGGGATAACATACAATAACTTTACCAGTTAGCAAAACATAAAGGCAGCCCGACAGTGGGAAGGCATGCCTCTACGCCTGCATTAAAAACAAAACAACTGCTTATGGTCCAAAGACCGATCGCATGTTAGCAAACAAATATGAAAAAAAAAAAAAAAAAAATTTTCAACCTTTTGAGTTTCAAACTAGCATACAATTATATTTCGCCACAAAGTTTGTATAATAATAACATTCCCTCGTAGACACTGCTAGAAGCATATAGATAGCAAAACTGCTATATATGCACTTACCTAAAAGCCACACTGATCGGCAGCGGCTGCCTGGCAGGGTTGTTCATGATGCAGTGGCACGCGAGCAGGTCAGTCACCCAGGGGGTCAGGAGTTCGAGTCCCGAGTGGCGCAGGAGCCGGGTTAGCGCCTGGTAACTGGTGACAATTGGGAAGAGAATTTAAAAAGATAACATTAAAAATGCTTAGTTGGGGACAAATGCGAAAAAGCTCAATTGGAAAATGGGGTCAACTGGAAAAAATCAAATATTCAAAATAACATTTATAAATTAATATTGATGATTAATGAAGACAATTTATTTGTTGTTGAATTTTGAATTGAATGATATACCTAAGTAAATTTATAAAAATTATTGACAAAGTACCTAGAAATCGTATTTAGAAAAATACTTTTAAGTCCTTTTGGAACAGTAAACTACATAATTTAGCAGTTGATTTTAAATAATATTCAGAGGAACATGAGTCAAAGCGAGAACATTGCTTAAAGAGCCAATCTTTGTACCTGTTGCCATACATCTGTTGTTAATCATCCGCTTACTAATTTCAATCCTAAATCTAAATTCAGAGCTTTTGTTAGAATATATTATGATGATTATGAGAAAAACAACTTATTTATATTACCATGGGTAAAGTAGATGGGTAGAATATAGAGTACATCCCATACAGCCATTTTTGGTCACAGATTTTCAACAGATGTAACAAGTCGCTACAGTTTCGTAACTGATACGACACATTGCGACTGTGTGGGGTTTTGTTTAAAGGTGTTGTAACAGTTCAGTAACAATGTTCCGGAAACTAGTTTCAGTAACTTCGTGTTGTCGCTGTGTCGACATAATTCACAATGATTTGTGTCCATACATTCTTTACACTTTGTGATCAGTTTGCAACTAGAGTACAAAGTTGTAACAATGTGTGGTAACGGGATGGTAACGTTACAACACATTGTGTTGTAACGTTACGACAATGTTCCAGAATACCAGATAACCTAACTTATAAAAATGAGCGTCACCAAATCCAGTCACTCTCAAATATGCCTTTGTTTTCTGCCCCCTAGCATGCCTACCGAAACACGATATAATATAGCGATTTATTACGTGTAACTGTCAAAAGACAATGTATTTCGACAGTTGAATGTTGATAAAACGCTATATCACGCTATTTTATCATGTTTCGATGGACATGCTACTGGGGCGAGGCTAAAGTTTGATCATGCCGATCAAACGCTGGAAGCAAAAAAATTGAGAAACCATTTTTGAATTCCCGTTACTTTGTGACGACTTTACGTAACCATGTCAACACATTATAGTTACTTTGTGACTAGTTGTGACGAGAATATTTTCACCTAACAAAAATGCTTTTCTTTAATATTTATCAATTTTACTGTGTAATATTGCTAAAATATTTTTTTTAGTTTTGATATTAACTATTATGAATAATTAAAAGCATTTGAGCACTCGGTGTGTACAAATAAATAATGTTTACTTACCACCAAAATACTAAAATTGTGATAATATTGTGGCGCGTTAGTAAATTTCATTCTATTTGATGAAATTACACAGTCAAATTTTTTTCCCATTACGATTTGAGCATTAATAAAAACAATATTGAACAAAATCTGTTTATAAATATTACTTGCCTGGAAAAAGATGGCGCTACCTTTCATTTTAATTAATAGTTCATGTCACCATATTTGTCACTTCACGAGTCAAAGGAATTGCTGAACGAATGAATGAATGAATTCCTGATAGAAGTGAGCACAAATACGTCGCGATGTGACTACGCGGCGACAGCGCAGTGCGACTAAAAGTTACTGTTACCAAATGTTACAAATCGTCCCCACTTTTCGAAACGGCGACGGAACAACGGTCGACACGGCTACTCATTGTGACGGAACAAAGTTACTGAAAAAATATGTTTCGACACAAATGTGTGCACTCTAAGTCGTAACCGCTACCAGAATGGCTGTATGGGATGGCTGCCAACCACTACCCAACCAAGAAGAACTTGGTTTGCAACCGACACACCTTGTATCGAAATTTGGTTATAAACCTTCATTTACACGGCTGTAAACCACCAAGGTCACTATGGCTGGGACATGAGTGTCGGCCTTGTAGCAGGCACTTAATGCTGAAACTAGATTCATATAGGTATTGGATACTTACGTATAGTTCCTACGTACATTCTTCCCATTTCTTCAATTATTTTTTTCATGTTTATTTGATAAGTATTTCACAATCAAATAATTTTTTTTATTTCACCTTCCAAACTTATAAAAAAATATTTAATATTCTTTGAGTGTACTTGCTCATTTCTCTTTTTTAATTATTTCCATAAAAACGTTAAAATAATATTAAAATTACTGTTGAAAGTAGCTCATTCTGCTTTTCTTTTCTGTACTCGAGATATACTTGAGGTAATCACTACATCGTTAATTAGGATTCCATATGCCAAGGAGTTTACAAGCATTCATCAACACTCTTAAGTCTTCGTCACTCAGGTAACTAAATATTTTTTCGGTACAGTCATATGGTAACTCAGGAATGTTGTTAAAGAGAAAATGAAAAATTTTATAGCCTTGTTCAAGTAATTCTATTCTTGCCATACCCTTTCTGAAATTACATCGTATCATACTAGCGTATATTGGAAATTTTGTTTTATAGTTGTCTGATTTTAAAACCTGCACTATATTTTCATTCCTCATATAAATTGCTAATGAGCTAACACTTTTTGCCAAGATATCATAAAATGATGTGTTGAGATTATTAATCTTATCGATCTTCATGCTCGCTATTTCTTTCTCACATTTATCTTTAAAATCACTTAATTCATCAGTTTCATCACTGTCACTTATTGATAGTAAATTATTTTCACTTACATATAAATTTGCGGTTTTCATTTTAACTATGTGGCATTTAAGATTTTCAATAGTTATTTCAAAGTCACCATGTTCAGGATAATAATAATCATAACCATACTCATAGAATAACTTCATCTCGGCCAAAGCAATACCAAGAGGTGTATCATTATTGCTATTTGTAACATTAATATCAGAGCCATACTCCAAAAGAAATTCAACAAATTCGTAATGTCCTTTTTCAGCAGCGTTGTGAAGTGCTGTACTGCCAAACTCATCTTTAAAGTTAATATCAGCATCATGTTGCAAAAGTAGTTTGGTAATTTTTAAATCTGCATTTTCAATAGCATAAAATATTGGAGTTTTTCCAGTTTTATCTTGAGCATTTATATCAGCTTCATAGCTAATCAATAATTTAGCTATTTCTTCCTGTTTGTATTTGGTTGCACTATGTAAAGGTGTAAAATCATTTGAATGCATATTAACATCAGCACCATACTTTAATAAGTCTTCAATAATTTTCAAATATCCTTTTTTAACAGCAGCATGTAGTAACTTAGGATCATTTTTATCTTCTGGGTTAACCATGAAGCCATATTCTAGAAGAGCCCTAACAATCTTTTTATACTCTTCTCCTCGGCCGTGCACTGCAATATTAAAAGAGCTTCTGTTACTTTCATCATTAATATCAGGACAATACTTTAAAACCTCCTTGACAATCATAGAATTTCCTTTTTCAACAGCGAAGTGCAGCACAGTTTTGCCATCTTTATCCCGACTATCAACCTTAGCTCCGTGTTGTAAGAGCAGCTTTACAACTGTTTCATGTCCTGCTTTGGTAGCAATACGAAGTGGCGTTAGTTTTGAAGTACACACACCATGCTCAACAATTTGTAAACAACCTGTATCAACTGCAACATGAAGTGGAGTTCTACCCCAACAGTCACTAGCATTAACATCAGCTCTATGCTTTAAAAGTAATTCAGTAACTTCCATATTCTTATTTGTAATTGCATGGTAGAGTGGAGTACTACCATATTGATTTTTAGCTTCGATATTAGCACCTTTGTTTATAATCATCTTAACAATTTCTATGTCACCATTTATTACAGCGAAGTGAAGAGGAGTATTAGAAGGCTTCCTATCATTGTTGTTAACTCTAGAGCCGCTTGTTAAAAGTAGTTTAGCAACTTCTGCACGATTATTCATAACGGCATCACGAAGTAAAACATATCCTTCTGACCATTCTTGTGAGTAAAGACAGCCCAAAAGAATTGATTAATTCCCTTGCTATTTCTAGTCTTCCTTTACGAACCGCAGAAATTAAACTGTAGTTTACATCCTGATTGCCTCCAGATTTTAACATTTTCCAACCACTAACTAAATTATTTAGAAAATGAGAAAAGAAATTTGTCTAACCGTTTCAGTTCTTCAAAAGTTTTTTGTTCAGTTCACGTCAATGTCAGATTGACAATGTCAATCTAATGTTCCCCCAGACCAATCGCTGAGTCATTGGTAGCCACGATTGTTAAGAACCACAGACTAGCAAGAGATACTACGTCGTCTCAATATTTGTCTATGGTCTCATCGTGTGCTTGTCTTGTCTGTGGTCTTGGTCTTGCTTGCTTTGTTTTAGGCATGTCGATTCATGAAAAAAATAATCGATTGTTGGATCGATTCGAATCGAACGCAGTAGAATCGATCTTCGATTAAATCGACCGTCGCGGAATCGATTTTCGATTAATCGATTTTTTTTACATTCCTAGTAAAGACGATAATGAGTAGTAATAACAATACCTAGCGATAGCCTGCTTGACACTATTGGTAGGTCTAGCAAAAAAGTGAACTTAAAAATAGGAAAGTTTTATGGTACACATAGCTACACTTACAAAACTGTGTATTTTTTCCATTTGAATTGCAGCTTTTATATAAGTTAGTTTTAAGTTCAAATCGATTGGATAATAAGTCTGACGTGCTGCTTGCTGTCCATTATAATATGATATGCTAAAAAAATATGCTATGTGCTTAACGACAAAGTAATATGCTAGACAGCAAGAAAATCTGTCTTTAGCATATAATATGCTACCTAATTTAGCAACACTGATGTTTAATCTTTTTTAATTCTCCTGTCATAGGGGAGACAAAAGAATCCAAATCCGTACAGCCGATTTTTTTATGGATTGTTATCTTCTTCGGTTTGAAAACCGGTTAACCTCACCAATTTCTAGTTCTTTAACAATAAATATGTGAATCGGTTCTATTCCGGATATTCTTGAATCGATTCATTGAATCGATTCAGTGTTTCAGATCGATTAAAAAATCGATTTTAGGAACTTTCTTCGATTAATCGATTTAAAATTGACATGCCTACTTTGTTTACTAGTATATTCTGTGCTTTGCTTGCAGTGTTGCCAGATCGTTCCTTTAGGAACATTTTGCGTTCTATTTTACGGTCACGCGTTCCCTTTTCGTTCCCATCTTTCGTGCGTTCTTTTCGTTCCTTTTAAACTGGTAATGCTTCACCACTAACGACGCCGTCACTATGCCATGCCACCAGCGTAAGTATAGAAAAGTTTTACAAAAATTGTCTAGTCTGTGTACTGTACAATATGTAGCCTTTCAGTTTTTAAAATTAAACTGCCCACTACATACTACTAATATTGTATAGTCAGCAGCATATCAAGCTATACAAAACTGTCAAAAATCTACAATGAATTTTGAACTTAAACTGCTCGACTTAAAATTTAAAAACGATTGATGAAAGGACATCAGGCAGAGTCCCATAGAAAAAAACCAAAGAATGTATAACGTTTCTGTTTTTTTCAAAATGTAGGCATGTAATTAGTAAGTCATAGAAAATATTCAGATTTTTACGAAGATTTACGTTTTAAGAGTTATTTACGTTTGAAAGTTTTATTTTTTGGTAACCCCGACACTAAATAGCAACACCAGTTTCACAACAACACGTTTCGTTAGCTGCGTTAGTGATACAGATTAGCACCACAATGTACGAATTGGAACCGATCAAACGGAAAATCTGTGCACATGTCGCACGTAACAAAACGCTTTTGACAGTTGAGTTGACTGATATCCGGCAGACTTTTTTTTTAATGCGCAATCACTTGTGCCACAGAACAAATATACTCAGGGGAGACTTGTGAAATCGCTTACAAAGATGTCCGTTTCATTGATATGCTTTTGTGTTTTTCAATAATTAATTAACGCTAAATGAAGGAGTTAAAAAATAATGTTGCTACTGTTTTATGATTCTAGTAACATAAAGTGTTTATAGATAACAGAATTATGTTTATACACTTTTGGGTCTCATGTGCCTGATGTCCTTTGACACATTGTGGAGCCCAGTGTGCTGTTGACCGTATTTTGTGAGTGATATTGATGAATGATCTTGATGCAAAATCAAGATGTTAGCCGCTTGCATGACACTGACTTGACTAACTACATAACTTCAAAAATCGATTCTAAATTAACAAATACCTATACTTTTTTAGGGTTCCGTACCCAAAGGGTAAAAACGGAACCCTATTACTAAGACTCCGCTGTCTGTCTGTCTGTTACCAGGCTATATCGCATGAACCGTGATAGCTAGACAGTTGAAATTTTCACAGATAATGTATTTCTGTTGCCGCTAACGCTATAACAACAAATACTAAGAGTATAATAAAATAAATAATTAAGAGGAGCTCCCATACAATACAACAAACGTGATTCTTTTACCGTTTTTTGCTTTATATTAATAACGACAACAGGTAGAAGGTAAAAAATTTCACAGATGATGTATTTCTGTTGCCGCTATAACAACAAATACTAAAAATAGAATTAAATAAATATTTAAAGGTGGCTCCCATACAACAAACGTGATTATTTTGCCGTTTTTATGGTACGGAACCCTTCGTACGCGAGTCCGACTCGCACTTGACCGGTTTTTTTAACTTATTTTTCATTTGCGTTCCTTCACCACGAATTTCGTTCCTTTTCAAACATTCCGACGTTCTAAATCTCCCATCTCTACTGGCAACACTGTTTGCTTGTCTTGTCTGATATATGTCAAACAGGGTTGGTATGTTGGGGGTTTTTTCGCATTTTTGGGGAAAAATAACGGTCTTTGCGATATTTTGGGGAAATGAAATCTTTGGGGAAATGTTTGGGGAGAAAAATATACAAGAAAGAAGGAGAGTGGAGCATATATTTAACTCCAATTAATGTTTATCTGACCATGTTAAGCGAAGATGAAGTTTCGGAAGTTCTAAACGTTTAGATGATTCAGTTTAGAACTGCCAATACTTCTTTATTTTCTTAATAAACTTAGTTTAATATCTATCAATTCGTTTTATTTCCTGTTTAACAAAAATGGGGAAAAAAGTTGCCAAACGTATCATTTTGGGGAAAAGAATTCTTGAATATGGGGAAATTTCAAAATCTGGATCTACCAACCCTGATGTCAAAATAAATTTAAAAAAGGTTATGTATTTTTTGGTTTGTTGGTGTTTTAATAATTCTCTTTTTTTGTATTAATATTAAATAAAAGGAAACAAATTGAAACAATTGAATATATCATTATGGCTGACGACGATTTATCAAACGACGTTATGTCTATTCACTCCAACGATGATGACTATACGGCGGAGGATTTTGAACAAGCCGCAAGTGGTTAGTACAATTTTTTTAAATAAAACAATATTATTCTTGTAAAAATATTTTGGCAATATTTTTAAACAAAACTTATTATAAAGCAAGGGCCGGAACCGCTTACCGTTAAAGGAGTTCTTGATTGGGTATTTTATTTATATATCCAGATAGTCTTAAGTGCGCTGTACACATTGGCCCAACGCGTTGGCCGAGCGCGTTGGGCCAACGTGTAAAGACCTAACCTATTTTACTTGGCGGTATGTTGGGAGTTGGCGCCAACGTGTAAACAGTGACATGCCCTGGCCGCGCGCGTTGGCCCAAAGCGCGTGGCCAGTCGTTGGCCCAATGTGTACTTCGGGTCGGGCTTCGCTTTTGACATACTAAACAAAACAGGCCAACTTTTTGAGGTTGGTGTGCATTTTTAGCATCATTGCGCCCAACGAACTAAAATCTATGGAAGCATAATTGCAAACAATAATGCTTAAAAAATGGCACCACGGGGCCGAAAAAGTACAACCCGCTCGGCTTTAGTTGGGCCAGCCACGCATCCGGTGACTGACGTTAATGTTTTTTTCAATTAATTGCAGTTTATAATGTAGAGAAAAGATAGAAAGAGAGAGTTTATTAGAAATGACGTCCTTTATAGTCAAATGGTGTAAAAGATGCAAAGAAGGCAGTAAAAAGATGCAAAAAAAACGTATCTTATTTTTTCATTTAAGTATAGAAAATATCTATAAGTATACAAATTATGGTCGCTAATAAGCAACCAGTGTTCAGACGCTTTGTGCTGCATAGTTAAATGCCAGCATTTTTAGCCCTATCCACTTAGTTTTACTTTTCATGTGGTGCCATTTTTTGAGCAGAATGCTTATTCCATAGTTTTAGTTCGCTGATTGCGCCCAAAGAGTATTGTAATAAAAACTATGGCCGGGTCACACTACTGACAATGTGTGCGTGTTTTGGTCACCCAACTGTTGGGTGATATTTTTTAGGACGCTTTCGTTGCTTCGACTGTCTATCTTGACATATAAATAATCTGAGTTCATAGGCTTGTTTTCAAAAACCCTATCAGTACAGTAACCCTATCAATATGGTAACCCTATCAATACGGTAACCCTATCAATACGGTAACACTATCAATATGGTAACCCTATCAATACAGTAACCCTATCAATATGGTAACCCTATCGAAAGGGTAATGCTGGTAAGCACTTACCGAATCCGAAAACCCTATCGGGGAAACCCTGTGAAAGCTTTATGAAGGGGTTTCAAAACGTGTTCAAGCAATTTATACCTAGTCCCACCTGGGCCGAAGGGCCGGAACCGCTTACCATTAAAGGGGTTTTGATTGGGTATTTCATGAACCACTTACTGTTAAAAGGGTTTTTGATTGGGTATTTCATAGACTTGTTTTCGAAAAACCCAATTAATACGGTAAGCATATCGTCTATAACCCTATCTAAAGGAAAACCCTATCATTTGGTAAGCTTTTTAATAGGGTTTCCCTAACAATTGGCTTAATAAAAAAGGGGTATTTCCGGTCCCTGTTATAAAGTTAAAAGAATTGAGCTGGGTACTTCTGTAAATTCTTTCTGACACCTAATTCTCAGTTTGTATTACTATCCAAACTTCTCAATACAAATCGTCAATTTCAACTTAGTCTACCCACTACACCGTACCATACCATGACTACCATTCATACTTAAGGTCTGGCAAACACTGTACCATACTGTGCTAGGAATGTATCAGGCAAAGAAATATTCTTTGTATTGAAGTATGACACTATTCAGACTAGACCGTTCTCTCACCGGCCATGCACTTGTAATACTTATCAATACACACATATTTTTTTTCCTGATACGTTCCTAGCAGTATCGTACGGTGTAGTGAGTAGAGACCTTTAAACTATTTAATATGTAATAAATATTTAATAACCTTCAAACCCCTAATATTTTGGAACTAATGTTAATGTTTTGATAGAAATAAATTCTACTTCGTTCACAGATAAACCTTTGATGACACTCTTTAAGCGCTTAATCGGAAATGACAGTAAAGAAAACACAGTGCTCACAAACGCTCAAATAATAGACATTCTAAAAAAAGAATTTAACATGGACTTGTCGTACATTCACGATCTAGAAATAGAGATATACCTCAATCTAATGAAGAAGTTCTTGAAAGACTGGCCCCTTTGGGATGAGTTCGATCAATCAATACAAACGCTAAAGAACAGAAATGACACGACTTCGATAAAGAAAAAGTTGGAAACCAACCACAAAAACCTTAAAGATTATCTTAGCCAAATGTTAGAAGCGGCTAGACCGTATATGCAGAAAGTTGTCGAAACCACGAAAGAGTCCACCGTCAAAGAGAAAAGTACGGAAAATACAGATAACGAACTCGTCTTAGAAATACAGTGCTCTAGGCAGCAGTTGAACCAACTTTTCTTTCGAAGGCCACACCCCGATTTCAACAATACAATATTTAACGTCCAAACCCCAAACAAGATCACTGTAAACCCCTTTTCTCTCCGTGCTATACTTAATTGGCCTGGTATAAGATTGAGTGTTAATTTAGGATCAGTATGTTTCCGTAGAGAAACGGTTCATGTTTTAAAACATAAGTTGGTTAATAAAAAACTGAACTACGAAAAAGATAAGCCCACCGAATTGAATACTAATTTACAAATGAAAGATTTAAAGCCCATGTCAACTTCCACTTTAAAAGATCTTTGTAAAGGCTTTCCGAAATATAGTAAGGATACTTACGGGAATAGAGTTGTAGAAGAAATTTCGTACATGTTGGGCCAAGATTTTTCAAACGCTCCCGATGTTCAAATTTCAGCATTATTTCGGAGAAATTTAAGTAAATTTTCTTATATAAGGTATTTATATACGGAGGTTAACACTAATCAGTCATTCAGTTCAAATTCATATGATTTACAACTAGAAGAGACGATGACACCTATGTTCACTTTAAATATTTCCAAGTTTGAGAAAACTGGTACAAATGCAATTGGTAATTGGTTAACGATTGAGTGTCTGCAATGTAACGTCTCATTTGCTGCTTTGCAACGTGCCGCGTTGTGGGAGCATTTTGAGAGCGAACACCAATGTGAACCGGACTGGAACTGTACGAATTGCAATAAATCATTTACTGTGAAAGCCTTAGCAGAAAATCGGTGGAAACATGATTGTGTTGAACAATAAACAACAGATATTATATTGAGATTTACAATTCCAATGACTATAGTCCATGAGAAATTTCGTGGCACGCGAGGTCATAAAATGTGCGAACGGTGTAGCTATATTGCGCGCTCTCTTGCATTTAAAGGCCTTATGGGCAGTCTCAGACTCATTTCGATGCCACGCGCAACCCTAATGACTAACGTCACTGAGGCGTTTTCTAACCCCGCGTGCCACAAACGTTTTCATGTACTATAAAATCGCATATTGCAGAAAGACCTTAGTCCATTTTAAATTTACTTGTTTGTTTTATATTTTGTTGGACTTATGCTTTCTGCAATATGTGATTCAATTTATGTTAATTGTTAAAAGTTATTGCATGCATTTTTTCCTCCATTCCTCCATTAATATAGCTATATCTGTATGGTGAAACCTCATTCCCATAGATTATTATTTAATATTTTTGCTGCTAGACTAGACCATTAGGTTTTTCGGGGCTTTCACGAAAACACTGGTGGGTGCGCGACTTGCGAATCTATTTCACAAAAAAAGTGCTCATTAATAGCCTCTAGACAGAGCGATCTGCGGTGCGACAAGATTTATTTTTTCTATGCACTACGGCATAGAGCTTGGCCTTCACCTCACCTGATGTTAAGTGACGATAAGGCCGAAGGTGGAAGCGCTCTACTCCCAGAATCCTCACCACTGAGAATCCCGCTATCTTACCTCTAACTGCCGGAACACAACAATTTGTAAGTTGTTGTTATGGCGTCCGACTTAGGTAAGATGGTGGTAGCTAGCCAGGCGGACTTGAAATAAGCCCTACCACTAATCAAACCGCGTACAAATTGTACCCCTGGGAATCGAACCCGGGACCCTTGCGTCTTACACGGGTGGGCGAACCACTAGTCTCTAGACCACAGGGGCGGTTTAAGTGAATTCCTAATGGGCCCCCCAAATGCACAGGCCCGGCCTACAGGATTGTAATCCTCAGGACTGTCAAAGTCAAAGTCAAAAATAGCTTTATTCAAATAAAACTTAATTATTAAGTACTTTTGAATCGTCTATATTTTCCTACCACCCGTTCAAGACTTTTTTAACTGTAGAGGCCGCGCCTCTCCCACACGTAAAGATTTGGCCGGAAGGCCGCGCCTCCGTACGATCCTAGGTCGGTGGCCCTACCATGACTTGATGAAAACTTTACCGTAAACTATCGTTTTCTCTCTTTCACTCGTATGTTTGGTTTGCATCAACTTATCGTAAGGCCACTTGCCTGGTGAGCCCATAATACATGGCACATGGCGTATGATGACAACCGCTGTATGCGTTACGAACGCGCAATGGAGAGAATAGGCTAATTGACAAAATTTGGAAAATAGTTTAAAATTAAAGTTTGGTGTCTATTTTACCCCAAAAATACATTATTTTAAGAAAAATAAGTCATTTTACCTATTCATTTTGCGTTTTAAGAATTGAACTCAAAATGACATCGAAAAAGGCCAAAACTGCCATGGCGTCTTGAATGACGTCACGCCTCGCGAAACATTCGTGTTTGTTTATGACCGTCAATTGTTTTTATTCGAAAACGTCGTCGTCGTCGTTATCGAGAATGACAGCAACAACAAATGTTTCGCGAGGCGTGACGTCACGCGTCTCTGATTGGTGTTCAATTTCACGTGATTAAATGGCCAATTTTTCCGATTTTATTGGTAATCTTTATTTATTTCTATGAAAAAAGTGTTTTTTTGGTTACTATTTAACATGATTAATCATTAGAAACCTTATGCTAGCCGATTTATTCTTAGTGGAAACAAGCTAATACATTCGTTATGCCACCGACCGCCGCCGCGCCGTTCGCCTTCGCTCTGTTGCGTAGCCATTTCTACCTATTCATGTGACAAATTCTATCTGATTAGGTATATGTAATGTGAAAATCCATGTTATTACTATTATTATTTTTAAACAATATTGCATTCTGATTATATGTATTCTGGCGGAACAAGTTTAGTGATTTAAATGTACTTATTTTCTTAATTTTATACCTATTAGTGCAAAAGAAAGACTTTCTGAATTAAACTAGACTTAAGTATAATTAAAATTTTAATAAGGAATAAATTATTAAAATGTATGTGTGTGTCTTATTTAATGAATGACTGTAGGTATCCTTTATGGACAGTATTGTATTATCTAGAAATTGTCAGTCTGCAATCTATAATTGCTTTTTTTTACGACGTTCTGCAAATTAACACGTCAAGCAGTCGCAAAATTTTAGATTTTGAGAAGGCATTTATAATTTATTAAGACATTTTCCGTCGTCATTGTTTATATTATTTTGTAAAACACACCACACTGTTAAGGCGGTTGCCTGACCGAAAGTGGCGCCGCGGTGAATTTTGATATTGTAAATTCTAATACACAATTTTAATAAAACTTGATGTGGAATTTTTGGGGTACAGTCTAGTATTTTTTTTAAATGGTATCATTACATTCCCTCGTCACTGCTAGAAGTAGATATCAAAACTGCTAAAAAAGTGGCCGTTTTTGACACATTTGCTATCTACTTCTACGAATAAATCGAGGGAGTAGTGATACTTTCTAAAAGTACTATAGGCCCTAAAAATTCCACGTGAAGTTTTATTAACATCCTTTTCTATTAACAACTTGTTAAATGAAAACCTCTGAGGGCGCCACTTTCGGTGGGCTAATTAAGTACAATGGCCTCAAAAGAGGATGTACAGTCACGCACGTCTAAAAATATGTATAGTATATCCATAGAGGAAATAATCACTACGTTTTAAGTATTCCTACAATTTATAACTTTGCTTTAGTTATTATTTATTTATTATTTTATTTAATTCTCTATGCACATTGTACATAGGCGGACTTAATGCCTTAGGCATTCTCTACCAGTCAACCTTAGTTGTCATTGATTTCTGTCCAAAAAAGGTATCGCTCTTAGAATGACATAGTTCTAAACTGTACACTTAGAGACGTGACTGTACAGTGCGCGAGCGGGTCCTCAGGGATTTCTACAGAAACTTGTTTAGGGTTCTTAGGGTGTGAACATACTAAAAAGTCTTCTCGTCTAGGAGGTGCGGGGTGGGAGAGGATGGAAGTTTAAATATCTCACTTTTGAGTTTTTTCGCTAATCTCCAAAACAGTGCGTCGTAGGGAAAAGTGTTCTTCTACCGAAAGTACCGAATAAAAGCTAAGTATAAAATTCTCTACAACTTTTATGATAAAAGTGTATAGGATTAAATTTTTATCCTAAACACTCACGAATTCCCAACCGCTTTTGGTCACTTCTGTCGTACAAAGTTAAAAGGGTTTTAAACAAATTGGCTTATCCAATCAACGTTTTTCATCATTGAAAGTTCAAACCGCATCGAATGATGGCGTCTATTTCAAGTTTATTTTACGTTTTTATGATTTGCTGTAAGTTCAATTTTCTGAATATCATTTAATTATTATTTCTTGTACGGTCAGCAGCGCATCAAGCCATACGAAACTGTCAAAAATCTCCAATGAATTTTGAACCTTAAAGTGCTTGTTAGGGTTCCGAACCAATATGGTAAAAAAGGAACCCTTATGGTGTGACTCAGTCTGTCTGTCTGTATGTCACAGCTGGATATCTCGAGAACTAATGGTATCTACTTGAAATTTAGAATAGTTTGAGATGACATTTGCCTAACTATTTTGCAAATAAGAAATAAATAAAAAAAAATATCTTTTTTACAACAGGGACTGAAAAGGGGTCTTAAAAATTAGAAGTGGGACTACTAGGGCATGTCATGTGGGGTATCATGTGAACGAGCGTCGTTTGAACGTTTTCAATCATTTTTTCTTTAGTTTTCGATTTATAATGAAAAATGTAAAAAAAAATACCGTTTCCCCCCCCCCCCCCCCTATCTCCGAAGTTTGCAAAAAGAAAAATCTGAAATAATTCTATGTGATAGCAGTTTATATGAAAAATAAAACGATATCTCAATATAGCACACTTTTTTAGAAACTAACAATTTCTAAAAAAGTTAACATTAGTTCAACTATCGGTCAAAAGATGGCGCTGCGCTGACCTAAAACTGCAATACTAATTTTATTATTCTACTCTGCAGTGTGGTTTAATGGTACAATTATGGATGGTACGGAACCCTCGGTGCGCGAGTCCGACTCGCTCTTGACCGGTTTTTTTTTTGTTTAAAATTTATAGAGAAAATTTGACCCCGCGTGCCGTTTACGCAAGCATTGATTTATTGACTGTTATAATTTCCTTATATTTTTTTTTCAGTCATTTTCTTAACATCAGGAGTGGATCTCCGCCCGCCCTCGCCCAGCATTGCTGCTAGAAGAGCATTCATTCTATCCAAAAAGGCCCTTCGTAGCGTTTATCCAGGAATTGACGGCAAAGTCAAAAAACGATTCATCAACTTTAAGAATTTACCAACTATGACTTGAATTTTCATACCTCCTGCTAGGTAATAAAGTTTGTACTTGTTGCATTAAATTCAATAAATATAAATATTATTTTTGTGTGGAAAATAAATGAATTTGTTTACCTACCCTACCTAAGTAATTATTATAGTAGGTATCTACTTACTTATTTTGTATGATTAAAAACCGCATCATAATCGGCCATAATCGGTATTAGTTTGGGAGCTACGTCACAGAATAGATAATAGTACAGTCTACGTTGCCTCAGATAGGTACCTACATACACACACAGGCACGCGCGCGCACACGCACACACACGTCAAATTTATAAGGCCGGCCACACACAGACGGAATCTCGTTACGGAATTCCGTACATAACTACGTGATTCCGAACGCAGCAACTGCTGCAAAATCTATGGGCTGCCACACACATGCGGGATTTTTCCGTGCGGAATCTTCATACATTGTCGAAATTACGTTCGGAATTCCGTTACGTGATTCCGTCTGTTTGTGGCCTGCCACTGACATGAAAAAAAATTTTTCATGTCAGTGGCAACGAAGTAAAGAGCTGTTTTGAAAAACTCCAAATGCATAGTTACTTACAAAAAACTGTTCCTTTTCTAATTTGAACCAAAATGTAAGTAGGTAGGAGGTAGGTAGATGCTATCCAGAACCTTTGAAACAGTTTCTTAATCAAATAAATCGTAATAGGTACCTAGTTGTAGCACAATAAAACTAACGAGTTGGTAAAGATTGCGCGCCAATTAAACTAAAGTAACGATGCCATTAGCTGGCAGGTAAGTTAGCAGCCATCAGTCGTCGACAGTCTCAATGGGCAGCAAACAGCTAGTGGTTTCCTTAGTAAGTAAGAATTGCAATACAAAATCTTGTTAGACGAAATCCTCTAAAATTACATTTTTCAGCATGGAACCTCGGTCATTAGAGCTAGGTATACATTGAGACCGTTTTAATGAGCGCAATCATGCTGTACAGCAGGGGTGTCAAACTAACGGCCCGCGGGCCGCATCCGGCCCGCAAGCTATCTCAATACGGCCCGCCCGCGACCAGAATCTAACCAGTGAGGATTTTAGACGGCATTCGATGCCACTACTTATTGTAAGATAATAAAATATGAGACCTCAGGTATCTGGATCCTCAATCTCAAGATAACTCCTTTTTATTACATTTGTATGAAATACAAGATTTTAATTTAGTATGTGTTTGAGTTTTTAATTTTGAGTCTGGCCCGCTATCACGCTCTTAACTTAAGGCGGTTGTATGACCGAAAGTGGCGCCCTCAGAGGTTTTTATTTAATAAGTTATTAATAGAAAAAAAAATTAATAATGTTTATCGTGGAGATTTTAGGGCCCATGGTCTAGTATTTTTAGAAGGTATCACTACATGCCCTCGTAGTCATTCGTAGAAGTAGATAGCAAATGTGTCAAAAACGGTCACTTTTAGCAGTTTTTCTATCTACTTCTAGCAGTGACTACTAGGGAATGTAACGATACCGTCTAAAAATACTAGAGGCCCTAAAATCTCCACGATAAACATTATTCAAATTGTGTATTAGAATTATAATATTAAATAAAATTTACCGCGGCGCCTCTTTCGCTCAGGGTACCACCTTAAATATGGCCCTTTTGAAAAATCTGTTTGAGACAGGGGTCTCAAACAGATTTTTCAACACACTTGCTCGTAAAGTGAGTCCGAATACATCGCTTTTAGGGCCATAAACCGAACTATAACAAACGCGTGCAATAACATACAAAACACTAGTTGGTTATAGAATTATCCCTACAAAGTTAAAAAGGTACCTTACTGCAAGTTCTATGCGAGTAAACAGAGCATTTTCAATTTAACCGGGTAATACAGTTATTTTTTTAGTAACAACAAAGAGGTCTTATGCCGCTGAAAATTCATTTGCATTTTTGGAATAAATAAATGTGTAGGTCCTTAATTAAGTCAAACAAATATTTATTATTATCAAATTATTCCTAATTTACAATATTTTGTTATAAAATATTAAAATATTTGCATTTTATCACTTAAATTTATAATTTTGAAGCAGGCTGTATGCTCACCAACCCCTTTGTTGACAAAATATTCTTGCATTGGGCGTGTGAAAAAAAAACAAAAAAAAACCTGCGCGCCTTTTCTCATCATGATTATCATTTTGTTTTTGTCGTATTTGTTGCTGTGTGGTAAATTACTTTGTTTTTTCCTCGCAAATGTGTTGAAAAACGTCGTATGAAACTCGTGAGCTCTTACTTATTGCACACTCGGCTGAGTTACGCCCTCGCCTGCGGCTCGGGCTGCAACCTACAGCCTTGTGTGCAATAAGTAACCTAAGCTAACTTGTATCATAATGTACTATTTCAAAAGGGCCACTGTACAGCAGGGGCTGTACAGTATGCGCATAATAACTTGGCGGCTCTGAACTTCGTGCGGAACGCTGCGCAGTAGACGAATACAGGCGTGCGCGGGGACACGGTGCTCTCGGAACTATTGAACTCTACATTACCCTGCGCGAAATATCACTTTTAGTTATAAGTAGAATGTGAAAAAAAATATATTAAAAAATATTAAATACACGACTGCCCTGCCAAAAACGAACTAAAAAGCTTAGAATAATTACACATAGAAGGCGAGTCCGCGTCCGTATAGTGAGGCGACTCAAACCAAGCCAGAATGGCTTGGTATGACTATTCGGCCCGTTAGTGCTCAAGTGATATTCGTGCCGAACACAACTCCCGAAAATTTCACTAAAAATGAGGGTTTACGCAATGAACGGATGTCACAATCAGGTCACATTACATCGCAGAAACACAAGAAACATTGTAGATTACATTTCACGTGTAATTAATGCGTTTGAACTTACATTTTTACGTAAAACATCCATCAAAAATAACCATGACGTATCACTTCACATTTTACGTAAATGTTGCCACGACGGGGAAAAAAATCTCCCGCATTTACTGTTGTTCAATTAAAAGCAGGGATTGAAATACCGTTAAAAAAAATAACGATATAAAGAAATTACGTTAAAAATACCGTTAAAACATTTTATCAGTAAATTTAGCGGTAAAAATAACGTTAAAAATATATTACCGGTAAAATTAACGTTAAATATAGCGTTAAATTAAGTACCTGTAAAATTATCGGTAAAAAATTAACGTTATTAATTGGAATAACGTTAATTTAAAAATTAACGTTAAAATTAACGTTTAATTAACGTTAAAATTAACGTTATTTCTTGTATTTTGTTGTAGTTTATTTATTGACATAACGTTAATGTTAAATATAACGGTAAAAAGAGTAAAAATTAATATTTAAAAATAACGTTAACATTCCCTGATTAAAAGTTAAATGAGTCAATTATATTCCATGCGATTTGACAATTACTTATTTTCTATTAGGGTAGCATTGAAAAAAACGCAATGTTCTCATTGAAATAAAATGTATGATGATTTATAAAGAAATCGTATGACAAAAATTAGGTACGCAAGTACGGAAGCGTTGTCACAAATATTATAGGACATCAGGCACATGAGACCCAAAAGTGTATAAACATAATTCTGTTATCTATAAACACTTTATGTTACTAGAATCATAAAACAGTAGCAACATTATTTTTTAACTCCTTCATTTAGCTTTAATTAATTTAAGAAAAAAACAAAAGCATATCAATGGAACGGACATCTTTGTTAGCGATTTCACAAGTCTCCCCTGAGTATATCTGTTCTGTGGCACAAGTGATTGCGCATTAAAAATAAATGGCCGAATGTCAGTCAACTCAACTGGCAAAAGCGTTTTGTTACGTGCGACATATGCACAGATTTTCCGTTTGATCTGGATCCAACTCGTACTATGGGCAACAGCGTCGCTTAACCAGTTTTCAACAAAATTCGCGTGCGCGCGTATCGCCCCTGCACGAACTAAACGTATGGCAGGGCTTCAAATACCGTTAAAAATGAGTAACGTTATCGATGTACTTGCATCGATAACGGTAAGAAAAAAATAACGTTAAAATAAATAACGTTATAACTGGAAATTAGTAACGGTAAAATTGATAACGGTAAACAGAATAATAACGTTATTTTTTCGTTCCTGGGTAACGTTATGACACTGTATTAAAAATATTTAAAAGTAATTGACATTGACGCCCCGCCGCGCCGCGCCGTGACACATCACGGCACGGTCACGACCCGTCTCTGCGCAGTTTGCTACTCGTAGGTACCTATTTAAATTGAACAAGACGAAAATGGAAGGTAAATAAGTTTCATTATTCTTTGTAGGAAATATTCGTTATGCGAACGATTTTAAACTAGCTTCCCGATGAGCTAGACTTGAAATTTTTGAACATAGATCAGAACTGGAACGCAATGCAATATATTGGTGTCATTGAGCTGATCTGATGATGGAACTGGAAGAAGGCCACAGGAACTTAATGATGAAACCATACAACCCCATTGTGATTAGGCTTGTTAGAATCGTCTTGACGAGTACTCTAAAGGGAGATAAGGTCCAGGGTCTGATGATGAAGCTGGAAGGCCATGCCAAAGGAACTCAATATTGAAACCGTGCAATCCCATCGAGTTTGGGCTCAATTGAATCGTCTTGAAGAGTACTTTGTTGGGAAATAGTGTCCGAGGAACTGATGATGGAGCCGGAAGAAGGCCATAGGAACTCTTTAATAAAACCACGCTACCCCATCGAGTTTGGGCTCGTTTGAAGTGTTTTGACGAGAACTTTGTTGGGAAATAGTGTCCGAGGATCTGATGATGGAGCCGGAAGAAGGCCATAGGAACTCTATAATAAAACCACGCTACCCCATCGAGTTTGGGCTCGTTTGAATCGTGTTGACGAGTTCTTTATTTAAAAATAGTTTCCAGGGTCTGATGATTGAGCCGGAAGAAGGGGACTGGGACTCTGTAATAAAACCATGCAACCCCATCGAGTTTGGGCTCGTTTGAATCGTCTTGACGAGTGCTCCGATAGGAGATGGTATATTTTTAGTCTTAGCTCGTTAACTAAAGAGCAGAAAATAATAATTTACTGAAAAAAATATTTTTTAAAAACACGTTTTTAAAACGGACTAAATTATTTACAAAATATTTCGGACTAAAAATATTAAAACGGACTAGTAAAAATGAACTAAAAAGTAAAGAATAAATTCTTCTGTAAATATTTATAACCCTAATAACCTATACCTACATATATTTTAAACCTAAAAACGTGGGGCGCGTTTTGTAAAATTTATCATCCATATTGTCCTTAGAGCATATTGTTTATAGCACGCCCCAAGTTTTTTGGTTTAAAATTTTCCGGTTTAATAGGGTTACAAATATTTACAGAAGAATTTATTTTTTACTTTTTAATTTGTTTTTTTAGGTTTTTTCTTACAACTAAGTACTTTTATAGGTACCCTGAATACGGCCCCTGAAAAGGTGACGAAACCTCGGGAAAAACCTAAAAGTACCTAAACAGAAAAATTACTTTATTTATGTAATTTTGATTACTTATAAAATTCCTGTTGACAGCTTTGTAATAATAATTGACGTCTTTAAATAGTAATACTTAGAAGTAACAATAGTCTACAGATAGCTGACACTTACTAACATTTGCATGCCTACACTTAAGGCAGAATATTGTTGATGCTTTAGATAAGAAACATTGTTATCCATCTCAATGTATATGTCGCAGCCAACTAGCTTAATAAGCCGTTTAATTAGCGGCCTAGCCTTTTCATTGATAGGCGCCATTCAATCATTGGCCTAAATAACATCCCGGCATTTAATTTAACGCCTAGGCAAATGACTTGGTTCGATAACGTTTAATCACTTGCCTAGCCGTGTCATCGTAATTTAGTTCAATTTTCTATCACCAGTGCGCTCTAGGCGGTGCTGCTGTCAAAATGTCAATATGGTGGCGAGCAGCTGTGATATGGTGAGAAAAATAGTGCAAATCAATCTTTGAACATTTTAAGGATATTTTGGAAAAAAACTCATAGAATATGACCAATAGCATCAATCAATACCTTGATTTGTTATACAATATTGTCAAATAAATATTTTGATTCTGGTAATAAATAAGCGTTATATTATAAACCGTAAAAATATTAAAATTACTACCTAATTTTAGTTTTTGACAATTATTCCTAGTCGACAATGTTCTAAAATTAAGGCGTAGGTACCCAATTTAAATCTATAGCTAGTTATAATTCCACCAAATAGTACCTAAAGCAGGCGTCTCCGTCACTCGCTCAAGGCCACGCGTTATATACCTACCGCTCAGCATATCGTACATCGTCCACGACGAATACTGCAAATCGATGTGTATAGCCGTTTGGTACACTACACATATAGTAGATAGTAGGGCGGTAAAACAAGGTTTGAGGTTAGTTTTCGCACAAGTCATCACGGAAATACGAAAATGTGGTATCGATGCATTCAGTACGATGCCCTGATCACAAATATATAAGATGACAAGCGCGAAAATGGTGGGGGTAGAAACTGTGATGTCATAAAGTTTTCAGTACAAAGAATTTTTTTTTCATACCACGTGGTATAACAAATGAAAGGGCTTTGTGAGTAGATTGCGAATATATAACAGACTATAACATTTTCACTACTTGGTCTAACAAATTATTAGCAAACGTCGAAAAATTTCGCAATTCAGAGTTGCCATTGAACAGGTCTAGATTGAAAACGACTGAATTGATTTTTACAAAATACATAACAAATAACTCTGCACATACTCTTTTCGAATGTCTAAAGGTAATTGACCAAAGATATTTAAAAATAAGAAAAGTACATCAGTTTTAATAACAGCATAATTTTCTGCTTTTTCCAAATTCTCAGATTCCTTTAAAAATTAATAAAAAAATTAATAAATAACGAAAAAATTAATAAGTGACGAAAAAAGTTTTCTAAGCGTCTTTTTTAAGATTACCGCCGCACTAATATACTTATGGTGAAAAAAATAATGTTGGACCCGCAGTTCTTAAAAATTCTTCCCTTAGGAGAGGAGTATGGTGTCATCTTTTTTTTTGTATGTACTCGTCAAGACGATTCAAACGAGCCCAAACTCGATGAGGTTGCATGGTTTTATCATAGAGTTCCTATGGCCTTCTTCCGGCTCCATCATCAGACCCTGGACACTATTTCCCAACAAAGTACTCATCAAGACGATTCAAACGAGCCCAAATTCAATGGGGTTGCATGGTTTAATTACCGAGTTTCATTGGCCTTCTTCCGGCTCCATCATCAGACCCTGGAAACTATTTTCCAACAAAGTACTCGTCAAGACGATTCAAACGAGCCCAAACTCGATGGGGTAGCGTGGTTTTATTATAGAGTTCCTATGGCCTTCTTCCGGCTCCATCATCAGATCCTCGGAAACTATTTCCCAACAAAGTACTCGTCAAGACAATTCAAACGAGCCCAAACTCGATAGGGTAGCGTGGTTTTGTTATAAAGTTCCTATGGTCTTCTTCCGGCTCCATCATCAGATCCTCGGACACTTTTTCCTAACAAGACGATTCAAATGAAACCAAACTCAATGGGATTGTACGGTTTTAATATTGAGTTCCTTTGGCATGGCCTTCCAGCTTCATCATCAGACCCTGGATCTTATCTCCCTTAGAGTACTCGTCAAGACGATTCTAACAAGCCTTATCACAATGGGGTTGTATGGTTTCATCATTAAGTTCCTGTGGCCTTCTTCCAGTTCCATCGTCAAATCAGCTCAATGACACCATAATATTGCATTGCCGTCCAGTTCTGACCTATGTTCAAAGTTTTAAGTCTCCAGCTCATCGGGAAGCTAGTTTAAAATCGTTTGCAAACTTTGCGGAGAAACAAACAAACAAACAAACAAACGAGAAAGCAACTTAATAAAAACGTGTTAAAAAATATATCACATAGATATTTTTTTCAGCCACCTATACCGAAAAAAAGAATTCATTCGGTCCGAGTCATGTCATGTTTAGCACGGCCGGCGGTGCAGCGGCGGCGCCCGACGCCGGCGGGCGGCGGGCGAGCTGGCAACGTCGCGTAACAGAAAATAATGATACTAATTACCGGTAAAAATAACGTTATTTTTTGTAACGTTATCTAGTAACATAACGTAACATAACCATATTATAACGTTATAATATGGTTATGTTACTAGTTAACGTTAAAAAAATAACGTTATCAAGGTATCATAATTGAAAATAACGTTACGTAACGTTATTTTTACTGTTATTTGATAACGTTATAAAGCCCTGACGTATGGTTGTGCCGGCGTGGCGTGCAAGCGATTTTAACCTTAGCAGTGGTTAAGCGACGCTGTTGCCCATGGTACATTGTGGTGCTAATCTGTATCACTAACGCAGCTAACGAAACGTATTGTCGTGAAACTGGTGTTGCTATTTAGTGTCGGGGCTACCAAAAAAAAACTTTCAAACGTAAATAACTCTTAAAACATAAATCTTCGTAAAAATCTGAATATTTTCTAAGACTAACTAATTACATGCCTACATTTTGAAAAAAACAGAAACGTTATACATTCTGTGTTTTTTTTCTATGGGACTCTGCCTGATGTCCTTTGGAAAGTGGATGTCTTTTACGACCCCAAGTGGTACATATTTGTATTGCGAAATTATAAACTCGCAGAAGGTTGGTTTTATCTCGTGTTAAAATGAATGTGAGTACTTATTTGTAGGTAATTTGGTCTGAAATAATTTAGTCTAAAAGCTGATATCATTTAAATGAAAACTTTCAATACTAAAATAATTAATTAGGGGTGGCATATTTTTAAATGAAGGTTTTATAAAATGATTTCTTTATACGCTGCCGCTTGCCGATGACACAGTACTCACTCGTAGTTAGTTTGTTTCACGAATCTTGCTCGATTGCTATAGTCGCACGCAGAGTTCGGGAAACAGGTAAATATTATAAAAAAATCCAAAATGGCGGCTAACTTTTTTGTTTGTTGGCTGATTTTGATAAAACTCGGTTTGGGGTACTATTTTTAAAAGGAAACAGCAACGCAATGTTTATAATATGAAAAAACCTAAGATATCGGTCAAATATATTTTTAGTGGGCCGATTTCGATGTAACTCGATGTTTAGGACTATTTTGTCAAGAATACAGCAACGCAATGTAAAAAAAAAAAACCAAGATGGCGGCCAACTTCTTTGTTTGTGAGCTGATTTCGATAAAACTCGGTTCGGGGTACTATTTTCAAAAGAAAACAGCAACGCATAGTTAAAAATACAAAAAATCCAAGATGGCGGCCAACTTTTTTATTTCTGGGCCGATTTCGATGAAACTCGGATCTTGTGACTATTTTGACAAGAAAACAGCAACACAATGTTAAAAAAATAAAAATTCCAAAATGGTAGCCAATTTTTACTTATTTGTAACATTGCGTTGCTATTTTCTTGTCAAATAGTACCCTGAACCGAGTTTCATCGAAATCGGCCCACATACAAAAAAGCTGGTCGCCATCTTGGATTTTTTATATTTTTAACATTGCGTTGCTGTTTTCTTTTGAAAATAGGACCCCAAACCGAGTTTTATCGAAATCAGCTCACAAACAAAGAAGTTGGCCGCCATCTTGGATTTTTTTATTTTTTACATTGCGTTGCTTTATTCTTGACAAAATAGCCCTAAAAACCGAGTTACATCGAAATCGGCCTACTAAAAATATATTTGGCCGATATCTTAGGTTTTTTCATATTATAAACATTGCGTTGAAGTTTTCTTTTAAAAATAGTACCCCAAACCGAGTTTTATCAAAATCAGCCAACAAACAAAAAAGTTAGCCGCCATTTTGGATTTTTTTATAATATTTACCTGTTTCCCGAATCCTGCGTGCGACTATAGCAATCGAGCAAGGTTCGTGAAACAAACTATTGCGTTACTGTTTTCTTGTCAAAATAGTACCCCAAACCGAGTTTCATCGAAATCGGCCCACAAACAAAAAAGTTGGCCGCCATTTTGAATTTTTTATATTTTTAACATTGCGTTGCTGTTTTCTTGTCAAAATAGTACCCCGAACCGAGTTTCATCGAAATCGGCCCACAAACAAAAAAGTTGGCCGCCATCTTGGATTTTTTATATTTTAAGATTGCGTTGCTGCTTTCTTGACGAAATAATACCATATTCTTATGATAGTACCCCGAACCCAGTTTCATCGAAATCGGCCCACAAACAACAAAGTTGGCCGCTATCTACATTTTTTCATATTATTAACCTTGCGTTGCAGTTTTCTTGTCAATATAGTGCCCCAAATCAAGTTTCATCAAAATCGGCCCACAAACGAAAAAGTTGGCCTCCATCTTTTTCTTCTTTTTTGACATTCTTAACATCGCACAGTCGACTAACTATAGTTACAGTTAAATGGTGAAATCCATACAATCGCAACTATAAATACGACGATGGTTTCAACTTCCCTACTTTTAAGGGAAAATTTCATGTACTGGTAACATCATCTTTTTTGCTATGTGCGTTTCGTCGAGCGTAAACACAAGCACCTTACGCACACATAAATTTCATTTGTGCCTCACTTTTGACAGACCACTTTTTAGGAAACTATCGTTCTAGGTGTAATTATTCTAAGCTTAAAAGTTAACAAGTGTCATTGCAGTCGGGGGACCTTATTATAGAACAATTTTTGATGAAAGAGGTCCCCCGACTGCAATGACACTTGTTGTTTAACTTTTTAGTTCGTTTTTGGCAATGCAGTCGTGTTTTTAATATTTTTTTAATTTATTTATTTTTATTTCACACATTTTAATGACATATTATATAGTTTTGGAATGTGTTCATCAAGGCCTTTCATTTGATGCCCATATTGTAATAATAGAAGTTTTTTTTTTCAAATTTAAAAAAATGGCGTCGTACTGTCGCCATATTGATTTTTTCTAAAAAAAATATAGCCAGTGTCACTCGGGACACTGTAAGGATTCTAACGATACCCCATTTATCCAAATCAATTCAGGCATTTAGAATTTATGGTGGAATAAAGAAACTCACATACCCACAAACATACATGAACCCTGAACACATATAAACACTCTATTTGCTTTGGGCAGTCGTGTAAAAATAACTCGGCGGGCGGCTCTGAACTTCGCGCGGAACGCTGCGCAGTAGACGAATACAGGCGTTCGCGGGCGGAAGCACTCTGAAGTCTCGGAATTATGGAAGTCGATATGTAATGTACCCTGCGCGAAATACCACTTGCAGTAAACTTCCGAGCCGCCTAGTTATTTTTGCGCATACCTACTGTACCTACTGCTTATCTGCTGTAACTTGTTGATAAGTTGGGTAAAAGATTGTGACAGTTACTGTGATTGTCTGTTGAATTGAGGCATCGTAGCCCCCAAACGAATGGACCGATTTTGATCCGGTTTTTTTTAAGAGCTGCCGAATTCACCTGTACCTATTACCTAGATATTAATCTTGATCAAACCGCAGGTCCTGCTGTGCGGCCGACTGGCGACGTCAAACAGCGATGTCTCGTCATTCCAACTGGTAAATAGCACACAGATTTGTGACCCTTTGTTGCCCATGGTCCTACTCCGTAGCCCTACAGTGGTAGAACCACGGGCATTAGGTGCTTATATGATTACTTACAGACAAGAGCAAAAGATAACCTACCTTTGATTTTGTTTTAAAACAAGTTAAAAAAAAGTTTAACTAAACATTCATCCAGATTTTTTTTATTTCAGCTTGCCAGACTGTCGTTTCCCACTGTGGAAACAGTAAGTAAATCGTTATATTTTCACTAAAAAATAGGTTTCCTGTTAACTAACTAGCTCCTTCGTAGGTAGGTACTCGAAACAGCTTAGACTAGAGTCTAGACCAGGGGTCGCCAAAAGGCGGACCGCGGTTCGCATCCGGACCGCCGACCGACACAATATGTGCGGACTGCGAGAACACAGGAACTTTCAAAAAGTCCTACTTAAGTACCTACCTAATAATTACATTTCTGTATGAATATTCTTTTCTATAAAATATTGTGCGGACCGCGATGGTTATTTCTTTTCTTAAAACTGACCCCGAATGAAACTAATTGGTGACCCGTGGTCTAGACCAAATCTAAATCTAAACTGAACAAATTATTTGACTTTGATAGAGTTTAGTAACTTTCTAGTCCTTAAACTTTTCTGCAAGTAAGTCTACTATAAACTTAAAGTCATGAATACCTACCCAAGCAGATGATACCTAATTTAGTTCTATGGTGCGACGCAACTGTAGCAATGACCCCACGAACTAAATCAACACTCAAAAGTGAAACAGTTTTGACAGTTCAAAGTGAAAATTTCTATATTATATCGCGTTTCGGTAGTCATGCTGGAAGGGCAGACAGTTATCTAACTTTTTATCATGTTTTCCAGAAACCGTACAATATGCCGAGCAGCAAAGAGATTGACCCGCGCCACAGCTACGCCGACGAGAAGTTTGAGTTGCTTCAGGAGTACTATAGCTTCATGAACGGACGCATCAAGGAGCAACACAACCCTGTGAGGGAGTTTATGCTCTATTTTGTTTAACATAAGACTTATTTTAGCTTAAACTGATCAGAAGAGCCTTCTCGCGAAACGTCCTGGGATAAAAATTATCCTATCTTGTTGTGTTAATTAATCCGCTGTTAGCTATCTGTGGACATTACGTCTATAAATATGTATACAATTTAGAACTTTCACTCAAAAAGCTATAACTTTTTTGAAATAATGACAAGTACATACAACAAAATGACAAAGTTCTAAACTATATACCTACATTTTAGAGGTGAACTCAGGTGTCGACCTGAGTGGTGCAGTGGTCACCATGCCGCTTACCACGCAAGAGGTCCCAGGTTCGATTCCCGGCCGGGCAGAAATTGAAATGATGAATTTTAATTTCTGTGACGGGTCTGGATGTTACTATGTATAATAAGTATATATTTAAAAAGTATATAAGTAGTATATCAGTTGTCTAGCACCCATATTACAAGCTTTGCTTAGTTTGGGGTTAGAGGGCGCTGTGTGAAATTGTTCAAGCATATTATTATTCTTATTATTAACTGTACACCAACTTAAGTACTATTTTTTTATCTAAATCCGATAGCTGTTTTCGGGCGATTGAGTAGGTACCTGGCGTTTGCTAGGCCACAGGCTCTCAAATCCAACGTTATATAATATTATAAATGTGAAACATACAAACTTTCACATTTATAATATTATAACGTTGGATTTGAGAGCCTGTGGCCCTACCATGAGTTGTTGCAAACTGTTTACGTTACAGTAAACTATCGGATATACTGCTCACAGTCAATGCGAGTGCAAAGACAAACCGATAGTTTACGGTAGCGTAAACAGTTTGCATCAACTCATAGTAGGGCCACTGTTCTGGTTAAAATTAAGATAGAACGGAATTTTTATTACATTATCTGTTAAGAAAGGTAGGTAACTAAAACCATACTTCTTCTCCTTCTTATCTTAAGAAGAAAAAAACCATACTTACTTATAATTATCTATTCTGTGCTAGAAGCTAGTACTAACAAACATTTTGTTCCCAAATGATCTACTAGGCAGTTCTACCGTAGAACTAAAGGGATTTTTTTTGGGACAAGTGGGAACAAAAAGCTTAAAAATAATTTATTTAGAGGCTTTTACATTGATTATAAGTAGGTATGAAATCCTCATCATACCCTTGCAACACAAAACAAATATAAACTTATCTAAAACTTTTCTTCTTCCAGACTGAACGCCACGAGATCTTGGAAAACGCTGAGAAGAAACTGTTCGCTTTCATAGACGCTCACGTTAAGGATTTAAAGCGTTTGCTATTTGCCACCGATATGGCGCTCATGTCTATGGTTCTGCTGAAACTTAATAAGAAAATGGACACCTCTGAAGCGAAAATACGGTCTACACAAGCCAAAATACCCTTTGGTCTTTATAGCAGTCCAGGTGAGTTAAAAGATTTACCAAGAAATGTTACAGCAATTCAAAAAAACCATTCAGGGCCCTTTCCATAGACATTATTGCAAACAGCTAAGGAATTCCTTGCTTGCGTCAATGTTCCCAAAAGCATTTAGTTTAGCCCAAAGATCTTTGAAGTTCGCTGCTTGTGTGAAAATGAGCTATTCAGCATTTCAGCAAGGTTTCTCGATCAGGGGCTCTTGAAATCGTTCGTTTGAAATCATTCGTTCGACTTGAGCAGCATAGTTGAATGACTTGAGTAGGTAGCACATTAGGTACCTAGTTTGCGGTATATCAATTGACAATCCAAAACATTGATTCCAGGTAAATTAATGTTTTCTTGGTTCATGCGATGATCTAAGATATGACTGACAACTGGCTGACCAACGAGCGATTAAAAAAACGGATTTTGCTATGTTGAATGAAAATAATTAGGTAGTAAAGAGCGCTCGACGCCAGCCGAAGGCCCATTTCTTTTAAAATCTAGTGTTCAGAACCTATTCGCCATTTCAGAATCACCTGCTCCAAACCTCACCTCCTCTCGTGTTAGAATTTATTAAGCCGCCTGTAAGGCCTCTAACTTTGCTTATCGACTGTTATCAGATGACAAAAGCCGGGACCGACGGTTTAACGTGCCCCCCGAAGCATGGAAGCGCTCGTTGTAATGCTAATTAACGGTCACCCATCCGATACCTGGCCGGACCGAGCGTTGCCTAACAAATCGATCGAGTACGATCAGTCTGTCAAGGTCCGCCATAAGCGCTTCTGAGCAGGACAAGATCTTCTTTTTAACTGTAGTGTTCAGAAGCTATTCGCCGTCCCAGAACCGCCCTGCTCCAAAAGCTTCGGTTTTTCTCGCTTCAGAAAAGCCCTTGACGAGTTTTTTGTCGGTTCATCTCGGTACAAGATCTTCTACTTGCTTTTGGACCACAGGTCCATTCTAATAACAGTGTATTATTATTATTATAGAATTTAAGTGCTTAGGCACTTCCTACTACATTGCATCAGCTCACAATCAAGAAGACGCCCAAATGATCCTGTCCAGTGAAAGGAAACCACACTGCTACACCTTCAGAGGTAATGAAGTTTTTAAAGATGTAAGAGCTGACTGGTTGAGTTCACTACGAAACTAGCTCACTAATTATTCTTTGCTGCCTACTTTATTTTACGTAATTATAATATTTGAGACATTTAAAGAATGCTGGCACCCTACCGCCTAGCGATAGCAATGCTCTGTCCATCCTTGTCATATCATAACACAATAACAAGGACGGACAGTGCATTGACGTCATAAGCTATAGCAATTTGAGTTAAGGCCATCGCACACGGGGGACTTTTGTCTCCGCAACTATTTTGTCTCTCACATGGTTTGTATGAAAAGTTGCAGACGACCGCGTCGCTTCGTGTGCGCGCTTCCATATAAACCCGTGGACTTGATGTGAGAGACAAAACAGTTGCTGGGCGACTAAGTTGCCCGTGTGCGATAGCGCTTAGGCGGTAGGCCTGCAGGAAAACACAAGAGGTCAGTCATTAATTAGACCTCAGTAGACCCAGTTATAGTAATGGCTAAATAGGCAAGCAAGATGTAGTATTTACAACATCAAATCCCACCCGACTGTCGAAAATATCTGACCCCTCGGAAAAATCAGAACTCTCTTAGACAAAATTGCAAAAGACTATTCTGACGAGCATAAAACAGAACTGCCTGGAGTTCCCACGTGCTCCATTTAAAGTCACCCCATGTTACAGCGCACCTCAGTCAGTGCGTGAGGGTAGTATGGAACAGAAGACCCTCGGAGGGTCTTCTGTTGGAACAGAATATGGATATTACCCTCACCATTTACATTTAGGGGAGGGTCACCCTCCCTACTAAATGTAAATAGCAAATAAAGTATACTACAACATTACATTATAACAATATTAAAGTATCATAGGAGGAGCTCGAGATAATCCATTTATGGTCACCCATCCCATGACCGACCCTTGCGATAGTTGTTTAACCTCCGCAATCGCTGGGTCAGATACGTCGAGCTCCTCTTAGTAAATTTATAGATACTCTTAGTAACTTATAATCGTCTCTGTGGTCTAGTGGTTCGCCCACCCGTGTAAGACTCAAGGGTCCCGGGTTCGATTCCCAGGGGGGTACAATGTGTACTCGGTTTGGTTGGTGGTAGGGCTTATTTCAAGTGCACCTGGCTAGCTACCACCATCTTACCTAAGTCTGACGCCATAACAACAATTTAAAGTTGTGTTGGCAGTTAGAGGTAAGATAGCCAGTATTCCGGGTGTAGTGCGCTTCCACCTTCGGCCTTATCGTCATTTAACATCAGGTGAGATGAAGGCCAAGCACTACCCCGTTGTGTATTAAAAAAAAAGCCATTTCCTCAGTGATGAGGTTCCGGGCTTCTACCTTCGGCCTTATCGTCACTTAACAGCAGGTGAGATGAAGGTCACTATCCCGTTGTGAATAATAAAAAAACCTGCTAACTTGCGTAGGAGCATTCGCGTTCATCGGCTTTTACCACCGCCACTCGGAGACCACGTACGTGGGCCCGCACGCAGAGCAGTTCCAGGCGAAAGACCCCAGTCAGGGTCTATACTGCCACTCTGACGACAACTGGAGCGACGCGCAGTGCATTTATAAGTAAAAAAACATGAAAAATAATATCTTTTTCTTTAGGAACTCTCTATTACTAGACGTTGGCTTTCTCTTTATGGACCTTTTTTCTATCCTGCACCATTCCAGGCGAAAGACCCCGGTCAGGGGCTCTTCTTTACTTTAGGAACCTTCTATTACTGGAGATTGGCTTTTAGTCCAATCAATGAGCATATTTGTTGTATGGAGACTTCCGAAAAATTCTCCCGTCTATAAAATTTGGCATGTGATGAAGTTAGGTAACACAGATTACAGATGAACAATAAGCCAATAAAATTTGTTACGAGAAGTTAGGTATTTTTACCTAAACATGAAAATCGCTTATATCTCTCTGTGAATATTTCCTCGAGCTAAAATACTTTCTGTATACGTATTTGTGTATTAGTTAGAATAAGTATGTAAAAGAGTCCAATATTTTTTCGATTTCGGAGATACTCCAAATTTAAATTTTAATATTTTTCAATATATCTTTTCTTGATTAAAATATCTGCTGATTATTATTTTTTAATATTTTTTTATACCCTTAATATATAGATTTGTTCAGTAGGCCAACAAATTTTCTTCTTTAATCATATTTATACATAAATGTATGAAAATGGACCGACTATTTTTCACATTACCTCTTAAGACCAAAAAATAAAAAAAATATGATTAAAGAAGAAAATTAATTGACTTACTGAACAAAGCTATATATTTAAGGATATAAAAACATATTAAAAATAATAATCAGCAGATATTTTTATCAAGAAAAGATATATTGAAAAATATTAAAATTTAAGTTTGGAGTATCTCCGAAATCGAAAAAATATTGGATTCTTTTACATACTTATTCTAACTAATACACAAGTACGTATACAGAAAGTATTTTAGCCCGAGGAAATATTCACAGAGAGATATAAGCGATTTTCATGTTTAGGTAAAAATACCTAACTTCTCGTAACAAAATTTATTGGATTATTGTTCATCTGTAATCTGTATTACCTAACTTCATCACATGCCAAATTTCATAGACGGAAGAATTATTCGGGTTGCATAAGCCCCGTTGATTGGACTATTTCTCTTTATGGACTTTTTTCTATCCTGCACCATTCCAGACGAAAAACCCCAGTCAGAGGCTGTACTGTCACTCTGACGACAACTGGAGCGATGCGCAGTGCATTTACAAGTAAAACATGAAGAGCCTTCTTTACTTAAGGAACCCTCTATTACTGGAGATTGGCCTTTTCTTTTGGACCTTTTTTCGATCCTGCACTAAGGAAATAGTGTTCAAGCTGGCAATGTTTCGTAACCACGATTTCTTCCTTCTTCCAGTGCAATGGTTGCCCATCACCAATAGCTAGAGAAGCTGTCATATTTTATTTTGTTTTTCTTTAGAAACCCTCTATTACTGGAGGTTGGCTTTCTCTTGGACCTTTTTTTCTATCTTGTACTAAGGAAATAATATTCAGATGGCTATTCTTTTGTCAATCATAGCTTGCCAATCATAGCTTAACTATCTATACACAATATTTTCTTACAGAATCAACCCTCGCGAGGAGTTCCCCGAGTCCGTGGAGTACGAGCCCAAAGTATCGTACTGGTGCGGCCCGTACCGGTACTTCATACCGGCCACCACAGACGTCCGCTGCATCTTCTCTATATTCTCTATGAACTTCATCTTCCGGTTTGGGTACGACGGCGTCACTTATAAGAGCTCGGATCTGTCTTTCGTAAGTAGTTTTATCAAATCTTTTTTAAATGATTTCGGTAGTTTTGCAACGATATTATTCTGATACTAGGGCTAGAACCATGTTCCTAATGTTGGCTCCACACGTTGGCCCAAACCTTGGCCAATGCATTGTTCGTTGATGCTTTTGAAAGAACCTCTTTGAAGCATTTGTTACAAAACCAGCAACGCACGATGTATTTGTCAATATTGTGGCCAACGTGTCGAGCCGGAATAAAGGTACCACCCAACCTACTTAGGTTCTTGATTCTCCGTGAAACTCCTTTAAATTGATTGATTGTTGGGATACACGTAGAACCCTAACGGCTGAAAGTAGAGACACCATTTTTGGAGGGTAGATACATTTTATGGTGTAGACTGTAGGTGTACACTACTTATAAGAAAGGATTTTGGGAAATTCACCCCCTAAGGGGTTGAAATAGGGGATAAAAGTTTGAATGGAGGTCTCTCAGTTTCAAAACTAGGATGTTCGAATTTTGTGTTTTAAACATTTTCTAAAATGTCCACGCGAACGAAGTCCCGGGCAAAAGCTAGTAAATAAATAAAGTGTAAATCATGTGAATAAATAAAAGGCTTGTGGACTGTAAAGAAATGGGAATAAATACAAGAAAGCCCGACAATGAAATATGCGTACTGTTATATATTAGATTTATGTATGTAATAATGCTGAAGGGTGGCTTCGGGCGGGCTGACTAAGCAGTCTGGCTCCTCATCCGTGGGCAGTTCAGGTTGGTTAGTCAGTCGCGTTTCGGCCACCATTCGACTCAGTCAAGTCCAAATCAGTATTTTCTAAATCAATTTTCTATTTCATTTTCTATATCAAATTAAATCATTCGTCCAAAATAAAATTCTTTTTTTTTAAAACGCTAAATCCGAGAGCCCGCCTAACATTGGTGGCAGCGGTGGGATAAGTAAAATCCCCGGTTCTGCCTCCGCTGATATTTACCAGATCGTGAACTAACTGTGAGTGAAATTCAAAGAAAGTGCTATCAGTGAAAATCCCAGTTCTGCCTCCGCTGATACTTACCAGATCGTGAACTGTGAGTGCAAATCAAAGAAAGTGCCGGAAAAAGTGTGTGTGAAAATGTTCATCATTATCGCAGCAGTGTTCCTGCAGTTCCTGTAAGTTTTAATCCAGTGAACATTTATCGCCGTGCATTCCGTGACGCCCGACCACCGAGACTCGATTCTTATCTTTGTTTAGACTATCTCTCGTCCGCCGTCCGCCTCACTACTTTTAAATGCCTAAGGAAGAACCCAGTGCCAGCGCTACGAACTCGAACACGAAATCTGCTACAAATACAATTATCACAATGTCAGAAATAGATTTGAACATTTTAATTAAATTTATAAACAAATACGACGGTAATCGGGAAAAACTGAATGCTTTTATAAACAACTGTAAAAATGCTATAGACCTAGCATCTTTGTCACAGCAAGGTATTTTATTGAAATATATACTAAGTCAGTTAGAAGGGCGCGCCGAGGTTGCATGCTCTATTAAAGATTTCGAAAATTGGCAACAACTCGAAGATTTTTTAAAATCACAATTTGGAGAAAGGAAGCACTACGCCGCCCTACTATCTGACTTACAAGAGTGTAAACAACTCAGCAACGAAACGGCCAACCAGTTCGCGCTCCGAATAGAGTCATGTCTGTCTAAGTTACTTACCGAAATAAATATTTCAATCCCTACTAAGAAAAAGGGTGAACTGACAGGCCGTGTCGCTGCCATGCAAGACCTTGCACTTCACACTTTCATTATAGGGTTAAACCCTCGCTTATCTACTGTTGTAAGATGTCGTGATCCGGAAACTTTGAATGAGGCCATTAATTTCGCAGTCTCGGAGGAAAAAATATTGTTAACTACCACGCGTCGCAACACCCCGTCATTTCCTCCAAATTTTCCAAATCAAGGGCGTCCACGCCAATTTCAAAATAGATCCTTTCCTCAGCAGATCGGTAACGTCATATGTAGATACTGTAAAAATTCCGGCCATACAATTGATAATTGTAGAAAACGAGAATACAACAACCGACGTTACGGTAGTGGCAATAACAATTCACAAACCAGATTTTATCCCGCTCGTCCAGCTCCTAATCAAGGTCAACCAATCCATACCATATCATCATTTGAAGAGTATGAAAATGGAAATAAAAATTATTATAATAACGATCATTTAAACTCAGATTTCCCGGCCGGTGTCGCACGGGAAAATTAATTACTAAAGCCGACACCATACCTAAATGTCCTAGTAATAAGTCTTCTATATCCAAGGACCAAATGGATCCTCAAAGAATACTTACCAATCCAAAATCCATAGATACTCTGATTCCTACCACTGTATCCGCTGTATCCGCTGAACCTATAAAAAATAAATCCACTGAATCCGCTGTGTCCACTGAATCCACTGTATCCACTGAATCTACAAAAAATAAATCCACTGCATCCACTGAATCTACAAAAAAGAAATCCACTGTATCCGCTGTATCCGCTGAATCCACTGTATCCACTGAATCTACAAAAAAGAAATCCACTGTATCCGCTGAATCCACTGTATCCACTGAATCTACAAAAAATAAATCTACTGCATCCACTGAATCCAGTACTCCAGACAAGTCCTCCGCCACAGCTTCCGCTAGTGCTCCTATTTCTGCTCCTGAAAAAGAAAAACAAAAGATTAAAATACATAATATTACCACAAATCCATCAAAAAAACACTTACCTTTTATCCAAGTCCAAACTTCCGTTTCCAAGGAACCTCTATCATTCTTGATCGATAGTGGCGCAGCCATAAGTTTAATAAAAGAATGTTCAGTAGACAAGATGCCTCCTTTAATATGCGACGAGGTCGTAACCTTCACAGGACTTGGTAACGAAGCCAACCCCATGATATCACTGGGCACCATACCAGTGAATTTCCAATCCCTCACACACCAATTTCACCTCGTAGGTCATTTGAAATTCCCATACGATGGAATAATCGGAAACGACTTTTTATCAGAATCCCTAAGTAAGATAGACTTTTCCAAAGATCAATTGATAATAAATAAAATTACAATTCCCCTTAAATTCACAGAACCTATCTATGTCATTGCGCCTCGAAGCGAAACAATTATTGAATGTTCCGTTCAAAATCCTGAAATTAAGGAAGGTCTCATCCTCGACCAACATCCCATCGAATCGCTACTCATAGCCAACTGCATGGTCAAAGTAAAACCAAATTCGAGAATCAATATTTCTGTAGTAAACACATCTGAATCCCCTTTGACTATAAATTCCGATTTGAAACTAAAAATATCACCAATAGAAGAAAATGAAAGCTTTCAAATTTTTCATACGTCACGCAGTGACGATTGCAAAAAAAACGTTGTAGACCGAACAAATGAAGTCATCGATCTTCTGAGAGTATCTCATCTGAATCATGAAGAACGAGACGCTCTATATGGCATTTGTGCCACCTTTTCAGACATTTTCCACCTACCAAATGATAAACTAACTTACACTGACGCAATTCAACATGAAATACCTACCACCTCTTCCAATCCAATTAATACAAAATCTTACAGATTCCCCGAGGTTCATAAACAGGAAGTTCAGAAACAAATCGATAAAATGCTTGACGAAGGAATTATAAAACCTTCAATGTCCCCTTGGTCTTCCCCTATATGGGTGGTCCCAAAGAAATCTGATGCGTCTGGTCAACGTAAGTGGAGAGTAGTCATTGACTACCGTAAATTGAACGACATTACTATAGGAGACTCATATCCAATTCCGAATATTAGTGAAATCCTTGACCAGTTAGGCAAGAGCCAATATTTTAGCACCCTCGATCTCGCTTCTGGGTTCCACCAGATAAAAATGTCTCCCAATGACGCTCCCAAAACCGCCTTTTCCGTTCCCCAAGGTCACTTCGAATTTACTCGCATGCCGTTCGGGCTGAAGAATGCCCCGTCAACTTTCCAACGTTTAATGAATTCTGCCCTTTCGGGCCTCCAAGGTCTACAATGTTACGTCTACCTCGATGATATTGTAATCTACTCATATGACCTCGAATCCCACATAAAATCACTTTCCAACGTTTTCGACAGACTGAGACACTTCAATCTCAAGCTCCAACCAGATAAGTGCGAGTTCCTACATAAAGAAGTGTCTTACCTCGGGCATATTATCACAGATCAAGGTGTAAAACCTAACCCAGATAAGATCAAAGCAGTCCAACAATTTCCACAGCCCAAGTGCCCAAAAGATATAAAATCTTTCATGGGTCTCGTATCTTATTATCGCCGTTTCATACCGAATGTATCTCAGATAGCCAAACCTTTAACTAACCTCTTAAAGAAAGACGTTCCGTTCAACTGGCAAAATGAACATCAATTAGCATTTGAATAATTAAAAAATTGTCTGACTTCTGCTCCTCTGTTAATGTACCCTGATTTCACCAAGCCCTTTGTATTGACATGCGATGCTTCTAATTTCGCCATTTCTGCCATACTTTCCCAAGGGCCGATAGGAAAGGATAAGCCAATTGCATACGCATCGCGAACACTTAATAAAGCCGAATGCAATTACATGACGACTGAAAAGGAATGTCTTGCTATTCTTTTTGGTACCAAAATCTTCCGGCCATATTTATATGGACGCCGATTCACGATCGTTACCGATCATCGACCTCTCAAATGGTTATTCAATCACAAAGACCCAGGATCTAAACTTATGAGATGGAGACTTAAACTTGAAGAGTTTGATTACGACATTGTATACAAGAAGGGAAAAATCAATAGCAACGCTGATGCCTTATCCCGATATCCAGTTAATCCTCTTCTACCTCCGATCCTTGAGAATAACTCTTCAAGTCCAGTTGAAAATCCATCTCCACGGCCAAACGTCCCTGAAAACCAAGATTCCGTTGCAAATCCTGAAAACTCTCCGCCATTCAGCCCCACAACCTTAGATGATCTCGATGTCCGCATTCCTTCTAGTCTCCTTGGGTCCAATAGCAATGACTTACCTTCAATTCCACTCCTAGATGGCGATGAACTATCTCTGACTGCATACAGCCCTGAAAATACAAACCCTCCTGACTCCAATCCTCCTGCAGGGACTTCTAATCCGCCGTCACCTCCTGAAATACCCGAAACCTCACGAGAACTTTCGAATTCTAATAAAGATTATAATACGTTCTTAAAATCCTTTGCAAACAAAGACGAAACATTCAATACTCATATAAAAGAACACAACGAATCGCTCCTCAAGAGCAGCTGTAAAACTATTCTAGTTCCTGTGTCAGTTGATTTAGACGATTCCAATCCCTATCTCCAAGATATTTTGTCCGCCATGGATAATTCATCCGATATTCTAAATTCTGAAAGGGAACTCCATTCATTTAAGAAACTCGAAGTTAAAGGAAAGACATACTATCTCCTATTTACCAAAGTATACTATTTCGATGCTTCTACGTATCCCGAGATATTTAAAACTCTAAAGGCAGTACGTGACGACATTCTCCTCAAAGGTGACATCAACGAAATCGCTATATCAGATTTCAAAAATCTTTTTGAACAATATTCTTTCGTCAAAATCTACGGCATATTCATGTACCTTTTCCATAATACAAACATAACAGTAAACATACACCACAATACTATTATATATCCTGTACCTTCTGAAATCGCTAAAATTCTCAAAGAAAACCACGATATCCCAATCGCAGGACATCTTGGTTGTAACAGGATGTATAGTAGAATCAAAGAACGCTACTATTGGAAAAACATGCGTACCGACATTGAAAATTATGTAAAAAACTGTAAATTATGCCAATCGAATAAAGCATTGAGGAAAATAAATAAATCCCCGATGCAAATCACTACTACTTCAACTCGTCCCTTTGAAAGAATTAGCCTTGATCTCGTTGGCCCTCTACCAGAAGCAGGCCTTCATAAGTTGAAATTCATCCTCACACTCCAAGATGACTTGACCAAATTTTCTACCGCTTATCCTATCTCTAACGCTACCTCGGAAGAAACTTGTGAATGTCTAGTACATTTTATATCTCTATTCGGAATCCCAAAATCTATACTAACAGATCAAGGTACAAATTTTACAGCCGATCTTTTCAAGCGTACTTGCGAATTCCTGAAAATTAAACAAATTTGGTCATCACCGTATCACCCGCAAACTCAAGGCGCTCTAGAACGTAGCCACTCCACCTTAAAGGAGTATCTAAAGTCATACGTAAATGAACATCAATCAGATTGGCATAAGTTCGTTTATACTGCCATGCTAACGTATAACAGCAGCGTGCATACTACAACCAAATTCACGCCATATGAGCTCCTCTTTGGCCATAAGCCGTACATCCCTGACTCAGTTTTCGATCAACGTCCTGATGTAACCTACCCAGAGTATATTAAAATGCTCCAACACCGTCTCAAAATATCTCGTGAAAAGGCTCTGGAAAATATTAACGCCTCTAAAGAAAAGTCCAAAGGTTATTACGATAAGCATTCACGTGCAGTCCAATATAAAGTAGGCGACTACGTATATCTGAAAAATCATGTCAGGCTCCGTAAAGCCCTTTCGCCAATATGGAAAGGCCCTTATAAAATCGTCAAGATCCATGGCAATAACACACTATCTCTCTTGATAAATAGGCGCCATGTCAAACATCATTTTGACGAAGTAAAACCTGCACATGAAAATGATTAGATTAAGTTTTTCTATTTCTTTTTATATTTTTGTTAGATTTAATAAATATACTACGTTAATCTTATTTGACGACGCCTAATGTGTACAATTTAGGTTATTGTTTCTAGATTTATTTACAATTAAGTTACTATCCCTTTACAGGGTCGGCTTGGCAAGAAGCGAGAACCAGTATATCGATTACATTACCAAGAGCCCTGGTGTATTTTTCGACCCTGTCGGCACCCTAAGAATCATAAATGATGAATTCCATATCGTAATTCCGGTTGATGTATTCCCGATTGAACACCACTTAGAAAATATTCACTACGTGTTTAGCACTATTCGATCTGAATGTCGTGAAAATGACGAAATCGATCATGAGCAATGTCAAAATCTGTTACAGCCATTAGAAGCCCTTTATATAGATATCACGCGAGATTTCAAATCTATTTCTCATATAATGTCTAATAATATCTCTAAGAGAGCAGCTTGGTTTGGTGGTATAGGTGTTGCATTTAAACATATATTTGGAACATTAGATGAAGACGACGCTAGGGACTATGATAACGCTATTCAAGCTTTATATAATAATGATAAAAAATTAGCAGATTCTATAACGAAAACTATCATGGTATCTCAATCAGCTATACATAATATAAACCAATCGATACATGAGTTAAATGTAAATGAAGCAAAATTAACTGACGTCATTGAAGGTTTATCCGGCTCGCTGAAAAATGTCTCTGAATTTGTAAATGTAATTAGTTTTAAGGTTAGACTAAGTAATATTTTGAATGTGTTACAAGCCAATTTACTTACTATATCTTTTAAGATTGAAGATCTTTTAAATTCTATTTTGTTTGTTAAAAGCAATACACTGCATCCATCTATTCTAACCCCAGGTCAAATGTATAATGACCTTGTTAGTAATTTAAAAATATTACCTAAGTATAAGGATTTCCCAGTTAATTTAGATATAAGCAATATACATGTATTAATGAATACAGCAGATTTAACTTGTTATTATACAAATAATAAATTAATGTTTATTGTTAAATTACCATTGGTAAACTTGCAACAATTCAATATTTATAAAACCATACCTTTGCCAACTCCATACACCGATGGTAAAATAGATTCCTTTGCTATGATTGTCCCTTCTGAACAATTCTTAGCTCTATCAAAAGATAAACTATTATATACTTACCTGAAAGACCTAAATAATTGTAAAAAGATACTTACCGAAACTTACCTTTGTGAAATTACTGATGTCTACGCAGTTCTTAATAATCCATCCTGTGAAATTGAAATCATTACCAAAGCTCTAACTTCTCTTCCTGAAACTTGTCCATATAAGTTTATAGTTGGTGATGTAGATATTTGGCATAGATTAAATAACAACAAGTGGGTATTTGTTCAATCCAAACCCACAAAATTGTCTATCGAATGTAACAATATTGTATCCGAAGTTGTAATATCAGGTACAGGTGTACTTAACATTCCTCTCGAGTGCATAGCTTTCCATAGAAATGTTAAACTTATAACAAAGTCGTATCCTAAATTAAATATTCCTACTATATTTTCAGATTTTAATATTATTAACGATAGTTGCTGTAATTTAAATACTTTCAAGAAGATTAGTGTCAATATTCCACAAACAAAAATAAAAAGTGTAAATTTGAATGATTTAAAGAATTTTAAAAGCATGTCCAACCAGATAATAAAGGACCTAGATAACATCGAAACAAATAACTTCAGTAATCATGTCAGTTTCCCAATTTTAAGTACTTTGTCCACAATTCTGGTTTTAATTGTAATTTTAGTGTATTTGTTCAGAAGAAAATTTCCGAAACTGTGCTTTAAATCTACCGCGACAGATTCTTCAGTAAACGAAGAAAATCAAGAAAACTTAGAAAGCAGCCACAATGCACCTCGCTTGCGCATTGGGTAATTTCGGAAACTTTCTAAGATTCCTGTAAGTTTCCTCTTAACAAGGGGGTTGTTATATATTAGATTTATGTATGTAATAATGCTGAAGGGTGGCTTCGGGCGGGCTGACTAAGCAGTCTGGCTCCTCATCCGTGGGCAGTTCAGGTTGGTTAGTCAGTCGCGTTTCGGCCACCATTCGACTCAGTCAAGTCCAAATCAGTATTTTCTAAATCAATTTTCTATTTCATTTTCTATATCAAATTAAATCATTCGTCCAAAATAAAATTCTTTTTTTTTAAAACGCTAAATCCGAGAGCCCGCCTAACAGTACGCGCGCAGTCCACAGTGGTCGTGAGGCGAGTGGTTTTGCATTTGCATGGTCATGTTGGGCCTTCGATGAATGTCGTGCTGCGTCGTCTGACGTCGAGATCCCTCCTCTTCACCTCATGCACCGGGCACAGAATAGATATAAGTACTACCGTACAGAATGGACACTCTCCGCCCCGCCCCAGAATCAATTACCTCACCCCACCGCGTGAGTTCGTGTGCCGAATCGTGCGCTCATTCCATAGCTCTAGATTTCACGCATACAGTTGCTCGTATGCAAAAACGTCACTGTGTAGCGTCTGTGTAATAGGTAGTTGAAACGCGACGCTTGTATGGAGTGCCCGGGGTGTGATATAATATAAACTAAGAAATAATAGTAGTTTATGAAACTGATGCATAATGAGGGGTATTAAAACATGAGTGTGTGTTTAAAAACCGAGCCGTAGGCGAGGTTTTTAATAGTATCACACAAGTGTTTTAATAGTATCACACGAGTGTTTTAATACCTAGTTATGTACAGTTTCATACACTACTTTATCTACTCTCATACAATTTGAAATTGAACCTACATAATAAATTAACAATCATAAAAAGAGTAGGTAAGTTGTTTCTCGACTTTCTACGACTAGGTAGGTAGTATGTGTACTTACCTAGGTTAAGTAAGACGTTTTTCCGTCGCCGCATCTAAAATATCGGGTAGAGTCCACACTCACTACTATCAGACATTTTTAAGCAAAAGTAAAAATTAAAATCAAAACATGGCGCGTATTCTATTAGAAAAAAAATAATGAGGTAGTGCATTCCAGCAGACTAATCGTTACGCTAAGTCATCGATCACCATAGAGTACATTTTAATCATGGGAAGTATGTGGAAATATCATTGTTTTTTTTAATATCGCGGCACTACCTTCTTCTTGGATTTGCCCTGTATCGTAATGAGAAAAAAAGTTATTTTATAGCATACTTCAGTTAGCGAAGGTATATTATAAAATAACTTTTTAATTTTTTTTCGGTATTGCGTGTATAAAGTATGTCAATATAAATTCACTTTGAAATTCATAATTCGAATTTTACGATATGAGAGTAGATAATAGTACATTATGATACAAGTTAGCTTAGGTTACTTATTGCACACAAGGCTGTGGGTTGCAGCCCGAGCCGCAGGTGAGGGCGTAACTCAGCCGAGTGTGCAATAAGTAAGAGCTCACGAGTTTCATACGACGTTTTTCAACACATTTGCGAGGAAAAAACAAAGTAATTTACCACACAGCAACAAATACGACAAAAACAAAATGATAATCATGATGAAAAAGGCGCGCAGGTTTTTTTTTGTTTTTTTCACACGCCCAATGCAAGAATATTTAGCGAACAAAGGGGTTAGTGAGCATACAGCCAACTTCAAAATTATAAATTTAGGAGATAAAATGCTAATATTTTAATATTTTTTAACAAAATATTGTAAATAAGAAATAATTTGATAATAATAAATATTTGTTTGACTTGATTAAGGACCTACACATTTATTTATTCCAAAAATGCAAATGAATTTTCAGCGGCATAAAACCTCTTTGTTGTTACTAAAAAAATAACTGTATTACCCGGTTAAATTGAAAATGCTCTATTTACTCGCATAGAACTTGCAGTAAGGTACCTATTTAACTTTGTAGGGATAATTCTATAACCAACTAGTGTTTTATATATTATTGCACGCGTTTGTTATAGTTCGGTTTATGGCCCTAAAAGCGATGTATTAGGGCTCACTTTACGAGCAAGTGTGTTAAAAATAATCTTTCCTATTCTAGATGTACCAAAACGGGCAGGTGTTCTACACGGACGAGCCGTGGGCCGGCATGTCCTGCTGGAGCTGGGCCTGCAAGTGGCGCCACAACCAGAACATGCGCTCCAACGAGTTCTTTGTCAGCTAAATCACATTTTCCCGTTTAACCTCATTTCCTATTATTCTCCAATTTTAACAGGGTAATTTTTGGACCCCTTTTCAAATTTTGTCAGGTCATTCTATAACAGTAGTACAATCAATTTATGAAGTAATATAAACCTAATTTTTTTACATTTTTACCCCAAACCATTCCCTAAACAAATTGAAATTCTTGTCACTGTTTGCACATCACAAGTCGACCCGCGCGAGCCCCCTCCTGCCACCCGCCTTCCCCCGCTCGCGTCCCGTGCGCGAGGGTGAGCGTGCGCACCTAGATTAGTAGGATATAAATAGTGACTGAAAACTGTGAATATAAAAAGAAATTGTTCATAATTATCTCACCTATTTTTTTATTACTTCCTTGAAATAATATTTGATTTTGTATAGGGGTCGCAAAATTACCCTTATAAACGACATTGCCCATTATTATACAACTGTTCCGATAATATCTAGCCAGAACATGTGCTTAAACGAGTTCTTTGTCGATTAAAATACCCATCCAAACTCACCAACTTATTTTAATAAAATTTTCATCAATACCATATTTTCTATAATACCTAACCAGAACATACACTCTAACGAGTTCTTCTTTCAGTTGAAAACTGAAATACGCTTTCCTAGTGATCCTCATACGCGATAAAACCATTCCGCCAATTTCTTTAAATGACATTTCCCAAAATACCACAATTCCGATAATACCTAACCAGAACATGCGCTCTAACTAGTTCTTAGTCAACTTAAATACGCTTTCCCCTTGACTCGATTTACCCAATTCTCATTAGCAATTAATTTCTATAAATGACACTTTCCAATATACAACAATTAATATGAAACCCAACCAGAACGTTGGCAACTGAAATGTATTTTCTCGATAACCCACTTTCCCATTAAATTAAATTTAAGATAACCCACATTCCCATTAAATAATTTTCTATTAGTACCTCACTTCCAATAAAACGTAACCAGAACATGCTCTCTTATAAATTATTTGTCAACTGAAATGTATTAAAACGATAAAACTCATTCCCGATAAACTCCATTCCAATTATTCACCAATTTTCCATTATTAACCAATTTCTATCACATTTCCAACAATACCTAACCAGAACGAGTTTTTTGTCAGCTCCATTAGATTTTCCCATTGAACCTAATGCCCGATAAATCCAATTCCCATTTATCACCAGATTTCAATAAAATTTCCCAATTTTTACCTCTATTCCGTTAGGACCTGACCAAAACCTAATACTTAGGTACTAATGCACCTAATGATTAATGATTGATTGTTTAGGGCCTAAACAATCAAAACTGTTTGTCCATCATTTACATTGCATCGGCTTGTCAAGGAGCGATGCTTGACAAGTACAACAGAATAGATGATATTACCGTGGCCTATCAAAAGTCGGTCACACCCGCCCCCAAATGGTAAATGCAATGTAAATGATTGACAAGAAATGTTTGATCGTCTAGCTAGGGGCTATATAAGAAGCCAATAACCATAAACCAATCCCCATTATTTTCCTTTTATATCAAAGAAGATATTAAAATTAAATCTTTTATCAATTAATATAAATGTATTTACACATTATTTGTCATACATCCATCTTCGAATAAATAATTATTACTATAATGATTTTTCTTATTTCTATCATAATTGCAATTAAAATAAAAATGCAAATATAAAATTCTTATTTTTAATAACAATTAACAGATTTACAGTGACTTTGTAACATAATAATATACACTAAATGCATTGTTAATAATTATTGTAATTATTGCAATGCACTGGACTTTAATTGTATAAAAAAACTACAATAACCCGAGCATTGGGTCATTTGCCATGAGAATTGCTGCCATTAAGAATGTAAATACAGGCTGATCTTTTTTACGCCAGTCAAACTTTCACGATGTGTTCAGTATATGAAACTGAACAACGATCTCTAAGGAACATAGGTCGAAATACGTCTAAAATGTTAAGCCTCCATACTAAACGGATAACTTAGATTCGTATGATAAGCTAATTTTTAGGGTTCCGTACTAAAATGGTAAAAAAGGAACCCTTATGGTGTGACTCAGTCTGTCTGTCTGTCACCGCTGGATATCTCGAGAACTACTAATGGTATCAAATTGAAATTTGGAATAGTTTAAGATGACATTTGCCCAACTATTTTGCAAATAAGAAATAAAAAAATAAATATCTTTTACACAATAGGGCCTGAAAAGGGGTCTTAAAAAATTAAAGTGGGGCTACTAGGGCATGTGGGGTATCATATAAAAGAGCACCGTTTGCACGTTTTTAATCTTTTTTTCTTTTTTCTAGACAACATAGTTTTCGACTTATGATGAAAAATGTAATACCGTGTCCCCCCCCCCCCTCTATCTCCGAAGTTTGCAAAGAGAAAAATCTGAAATAATTCTATGTGATAGCAGTTTATATAAAGATTTCAGGAAATGTAAAAAAGTGTGTCTCAATATAGCACACTTATTTAGAAATCATTAAATATCTAAAAAAGTTAACATTAGTTCCACTATCGGTCAAGAGATGGCGCTGTCCTAAAACTGCAATACTAATTTTATTATTCTACTCCGCACTGTGGCTTGATGGTGCAATTATGATGGCATGGAACCCTCGGTGCGCGAGTCCGACTCGCTCTTGACCGGTTTTATTTTTTCATAATTATATCAAACTAGCTGCCGCCCGCGACTTCGTCTGCGCCGAAAGTTTTTTGCTATCCCGCGGGAACAATACATTTTTTGGGATGATAGGTACCCTATGTCCTTCTCTGTACCCCTAAGAACGTGTATGCAAAATTTCATGATGATCGGTTCAGTAGTTAAGACGTGAAGGCGTAACAAACAAACAAACAAACAAACGGACTTTCGCATTTATAATATTAGTAAGGATTGATATCAGCCTGTAGTTAAAAGAGACTCGACACATCCCATAGAAAAAATGCTAAACTTGTATACGATTGAATTTGGTCTTAAAATACAACAAAAAAAAAATCTGCTGTTTCATACAAAAATTAATAACGAAAATATCAAAATGTATGAAACAACTGATTTTTTCGCGATTTCAGAGTTGGTCCCATGGTAAAGGTTGTTCAGTTTGATGGTCCCTATCTACCATATTCGGCATTAGGGGTATTTTTGTAAAACGTTATATAGCCAATAATATCGGCTACATGAATCGGGGGAACGGAGAACCGAGCAAACATTAACCAATAGGATTGCTGAGCAGAGAATTTATGCAATCCTATTGGTTAATATTTCCTCGTTACTACGCACCGCGTCTCTGCGTCAATGGACAGGCAGCCTTCTTCCTATAATCAACTTTATTATAAAATAATATTACTCATGGCAAACCCCATTTTCTATTGCACCAGATGTATCAACACCTTTGAGCCATAATACTAACATAATATATCTATATCTACATACTTAAACTACAAAATAGTACAGTTTATGTTACAAACAATATAATATTATCTATCATTTTTTGGTGTGCCGTACACTTAGAGCATACAGAACGGGAGATGGCAAAACACGCGCCCCCTTTCACCAAAGTACATGACCAATTTGGTCGTGTCAGTTTATAAAAACTAGTTGGTCACGAACACTCGCCATTTTGTAATACTACATATCGCCGAACGCAGCTCCGCTAAAATGATGTATTATGCAGTGATTTTGTGCAAAAGACGATCCGAAAGTTCAAATTTTACTAAAGACGGTATTTCCTATCACACCTAAACTAATTTTATTAACAAACTGTGATATAATCACGAAGAAAACGCAATTTGTTAAGTAAGCTAACGACAGATATTGCGATAGCAAAACGATACCAAACATAATACTATTCTATGAAACAGACATCATGGTACAAGTCTAGAGCTGTGACAGTGTGAACAAATGTGTGTGCTCGCGTTCGCTTTGAACGAATGAAAGATCAAATGAATTTTAACTATTACTTTGATGTGATTTGATCAGGACCTCAGGATCAATGATTAGTTTTTTATAATAAATATTATGTAATAATTGTATACTTTTCTTGCAAAATCTATACTTACATAGTCTGGTCAACGAAAGATGTGACTGAAATGGCGGCGCCACTATGTTTTAACATTTGGAGGTTAAGTTACTGGAAATTACCCCTAAAATGTGGTGCAAAATTAGTTTTTCCAACAGACTCTCATCTTTCGTTAACCAAACTCTAGTATAAAGGACACTTTTTCGACTGTTTGTCTGCATTTCTGCTAACTTCTCTAAAAACCACGATTTGGAATTTAATAGGGTTTATTTGTACGATCCTTTAAGAATTTCAACTATTTGGACCGATATATTCTGCCTAAGTGTATGAAGTTTCATTAAAATCGGTTCATCCATTTCGAAAAATAAGGACTTCAAAGTTTGTATAAAATGTAGTTTGCCGTTAAGGCTCCATGATAGGAAAACATGGTTTGCGTGGGTCATACTTTTATATAGAAAACCTAAAGTTGTTGCCACAAAAAAACATACGGCAAGCTAAAGAGATTCTCTAGTAGCTACAAGTTTTAAATTGCGTATAAACTTCACAGATGATTGTAAAAAAAGTATATCATCAGAAGCGCTTGCTTGTAGGGTCATATTTTTGGTGTTAAAAATAGCGGAAACGTTTTAAATTCTACATCCAAATACACTTTAACGTACTGTAAAGTAGCTCCAATAACTTTTTTCAAGAAAGATAATTGAAAAAACATGACATGACAAATGATGAAAAAACATCTAGAAAGGCAGAAGTGAGGTTTTTTCCATACTCTAAATAAAAAAAACCGGCCAAGTGCGAGTCGGACTCGCGCACGAAGGGTTCCGTACCAAAAAACGGCAAAAAACCACGTTTGTTGCATGGGAGCGCCCCTTAAATATTTATTTTATTCTGTTTTTAGTATTTGTTGTGATAGCGGCAACAGAAATACATCATCTGTGAAAATTTCAACTGTCTAGCTATCACAGTTCGTGAGATACAGCCTGGTGACAGACAGACAGATAGACAGACAGACGGACAGCGGAGACTTAGTTATAGGGTCTCGTTTTTACCCTTTCGGTACGGAACCCTAAAAACAGAAACAAATGTTTTCGTATAACCAAGCCTTAACACTCTTTATGTAGAATTTAAATATGTAATGGTCATACTCATGATGATTCCCTCAAACTTTTATGATAAAGATTGTTCATCCGCTGAATTTTCAAGCGCGTAAAATTTAAAAAAAGTGTAAAATTAGCTTGATCAATTTTAAATAAAAAAAAACCAGCCAAGTGCGTGTCGGGCCACGCGCAGTAGGGTTCCGTAGTTACCTTATACCATACCATATTGAATACCACTATTTTTCGTCTGCAATAATAACTTTGTTTTTCACAGTGTTTGTATGAATGACAAAGTTATATGTGCGGTTTTGGAAAATGTACTATATCTCAAACAACTGATTACTATTACTATCTCGTTTAAACAAATTTTCGTTGAAAGTGTTAATTAAGATCTATAGCATATTTTTTTTTTTAGATTTTTGACTCTCTTATTTTAAAAGTTAGAGGGGGGGCACATTTTACTACTTTGGCAGTCTTTCAAACGTTTGACTTTGAGAAAAAATTGTCTTAGGAACCTCAAAGACATTTTTGAACACCTATCTATAGACTTATATATATAAGGATGTTCTTTTTAGGGTTCCGTAGCCAAAATGGCAAAAAACGGAACCCTTATAGATTCGTCATGTCTGTCTGTCTGTCTGTCTGTCTGTCTGTCTGTCTGTCTGTCTGTCCGTATGTCACAGCCACTTTATTCCGAAAGTATTAAGGCTACACAGTTGAAACTTGGTAGGTAGATGTATTCTGTTAACCGCTTATCGAATTTAATACAAAAATAAGAAAAATAAAAGATTAAGGGGGGGCTCCCCATACATGGAACTGAAACTGAAAAAAATTTTTTTCTTCAAACCAACACGTGTTGGGTGTCTATAGATAGGTCTTTAAAAATGACATTGAGGTTCCTAAGACAACTTTTTCTCAAAGTCGACCGTTTGAAAGATATTCACCGCCAAAGTGGTAAAATGTGTGTCCCCCCCCCTTTAACTTTTGAAATAAGAGAGTGAAAAATCTAAAAAAAATATATGCTGTAGATCTTAATAAACACTTTCAACCAAAATTAGTTTGAACGAGATATAGTAATTAGTTTTTGAGATATAGCACATTTTCCAAAACCGCAAATATAACTTTGTCATTCATACCAACACTGTGAAAAACAAAGTTATTTTTGCAGACGAAAAATGATAGGTGGTATTAAATATAGTATGGTATAAGGTAACTACGGAACCCTATGGCGCGTGGCCCGACACGCACTTGGCCGGTTTTTTTAGTTTCAGTTCCATGTATAGGGAGCTCCCCTTTAATCTTTTCTTTTATTTTTATTTTTGTGTAAAAATCGTAATTCGTAAGGCGGTTTACAGAATACATCTACTTACTTATATCAAATTTCAACTGTGTAGTCCTAATACTTTCGGAATAAGGTGGCTGTGACATACGGACGAACGGACAGACATACAGACATAATAGATTTTTGCCATTTAGGCTACGGAACCCTAACAAGCAATTTAAGGTTTAAAATTCATTGGAGATGTTTGACAGTTTTGTATAGATTGATGTGCTGCTGACTGTACACATATACTTGTAAATAAATGATTACATTATTAATCACATTTATTTTCTTTTTTGACAACCTTTACATTTGCATCTTGCGCCAACTCACTATCGGAATTTTATTTCTGTACATTATTTGAGGATAAAAGTGCAGAACGATGTTTTATGTATGTTATTAAACATTTATTTGTAAGTTATTTTAGTGATTGTTGGTGCAAATCACAAATCAAATGAAGATTTTTTTTGTTCGTAATCATAATCAATCACTCATCTTCAAATCAAAGCTTCTAATCATTCAATTTCATCGGTCTTTTTATGTCCCATCACTAACCTTAACGCAAGGGCAAACTTATTTATGTCGGTAAGTTTGGCGCTGCCGTCTACGTGATCTGTCAGAATTTGTACTAAAGATGGTTAGTTCCGAATTTGACCACCTGCCAATATAACTTTGTGGTCATTCTGTTTCTGTGTGCGTGTGTAACAATATGACTTTAAGCTTCAAAAGTGTGCGTGAATATGAAGTTGTGTGCTGTGCGTGTGTACCTCGTCTCCCCCCAAAATCGGTGAACAAAATCTAGTGTAGGAGAGCGCTCTTGCTTACTCCCGTTCTGTATGCTCTAAGGCCGTACACTTGAGAGCAAGAAAAATGAGCATTTGTTTAAACCACTGAGTTTGACAACAAAGACCCTAAAATTATGAAGTAGTTTTGTTGAATATTTTGTGCATGTTTGATATATTTGTCTATTTATAATAACATTAACGAAGGTCAGCCAAAAAAGTAAAAAAAATAATTGCTGATTCCAAGATATATAAAATTAATAAAAATGCAATGGCACATAAATAAGCGACTAGTGTACTAAAATTCATAACATAAGATCCCTAAATAAAAATATCAGTCGCTGTAAGCAACATCAGAAATATATTTAAAAAATATATTTGTAATTCATATAAAAAACCATCAAGTTTTTTTTAATCGACAACGGGAGTGTGAGTGCTTGGCCTTCACCTCACCTGATGTTAAGTGACGAAAAGGCCGAAGGTGGAAGCGCACTACACCCGAAATCCTCATCACTGAGGAACTAGCTATCTTACCTCTAACTGCCGGAACACAACAATTTTTTAATTGTTGTTATGGCGTCAGACTTAGGTAATATGATGGTAGCTAGCCAGGCGGACTTGGAATAAGGCCTACCATCAAAGTTTAACATTTCATATAGTGTGCGCGAGTAATAAAAATATTATTAAATAAATATCAGCTACTACCATTTTTCTTGCACCCAAGTGTACATTTCTAAATTAATAGTAAAGAATAAACGTTATGTTAGAGCTCGCGCAACATAACTTGACCCAATTTTTAGTATCATGTGACCTGCGCACTACAATTTTTGTACTGAAAATACTTTTATGAAAACCGCATCAAAATTGGTTAAGCTAAATGCAAGATAATCGCGGACAAACATACATATATACGGGTCAAACTCAGAACCTTCTTTTTTTGAAGTTGGTTAAAATACTAAAACTCTCTCCTAAGTGCAACAAATACTTTTCTGAAAACCGCATCAAAATCGGTTCAGACAAACGCTAGATCATCGTGAACAAACATACATAGGTACATACAGATCAAACTGAGAACCTATACTTTTTTTTGAAGTCGATTATAGATTGCTACTGCGCAAGCTTCATTGTCTATGGTTTGGTTCAAGCTATGTTGCGCGAGCTGTATTTGCGCATTAAATTGATACTGGCATTAAAATACATCACAAAATGCTTGCATTACAGAAATAGAAAAGAAAAATGTATACCGGAGCGGTATAAAATTTGATTTTCAGCTTTAAGACATAGAATTCAAGATTATTTGACCAAGGTAACTTGTCATTTTGTGAATCATGTTGACTGTACTTTAGTACTTTTTGAATGTCACTTAAAATAATAAATATTTTTCGAATATTAAAATAACATCTTGTTTTAAACTGTGCCGGTGTTATTACAAAAGATTTTTAAACACCTGGTTTAACCTAGAAACTGTTTAAAGATTTTTAAACACCTGTTTAACTTAGACTCTAAGTTAAACAGGTGTTTAAAAATTTGTAATATAATAACACCGTGCATATTTAGAAACGATTCTTTTGTTTCAAATTATATTTATAATTAAACGTTAATTTTCAAACGATGCATACCACGTAAGTTATTTGTTTTTAACAAAATTAACACATCATGTACAGTCAGTGTCAAATTTATATGAGCAAGTAGTCAAAATGTTCTGAAAAATATAACAGCAATTTGATATGCGCAGTTCGAATCATCATATCGTTGTAAGTACACAAGGTGTTCAAAATATCTTACTACTCATTTCTAACTGTGATCAAAATACTCTTTATGGATAACTGAATTTTGAGTAAAGAAACTGATTTTTTTTAGATCTAATGTTGTAGAAGATTGTGCTTGCGTGTGAAGCCGGTGTTGTCACTTACTGTAGTTTCTGTACTCAAATTTCAGTTGGCCTTAGAGAGCATTTTGATCACAGTACGAAATAGGATCATATGGCAATAAAAAAATATTTCGAGTTGGTTTACCGTTTTTCAGTACAAAATGTATGGGAAAAGTTTTTGGCGATTTCTGTCGTTTCTAGTACTCATACCTTAAATGATCCCATAGTCTTTTGGTCCCCACACGAAATAGGATCGATTGGCATAAAAATTTTTTTTTGGTATTTTAGCATTTTTTTGCTAACGGTATTTTTTTCCCAAAATCTGTGAATGCAGTTCAGAATATCTTAAAAAGTTATGAATGGTCTCCTAGGAACGTTTTCCTGTAACTAAAACGGTTAAGGTACCTGCCCTTAATGTACCGTCTCAAAAATCCACCCTGTATATGAGCAGTCATAATTTAATAATGCATTATGCACAGATAACTTTGAGAGCTTTGTTTGCTAAGATAATTTTGAACACCCTGACTGCTCATATAAATATGAAACAATAAGTAGTAAGATATTTTAAACACCTTGTGTGCTTACAACAATATGACGATTCGAACTGCGTATATCAAAATTGCTTTTAATGTTTTTCAGATCATTTTGACTACTCTAGACGCTCATATCAATTTGAAGCTGACTGTACTTTCATCTGATTTTCTACTTAAACGCTGTCATAATAAAATTCAATAATAATTAATTTGTCCTTCACTATGTATACTGTACTCAGCAGCTTATTACAAAAGCCATACCTAAATCACGGTATTAAAAAAACATCCTCTTCATAATGTCTGAAAAGGTAAATAATTGACTGTTAATAGGCGTTTCTAGAAATGCCTTCTACATTATGTATCATACTGATTATTTATAAAACACTAGAAAATTTCCATAGTTTAGTTTCTGATGTTAGGGCTGGTTTATACGGGGTTAGTGACTGGACCCAGTGACTCGGAATTTCGGACCGAGTAACTGGGTACATGTAGACAGGATCGGCATTAAGTCGTACTGTGCCCGAATATAGAACGGGTGGCTAGTCAGCTGGACTGACTTGCGAGCGAGAAGTCTGCACTGGGGGGGTATTACAACCTCTTAAAACTTGCCAGGTTTATGAATTGCTATAGTTACATCTCTTTCTCGCTGTATAGCAAATAAAAGAGACGCACTGACAGCCATTCAGAAAACTGGCAAGTTTTAAAAGGTTGTAATACGGGGGCTGGACTGGGTTGAAACTAGTGTGTACACGAGCCCAGTAACAAGTCAGCGCTGGACTGGATTACTGTACTGCCATGTTACTGACCCCGTATAAACCAGGCATTAAACTGCTTTACTCATGGGCGTAACCAAGGGGAGGGGGGATTTCAATCATATTGACGCCTGTGAAGCAGTGTTGCCAACGCTACGGTAATTACCGTGTTCTACGGTAATCGGGGTCAAAAATTAACCTTGTTACGGCAGCTTATGGCAGAAGGTTTCATACAAACACGGTAATTTCATATCAATCTTTAATTATTTTACGAGTGCTATAATTGTATCGAAACGACTGTAATTTTTGCGATATTCCGCCGATCTGCGGCAATTTTAAAATGGCAACACTGCTGTGAAATTATTTATATCAACGTCAGAGTAAACAATAAAACTAAGTTTATGAAACCCAAACTTTTCCTATACTAAAAAGTACCTACAGGAACACAAATCCATCGATATTTCTAATACTATTCAAATATACAATTTAAATAATTTCTATAACGTATTTCATTCAAAATTTCGCATTTTTCAATAATTAGTTTTTTGTACCAGCGTATTTAATAATTTTTAAATATATCTTGCATAAACTTACTAATTTACCTATCTAACGGGTGTAACAAGACCTTCAACGAAGCCGAAGTCCACGCATTCCGCCCATCATCAGGATCATTTTTGTCTTTTAGACTATACCTGGGAAACCAATAGCTACGAAGTTATTGAAGGTCAAAGTCAATTTTATTTTCAAAAATTTTATGAAATCTTATTTTATTCGTTATTTCCTAATTTTTGTTTACAGAAACATTATCAAAATTTTATGTATTTCGTAACAAACAATGGCTTCAAAACGTCATCACTCAGTGAAATATCACCAGCACGCACATAAACGCTGCCTTCAACTCGGCCGCACGCAGCTGTGTAGCATACACTCGCAGGCGCGGTCTGTTTTACGCGTTACATTGCGTGGAAGTATGCAATGCTTTTTACCGACTTCAAAAGGAGGGAGGTACTCAATTCGACCCGTTTTTTTTTTTTTTTTTTTTTTTTTTTTTTGTTTTTTGTATGTACACCGATTACTCGAAGACGGCTGGACCGATTGAAATGATTCAAACGTTATTACATTAAGTAAACTTCCAAGTTGGTCCCATTTTTTTAAATTTTGAAATCGGTTCAGTACTTTTCAAGTAATCTTGAAAAAAGCACGCAAATAGTATGATTTTGTGTGAACTACCTCGATGATCAGTCGTATAACTTCTTTGTTTATGAACTGAATAAGATAATTATTTTTTTGTTGGAAAAAGGATATCCTAAGTGTAGTTCTTAACCGACTTAAAAAAGGAGGTTCTTAGTTTGACACGCATGTATGTGTTTCTCCGCGATTAACTCACTTTTGGCTGAGCCGATTTTTCTACCTAAATAATATACCTACACTACCTAATACAAAAGGTACCTACACTAAAAATAAAAAAATAAAAAATTGTTTAAAAAAACAAAAAACCGACTTCAAAAAACCTACCTCTAAAAAGCAAGAAATAAAATTCGTAATAATAAAAACACGTCTATTGAAGTCGGGTGTGGCTTTTAGAAAAAAAGGAATTTGTACTCCAGCCCCACCCGACTTCAATAGACGTGTTTTTATTATTACGAATTTTATTTCTTGCTTTTTAGAGGTAGGTTTTTTGAAGTCGGTTTTTTTAACACCAAAAATCAAAATCGTTTCCCAGCAATAATTTTGAACAGAAATGGTCCTGATGATGGGCAGAATACGTAGACCTCGGCTTCGTTGAGGGTCTTGTTACACCCGGTATATTGACCAATTTATTTTTATTTTATTATTTTACTTAACTACCATCATACATAACAATGTTGAGGTAGTTTTTGAACTATTTTAGGTGACGGATATCTTTTTTTGTTTAGCGTTTTAAAACTGCGCTAATTTTCCTATTAGCTTTAACAGAAATACACAATTTTTAATTTAATCGATGTTAAGAAGCCGTATTCGTTTTCTGCTCTCTCGCTCGCACATTTCATGTTTTCTCAAGATTTCTTCAGTTCAAATAAAGCCGGATTTATGCTAGACCGGGCCATGCTGTGTCCGGGGCCCAAGTTATGTTGGTCGATTCAGCGTTCTGAATGAGACACCAGTATTCGTTGCGCTTCGGTTGCCGCTCGGCTTTTGAAGCCACGGGGCTCAAAATGCTGTGGTCTTTATAAATAATATTAAGACGACCAACGTAGCTTAGACCCCGGACACGGCACGGCCCGGTCTGGCATAAATCCGGCTTTACTGTCAAAAACGACTTTTGTACTTCAGCAACACAAAATGTTGCAATTGAAAAACGAACACGAAATGTTAAAATTCGGTCCGTTTCTTATCATTTCATCTTCTGTTATATAATTTCATCTTATATTATCTTTCTATAGGAGAACATATTTTTGTGTTCCGTTCTGATTTAAGAAATCTTGAAAAAACAATGTGCGAGCGAGAGAGCGGCAAAACGTATACGGCCTCTTAAGTTAGTTTTTTTTAGTTCAAGTAGTAAAACCGAGATTTAAAAAAAAAAAAAGTTTTTTTTAGAAAAACGATTTTGTCATTGGGATATTTTTAAACGGATTTCCGTAGAGTCTGTCTAAAAAGTCAGTTTACCTGAGAAATTATTAAATTATTAAAAAAACTTATACTGGTAACCCTGTTGGTGCTGTAAAAATTCTATGTTGTATTTCAAAATTCAGTGTTTACAATTAAAATTTTGACAGCACCAACAGGGTTACCAGTATAAGTTTTTTTTAAATAATTTCATAATTTCTCAGGTAAACTGACTTTTTAGACAGACTCTACAAACAGAACTTTAAACTTTATGAACACTTTTGTCTAGTTAATTCATAAGATGGCTCATATACTAATATGTTCTACTTACACATAAAAGCGTAATATACAACAATGTATATAATAATGTATACATGTATAATATACTTTAACTGAAATAATAAAACGGATATAGATACCGCCACCAAACTCCGGTATTGGCGTTACTGCTGTCCTCTTCTTCCGGTTTATCGTTTTCTCCTTCTAACGGCGTTTCATCCTAAAATGGAGAAAATTAGATTTTTTACAGAAAATATGTTATGTCGATCAACGATGATTGATCGATTTGTCATACCGACAAATTATAATGAGAGCTTTTCAAAATGACATTTAAAAAATAAAAATAGTAACTATTTCCCTCACTAGATGGCGTTGATGGAAAGTGAAGTGTCAAAATTGGCTTTTAAAAATAAACGGCCTGTACCAAAGAGGCAAGTAAGCACTCGCTGGCTAATATCTACCCAAAGAGAAACATTTTAATTTTTTTCAATTTCAATTCAATTTATTTGCAAATACAGGTAGTACAGAGGTATTTAATATAATATGTTGTATGTAGCTTAATCCGTATTTCACCATATGGCATGCAAATTAACAAATAATTTTAAAAGTTACAAATATTTCGTGTTCTACCCACGTTTCTTTGGCAAAAATGTTTAGTTACATTGGTAGAACACTCCCTTTAATTAATTAAAAAGACAACAAAATATTTAATTTCACTGGTAGAACAGTTAATTAGAACGACTACAAAATGTTTATTTTCATTGGTAGAACAATTTGGTAGAACTCTCCCTTAAGTTAATTAAAACGACTACAAAATGTTTAGTTTCATTGGTAGAACTGGTAGAACACTCCCTTAAGTAAAATAAAACTAGAAAATGTTTAGTTTTATTGCTAGAACACTCCCTTAAGTTAATTAAAACAACTACAAAATGTTTAGTTTCATTGGTAGAACAATTAATTAAAACTACAAAATGACGGTTTGGATCGATATATGGATCACGATATATGGATGACATGTGAACTAATACATACCTTTTTCAGTGGTGGAGTTTCTTTTGTAGTTGAATTTGCTTTGCTCTCTTCACTTTGTTGACTCTATAGACAAAGATAGGTAAGTTAATTAAAACCACTACAACATGTTTAGTTTGAGCGAGGACCCATTAGTGCGTTGCGCTGCGTTGCGTTGTCGCAGCGTCGCCGCTGCGTCGTTTTCCATATATTTTTTATGACATGCCCCATTAGACCCTTGCGTGGTCGCGCGCGACGTTTCAACGGATCGACGGACAAGAGACGAAGCGGGAGGGAGGGTGATGCGCTGCGTCGTCGCGGCTCAGCTGCGACTACGGACGGCCAGTGATCCACAGCTACGGAGGAAGCTAGACGAGCGTACCCTCTTGCGTTGCGTTGTCGCAGCGTCAACGCAACGCAGGTGTGGCATACAATGCGTTGTTCCGTTGCGACGACGCGACGCAACGCAGCGCAACGCACTAATGTGGCCTCGCCCTTTCATTGGTAGAACACTCCCTTAAGTTAATAAAAACGACCAAAAACGGTTTTGATTTTATTGGTAGAACAGTTAATTAAAACTACAAAAAAGTGTATATAGATGGTATGTGAACTACTGCATACCTTTTTCACTGGTGTAGTTTCTTTTGTAGTAAAATTTGCTTTGCTTTCTTTACTTTGTTGGCTCTATAGACAAAGATAGGTAAATTAATTAAAACGACAACAAAATGCTTAGTTTCTTTGGTAGAACACTCCATTACGTTAATTTAAATTACAACAAACTGTTTAGTTTTATTGGTAGAACACTCCCTTTAATTAATTAAAACGACAACAAAATTTTTAGTTTCATTGGTAGAACACTCCATTACGTTAATTTAAATTACAACAAACTATTTAGTTTTAATGCTAGAACACTCCCTTTAATTAATTAAAACGACAACAAAATTTTTAGTTTCATTGGTAGAACACTCCATTACGTTAATTTAAATTACAACAAACTATTTAGTTTTAATGCTAGAACACTCCCTTTAATTAATTAAAACGACAACAAAATTTTTAGTTTCATTGGTAGAACACTCCATTACGTTAATTTAAATTACAACAAACTATTTAGTTTTAATGCTAGAACACTCCCTTTAATTAATTAAAACGACAACAAAATTTTTAGTTTCATTGGTAGAACACTCCCTTTAGTTAATTTAAACGACAGCAAAATGGTTGCTAGTGCAGTTAAAATGACGATACGGATAGCATGTGAACTAAAACATACCTTTAGCACTGGTGGAGTTTCTTTTGTAGTAGAATTTGCTTTGCTCTCTTCACTTTGTTGGCTCTATAGACAAACATAAGTTAATTAAAACGACTACAAAATGTTTAGATTTATTGTATTGTTGTTATGGCGTCAGACTTAGGTAAGATGGTGGTAGCTAGCCGGGCGGACTTGAAATAACTAAACCGAGTACAAATTGTACCCCCCTGTGAATCGAACACAGGACGTCCTTCTTACACGAGTGTGCGAACCACTAGACCATAGAGGCGGTTAAAAATCACTACATAGTATAAAACAAAGTCGCTTCACGCTGTCTGTCCCTATGTATGCTTAGATCTTAACTACTCAACGGATTTTGATGCGGTTTTTTTAATAGATAGTGATTCAAGAAGGTTTATATGTATAATAAATGGTGTCAAATTCCACACTACACTGAAGCGAAGCGAGGGCGGGTCGCTAGTTAATATAAACGAACCCGTTGTGAAAAAAAAGGTTGCTTACCTGAATGTGAACTGTCGGTTTATTATCTATGGTTGCTGTCTGTTTGTCTACGGGCGGTGATTCCGTCTCGGTCTGTGTACTCTTGTCGGTTTTAATTTCTTCACTGTTTTCCAAGTCAGGACCATGTTTTGATGACTGCAGACAAATATACAACGCGTTACAAAATAACCCTTAATGCCGAATATGGTAAATAGGGACCATCAAACTGAACAACTTTTACTATGGGACCAACTCTGAAATCGCCATAAAATATCAGCTGTTTCATACAAAAATTAATAACGAAAATATCAAAATGTATGAAACAGCTGTTTTTTTTCGCGATTTCAGAGTTGGCCCTATAGCAAAAGTTGTTCAGTTTGATGGTCCCTATCTACCATATTCGGCATTAGGGGTATTTTTGTAACACGATGTATAAATAAAGTTTTGAACAAAATCCTTACTAATATTATAAATGCGAAAGTCCGTTTGTTTATTTGTTTGTTACGCCTTCACGTCTCAACTCAACTACTGAACCGATCATCATGAAATTTTGCATACACGTTGTCAGGGGTACAGAGAAGGACATAGGGTACCATTCATCCAGAAAAAAAAAGTATTGTTCCCGAGGGATAGCAAAAAAACTTTCCACGCAGACGAAGTCGCGGGCGGCAGCTAGTACATTAATAATTTACCCAACAAACTAAGCAACATTTTGTACTAAACTTAATAACTGATAGAAATACTTAAATGCTACTAATATTATATAAATGTGACTGAAAGTTTGGATGTTTGTTACTCAATTACGCAAAAACGGCTCAACAGATTTGGATGAATTTTGTCACACAGATAGTTTATATCCTGGATTAAAAAACAATAGATACGTTTATCCCGGCCACAGATTTAATCTAAAGTTAACTTTAAGCACTAGATTCGCAAATAAATAAATTGGTAAGATTTTTAATGTGACCACGGTCCCGTTAATTAGGGCTTTAAGAAAAAATATGCCTCCACCAGGATTCGAACTCAAAATCTTTGGCTCAAGAAAAGAAAAGAAAAATATATTTTTTAAAGAAATCTAAGTACTTTATGTACGGAGGACCACGAAAGAAAAAAAAAAATAAAATAAAAAAAAAATACCTCCATTTCTTCTTCACTGACTTTGAAGCACGGCCGCCCTTGCTGTTGGTTGAACGAAACGTAATCGGGGAGCTCCTAAAACCATACATTGTATCATTACTGAGAGTAACTTTAAAATAAGTACAACGGAATCCAATGATGAAAGAAAAAAAATGTAATATATTAGTTTAATTCCTTTTAAGTTCATTTAACCTATACACGGGACCAATGGGGTCGGCAACGCAAAGCTAATCGCAGATGGCGCCAGCAGCGATCTAACCGCTATCAATACTTTGATTGGTTAAAATATGTCACAAATGACATTTGATATTTGAAACAACCAATCAAACGATTTTAGTACAAACGCTTGTGGCGCCATTAGTTCCTCAGTTTCCATCCCCATTGGCAGGCGACGATGCGACGAACCCACATGGTTCGTTTCATATCTCTCCATGAATGGAGATATAACATAGTTAACAGCAGCGCGTCTCATTCGCTTCTAATAATCAATACAAATGCTACGCTCGTAGCACATCTCCCCGCCCTGTAGCACATCTTCCCGCCGTAGCACCCACCTGGTCCGTTCTCATCTCTCCATTCAGCGCAGCATAGTTCTCATTCGCTCTTAATAATCAATACATATGCTACGCTCGTAGCACATCTCCCCGCCGTAGCACCCACCTGGTTCGCCCTCACGTTCCTCCACTCGGCGTATTCGCCAGCAGCGCGTCTCATTCGCTCCTAATATACATATGCTACGCTCGTAGCACATCTCCGCGCCCCGTAGCACATCTCCCCGCCGTAGCACTTACCTGGTTGGCCCTCACGTTCCTCCACTCGGCGTATTCGCCAGCGGCGCGTCTCATTCGCTCTAAGTAAGCGGGTGCCGCGCGACCTGTGGCCCACGTGGCTACGCCGCTCGGCAAACCGCCTACGGCCGGCTCATCGTAGTATGTTAACACGAACTCCATACCCGGCTAAATAAGAGAGAATAAACAACGTGTTAATGAATTAACGCAAAATGAGAAAACCGTTTCTTCGGACTATCAAACTGAACAACTTTTACTATGGGACCAAATCTGAAATCGCGAAGAAAAATCAGCTGTTTCATACAAAAATTAATAACGAAAATATAAAAATGTATGAAGCAGCTGTTTTTTTTTTCGCCATTTCAAAGTTGGTCCCATAGTAAAAGTTATTCAGTTTGATGGTCCGAAGAAACGATTTTCTCATTTTGCGTTAATTCATTAACACGTTGTATTTTAGTAAAGGCTCAAACACATCTTAGATAATATCTTTAGTTGAGGTCTCCTTAATGCCTGGTTTATACGGGGTCAGTAACTCGGAATTTCGGACCCAGTAACTGAGTACATGTAGACAGGATCGGCAGTAAGTCGTACTGTGCCCGAAAATAGAACGGGTGGCTAGTCAGCTAGACTGACTTGCGAGCGACAAGTCAGCACTAGGGGAGTATTACAACCTCTTAAAACTTACCAGTTTTCTGAATGGCTATCAATGTGTCTCTTTTATTTGATATACAGCGAGAAAAAAATGTAACTACAGCAAGTCATAAACCTGGCAAGTTTTAAGAGCTTGTAATACCCCCTCTGGACTGGTTTGAAACTAGTGTCTACTCGAGCCCAGTAGCAAGTCAGCGCTGGACTGGGTTACTGTACTGCCATGTTACTGACCCTTTATAAACCAGACATAACTTTAGGGAAGTTGTCAGTTTCATAGATTCAAATCTATTTGTCAAATCTGTCAACTTTCTTTAAATTAGGCACTTTTCTTATTTGTCGACGGTACGAGATCGCCTTACCATGGCAACCACGCCTATTAACTATGGCGAGACGATGAGAAACTAAATTTATTTGTTTATATCAATAAATTTTTACCTTTTCTACGCCATCTAAACTCCTGACGACCATATGACTCCAATATTCCGACACTCTGATAGCGTTCTTAGACTCAGGTACCGCTGGGTGCACGCACGACCGCGATATTATCACGAATACCTACAAACAGAAATTGGCATAAATAAGGAACAAAGGAAATAATATTTATTTAGAAACTACTTAGAATAAAGTACGTATGCGGGTTTCTAAAAAGGCATCCATTCAGCATCTGTCAGTGAAGCCATTATGACTATCAATGCGCGTCTCTTTCATAAACTGCCATAAAAACGATTTCCACGCGTCGCGGGCAAAAGCTAGTAGTATTAAATAAAAGAGACGCATTGATAATTCATAAAAGTGACAAGTATTAAGAGGTTAAAGAAAAAAAAGAAAGAAAATACATTTATAAAGGACGACACAACGATACACAATTATACTACTTATATTATAACAGAACAACAGGAAAATAAAAAAAACCGGCCAAGTGCGAGTCGGACACGCGCACGAAGGGTTCCGTACCAAAAAACGGCAAAAAAAACACGTTTGTTGTATGGGAGCCCCCCTTAAATATTTATTTTATTGTGTTTTCAGTATTTGTTGTTATAGCGGCAACAGAAATACATCATATGTGATAATTTCAACTCTCTAGCTATTACGGTTCATGAGATACAGCCTGGTGACAGACAGACAGACAGACGGACAGCGGAGTCTTAGTAATAGGGTCCCGTTTTTACCCTTTGGGTACGGAACCCTAAAAAAAGGTTACTTATATACATTGTGCATTGTCGCGTGGTTCCAAAAATGTCAAGCTCAGTATTAAGCAGCAAGCGGGGACCTGCTGCACTGATATTCTGCTTGACACATTTGTGACACCAAAACGAGTACTTGAGAATACTTAAATATGAAATCAAGAAAACAATAATAATGATTTAGTCACAAAAACAACCATAAATTAAAAATAAGAAAAAAAAACAATAATAAAAAGATTGTAATAAATTTAAAGAAAACCAGAACCTAGCATGACCGCCAAAACGCGATATGATATTGCGATTTATCAAGTTTAACTGTCAAAAGACAATGGAATTTGACAGTTGAATGTCGATAAAACGCTATATCATGCGATATAGCGTTTTAGTGTCGATTTTCATACAAACGAGATAACTTTGTAGCCTTGGTTAACCGACAAGGATTGATCTAGCTGTGATCTGATGATGGATATCCAAGGAGTGAATGGAGGAGATTCAAATCGCACACCCAACTGATCTGATCAACATTCTAACCCCTCGTTTTCACCAAGGTATAATACAAGCAAAATACATGTTTTATGCAATTGTTTTGATTTTTGATCTCATTCATATACATGTATAAACATGTTGTATACAAAACTTGTTATGTACTTGTAATTGCCTACATGTTCAAAACTTCTAGTTGCCTACACTACATGTTCATGATCTCATGTTTTATACTTGTTGTACCAACTTGAATACGACACAACAACAGTGTAAATGCCGCCGTTGAGTTTTATCCTTACTAATATTATAAATGCGAAAGTCCGTTTGTTTGTTTGTTTGTTTGTTACGCCTTCACGTCCTAACTACTAAACCGATCATCATGAAATTTTGCATACACGTTGTCAGGGTTACAGAGAAGCACATAGGGTACCTTTCATCCCGAAAAAATGTATTGTTCCCGAGGGATAGCAAAAAACCTTTCCACGCAGACGAAGTCGCGGGCGGCCGCTAGTATTTGTATAAATACTTGTTGGTTACACAGTGTGAACGAGAAGAATGTTTGAGACTGTTGCAATACACGTTTACAACAAGTATTCTACAAGTTTTGTATGAGACTAGTATTTAACATGTTTCTTGGTGACAACGAGGGGTTAGAGATATAAAGATTAGAGTTTTCAGTTTCAGAATTTCCATACATTTCTATGCTAATTTCGCGTTTTTTAAACATATCCTTATATCTCTTAGAATGCTGATCAGATCAGTTGGGTGTGTATAGCGATCTGCTCCGTTCACTCCCTGCACGCGTAGCATGACCAACATCGAGATAAGATTCGACTCAGAGAACAATGGCTTGTCTACTGGAGAGGGCGCTTTACAGTAAACACAGTCTTCACGTAAAATATTGTAAATATATTTTTATTGTCGTTTCTATTAATGAAAACGGGAAAAATCAAGAATTTATAAAGTGATTAAGGAGTGTTATCGTTTGCAGAAGTATTATTTAAAGTTTTAAAGTGTATCCAGTGCTCAAACATTTTAGTGAATTTTGTATCAGAAAAATCTGCCAAAACTTAAAACCAGTATCATATTGTGGACTCCAAATCAAATAAAGTTCAAATAACTGGAAAATTGTGGTAAAACTGTGACAAAACTACTATTTTCAGTGAAAAATTTGTGCTATTTATCGAGTTGAGGTAGTTAAACAAAACAACATTTAGTCTTGACCTCATACTCAAACCTTATCTGTGCACTCCGTAATTGTTGATACAGACTGATATTTTGGCCGACATCATTAGGGCAGTATTAGCATACGCGGTTGTAGTGCCGTGGAACGTACTAAGAGGACGGCAGATCGAACCTCCGGATTTTTTTTTATATTTTTAATTTTTTTAAGACTTTTTAAGTTTTTTAGTTATTGCTACTAAGTTATTATCAAAGACTTTTTTTTCTTTTCAACGACTTTTTTTAAAATTCAATCAATAATGGAAAATCAGAACGTAACAGTGCGTAGAAACAAAACAAATGTAAATGAATCATTCAATATGTCATTTATATCTACAAATTCGGACTATTTATCAAAAAGTCTTCCAGATTTATCGTCTGGGAATATAATTAACGAGGAAATTGAAGATTTAAAATTGGAAATTCATGCACTGAAGCACCAATTAGAAATAGCTCATGCTGAAATAGAAGAATTGTCATTAGAGAACATAAAACTAAAAAAAGTAACATCAAAACATCAAGGGACCATTACACAGTTAAAAAAGATTTGCACAGGTGAAACGAATAGTACAAAAAAGTCGTCATTAAAAAAAAGAAAAGGAAGGGAATGCCGAGAATCACTAATGAAGAATCAAAATTTAAATGAGAGTTGCTTAGACTTAGAATTAAAATCAGATTATCCACGTGAGGAATTAATAGAAGACGCTGTAAATAACGATCTGCCAAATGCTACCTTCAGCACGGAAATAATAAATACTACGCCGACGATAGCTAGTGCTCAACAACCTACGCAGCCACTGATCGACTCCGCTGTTCATGAAAAAACACAAAATCAACATCATACTCAAGAAATACTAATTTTAGGCGGCGAGCAATGCACGGGCTTAGCATCGAAGCTCATAATATCAAGACAAAACACACAATTTGAGGATTATAAAATAAGCTCAATTACAAAACCGCATGCTACAACGGAAGAAATACTTAAAAATTGCCCAGAATTAAAAGACTGCTCCGATAACTACTTGATTTTGTGTGTGGGTGAAAATGATTGTAATCCTTATAAGATTTTAATTGAATTGAGTGCGACCTTAAAAAAATTACAAAACGTTAAAGTTATTGTTTTAAATGTATTAGAAAACAGGAATTTAAATATTAACATGTTGAATAATTTATTACAAAATGTCTGTAAACATTTTCAAAATTGTACCTTCTTAGAGACCAATAATAGATATAATACTGATTACCTACATCAGATATGTCAAAAGATAAATATTAAAATAGACTCTGACTATTATGATTATAAGTATTTACCATTGTGCATTAAAAATATTGTTAAAAGAAGCAAAACAGAAAAAACCTTAAAATGTGAGCCATTACCAAAAAAAGGCACTATACCCTTCTATTTCCAGAAAATAGAAAAAGTTAAACCGGACGATACAGAAAACGTGAGTTTGTTTTTTCGACCCCAGCAATGATGACTTAAAAACAGACACAGCCATTTTGTTACACCAAAATATAGCTGGATTGTTGAACAAGTTGGAACAATTAGAAATTTGTATTCAGGAGTTTGAAGCAAACAAAATAACGTTAGATATTTTATGTTTTTCGGAATCATTCGTTAAAGCGGGCGATGAATCTAACATAAAGTTGAAAAACTATACTTTAGCCACCAGTTACTCCAGATCATGTGAAAAACGTGGTGGAGTTTGCATTTTGGTACGGAAAAATATTGAATATCATCAGATTCCTATTTGCAACAAATTGTCAAATGTAAAAACTTTTGAATGTTGTGGAATAGATATACCGTCATTAGAGTGTATAGTAATATGTATCTATAGGATACCCAAATCAGATATATCAATATTTTTTAATAAACTTGAACTACTATTACACCAATTAATGAAAAAAAATAAGAGGATTATCATAACAGGGGACTTAAATATTGACACTATTGAAACCAATACAAAAACTGAAATTTTAAATGACATTTTACAAAACAATAATTTACAACTACATATTAAGGAGCCTACACGTGAAAAATCTTGTATAGACCATATAATAAGTAACATAAAAAGCGCAGAAGGAAAAGTTCATCATCTTTATTTGTCTGACCATAATACCGGCCAGACTTTGACCTTTCCAGTGAAACAACGTAAACAACAGCTAAATCATTGGTACGTGTTTAAGAGGGACTATAATAAAGATAATATAAAAAGATTTAGAGACTGTTTATCTAACTTAGCATGGTGTGACGTTTTTAATGAATCTGACTGTAACAAAGCTTTTGACATTTTTTATGACATGTTTCTATTACTATACAATCTCTGCTTTCCAGTAAATAAAATCAAAATTAATTGTAAAAAAAAATCCCCTAGATGGATTACAAAAGGTATAAAAACTTCATCTTTAACTAAAAGAAGGATGAAATTCATTTGTTATAAAAAAAATACACCTGAAAATAAACTTAAATACAAGTCATATGACAAAACATTAAAAAAATGCGTGATTCAATCAAGAATTAATGCAAACAATGAATATATGAATAAATCAAAAAATAAATGTAAAGCATCTTGGAATATAATAAAAGACAAAACAGATGACTTAAAAACTAACCAATTTATAGAAACAATTAAATCAAATGGATGTGTGATAAGTGACGCTGAAGAAATTGCAGAAAATTTTAATGAATTCTTTAATTCACGTACAGAAACAGATGCAGGTGTTAAGCCTGATTATGCTTCCATTAATTCGGTCAATTCCAGTATATTTCTAATGCCAACATCACCGGACGAAATCATGAAATCGATTAGGTCACTTAACAATACTAGCGCAGTCGGATATGATGAGGTAACAACACATGTTATTAAAGAAAGTGCAACTGAGCTTGCAGAAATCTTATCCTATCTTGTTAATCTCTCATTTGATCAAGGTGTTTTTCCAGAAAAACTCAAAATATCTCTAGTAAAACCACTCCATAAAAAAGACAGTAGACAAGATTTGAACAACTTTAGACCGATAACCTTGATTCCAATTTTAGCTAAAATGTTTGAAAAGCTTATGCATCTACGTTTAATTAGTTTTTTAAATAAATTTAATGTCATTATTGAAGAACAAAACGGTTTCTTAAAAAACAAATCCACTACGCTTGCCGTCTTTTCTTTAATTAAAAACATTGTTGAAAACATAAATAAGAAGAACCGTGTTTCAGGTATCTTTTTCGACATGACAAAGGCATTTGACCTAGTTAATCATCAAATCTTACTTGATAAATGTGACCGTTATGGTATTCGAGGAAACGCTTTAAAATGGTTAGCTAGTTATCTTCAAAACCGCAAACAATGTGTCGAAATAACGAGGATAGATAAAGAACTCATATTAAAAACTTTTAGATCCACTTATCGAATATGTAAATCTGGAGTGCCCCAAGGAAGTGTATTAGGTCCCCTTCTGTTTCTTCTTTACATTAACGATATTTCAAAAGTGACTAAGCATAGTTGTGTCTTATTTGCTGACGACGTCTCTATCGTAGTACCAGAAAATTGTAAAAGTACGTCTTATGAAGCAGTACTGAACGAAACTGTGGAATCCCTTGTGAAATGGCTCGACAAAAATAATTTAAAAGTAAATGCTCTGAAAACAAAACTAGTCCAATTTTCGAATTATAATAATAAAAGAGAAAACTTAAATGTTATCTGTAATGGCGAACATATAATGGAGGTGTCTGAAACATCATTTTTAGGCGTGGTACTTGACAAGCACTGCAATTGGAAAGCACACATAAAACAAGTATGTAGCAAAATCAACAGATTTGTTTACGCGTTACGAAAATTGAAAAGACTAGCATGTGAAAAGACTGCCATTATCGCATACCATGGTTATGTTGCCTCTGTACTAAGATATGGCTTGTTAATGTGGGGGAACTCAACCCACATTAATAAAGTATTTATAGCGCAAAAGAAATGTGTCCGTGCAATATGTGGTGCTGGTCCTTTGGAGTCTTGTAAGCCTTTATTTAAAAAACTTAAATTATTAACATTTACTTCACTCTATATTCTGGAAATAGGAGTTTTTGTGAGAAAACATCCAGAACTGTTCCAAAAAAGTGTCGATTTCAAGAAAAAAAGCTGTAGAGACCCCAGTAAGCTTTTGGTCCCTATGAGTGCTAGCCATCTGTATCATAATAATTGTTATTTCATGGCTATTAAAGTATTTAATCGGATACCAAAAAATATAAGGGAGTTGCCATTTAATTTTTTCAAAAGCAGACTTACGAAATGGCTTACTGAAAAATGCTTCTACACAATGAAAGAGTTCATGGAAAATAAAGATTAAGTTTAATTTATAATAATTATAATATGATATTAATATGATACTCTTACACTATTTCTAATTTAAATTGACTTGTGATCGACTGGTAATTAATTTAATTGACATTTTGAATCGAATTATTTAGACTGACATTCCATTAATTGATTTATATTTAATTGACATTTTGAATTGAATTGTTTAGATTGACATTGAATTAATTAATATATTTTTTTTGTACTTTTTTGCATGCTGAATGAACAATCAGCGAAACATGTAGATCGTCGACTGTTCTTCCAACTGACATGTACACCCACCGTGTTTCGAGCAAAATAAACTATTCTTATTCTTATTCTTATTCTTATTCTTATTCTTATTCTTATTCTTATTCTTATTCTTATTCTTATTCTTATTCTTATTCTTATTCTTACACCGAAATGTCACTTTTGTCGGGTTGAGATCGAGATACTCATGCTCGCATTTACAACTAGTAGACTCGTATTGTTCTTTGTTGTGGCCTAATGTCAAAAGTCGACAAACACGAGCTTTTCTCTTCAACTGACATTAATTTGACAGTTGAATCAGAGAAACTTGTCTACCACCCTTTGAGTAGTCGAGAAGGTCGAGAGAGAATCACAGACTAATAAGAAGATTCGAAATAGTTTTCTACGTATTTTATTTTATATGAATCTAAATTTCGCAATAAAAATAAATCTAAATTATCCGTGCTTATATTTTATTCCTTAAAAACTTAAATTAAAATTATTTTCATACGTTGATTTTAATATTTCGTAATTTTCTCGTCATTTTACACAGATTACTAAATTAACAATTTCGTTAGTAGTCTGTGTTATCTTTTCAAAGAACTCTCAATAAAAGAAAGGCAAACGAATTTATATCCATACAGCTATATTTAATTAGTTTTAAGAGTTTAGCGTTGTGAAATCTATAGAAAGGAACGGTTTTTTATGAGAAATAAAGTAATTATTTTCTATTGGCAATATTATTCTTCTCGAACTCGAGAGAGCTTGTCTACGGAAGAGAACGCTTTCTTGAGTGCCTCTTTATCTTAGAACTTATACAAAAATGAGAATCATGTTAAAACTAAATTATTTCGGATCAAATTAGATAATTTTGACGTTTATTGGTGTTGAAATAAAAAGATTACCTTTAAAATTAACTTTTTTTTATTAAAAGACATTAAAAGGTTTCGAAATTCTGAGAACGAGTCCCACCTGTCTGTCAAACTGTGCTCAGCAATCGAGAAGGTCGAGACGACAAGTCTTCGTAGACAAGAGTCTCGTTTGCTCATGCTACGCGTGCTGGATGCATGGGCATCCAGATCCTCACTCTATCACTCAATTTGACTCCACATATTTTACTCAACGATTGCATCACTGCCGCATTTCTTCTGCCATACCCAAGACTCACTTCCATACATCAGTGTTAGCACCACCACTCCGTTATTATTACTTTATTTATTTGGAACAAAAAACAATGACATATTTATGCTTACTAATGTGGCAAATATTGTTAGAGAATAGTACTAATTATGTAACCAAAAACATTGTGCGCAGAGTAAAACACTTGGCGTCAGAAAAATCGCACCTATTCAAAAACTTTTCAAAGTTAATTTAATCCTATATAATTTAATGGTAAGTGTTGTTATATACTTCTTCCCCTTCGGACATAGCCAACAGTCTGTAGAAACCGTTGGAATACTCGTCGAACGGAATCAATTACTGAGATTCAGTTTCCGAGCAACATTACATTGCCTCATTTTTTTGCAATATTTGAGCAACTTTATGGGCAATAGTATCCATCTTGGATATTCCTTTTTTTAATTGAACTGTTGAATCGTGTTTTTCCGTCATCTCAATAGCGAATTTACCCACATTTCCTGAATTGACTCCTTTTATTTCCCTTTTATGGCGGCGCAAGCAATAACGCTTTAAGCGTTTAATTATGGTAACTGTTATGTTATTTAAATCAAACAATTACTAATTGAAAGCTCATTAAACGTACTTTCAATAGATAATAACATTTACACAATAAAACGTTAGCTAGCAAAAGCAGGTGGCTAAATCTAAAACTTATTTTCGAAAAGGTGCGATTTTTCTGACGTCGAGTGTATTAACTTATATACAGTACGAGGCATGTATCTAGAATTTTTTTCGACGGAGTGGGGATAAACTCGCGCATGTGCTCGCCAAATAGACCAATAGCGCGCGCCCCTCTCCCGCCGCCCGCGCCCCTCACCGCTACACATGCCCAAAATACGCATTCCGCGCAATCCCCACCCGATTTCAAGTTATATGCCTCGTACTGTAATAACATGCATGCTACTGTTATGAATAGACATTCGCTCCTTTTCAGATATGATTTACCTAAGATCTACAAAGAAAACCAGAGATAAGTCTAACCTACCTTATTCTCCTGCAATTCTCCCTTTTCCAACTCCATCGCCTCATTCTCCCTTGATTTCCTCTTCGCATTAGAGTGTACGTTCGGCCTCTCTTCTCCCTCCACTGGGGGAGGGGCAGTGGGCGGGGCTTGGAACAGCCCCTCTTTTTGAGGTAGGGGGGAGGTTAATTTGACGTCAAAGTCTTTATGCCGTCGAATGTACACGTAGTCGCGGTTGGCGAATAATCTCTGTGGAAGAAAAGGGTATTTTAATTTCCTTTCTTTTCATAAATAAAAACGAATGTTGGATGTTTATCCATGTACTTATTTATCTATCTATACTTATGAAACTACAAAGACATTCTTTGTCATTAGTAGAGGGGGGCCGTTCAAATATTACGTAAGCAGATTTATTACAATTATTTACCCCCCATCCCCCTTGTCAGCAAAAGTAAGCAAGGCTCTTACCCCCTCCCCCCATGCTTACGTAAACATTTTTCCTTTTTTTTTTATTTAGACAAGTGAATAGCGCGCTGTAATTCCCGTAATCGGTTCTAAAGCGAGTGCCTATACGTATGCATTATTTGTGGGAATCCCCAAAAATGCGTTTCGTTTCCAAGCATAGACAATGTAAGGGTTGCTATTCGTTCTTCTAGTCAGCTAAAAAAGTCTGGAACGGGTGGTAGGAAAATATAGACGATTCAAAAGTACTAAATAAATTAGTTTATTTGAATAAAGCTTATTTGACTTTGACTTTGTAAAAAAGTAATTAACTATCGATGACGTAATCATCATCTAGACTCCCCCACCCCCCATGTCATCCAAAATAAGCAAAACAAAGACCCCTTCCCCCCCCCCCCCCCCCCATAGTGCTTACGTAATACTTGAACGGCCCCAGGGGTCTCACTCCGCGTTTAAACTTTTATATTAGCTCGCGGCTGACTCAGTCGAGCCAGCGCACGAGGGGTGTCGCGTGTCGGTTGAGACAGAGCTACGCGACAGAAAGAGAAGCGCTTCGGAGGCGCTTATAATAAAAGACACGCGCAACTTTTCATACAAAACTCGATCAGCTGTTCGGACATTTGTTATGGAGAGTCGAATTTTTTTGTTTGTTTTCGGAAAAGTCGTAGAACAAACGTTGTTGTTTATGATAATAGTAATCTACTCCTACGAGGTTGTTGGTGTTTTACAAATAACCCTGTATAGACGGAAGTCTGTAGATAATCAAATATAATAGAGGGCATTAAAAAAATCTAATACGCAAAACTATAGACACACCATTGAGACGTGATTGTTAACATTAAACTCATTAACAGACAAATCAACTCGTAAATAATTAATGATGCTTAATCATTAATTAATCATAAAACAACTACACTCGCGAGCAAAAGTATGGAATCACTGGCCTATTTTCATACAAACAAGGTAACTTTGAAGCCTTGGTTCTCCGCCAGGGATTGACCTAGCTGTGATCTGATGATGGCTATCTAGGGATTGAATGGAGGAGATTCAGATCACTATACACACATAACTGATCTGATCAGCATTCTAAGAGATATAAGGATCAGAGTTCTCAGTTTCAGGAATTTCATACATTTTTATGCTAATTTCGCGGTTTTATTAAACATATCCTAATATCTCACAGCACGCTGATCACATTAGTTGGGTGTGTATAGCGATCTGAATCTCCTTCATTCACTCCCTAGATAGCCATCATCAGATCATAGCTAGGTCAATCCTTAGCGGAGAACCAAGGCTACAAAGTTACCTCGTTTGTATGAAAATAGGCCTGTGATTCCATACTTTTGCTCGAGTGATGCGTAATTTCAATAATCGAATTAACTACTAATTACTAATTTAATAATCGAATGTCATATTAGTAATATACTAATTTAAATAATCGAATAATTATTACTAATTAGTAATACTTTTGAAAAGTGATGAGCGCGGGACACCCCCGAGTATCTAATTCTAAAAATCTCATGATTTTCAATGCAAATCGGCCTTTTTCTCCGGAAATATGTATACTACTAATTTTAGTAAGTTTTTCGAATGATGGAGATAATCGAATAATAATCGAATGATCATTCATAATCGCGCATCGCTAGGCGAGTGTAATTGCAATTATATGCTCTGCTGGGCCCAACACCCCTATTTTTACACATCATTCTTAGTTTCGTCTATAAACTTTTTTGCCAATCTGTATTAGATTGCGTAACGTTGATAGGAAAATTCTGACACATATTAATAATCATAAGAGGTGATAAATGGGGCTTACATTAGAATAGTTATACGATAACGCGACCTTCACTTTGAAACTAGGTACAACCTTGTCTGTTCTGATTTTATATTATATCATGTACTGATAACAGTCTGCCTTTATACCTTAATAATGTTTGGATTTATCATCTGATTTGATAATTCTCATGAATGACTTTATCCCAATAATATATTAGTATTTGTCGAATTGTCGGCGTCGTTTGTAAGTATAAAGAATGAATTTTATTTCCATCAATTCGGCTTAGTAGCAAAAGGACCTATTCGCAAAATGCCCTGCAGTCGCATATTGCCTTATTCGCGATATGCCTCATTCTCAAAATGCCCTATTCGTGGAATGCCCTATTCTCATTTGGACTCATTCGCAGAAAGACTTATTCTCAGAATGACCTATTCTCAAAATGCCTCATTTTTCTCTAAGTGTTTGTTAGTGAAACATGCCTGTATACAATGTTTCCCTCGATAAAGTGCAAGTTTTAGTTCGCTGAGTGCAATCCTGAAAGGGGGTTAAAGTAGATTGAACTGTTGGTTTGATGTTGGATTGAAATTGGTGTTTGTATTTTTGTTACTCAATCACACTTAACCGCCTCTTTGGTCTAGTGGTTCGCTCACCCGTGTAAGACGCAGGGGTCCCGGGTTCGATTCCCAGGGAGGGTACGATTTGTACTCGGGTTGGTTGGTGGTAGGGCTTATTTCAAGTCCGCCTGGCTAGCTACCACCATCTTACCTAAGTCTGACCTCATAACAACACTTTAAAAATTGTTGTGTTCTGGCAGTTAGAGGTAAGAAAGCCAGTTCCTCGTTGTTCTTCGGCCTTATCGTCACTTATCATCAGGTGAGGTGATGGCTAAGCTCTATTCCGTTGCGCATAAAAAAACACGCAAAAACGGCTGAACGGATTTGGATTAAATTCGGCACACAAATTGTTTTTAACCTGGGTTATAGGATAAGTATTTTTATCCTGCCTCCTTATTGTTTAATATTTAAAATCTATCGCAATCGCTTTCATTTGACAGATGGATGTGACACATTGCTGCATTTTTTTGGTAAGTTTTTATTTGTCCCAAAAAGAGGCATCAATGTATCACATCCTGAAAGCGATTTTGAGAAAGAGATTTTGAAATTAGACAATTAGCCCCCTGGTCAAAAGCCCGGATAAGTATTTTAAAAATACTTATCCTATCAAAAGCCCAGAATGAAGTCTTCTTTCAGTTCATTAGAAATAAAACACTTTTTACGGATTACAGCGAGTATATTGGTTAATTCAGATGTTATTTAAGAATTATTTAGTTTTAATTTGTTGGTTTATCGTGTTTTCCAACGTTTCGACACCTTTCCAGGGGCCGTGGTTACAGGACGATTAAACCAAAAGGCTGTTCATTTTTTAATGAAATTACCTGCTCGGAACTTCTTCTTCAAGTAAAACTTACCTTCAATATTTAAGGTACTTTCCTTTCGTGTGGCAACGTTTTGGGACACCCTCTATCTATACAAGGTAATTTTGTATCCACCATCCAAATTTTGAGGATGTGTTCAGTCAATGAAACTGAACAACTTTCTCTAAGGAACACATGGCCAAATATGTAAAATAAAAATCGACTTTCCATACAAATCAAAGAGATAACGTGATCAATTATTTAGTATGTCGTGAGTAGTCGTGACTACGTTGAATTGGGTACTGTCATAGTGTAAAGAAAACTAATAGCGGTGAATCACTGAAGATCGTGCGTGATGTCGACGTGTACGTAACCGTCAAAAAAAAAAATGTGTTATAACTTCGAGGTAGTAGACACAAGGCAGGGTCCAGGCACAAGTGACTTACGAGGTTGTAGACACAGGGCAGGGTCCGGGCACAAGTGACCTACAAGGTTGTAGACACAGGACTGAGTCCGGGCTAGGGTTGCAACTTTTTATTGCATCAAATATAGTATTTTCAGGCTTATTACATATAAAAATATGGTAGATGATGAAAAAGTTTAAATAACGAAAATATGAAAAAATGTATGAGACAGTTGTATTTTTTCGAAATTGTTGGTCCCATTGTAAAAGTTGTCCAGTTTGATGGTCCTTATCTACCACATTCTGGTTTAGCTATTAATTCTGTTACACTTTGTATTAGTAGCAGTGCCGGATTAAGACTACTTGGTGCCCTAAGCAATCCACGCCTGCGGGCCCCCCTATAGGATTACCATCTACGTAAGGGAGGATGCCTGTTTAGGATATCCAAAAAATTCCAAATTTTTCAAAAAAATACCAGTTTATAGTTTAAAAAAAAAACGGCTGCGCTAAGCGATTTCTGTAAGTTTCATCGAATAATCTTGTACTTTTGTCTTGCCCAATAATCTTGCCTGTCAATAGTTGAAAAACGGCAAAGCAGCGCAATTTTTCGTCAGCTTCATCCACTGTCTATAGTAAAAAAAGGCCGCGCAGCGCGATTTTTTGTTAGTTTCATCCACTAATATTGTTATCTTGTCTTGCCTATCCATAGTTAAAAAAAAACGGCCGCGCAGCGCAATTTTTTGTTAGTTTCATCTACTAACCTTGTCGTTTAACCTAGCATCGTCGTTTTACATGGCCACACAAATAAATTTGAAATAAAACTTATTTAATCCTTACAAAAAAAATGATTTTCGGTGCCGATTATGGCGCCCCCCAGAAATGATGCCCTAAGTAATTGCTTAATTTGTTTAAGGGTTAAACCAGCACTGATTAGTAGGGTTGGCAACCAAAGTCCGGGAACAAGTGACCTACAAGGTTGTAGACACAGGGCAGGGTCCGGGCACAAGTGACCTACGAGGTTGTAGACACACGGCATGGTCTGCGCACCAGTGACCTACGAGGTTGTAAACAGTGTCGCGACCCACTATTACTTTCTTTACACTATGTTAGTGTTAAGATTTGGTCGGGTCAGTCTGAAAATTTTAACTAAGTAGTCAGCCTGAAACTTTGTCGGATCTGGGGGCGGGTATGACAACTTTTTTAAGGTCTCTCTTTACCCATTACACCGCATAGCATACTATGACCGTGCTAGGAACGTGTCAGGCAAATAAATATTCTTTGTATTGAAAAGTATGACACTATTCCCACTAGACCGTTGCACGTAGCGTGTCATGCACGGCGCGTTAACAATAATTGTTGACGCTTTGTCGGTGAGAATATTTTGCCGGTGCTGACACGCTATATGGGCTAACCAAAATTTTCCACCACAGAAAGCGCGATGCTTATAATATAGTGAGGAAATGGAATAGAGTAGAAAAAAAAGCACGATCATATTCTTGAATTACGACTTAACCTTATTTTAAAACAATTATTTAAAAAGACGCTACAGATAAGGCGATGCAAACGGATTAAGAAACGTTGCGATGGCTGGCCGAATGATATATTATACGTACTTACCGGCCACAGAATCTCCCAATACAGCACCGCCTGGACAGGCATCCCACTAGCGATGCGCGATTATGAATGATCATTCGATTATTATTCGATTATCTCAATCATTCGAATAATTCGAATAACTTACTAAAATTAGTAGTGTAGATATTTCCGGAAAAAGGGCCCGATTTGCATTGAAAATCATGAGATTTGTAGCAGTTTGAGAATTAGATACGGGGGAGGGGGGGGGGGGGGGGGGGGTGTCCCGCGCTCATCGCTTTTAAAAAGTATTACTAATTAGTAATACTTATTCGATTATTGAAATTAGTATATTACTAATATGACATTCGATTATTGAAATTAGTAATTGTAGTTAATTCGATTATTGAAATTAGTAATAATCGCGCATCGCTACATCCCACCCGCGTTCCGCGCGACGGTTATAATATAGCAACTCAAGTAAAATATAATTGGAATAGAGTGGAAATAAAGGCACGATCATATTCTTGAATTACGTCTTAACGTTATTTTAAAACAAAAACATAAAAAACTACTAGTAATGGCGTGATGCCAATGGGTTAAAAATCATTCGCTCGCGCTCCGTCCATCCATTTCTTCCTCACTCCACCGCCATAACGCTTGTACTTACCGGCCATAGAACTTCCCAGTGCAACACCGCTTGGTCGGGCATCCCGCCCGCGTTTCGTTCCACCACAGACAGCGCGGCGACGGCCGTGTCCCACACGCGCCGGTACGCGCCGTCCACTTGTACCGCCGCGAAGTCCGATGCAAGCACATCTTTGTATCTACCGTGCACTGTGGAAAACGACATGTTTTATACAATGCGATCAATTTAACTTCGTACAATGCGATTAAATTGACAATAGACAGTGATCAGCTGCAACGTCACTCTAGAGTGTATGGAAAACAGTAAATTTACAGATTAATAAAATACGTCGTTTTATACCGCAAGCACTCTGAAGTTTATACAAGATATTTTTAAATAATGGCTGGTTTATATCAGGTCAATGACTGGACCCAGTGATTCGGAATTTCGGACCCAGTAACTGGGTACATGTAGACAGGATCGGGAGTTAAGTACTGTGCCCGAAAATAGACCGGGTGGTAAGTCAGCATTGGACTGGATTACTGTACTGCCAATGTTACTAACCCCGTATATACCAGGCATAGTGTTTTTTTAAAAGACATATGACAACTGTCAAAACCTGTCTACCAAATAGGACAAGTAAGGATCTGGGGGCACGGCAGTGCTCCCGCCAAGACGAGGAAGCGAAGCGCAAGGGCACTACCTACCTTTTCTCGAAGCTCTTCATCGTTTTGTTGAACCCTCATATCTTGGGTTTGGAGTATACTAGATAAACAAAATTCTCGGAATGTGATGTCAGTAGTAGACTTATTAAATATATAAAGTTTGAATGGTATAGCTTTTATAATATAGATTTTATTGATATCTAAAAAACCCCGATTTCGTCACTGACTCACTCATGATCATCAAAACTCATAGGGTACTTCCTGAAGTCCTAGAAAGCTGAAATTTGGTATGTAAGCTAGTATTAGGACACAAACAACAAAAAAATTATGAAATTGGACTTAAACCCCCCAACCACTTAACCTTCATAACTTGGGTTTGGATTATACCAGAAGCACTCAGTATATGATGTCTGTAGTAGACTTATTAAACATTAACTAAGTTATACAGAGATGTTTCACAAAACTGGGGTGCAAGACTGTTCTAACAAAACCTGGTTTAATGTTTGTAAACCAATCACAATGCACCTTTTAATCCTTAAACGGTGGGACTAAACGTTAAACTGTCACTCTGAATACGATTTGCGCTAAAATGGCGTTTAGTCGGCAGTCTAACGCCATGTTAACTTTGGCCCTAGTTTAACGAACGCACTCTGAATGAGACAGATAAAGTTTCAATTTCATAGCTCTTATGCCCGATTTCACCAACGTCCCCTAAATTTAACAGGACCCGCAAATCTGTTAGGGGACCACATAACCGCGTTCATGCGTTTCACCAACGCACATGGGACCCCTATGGCGCTAAAAGGACTGCTAAGTTTAGGGGGTGCAATATTCAGTCCATAACGTTATGTGCCAGTTTAAAAATCTTTTTTCGAGAGTAATATTTGTTAATTACTGAAGAAAATGGATACACTATGGTACTTCTATCAATTGTAGAAAGCATTAAATTTTTTTAGTTCATTCTAGGAAATACATTATTTAGGGTCCCCCCAGACCTACCGGTTTCCGTTCTTTGCTTTGCTGTCCGGCAATGGACCGCCGGCCAAGAGGCTCATTTTCAATCTATCGCATATTTTCAATCTAAGTACATTTCACATATAAGAATGTTCTTGTGAGCTTTGTTCCTTAAACGATCGTTATGAAAACACAAATAATAGTTCAGAAGGGTAATGATGACACCCACAACCCTGTTCACAATTTATATAAATATGCGATCGATTTATTTTTAGCAATCGGAGACCATTTTCAGGGTGGCATATCTCCCAGAAGCTTCCTACTTCGCAACCCGGACGATGATATTTGGTAACACCAAGCTAAGGCTATCTTGACAATTTGGTCTGGTCCAAATATGCGATAGATTGAAAATGACCCTGGTTGGCCGGCGGTCTAAACAGCAAGTAGAACAGCAAAGCAAAGAAACGAAACCGGTAGGTCTGGGGGGACCCTTAAACGACATCGAATAATTCGACAATGACTGGTCTATTTTAAAAAAGTGATAATGTGGACTTTTAAAAAATATCGTTATATAAAATATAATATAAAATATAAAACAACAATAAAAAAATTTAAGTATAATTATTTTAATATAAGTGCATAACCCCACATTATATTAAAATTACGATGGGGCTGACATGTAACTTAATACAAAAGCTTCTTTAAAAATAAAGAGAAAAAAAAGATACCTAATAGGTTATCTAATTTTTATTTATATTAGAGAAGGTAGGAAAGAATTTGGATTTTCATGACCGTAGGTGAGAAAGATTTTTTTACATTGAATTGTGATTATTATATTACTTAAATAATATTTCATTCAAAATATTTTTTAACAATTTATTTCTTATTGGGATAATATAGTGAAATACGGCTTAATAAAATTCAACATAGTGATTTTTTACATTTAATTGTGATTATTATTTGAATACTTACTTTATATTTTATTTAAAATATTTTTAATATTTAATTTCTTTTTTGAAAAATACATATTGTGAAATACGGCTTAATAAATAAAAGAAATCAACATGGTGATTTCAGACTTTCTAAGGGAATATCTGAACACATATTGTTCTACGGTAGTCCAAAGTCTTCAAGCAGTTTAAAAAACTGTTTATATTTATATTTAAATCTAGGGTCAAACATTTGCTACAATAAATCAATAGAATTAAATTAACGTAATAATTACTAAGTTAAAGGTCAAGAGTTACGGTTAAGACATCCAAAATGATGAAAAAACTGTCCCCTAGCTATGGTCTCATAGTTAAAGGGCTGTTTAGTTGGTGAAACGTATTCTAAACAAGGGGTTCGTTTGGGGGCTCTTTTATTTAAAGGGGCACATAGTTAGGTAACGGTTTAGGGGATGTTGGTGAAATCGGCCATTAAACTTTGGATTTTATTAATATCTAAAAAACCTCAATTTCGTCAAAACTTACTGATAATCATTAAAATTCCTAGGGTACTTCCTAAAGTCCTAGAAAGCTGAAATTTGGTATGTAAGCTAGTATTAGTACACAAACTGCAAAAAAATTATAAAACTTGAAACTTTTACCCCCTAACCCCTTAAACTAGGGGATGGAAGTTTGTATGCGACTTCCGCAAATATTGATGCTAGAGGTCTAAAAAATGAGACATATGAATCTGAAAAATCTTTAAATATTTAGTAATTATTTTTAAGCTTTAGTAAATCACTGTTAAAGTAATGGAAAAAAAGTAGTCATAAAAAAGATATTGTGTTCATTTCAAAACTACTTCTTTCATGGCGCAAAACTCGCGCAGTCTCTATTTTGTTTTTTGCACTGTCACATTCTGCGTTAAAGAGTAAAATAATATCACAGCATAAATTAGTTCTACCACAGCGTAAAATAAATAACAGTACAAGTAAGCTGGTTGATGGTGATCGAATTTTACACGATTTTAGACCACAATTCTGACCCCACCTTGCTTTTTCATATTATGGATAGTTACTTACAAAAAGAAGGTGAAATCCCACCAAAATCATTTTCATGAATAATGTTGCCAAGACCTCGCACTGTCAAAAAGTTATCAGACCTCATGTAGAGCCAAGCTTCTAACTCTACGCGCCCTAACTCTGCAAGCCCTAACTTCAAAAACTCTACACCTTAGTCAAAATATGTGGCTTGGCCATTTCGCTACATGGAAACCTTTCTAATAAACAATAGTTCTTGTAGTAACGAAACGGCCTAGCCACATATTTTGACTAAGGAGTAGAGTTTTTGAAGTTAGGGCTTGCAGAGTTAGGGCGCGTAGAGTTAGAAGCTTGGCCATAGTAGAACCAAATAAGTTGGCCAACTCGAGCCTCGAGCGAGCGATACAGCTTAAACACGAAGGGCTGTCACATCGCTAGTTTATTCGGTCGTCAAAAAATGCATAGTCAATCTCTATACAAAATATTTTTTCCTTGTAGGGTTAGCATCAGGGCTCTATAATACAAACTTTTTTTTAAATATTTTTTGTAGGTAGACCAGCGCGTCAGACCAAATTACAGTTTACTTTAACCTAACTGTTTTCAGGGATTGACTACAATTTTTCATTGAGTACGTCATGTTATGTGATTTGAAAACTTACGGTCGATATAGGATTAATTAAAACGTGGCTTTACTAAATAATGTATTTATTCAAATAAAAAAAAATATTATAAAAATAAAAAAAAAACAAAAAACAAACCAAATAAGTACCAACTAAATACCAAAGTACATTCAATAAAACCGTATCCGTACACGTATACCGTAAAAAATAGTATCCGTTAAAAAGTGTTTTATTTCATATTATTAAAAAATATTTTTTACACTATTAACTGTTTTTTTTTTTATTTACCTACACTTCTCAAAATAATAATCTTTAAAGTCTGAAATTGAATACTTTCCATAACCTTAAATAATAGGCATTAAGAGTACCTTTTCCTGTAGGAATTTGTGACTTTTTTAAAGAAATTACACAATTGACATAAAAAAAATTTCGTCTGTTTCGACAAGTACGAAATGCCTTATTATTTAAAGTTAATGTAAAATATATCCTCATTCTTACAAATCTTTTTTGTAATAATATCTTTGGAAAGCATGGTATGTATTGTAGGTACACGTTCAAATTATTAAGAGCGGCAGCATAGCGGCGTGAAGCGTGCGTGAGCGCGGGCGGGATTACGTACGGCGCAGCCACGACTGGCGCACCTTTATCACCTTTAAATCTTGTCAGTGTGTGCGTGCGACGACGCATACGTACGGGCGCGCACACATACAAACCGCGTTCGTGCGTATAATGAGTAAGATGACTTACTTATTTGGTTCTACTATGGCTTGGCTCTACATGAGGTCTGATAACTTTTTGACAGTGCGAGGTCTTGGCAACATTATTCATGAAAATGATTTTGGTGGGATAGACTTCTGAAATTATTTTAGGGTCAAAAATAAAATCGTTTCATACACCCCCATTCACAACTTACAGCATACCTTTGTATGCATACAGCCCCTGGCCTGGTTTGTACTCCTTCCGCCATATGATCACATCCTCGGCCTCCATGTATGGCAGCCAGCCGTCTAGCGATTCGTGAAGTGCCTGGGCATCTTTGCATCTGAGAGAACATACAATTATAGACCTTAAAATTGTTGTAATAAAGGACATTCAAGTAACATTTTGCAGGACAAGCGACAGATGATAAAATTATAAATTCCAATAGAAACACTTTTGCTGACTCTCTCTGGCCATTACACCATACCATACCATGGTCAATTCTGAGCTGGCGGAACAACTCCCCCCCTGGCCATGATCTATCTACCTTGGGCAACTTGGAAGTTCCTTAAATAAACTGAAGACTCTAGTAGGCCTAAAAAAATTTTTAAATTCATTTCCCACACATGCAATTTTGCCGCTTGAGCAATAGTATGCTTTCCACCTCCGATATTATAATATACTCACGTGCAATACTGCACTCCCGGCAGTTTCTTCTCTAAGACCAACCTCTTCCCACATTTTGAGCAGAACAGTGTTGTCTTTGAGAGCTCCTCAATGGTCTCCACTTCATTTGCAAGAGTCTGTAAAGAGAACCACTAACGTCACATCTACTTTTGATCTCTGGGTTAGGGCTTAAGGCACAGAATAGATAATTCTTCGGCGACAGAGCAGCAGAACCGTCTCTTCGAGTAGATTGCACCGCGCCTCCTGCGGCGTTGCACGACGGCCTCGCTTAGGCCAGGTCCATACCGCGTGTTGTGCCCTACACAATCAACAAAACATTGTTTCGCAAAACAAAATCCTCATACGTTTTTTTTTGTTGAATGTTTAGATGTTTTTGTTGATTGTGTAGAGCAAAACACGCGCTATGGACCCGGCATTACGTACAATAACCGGCACGATACTATGGAGCTCAGTGTGTACCCCACCCCGCAGAGCGCTCCACGGCTCCGCGCCTGCCCCCCTAGGAAGACCACCGAAACACGATATGATATAGCGATTTATCACGTTTAACTGTCAAAAGACAATTGATTTTGACAGTTGGGTATCAATAAAACGCGGTATATATCGTGTTTCGTCGGTCATACTAGTGACGTGACATGACGGTTTAGGCGCATTTGGTTCACTTGGTCCATTTCGCAGAACGTCCATTTCGCATTTAAACGTTCTGCAAAATGGACTACATTCGAATTAGACGTTTTGCGAAATGGACCAAATGCGAAAGAGATGTTTTTTCGGCAAGTGGACCAAATGAGAAGTGGACCAAATGCGAAAGAGATGTTTTTTCGGCAAGTGGACAAAACATTGTTTCGCAAAACAAAATCCTCATACGTTTTTTTTTGTTGAATGTTTAGATGTTTTTGTTGATTGTGTAGAGCAAAACACGCGCTATGGACCCGGCATTACGTACAAAAACCGGCACGATACTATGGAGCTCAGTGTGTACCCCACCTCGCAGAGCGCTCCACGGCTCCGCGCCTGCCCCCCTAGGAAGACCACCGAAACACGATATGATATAGCGATTTATCACGTTTAAGGCTGGCCACACACAGACGTAATCACGTAACGGAATTCCGAACGTAATTTCGACAATGTATGAAGATTCCGTACGGAAAAAACACGCTTGTGTGTGGCAGCCCATAGATTTTGTATGCAGCTGCTGCGTTCGGAATCACGTACGTACGGAATTCCGTTGCGTGATTCCGTCTGTGTGTGGCCGGCCTAACTGTCAAAAGACAATTGATTTTGACAGTTGGGTATCAATAAAACGCGGTATATATCGTGTTTCGTCAGTCATACAAGTGACGTGACATGACGGTTTAGGCGCATTTGGTTCACTTGGTCCATTTCGCAGAACGTCCATTTCGCATTTAAACGTTCTGCAAAATGGACTACATTCGAATTAGACGTTTTGCGAAATGGACCAAATGCGAAAGAGATGTTTTTTCGGCAAGTGGACCAAATGAAAGTGCACCAAATGCGAAAGAGATGTTTTTTCGGCAAGTGGACCAAATGCGCCTAATACCCTGCATGACGTGCGTTTGTTGACGTCGAGAAAGAGTGAAATCTGTTTAGGCATACGCACTAGAAACACATTACTGTATCAGTCGTTTATTTGGCCAAAACTTTATCGTGATGCTAACACTTTTTTTGGCAATATTGTTTGAGCATCACATCTAAGTTAAACAGGTGTTTAAAAATCTTTTGTAATAACACCGACAATGTTTAAGACCAGTTAAGTTTCAAATAATTAAATTCTAATAGCTAGATAACAAAGATCAAAGTTTCTAAAACACTTGACCTTCACAAGCAAATTGTTGCATCACTATATCAAAATGCAATGTACATATTTGAATAATAAAACAAGGTGAGGCAGAATGGAATTCACTTACTGAATTTTTCAACCTATTATAATTTATAATTAAAATCCAGCAAGCAATAAAGTTAGTTTAAAAACATACTTTATATTGGTTTAATAAGATACCTCTAAGGTTTGATAACATACCAATTACCATTATTATAAAGTTTTTACAATTATGATTGCCAGTTTGTATGGACATATTAAAAAAGTTTTATTTCCTATTATTAGTATTTTTTTAACAACGGAAATAATGGTTCCAATCTTTTTTATTATAAATACAAAATAAATGTGTGATCACCAATCACACGGAGTTAAGAAAAACATCTCAATAAAGAAAATAACTCTTAAAATGTGCGTTTTCCATTCTCAATAACAAAAACAAATCAATTTGCCCGATTCCTAAAATAGTCTACAGTTATTAAACCTGTCCACTTTCAAACGTCCTTCATATATGACTTTGTTTTCAGTTTGTGTGTAGACTGTAAATATTACTTATCATAATAAAAGTCATTGACTGAATTCATTGTTATGTTTTTGTTTAAATGGCTAGGTATATCTTGTGATTCATTAATTACAAGGTATAACTACAGGCACGTAACTTGGCAAGAAAAGAATGAGACAAAAGATGCACAGTAGCAACAAACACTAAACTCAGCGCATCTTTTGTCTCATATTTGTCTTGCCAAGTTATATGCCGGCACCTATCAGGCGCGGTCCAAGGGGGGGGTCACAGGTGACATGACCCCCCCCAAAATCGTACATGTCACATAGAAAAACATCTAAAAATTTACAAAAAAGCAATTATTATTATTAGTGACCCCCCCCCCCCCCAAAATTTCAGGCTGCGACCGCGCCTGGCACCTATACTTATTAGGTAAATTGAGACATAGAAATTATAAAATACAGAATAAAATAAAATCAGTTTATAACAGATGGCTTTGTTAGATAGGTGGACATAATGTGTAATAATACAAATCATCTAATACTATAATTGTTAACAAATATCACAGCAATTTATATGTTTCATGAAGTACCTGATATATTTCATTCAATTGAAAACTTGACACAATAATAAATTTGCTACCTATTTTAAGTACTCCCTACTTGATTAATGATAGCAATATTTTATTTTAGTTTAGTTTTAAATGCAACACTTGATTTGGTTCAACTAAAACTTACTAGTTAATATCAGGGGGGTCTCACTCTGTGCTTAAACTTTAATCTTAGCCTACTGCTCGTGGATTTATACTCAGTAGAGCTAGGGCACAAGGGATGTCATGAGTTGGTTGAGACAATGGTATGCGACAGAAAGAGAAGTACTTCGAAGTTGCTTATAATAGGCATGTAGCGGCGCGATCATACCGCTACATAAGCAATGAACGAAGAAATGCAGGATCAGCTAAAAGTACAAAACCTGACTATCTGACCCAATATGTAAACATTACGCAGACGTGACGTCGCACTACGTCAAGCTAATATCAAGACAGAAATGTATGGAGACCTGACTCACGATATCGAAGTTTTCTAAGCACTTCACATAAATACAAATTCCAACATCAAGCAGTTGGACCGCAGTCCCCGAGCACAGACACCTAGCTCGGTGGAAGTACTTCCCTTTTCGCTGAATATATGGTGAAGAGATCCTGCCTCAACAGGCATGCAGCGCTGTGCAATTTATTGTACTTTATTTTATAGCCATGCAGAGAGAGTAGCTTATTATTTGATTGTCCTCGCGCGGATAAGCTTACGTTTAGTTCATCAATATTGAATAGATCTTTTTTGTATGTTATTTACCTGTAACTCTTCATCGGTGATATTCTCCTCGCAACTTGGAGTGCTTTCAGAATCACCTTCGTTCGCTTTGAAAGCTGCTGTTGTGGACAAAAGCAAAGTTCTTCTTGGCCGAAGAACTGTCTGTCTGAAGCACTGTATAACTTCCCTAACGCTACGATCTCGCTTAATCCTCTTAACAACCGTGTTAAATATAAAACTACGAGTCCAAGTACTCCATAGTCTTTTCACACTCAAATCTCTAAGCACAATACGAAAAGACATTGTACACCTTTCAGCCTTCAGTTCGCCACTGCAGCCAGAAGGCTATCTAACTACACGCATCTCCTTGAAAAATATCTGTGATTCACTAAGTTGTACGACACAGTATTTTCAGTGTCGGCCCAGCAATTATGGCTTGCCTTATTTTCCTAGATAAACATCTCAACACTATCTCGTGAGCAGAGCAATTTGCGATTTGCAAAATTCTAACCTAAAAGCTTAGCTTATAAGAGAAACAGGAAACTTTTATTGACAGATTTGACATTGACAGTGACAACCAAGCTGCGGTCCGCATAGCGATAATATCGATATTATCGCGATAACAGCCGGTCCGCATGCACGTAAGCGCGTTTACAATATCTAGGCTGCGGTCCGCATAGCGATAATATCGATATTATCGCAATAACAGCCGGTCCGCATGCACGTTAGCGCGTTTACAATATCTAGGCTACGGTCCGCATAGCGATAATATCGATATTATCGCGATAACAGCCGGTTCGCATGCACGTTAGCGCGTTTACAATATCTAGCGTGACGTCACTCATGAGGTAATTACCAGTGCCATCTTGGACTTACAGCGACCATGCCTCGGAGCGTAATCACTGTGAACGTCCTGTCAAAAGTTATAAGTGACTGTCAAACGAAACAGGTGTCAGAATTTTAATTCGTCAAAAAATAAAAAAATGAGAGAATTCGTACAGCACACAACTTCATATTCACGCACACCCTTGAAGCTTAAAGTCATGTTGTTACACACGCACACAAAAACAGAATGACCACAAAGTTATATTTGCGGGTGGTCAAATTCGGAACTAACCATCTTAGTACCAATTCTGACAGATTACGTAGACGGCAGCGCCAAACTTACCGACAGAAATAAGTTTGCCCTTGCGTTAAGGTTAGTGATGGGACATAAAAAGGCCGATGAAATTGAATGATTAGAAGCTTTGATTTGAAGATGAGTGATTATGATTACGAACAAAAAAGTCTTCATTTTATTTTGTGATTTGCACCAACAATCACTAAAATACGCTTACAAATCAATGTTTGATAACATACGTAAAACATCGTTCTGCCCTTTTATCCTCAAAATTGTACAGAAATGAAATTCCGATAGTGAGTGTTGGCGCAAGATGCAAATGTAAAGATTATCAAAAAAGAAAATAAATGTGATTAATAATGTTATCATTTATTTACAAGTATCTGTGTACAGTCACCAGCACATCAAGCTATACAAAACTGTCAAAAATCTCCAATGAATTTTAAACCTTTAATTGCTTGTTAGGGTTCCGTAGCCTAAATGGCAAAAATCTAAGCCCTTATAGATTCGTTATGTCTGTCTGTCTGTCCGTCCGTCTGCCCGTATGTGACAGCCACTTTATTCCGAAAGTATTAGGACTACACAGTTGAAATTTAATATAAGTAGATGTATTTTGTAAACCGCCTTATGAATTACGATTTTTACACAAAAATAAAAATAAAACAAAAGATTAAAGGGGGGCTCCCTATACATGGAACTGAAACTGAAAAAAAAACATCCATATATATAAGTCTATAGAATATAGATAGGTGTTCAAAAATGACATTGAGGTTCCACAGACTATTTTTTCTCAAAGTCAACCGTTCGAAAGACTGCCTAAGTAGTAAAATGTGTGTCCCGCCTCTAACTTTTAAAATAAGAGAGTCAAAAATCTAAAAAAAATATCAATATCTAAAACAATTTCAACGAAAATTTATTTGAACGAGATATAGTAATCAGTTGTTTGAGTTGATTAGTTGTTACATTTTCCATATAACTTTGTTATTCATACAAACTGTGAAAAACAAAGTTATTTTTGCAGACGAAAAATAGTGGTATTCAATAAGGTAACTACGGAACACTACTGCGCGTGGCCCGAGCCCGACATGCACTTGGCTGTTTTTTTTAATTTAAAATTGATCAAGAAAATTGAACACTTTTTTAAATTTTACACGCTTGAAAATTCAGCTGATGAACAATCTTTAACATAAAAGTTTGAGGGAATCATCATCAGTATGACCATTATTTAAATTCTACATAAAGAGTGTTAAGGCTTATACGAAAACATTAGTTTCTGTTTTTAGGGTTCCGTACCCAAAGGGTAAAAAGGAGACCCTATTACTAAGTCTCCGCTGTCCGTCTGTCTGTCTGTCACCAGGCTGTTCTTCACGAACTGTGATATCTAGACAGTTGAAATTTTCACAGATGATGTATTTCTATTGCCGCTATCACAACAAACTCTACAAACAGAATAAAAATAAATATTTAAGGGGGCTCCCATGCAACAAACGTGTTTTTTTGCCGTTTTTTGGTAAGGAACCCTTCGTGCGTGAGTCCGACTCGCACTTGGCCGGTTTTTTATTATTTACGTGTATAAAAAAAAAGAGAATAAAAAAAAAAAGAGAATAAATAAAGAGTATAAAAAAAATCTCACTAACAATAGTTGAAATTCTTACAGGATAGTACAAATAAACCCCATTAAATTCCAAATCGTGATTTTTAGAGAAGTTAGCGGAGATGCAGACAAACAGTCGAATAAGTGTCCTTTATACTAGAGTTTGGTCAACGAAAGATGAGAAGGGAAAACTAATTTTGCACAATATTTTAGGGGTTAATTTCCAGTAACTTAACCTCCAAATGTTAATTTAACAGGGAAAGTGGCGCTGCCATTTCAGTCTCATCTTTCGTTGACCATACTATGTATAAATTTTGCAATAAAAGAATACAATTAAGTACATAATATTAATTATAAAAAAACTATTCATTGATAATATTGGTGCTGATCAGATCACATCAAAATAATAGTTAAAATGCATTTGATCTTTCATTCGTTCAAAGCGAACGTGAGCACACACATTTGTTCACACTGTCACAGCTCTAGACTTGTACCATGATGTTTGTTTCATAGATTACTATTATGTTTGGTATCGTTTTGCTATCGCAATATCTGTCGTTAGCTTACTTAACAAATTGCGTTTTCTTCGTGATTATTTCACAGTTTGTTAATAAAATTAGTTTAGGTATGATAGGAAATACCGTCTTTAGTAAAATTTGAACTTTCGGATCGTCTTTTGCACAAAATCACTGCATAATACATCATTTTAGCGGACCTGCGTTCGGCGATTAGTATTACAAAATGGCGAGTGTTCGTGGCCAACTAGTTTTTATAAACTGACACGACCAAATTGGTCATGTACTTTGGTGAAAGGGGGCGCGTGTTTTGCCATCTCCCGTTCTGTATGCTCTAAGGGTGCACACGACTCAATAATCAAACGTTCTTCATCATTATCATCGCTTTAGAGAGCAAAAACAGTACGTAGCAATTATTCCATCTTGTATTTGAGGTTAGAATAAAACGTTTGCGCGCTTACGAGCGGTTCGCATTCGCCAACTGTCATTTGTCGATTTGAGCGCGATATCGAATGCGGACCTCGTGTGAGACGCCGTAATCGATGTAATCGCCATGCGGACCGCAGCCTTTTATTGACAGATTTGACATTGACAGTGACAACCAACTGACAGAAAAGACCACAGAAAAAAGATACAAGCCGCGTTCCGAATCACGCTGACAGCACTGTTAGCGCGAATCCGACCAAAGAAGATGGCTAAAAATGTAGTTGAACCAAAAACCCAGAATCTGGCATAAGCATAAAGTAAGACAGTAAAGACAGTCCCGATTTTGATGATATTGTCCCGCGTACCGACGATCCATTAGTTTTTTCCAGATTTCTGATGATAACTCACGATCAAAATCAAAGTGTTAATAAAAACGAGTCCAAATGTTTAAAAGCATAAAGGACAACAAGTTAAATGCCCATTTTGCGTTGTACCTCGCGCCGTAAGCATACCGCCTTCAAATGCTTATGTTGAGCGATGTTTTTTCCATATGACGCTTAAATGTTCTAATGTCAAAAATCGTTGCTCTGTAGATTTAATGAAAGCAAAATTCATAGAGTAAGATAAAAAAAATGCAGAATTGCAAAAGACATGTCTTGTTTGGAATTCGTAAGTAAATATAAAAATGTCGCGGAATTAATGAAAGGCCCGTAGCAACACAAAATATGCATGGAAACATAGTCAAAATAAAAATACCTAAAACATTAAATCAAAAAATTTGTTTCCATTGATTTTGAGTAGGTACCTATTTTAATTACAAATATTCATATATATTCAAAATGTCCTTCATTTACCAGTTACCAGAGTTTACAGTAGTTTTACTGGCGGTTTTAAAGATTTCAACGTACATTTAGAAAATAGAACCAAAAATTTTTTGCAGCTCGCGCTTCGCGCTCGTCGCACACCCTTGTCCTATTTTATTTTCCTAAAGGTAGCAACCCAACCCTGGTTAGTTTACTTCTTACTTGAGCTAGGGTTCCGCCAAAAAACGGTGAACCAAAAGGGTTCCGTAGCCAAAAGAATTCGGGAATCGCTGGCTTAGAGTACATACACCTTATGTAAACAGCAAGAACCTTATATTCATATTCTATATGAATATAAGGTTCTTGGTAAACAGCATGGAGTCGAAATTGTAACATGTAAACGCAAGACATGTAATGTAATAATTGACATGTAATAATGGAAATATTTTATTTTTTTATTGTTTGTTAGTAATAATAATTCGTAATTTTATGTATGTGCTTATTTAAAATTCAATTTCCGACACAATGTATTATTGTCTTATGGAATAAATAACTTATGAACTTAGGACAATATGGCGGACACGGCACGTGCCTGCCATCACGAATGCTTTGTATTTTGTCGGTAATGCAGTTATTAGCAGCTCCATTAGTTTTCTTTCTTAGAGATGATGTCCCAGTGTAACTTGCTAATAATTTCTTCCAACTCAGGTAACTTCACGTCAGTTTCGCGTGTTATATGTTGCTAGCTGTGCAGTTGTCGTGTCTTTGTTCTTAGCACCCTCTGCCTCGCCATTACCATAGCTGCTACCGTAGTTAGGAACAGTGGAGCTGCCGGGGACTGGGGGCCGATTTTTTTGTGTATTAATCATACTTGGGGGTTTGGCATAATCACCACGCTTGGCAGGCGGGTTGGCAATGGCAGTATGGCCAAGATTTTAGAAGACGCTGTCACAGAATAACTAGTAGTCACTGACATGAAAAAAACTTTTTTTATTTAACTGGACAGGCTGTCTGTATGATTTGACAGCTAAGTTTTTGTGCCTATTTGAAACGCCACTAGCGTGCGTCTAAAGAACTAATTTTGACGTACAATATGAAAATCCAGACTCTCCAGACTTCAAACTTTAGTACCATGTACGCACGCTATGCTCACTCTACGTCCTACAGCGCCAAAATGGCGGAAATCAAATAGGCACAAAAACAGTTTGACATAAGCCTGTCCAGTGTAAATATATGCAGGTCAGTGCTAGTAGTACAAGTACAGAAGCAGCACTCGGCAAAGTCATTTAAATAAATAGCGACTTTATCTCCGACACAATAAAGTGCAATTCAGGTCACGCAATTCACCTAGTAGTTGCCTCTCTTTCTATTGCGTGCTCTTACCTTTTCTGACGACGCAACGTTAGGGTTGTCCTCTTCTAAATGAACTGCGTAGCATATTTCATATTGTGATAAACGACAATTGTTTATTGGTTTTTCGATTTTGACATCGGTACACGGCACAGTAATGTTGATTCGACATTGTTACTATTATAAAGAGGCAATATCTACGCAGGGAATAAGATGCCGCGCGACTACACAGGCGGGCGTGTGGTGGCCCTCTGCTCACTTGTTCGTTCGAACGAACGGCTAGCGGTAGGTGCTTATCGCGCGACCTTGAGCGAGTGAAGGAGGCCTGACGCTGTTGCCCGTTTCCTGATGGCTATGCTCCCTTAGTCGCCTTTTACGACACCCACGGGATGACGGATGAGAAGGGGGTAGTACTATTCCAGGCCGGCACACAGCTCACGATTTATATAAGGTGGGGGAACTCCAAATGTACGCAGTTGCGGCTGGTCATTTCTCCAGTAACTTTAAATTTAATTTATAATTTAAGTTTCAAAGTGAACGTGAGTGGAATATTTTTTTTGTTGTACAATTTGAAGTAGAAGTTAAGGATTGGTAAACATTTGTTTATGTCTTTTTCTTTCCGTGTAAAGTGTATGGAAAATAACCTAACTGCTGCACTTTTTCGATGTTTTTCGTTGTTTTTTCATCATTATCTTTAGCACAATTATCTTTCTTGAAAAAAATATATTGGAGCAACTTCACAGTACGTTAATGTAAATTTTGATGTAGAATTCCATACGTTTCCGCTAATATTTACGCCAAAATATGATCCACGACAAGCGCTTTTGATGATATTTTGATTTTTTTTACAATCATCTGTGACTGTGAGGTTTATACTAATAGCTACTAGGTGATGTTTATAGCTTGTTGTATGTTTTTTTATACGTACAACTTTACGTTTTCTATATAAAAATATGTCCCGCGCAAACCATGTTTTCCTATCATGGACCCTTAAACCAATTTTTATGTTGTATTTTAAAAAATGAGGCGTGTAACTTTCTTCTGGGCATCATCAAGGTGTCTGGTTATCAGTAAAAATTTGGACTTGGTGAAAAATTCAAGATCGATTAGGTATATGTGCTTGTGTCCGAGTGAATTTTAATTAGATGTAATGCTGATTGCCGTCTCACTCTGTTTAGCAGTGCACTCACTCCCCCGCCATTTCCATGTCTCAAGCTCCACCCACGCGCTATCGATCTGCGCAGCGCTCAAATTGCAATCTACTGAGTTGATCTGCCCGTTGATTACGTAAGTCTGTTGCTAACAATTCTCGATTGAAATTGATTGAAAGCGCAGTTACATTGCTGCTTTATTAAGATAGTTCTTATATTGGTTCTTACTAAAGCAGCAATGTAACCGCGATTTCTGTCAGAGTTGATTACAACAAAGTTACATAATCAGCCCCCAGGGGCCCTATCGGCTAACTTACATGGATATCGTAATCGCTATCGCTTTAATGTGACAGATGGGTGTGGCACATTGCTACTTGTTTTTGGCACAAATAAAACCTTACCAAAGAAAAGTAGCAATGTATCACATCCATCTGTCAAATGAAAGCGATTACGATAGTCATTTAAGTTAGCCGGTAGGGCCCCTGTCTATACATTCATTCTCTGGAGATGGCAACGCAAAACTAATTGTAGATGGCGCTGCGTACGTTTGTTCTTAAGACAGTATACGTTTCACTTATTAACTATGAAAATAGATTATTTATATTGTGGTTTTTTTACTGAAAAAGAGCCATTGACCCAACATTGATATAAAAGACTATTCTGTGCACTTAAGACTTTTTTATTCTTACAGAATCTATTAAATTTTTTTTTTAATAGGTATCCAGATTTTTCGGAAAATTGTAAGTGCTGACATTTTTACAACTTATTACACAGAATTTGTTCATTTTAAAGTTATAAAACGATTTTAAAAGTAAAAGTCCTTTGTTTTGACAGAGAAACAAGGGTACGTAGCGCCACTTTGACCTTTGTCTTGCCCGGAAGCTATTCTATTCTAACATCAGTGTCGGATAAAGACTATTTAAAGCCCTAAGCAATCCAAGCCTGTGGGCCGCCTATTTACCATCTACTTTAAGGGAGGATGCCTGTCCACTGACATAATTTTTGTTTTTTTTTAGTTAAGAACGCCGCGTGGCGTGATTTTTAGCCAGTTTTATCTCCACTAATTTTGTACTCTTGCTTGTTGTCTATAGAAAAAACTATTGCTCCCGAGGGATAGCAAAAAACTTTCCACGCAGACGAAGTCGCGAGCAGCCGCTAGTACCAAATAAAATAAAGACCGCGTCGTCAATCCCAATCATTTGAAAGTTCCTATTGTATCTTATTATCATACAAATTGCAGCCGATGGAATACGATATGAACTGTAAAATGAATACCTTACTGAATCGCACCCCTGATTGGACCGATCCAATGAATATAAGATTTTTGGACCGATCTTTGCATCTTTGTCACTGACCTGCATATATATTTACACTGGACAGGCTTATGTCAAACTGTTTTTGTGCCTATTTGATTTCCGCCATTTTGGCGCTGTAGGAAGTAGCGTTTGAAGTCTGGAGAGACCATCACGGCAACCATTTTCATATTTTACGTCAAAATTAGTTCTTTAGACGCACGCTAGTGGCGTTTCAAATAGGCACAAAAACTTAGCTGTCAAATCATACAGACAGCCAGTCCAGTTAAATAAAAAAAATTTTTCACGTCAGTGATCTTTGTTTATTTTCATCTTTTGCAGTACGATGACGATCTCGATCCATGACATCACTCCTAAGGAACTTGAAGAGATAGAAAAGCTAATAGAGCGATTTGAGACGCATCGTAAGGAATATGAAATATACCTTAGTATTGACCAGCTTATGGACAGTGAAAAAAAGGAGAAGGACGATATTGAGGAGAAGATAGGATCAGTGATTGAAGAAATATACGAGATAATAAAAAAATTAAAAGACGCCCCAGAATGTCTTCAAAAGGTTATAGACTGGATGGAAAAAAATATTTCTTATTCCTAATTTGTATTATAAACAATAAAATGATATAGGCTGCCGGACCCAATTATGAGCACAGAGATCATTACAATTCTTAATGTTTATATTATACTTATTACAATGATTCTAAAGTCTATGACTTATTATAATATTCAATAACTTTTGTGTTGCGTTAATAATGTTGAGAATATAATCACCTGTTGTGTAAAGAAATATTTTTTCAATATTTGTAGTAATTATTGAGTCAAAATTACAATTTATCAAAAAACAAGCCTATCACCATTCATCAGCACAGTCATCCATCACCAATTTAATATCACCTCCTCCTTACCCAATGAGGGCTTTTCCAAAGGACTAAAAACTGTAGGATCGATAGATGGCGTTGATAAATTAAGCACTGTCAACTGAGGCGCGTTTAGAACCTACGCTCCGAGTGCAACCAAACTTGTGTCAACCGAACGTCACGCTCTAATGTTTGATATGCCGTTAGAGCGGTGGTTGCACTCGAAGCGTAGGTTCTGATTGCGCCTCAGTTGACAGTGCTTAATTTATCAATGTCAATGTATTTTTTTTTCGTACTAATTTCCGAAGAGTACACAGATAGGCAGGCAGATGTAACCATGTTTCTCTTTGGGTCAGCCAGCGAGCGCTCACTTTCCTGTCGTACAGGCCGTTTATTTTTAAAAGCCAATTTTGACACTTCTCTTTCCATAAACGCCATCTAGTGAGGCAAATAGTTACTGTTTATATTTTTTAAATGACACTTTAAAAAACCCTCCAAAAGGCTGAAAAATAAAATTTTATTTTGAAATTAGTACTCTTTTTATTGATAACTAGCTTTTGCCCGTGACTTCGTCCGCGTTGAAATTCGGAAAGTCGCTATGGAACCTTTGACCGAGATAAAAAGTATCCATGTTTTACCACAGGCTATTCCAAATACGTTCAGCCGGTTTTTCATGATTGAGTAAGAAACATCCAAACATTAAACTTTCAATACTAAATAATATACTAGAAAAAATACGACTCGCACCAGATCAATACTCAGACGGGAATCGAACCCGCGACCTTTGGATATCCGGTCCAATGCTCTGACCGCTGAGCTACCGAGTCACTAGTGACATCGTCGAATTTTTCCTAGTATATCCTAAGCTCTTACGCTGTAAGCCAGCGTTATTTCACCAATGTGAGGAATTACCTCGACATTCAATTGAAATATCTTTCCAGATATTTTAACAATTGATTAAGATGAAATAGCTATATAATTTTTAAATTTGAGATTTTTGCATTTACAATGCTATTTTTAAACAATACTAAATAATATACTAGAAAAAATACGACACGCACCAGATCAATACTCAGACGGGAATCGAACCCGCGACCTTTGGATATCCGGTCCAATGCTCTGACCGCTGAGCTACCGAGTCACTAGTGACATCGTCGAATTTTTCCTAGTCCAGATATTTTAACAATTGATTAAGATGAAATAGCTATATAATTTTTAAATTTGAGATTTTTGCATTTACAATGCTATTTTGCTACTGCATTTACAATGCTATTTTACAATGCTACTCTGGAAAGATATTTCAATTGAATGTCGAGGTAATTCCTCACATTGGTGAAATAACGCGGCTTACAGCGTAAGAGCTTAGGATATACTAGGAAAAATTCGACGATGTCACTAGTGACTCGGTAGCTCAGCGGTCAGAGCATTGGACCGGATATCCAAAGGTCGCGGGTTCGATTCCCGTCTGAGTATTGATCTGGTGCGAGTCGTATTTTTTCTAGTATATTATTTAGTATTGTTTAAAAATAGCATTGTAAATGCAAAAATCTCAAATTTAAAAATTATATAGCTATTTCATCTTAATCAATTGTTAAAATATCTGGAAAGATATTTCAATTGAATGTCGAGGTAATTCCTCACATTGGTGAAATAACGCTGGCTTACAGCGTAAGAGCTTAGGATATACTAGGAAAAATTCGACGATGTCACTAGTGACTCGGTAGCTCAGCGGTCAGAGCATTGGACCGGATATCCAAAGGTCGCGGGTTCGATTCCCGTCTGAGTATTGATCTGGTGCGAGTCGTATTTTTTCTAGTATATTATTTAGTATTGTTTAAAAATAGCATTGTAAATGCAAAAATCTCAAATTTAAAAATTAAACTTTCACATTTAAAATATTATTAGTTCCCGTTCTCATTCCTGTTCCGTTGCCGTATTATTTTTAAATAAAAAATTTTAACCCCTGTTTCAGTCCTTTACCTAGGTCATACTATGCCTAGGTGTTACATAATGTCCACCGTCTCATCTTGGACCCTAAAATAAATGCCATTTTCGCAATAAACATCCCATAAAACCTCATTATCGACATCCATATCGATTTGTTTGCTTATTTGTTTTTAGAAATACTCATACGAAGTTTCAAGTTGAAATGTCTATTGAATACTATTTTTACCGACTTCAAAAGGAGGGAGGTACTCAATTCGACCCGTTTTTGTTTTTTTTTTTTGTTTTTTGTATGTACACCGATTACTCGAAGACGGCTGGACCGATTGAAATGATTTAAACGTTATTACATTAGGTAAACTCCCAAGTTGGTCCCATTTTTTAAAATTTTGAAATCGGTTCAGTACTTTTCAAGTAATCTTGAAAAAAGCACGAAAATAGTATGATTTTGTGTGAACTACCTCGATGATCAGTCGTATAACTTCTTTGGTTATGAACTGAATAAGATAATTATTTTTTTGTTGGAAAAGGGATATCTTAAGTGTAGTTCTTTAACCGACTTAAAAAAGGAGGTTCTCAGTTTGACCCGCATGTATGTATGTTTCTCCGCGATTAACTCACGTTTGGCTGAGCCGATTTTGATTTCTACCTAAATAATATACCAACACTACCTAATACAAAAGGTACCTACAATAAAAATAAAAAAATAAAAAATTGTTTAAAAAAACAAAAAACCGACTTCAAAAAACCTACCTCTAAAAAGCAAGAAATAATATTCGTAATAATAAAACACGTCTATTGAAGTCGGGTGGGGGCTTTTAGAATAAAAAAAGGGATTTGTACACCAGCCCCACCCGACTTCAATAGACGTGTTTTATTATTACGAATATTATTTCTTGCTTTTTAGAGGTAGGTTTTTTGAAGTCGGTTTTTTTCCCATACAAAATATGAATCCCATTTCACCCCTTTATTTACCCACTAACCCCCCTAGGGGTTTGAAGTTAGTAGGTAAATAACCTAAACATTTTCGGAAAAACACGAAATTTTGCTTCGTTTTTAAAAGTACCTACTGTTAAAAAGTTTCAAGTCGTAATGTCTTTTGATAAAACTCCATACAAAATAAGCCCTATTTCACCCCTTTAGAGGTTGAATCATGGCCACCGTGTTGGACTTCAAATAAATACCGTTTTCGTAAGGTTTTCGTAATCAACATCCCATGAAACCTCAATAACGACATCCATTTTGATTTATGAAAAAAGTTGTTAATTTTTAAACCATAGACATAGAAAAATTTTCGCTGCCATTCTATTTCTATGGTTGTGACCATAGACATAGAAAAATTTTCGCTGCGCTCAAGAAGACCAACAAAGCGTGGAAAAGAGTAGTTAACAACATACGGACACGGTCTATGTAAAAAAGAGACAAAGGATCAAATGACATGTGCCAACATTTTTTACAGTAAGAGCCCCTAGCGTCCTGCCTAGCAAATGAGCAATCACAGTTTGTTTAAAATATTTTTTAATCTTAATTAGAATTTAAAATAAAGGAATCGTGGAGCTATGATGTCTTGTACTCTAAGTAATTGTGATGTGACTAGACGAAACAATCCAAGTAATCACACTTTTCAAAGGTCAATAAGATATTGCCACACATTTCTCTAAAACCAAATTTCGCCACATTTATTCGTTTATCGACAAAGAAAACAGTATGGAACATAGTTTATTAACTTCCTTTGCCATAATATAGTCATATTTTATGTATCTAAGTCATATTTTACTTATCTCATATAAAATGTATTGATTCGTTTTCGGATCACCTGTTTATTGACTTTGTTGTTCTTTGACATTCTATTTCTATGGTTGTGACAGATGGTGGCAAAGGTATAATCTCCATTATACTATTACTTTTGTACATTTGTGTTGTGAAGTCGAAGAGACTTTATTTTCACACAGCCGCCAGTTAAAACGTTCTACCGAGCTACCTGCTTGAACTCGTTCTAAAGAGGAGCTTGATGGTGGTCTGAGGTCTCCGCCTTTTCTGCCGGCTCCTTCGCTGTCACCTTCCAGCGCTATCAGACGTTGAAGCGTCCATATCGAATATTAACATTACACAAATCGACAGGACTTCCTCATAATGGTGTTGAAGTTCAGTAACGCAATGAGGAGGAAAAAGTGGGCGCCCAGCGCCTCCTTGCCCTAGTGCATTGGGCTATTCTATGGGGGTAACAATGGTTCATTTCAAATAACATTCAATCTTCAATGAATCTGATACGGTGGCAACTCCCCCCCCCCCCCCCCTCACACGCTGGGGGTAAAGTCTGCTTCCCTACTGGGTGAAATGGGTAACAATATTGAAAAGGTTAGGAACCACTGCCCTAGTGGAAGGGAAATTGTCTATGTTATGTGGGAAGGCCGGAATCTAGTGTTGCCAGACGACAAAAATGTGTTAAAACAAGAAAATCAAGAATCTCACTCACCACAATGCATTACAAAATAAAAAAATACAATATGTAGGCTGCATGATTTATTACTCTTTTGCCGACTCTGATAATAAGAAAAAAAATGATAATGCTTCAGTGATACCATCATATAAAAAATATACTAAAATGGTAGTACCTGACTTATATCTCTTATGCCGGGTCCATAGCGCGTGTTTTGCTCTACACAATAAAAAAAAACATCTCAACATTCAACAAAAAAAACGTATGAGGATTTTGTTGAATGTTGAGATGATTGTTTTCTGTTGATTGTGTAGGGCAAAGCACGCGCTATGGATCCGACATAAGAGATATAAGTCAGGTACTACCAGGGGGCCGATCGCGCTAATTTACAACGTGAAAGGTTCACATTAGGCTGATCTTGTTCCAGTTCTGTCAATGATCCAACTGTGGTGAAAAACCGTATCGCCATAAAGTTCCACCGCCAACCAAACTACCATCATTGTTGAACGGCTGTCAGAGTTGAAACGTTAGGGATGTCATACGCTATTTTTAGCAATCGACGGTCGACTTAACAATTTTACCACATCACTAGGTGTAATTTGACGCTTCTTTTTTTTAAGTGTTTGTTTTGAGTTGAGAAACAGAGGTTATGTTATTATTACAAATAGAATTAATATTTAATGAAGTATTATAAAGCTATTTTAAAGTAATAATTTCATAACAGAGAGTGAATTTTATTGAGATCATTTAATATTGTGAAAATATTGTAGTGCTGCTATACGAACAAAGATCTTTGTAAACGAAGCGATTGTTTAAGTTGTTAGTATTTTATTTGTGATCACATAAAGTCATAAAACAAACGAACATCCCACCACTCTTTGAAGTGTAACGATAAACAAAATACGACCGAGCCCCAGTCAACAAGGTACCTCAATAATCAAAGGTATGTAATTATGTATTAGCAGTGAACTTTTTATAGCTATGCCAAAATGTAGGAGTAATAATGAAAGTGAATTTTTTACAGAAGTGCAAAGCAAGATCAAAATTGAGCATAATGCTGACCAAAGAGATAGAAAATACACAACCATCAAGATGCAGCTTTCATATATAACAGCATTAGAGGAATTTTGCTTCTTTATTACTGAATGAAGAGGAAATTTATGTATAATGATGAACGGTAAGATCAAAACCTATTACTTCTCTGTTTTAGAAAGGTAATAAAGTACTAGTGAAACAATAAATAGAATTTAGAATTTCTTCCGTTTAACTTCCTACTAATATTTTGTGCCCTTTGATTATTAGTGTGCCCTTTTTCATTCAATATTTAATAACATCAGTTCCAACTCCAATAAGTATTTTAGTATTTATTTATGTAATTTCCCTAATATTTTTTATTAATTTCAGGTTATAGAATATAATAAGCATTACAAAAATTAAGATAAATAAAAATTGGTTCTACAATAGATAAAATGAAGCAACATTGCAGTTTGCAGAGATTTAAAATGTTTGCAGAAGGCGGAAGTCAGAGACCTTATGTAGAAAAAAGGTAATATTATTTTAATCTAATCTAGATATTAACTCGTCAACACCCGTAAAATGAGACACAATCAATTTTCTATTGTTGCCCGGTCGCCTGCGACTGCTAATGAATTAAAATAATATGCCCCAATATTATTAAATCTATGTTTAAAAGATACAAAACATCTAGTTATCATTAGAGTTGAGGTTTTGCATCTAGTGTGATTAATATTTATTTTAAATCATATACTAGAACAAAATGATTCGTCACCAGCTCGTCAGATGGGACTCGAACCCACAGCCTTTGGATCTACATCTAGTCATGTTTTATTACTTAACTGCTGATTTGGAATCATATTATTAAAATAATTATGTTATAAAAGTGACTAACAATTTTTTTTATGTTTTGTTTTAGTATTGCCAACAAGGATATGCAATTGGAGGAGAAGATAGCAGTTTAGTTCGTAATTAATAATAAATAACATTAATAAAGTTTTCTAAAATAATTTATTATTATTATTCAGTTGTCCTATTACCCCGAAACAATTAGGTAAACGAGACCACATTCGGCAAACATAGTGTGGGACTCCCTCAGACAAGGTGGAGCGACGATCTTCGCAAGGTGGCTGGCATAAACTGGATGAGTGTAGCCGCAGATCGTGCTCAGTGGAGTGCACTCGGAGAGGCCTATGTTCAGCAGTGGACGATGATAGGCTGATGATGATGATGAATTAGGTAAATAACTCTAATTTTGTCAAGAGCATCAGCGAGCACCACACCTAGCTAGTATGTTACACTTCCACTAGTCCTCAGTCTGCTCAGACCCACGGATTCTGCCACCAACAGAGTGAATAACGCATAGCCTCTGTGCTTTATGTCTAATGCAGCACACAGCATGCATTGGTTATCTTCGTAGGCACCTAAAACAAAACATGTTAAAAGTTAAAGGACTATAGATGATTCAACAATAATGTTAAAATAAATAACATTGTTCTTAGCCTATTACAGATGCCGGCATATAAATTGGCAAGAGAAAGATGAGACAAAAGATGTGCCGAGTTTAGTGTTTGTGCCTACTGCGCATCTTTTGTCTCGTTTTTATGTTGCCAAGTTACGTGCCGGGCAGTATACCTAGGTACTCATAAATGTTTTAGTTGTATGTATGGACAAGGGTGAGTAAATTAAAATTGTAATACCTAAATAGGTAGGTACTTTTACCTAACTTACTTAATGAGAAGTTTAGATTCCAGTGGCATTTTATGGCTAATACCACCAAAATCTAGGTACCTATGTAAGTAATTAATACAAAAACGAAGAAAGAATGAAATTTATTCAGTGAAAATTTTTAGGTTAGGTATGGTTATCTTACCTTTATCTTGTTTCCACACCGAAGGCATCCGAATTGGCATAATTATGGTGTTCATATCTCATAAGTAAACAAACTAAATGATTTGATAGTCTGTAGCTTTTTACAAATTTGCAGATTGGACATTTGAATACACTTTTTCACGACTTTTTCACAGTTCATCCTGTTCATCCATTAAATTAAGATTATTTAGCACTCTTACAGAAGATCTTCTTACAATAACCATAAAAGCATTGTATATTTTTTGCATTTAGACTGAATAAATATCACAAAATTGTGAGAGTAAACACCAAATAGTTGAGAAATAGTCCAAAAAAAGTAGCATCCTTTTAACTTTGTCTTGGACGGCAAGTTACGGTCCAGTTCCGCATGACATCTGTCTCAACTAGCTGTCAAAACGTTAGCGCGATACGGAATATGTCAAAAGTTATGATTGATCTCGGTTCAGTCGAGGTCCAGTTGATCTTAATATTAGCGCGATTGGCCCCCAGTTTAGTATATTTTTTATATGATGGTATCACTGAAGCATTATCCTATGATTATCCTTTTTTTCTTATTATCAGAGTCGGCAAAAGAGTAATAAATCATGCAGCCTACATTATAGAGTCAGTTTCCACTTTCCAATAACATTATTTTAACAGAAAGAAATCAAAACACTTTTAACGAAAATACCTATATTAAAACAGTTTGAGTTTTTTTAATGAATAATGCTGTTGAAATATTATGCTCCATCCTGTAATATCCTATCTGGAATATAGAGCAATATTTAAGGCAGCTATTACACGCTCATGCAAACGTCAGTCAAATTCCATCAGTCATGAGTTACGTTTGACTGACTGACTGATGGAAAGAAGTAAATAAGTAATCAACTTCATGCAACCATCAGTCACCCCATTAGCCCTTGTCCAGACTACGAAAATTATAGTGTATCAGATCACCGTCGCGTATCGTCGACGTGTATCATTTGGCTAGTGTGGACGCAAAATGATCGCGATCATGCTACGCACCATATCTGATACACCCCGATCCGTATGTAACCGCGTATCAAACAAGGCTTTCCGCCTTGTTTACACTTGCGTATCGGAGTCGTGTATCATGATCGGCAGAATTACGTAGTGTAGACGCATTTTGATACTGTATCATGATACGACTATGTGATTTGATACGATGATCGCCGCGATCCATCTCGAGGCGGTTTTTGCCCGATCATCAAAGGGGATACGCAATGCCGCTACACGATTTTGACAAGTTTGTACGTGTTCATATACATTTTCGCACTCTCCTCCGCTGGTTGATGACATATATTTTTGTTGCTCGCGTTTTTGAAGTGAAAACTTCTTTAGCGGCATTGTACGCTTTTTTGTAATGGGGAAAAAATGCTAAACTCGCGTCAGTAAGAATCACGTGACCCTGATCAAAAATTCGTAAGACGGATGTGACGGATGGAGAGTAGACAGCTGGCGGCGGAAGTATCCCCCTCTCTTTCTACGGGGCGCGGTGAAAATGGCGGCGCGTCATTTCAAGACGTAAACACTTGTGTCACCATAGCAACGCGCTAATTTTTTAATTCAATGTCAAAACTCTAGATTTTTTGTCGAGCTATCTATGGATAAGACTTTCGTACAATACTGTTCTGTATTCGTAAATTCAAATGCAGAGTAAATTCGTAAGACGGCAATTCGTGCATAATTATTCCTTAACCATTCCAAAATATAAAAAATGCACAACGTTAATATTCAAATTTTCACTTCTGCCGGCACTCCCGGAGTGCAACTAGATTTTTTTTGTGTAAGTTTTTTTTTATTGTGTTGGGACAATGAGAACATTATCTCATTAATTGATTGTAAACGAAAAGAAATATTATGGGACCCGCTGAACAACAATTATTATAATCAGTGTTGCCATTGTTTTTTCTTACTTGCCGTGTTTTGTCAGTGAAATTGCCGTAGATCGGCGGAAAATAGCAAAAAATGCCCTGTTTCGATAGAAATACTGCACTCCGAAAATAATTAGAACATATGAAATTACCGTGTTTGTATGAAAAGTTCTGCCACAGAAAGCCGTAGCAAGGGTCATTATTGAACACGATTGCCGTAGAACACGGTAATTACCGTAGCATCGGCAACACTGGCTCGAATTGACTGGGGAAAGCTACGAGGAAAATGAACGCGTCCACATTCACGACACGCGTTGTTGATACGCTGATATGTGATACAGTGTCATGATACAGTATCATAAGTGTGGACTAAGTGTGGACTAAATTAAGCCCATTTTGGGCTAATGGAGATAGTGATACGATGCAGGCGAAATGAGCGTCCACACTTATGATACGAATACTTGATACGATACGGCTGATTTTGATCGTCAAGATGATACAAGTGTGGACAAAGCTTTACACGGTAGGTTAATCGTCAGTCACAGCCGAGACTGTGACTGATGGAATTTGACTGACGCTTGCATGAGCGTATAATGGCTGCCTAAGTTTGGTCAACGAAAGATGGAACTAATTTTGCGATTTATTTTAAGGTTCAGTTTTCAATTAATTAACCTGTAAACGTTAATTTAACAGGGAAAGTGGCGCCGCCATTTCAATCTCATCTTTCGTTGACCAGACATTACAAGCATGCAAAAATTAAACAGTCTTACGGGCCCTCCACAAGCACAGGTGGCCGAAGCGAAGAGGCTAAGAGGGACGGAGCAATACAATGAAAAGGGACAGATATTGCTGACAATACCTACATTACCTACTACACTAGACAATAGACTGATGGAATAACCACAACGGATTGATGGTTTACCAACAGTCCGTAATTTAGTGGGTTAAACAATCAGTCGCCTGTCTAATCTAACCAGACTGATGGAATGGACTGACGATGGCGCATAGCGGCAGACTGATTGTGTAATCGCCCTGATAGATTTGCGAATTTGGTAGCATTTATTTGTTTCATAATGGCAACTTCTCTACCCAGCCATTTTTTTTTTTCATTCATTTTCCTTTGCGACGGACGACAAGGCGTTCGTTCGATCGTTGTCACGTCATCTTTTTATCCGTGTAATGTCTGAATTTTGCATCCCACATGCTTAGGGGTAACCGAATAAAGAAGAAATCCAAGAATCCCCGCACCAGAAGAAAAGTACGCGCGATAACTGGCGTAAATGTGAATTAGAAAGTGTGAACTGAGTCGCGAGGTGTACGATTCGTCCGGTTCAATCTGGTTCCCAGCAGTTTGAATCGCGAGTTGGTCTCTTTATTCCTGATATTCCTTTATTTCGAAGATTATTTGTGTGTTATAAAGACTTTATTTTAAATAATCTTAGTGTTTTTGTGGTGAATTAGTTTTAATTAAATCGAAACAAAATGTCTGAAGAGTCGTCAGCAGATCGAAATGTCGAAATTTGGAAGATCAAGAAACTCATAAAAAGCCTGGAAATGGCGCGGGGGTGAGTGTACAAAGAATTGTGTGACGTGGATGTGCTTAATTTAGTTGAAAGTTTTTCCAATGCCTCGGTTTTGACGACACGCTTTGGCCAAAATGCCAACTGGGCTGCGTCAATAATGACACATGCGCTTCGTTGTTCTAGACTGCATGCGCTCCTAACCTTCAATTTAGCTCCAAGACTATGAATACTGCATTATATGACTAAAAACTGCGACAATTGCATCATATTTCTTTGCCGTTAGGTTATTATTTGGCAATAAAATTGCCACGACATAGCGTAGCACAATCGATAATCTCTAAACTATTGTACATAGATCAATATCACGTTCATCTTACGAAAGTAGCCAGTGTCGTCTGAGTTGATTAGGCGTTTATCATAAAAACAACAAAAAAAAAACTTTTTTAGACCACTTTTTTATGTTACTTTGGTTTGGAGTTAATTTCAAAATTTATCGTAATTGCTTTCAGGATGATGTACATTGATGCTTCTTTTCAGCACAATTAAAAACTTACCATAGAAATGCAGGAATGTGTCACATCCATCTGTCAAATGAAAGTGATCGCGATAGATTTAAAAAAAACCGGCCAAGTGCGTGTCGGGCCACGCGCAGTAGGGTTCCGTAGGTACATTATACCATACCATATTTTAATACCGCTATCATTTTTCGTCTGAAAAAATAACTTTGTTTTTCACAGTGTTTGTATGAATGACAAAGTTATATTTGCGGTTTTGGAAAATGTACTATATCTCGAAAACTAATTACTGTATCTCGTTCAAAATAATTTTCGTTGAAAGTGTTTATTAAGATCTAAAGTTTATATTTTTTTAGATTTTTCACCCTCTTACTTTAAAAGTTAAAGGGGGGGGACACACATTTTACCACTTTGGCGGCATATATTTTTCAAACGGTTGACTTTAAAAAAAAATAGTCTTAGGAACCTCAATGTCATTTTTAAAGACCTATCTATAGACACCCCACAAGTATTGGTTTGATGAAAAAAAATATTTTCAGTTTCAGTTCCATGTATGGGGAGCCCCCCCTTAATCTTTTTTTTTTTTTATTTTTGTATAAAAATCGTAAAGCGGTTTACAGAATACACCTACCTACTAAGTTTCAACTATGTAGTCCTAATACTTTTGGAATAAAGTGGCTGTGACATACGGACGGACAGACAGACAGACATGACGAATTTATAAGGGTTCCGTTTTTTGCCATTTTGGCTACGGAACCCTAAAAATTAGCCAATAAGTAGGCAGATTTGACACCTAACTGGCTTGCGAAAATACACTAGATTCAAATCCAATACACTATGAAAATTCGTATGTTTTATAACAATGAAACTAAAATTTCTTATCATTTATACAGGGTGCATATGAAATCACTCTCCAAATTTTAAGGATGTGTTCAGTCCATGAAACTGAACAACTTTCTCTAAGAAACATAGGGTCAAATATGTAAAAAAAAAATGACTTCATACAAAACAAAGAGATCACATGATCAGTTTAGTATGGGATGACCAAAATTATTTGGCGCATTTCGACACATGTTTCATGGAGAAAGTTGTTCAGTTTCATGGACTGAACACATCCTTAAAATTTGGAGAGTGATTACAAATGCACCCTGTATGTTGTGCTCCGATACAATATCTTGTTGTATGATTTTATTGTTCAAACATTAGGTAATTATCGCACAGGTACTTTCTATTTGAAAAATAAACAATGAATTCCTATGGTTATAGTTTGCATTGCACTGTTGAATGTTATTGCATTATTCTTGATATTGTTTTACTTCATTCACATTTTCCTGTGGCCCTACCATGAGTTGGTGCAAACTGTTTACGTTACAGTAAACTGTCGGATATACTGCTCAGAGTCAATACGAGTGAAAGAGAAAAAACGATAGTTTACTGTAACGTAAACAGTTTGCAACAACTCATGGTAGGGCCACTGGAGAATAAAAGAATATTATTTATCAAACAATGACATTAATGGGGAATGTCCGAAAAAAATCAAATTGGCTGAATATTTTTTTACAGGTAGGAATAAGCTCCCTTAGTAATAAGGAAAAAATCAGAATTTTCGGTTGCGTGAAAAATTAAAAAAAATTAAGTCTCTTTGACTTCACAAATATAGGAAAGTAACAGCAGAATGGAGATTATACCTTTGCCATCACCTGCCACAACCACAACGTGGTATTAAAAAAAATATTTCAACACAAAATGTCAAAACTTTTTTTTTAATTCTTGTTGTCATAGTGGCAGGTGTTGGCAAAGGTATAATCTCCATTCTGCTGTTACTTTCCTAAATTTGTGAAGTCGAAAAGACTTTAATTTTTTAAAATTTTTTCACGCAACCGTAAATATTGAAATTTTTTCTATTACTAGGGGAGCTTATTCCTACCTATGAAAAAATATTCAGCCAATTTAATTTTTTTCGGACATTCTCCATTATGAAAACACTCAGCTAATGAAAATATTAAGCTTTTATTCCTTCTTTATTCTTATTTCAAGAATAGCATTATCCATAGAACTTGTTGACTATTAGTTACAGACCTTAAAGACAAAGGGAGGAATTATTCATTAAAAATCCCTAAATTAGGCTTTTAAAAGTTGCATAATATATCAAAAGATGTGCTGTAATGGCTTTTACACTCCATCTTCCGTTTTTCCTTTAAAAAGTAAGAGATGCCATATTTATTTGAATTTATGTATTAGGAATAATTAGGATAAAAGCCCAAATACAACAAAACATCTTTTGTATCTAATTTAAGGATAGTTGATTGATTGATTTTTACCTTTTTGATATTTTTCTTTTCTATTTTATTAGCTTTAAAATATCTGCTCAAAAGGGGGTTCCCAATCTTTTTTATACTGCAACTACCCTTACATGTTGTATTTTTTTGTGGTTCCCTTGTAAAAGAAGATACTTACATAAAGCTTTTGAATTACATACGATTGAGCATATGCATACTGTTCCGCAACGCCTCTGGTACAGTTTGGGAACCACTATGCTAACACATAAAACAGTATTCATTCAGTTTTAATAAGAGGAAAAAACTGGGCAGAGTAATTACAAACCACCTATCAATCATAATAACGTGTATAAACAACTTTATATAAATTACTTATTACATAATGCTGTGCTTGTAGTATTGCAATTTTCTCAAATTACATGGTAAAACTAGTTTTACTTGCAATATCTGTGCACTGACAATGCACCTGCCAATAAATTCTTATAGTACAGTAGCCCGTAGAACATTTAAATCACCATAAAGGTTACCGTTTGCCGTTGTGATATAGTTATTTATTATGAAATTATAGATACTTTAACCCAAGTTTTACAGATCGCAACCTATATTTGTATATCTCCAAAATTGATATTTTTTTTATTTTTCAATGTTTACCACATAGTTCAGCTATTGTCGTGTTCTACATCTTGGTTTGATTGCCACAGATAAAAGTAAGACTATAAAAAGTAGCCATACACAGATTTAATACCTGATGAAAATGGTTGGACTTTATCTGGTCTTAAATCTGTGTATGATCACTTTCCATAGTCTTACTATTATCAGTGGCAATCAAACAAAACTGTAGAACACGACAATAGCTAAATCATGTGATAAAGCTTGAAAAATAAAAAAATATCATTTTTGGAGATACACAAATATAGGTTATGGCAGGTTGCAATCTGTAAAACTTAGGTTAAAGTATCTATAATTTCGTAATAAATAACTATATCACAAGCGGCAAACGGTAACCTTTTTGGTGATTTAAATGTTCTACGGGCTACTGTACTGTTATATTTGGCTTGAATAAATATGGAAAACTAGCGGCAGCCCGTGGTTTCACTCGCGTGGTTCCCGATCCCGAAGGAATATAAAAAGGAAGGAATAAAAAGTATCCTATGTTTTAATCTAGGCTATTTACTATTTGTGTGCTAAATTTTAACCAAATCCGTCCAGTAATTTTTGCATGATTGAGGAACAAACATCCAAACCCACAAACTTTTACATTTATAATATTAGTAGGATGCAGTGCTAGATGGTTATGAAGCTTTAACTGCTAAATGTATGGATTTTTCATTATGGGTGTGTGAATTACATTGGAAGGCAACAACCTAGTGTCAGGAAAAGTCATTTCCTACATTTAGCTTCAATGACATGTTAAAGTCAAATACTGATATTACAAGGTTCACTGCTGCCTTTAAAATTAGATGAAGCAAACAAAATCATGTAAACTTAATAGTGAAAACATTTTTATGTCATTGCTCAACTAAATTTTCATTTTATTTTAACCAAAGTGAATCAATTTAGTTGAACCATTGTGTTTTCGGCATAACATCCCTTTACTACAATCTGATTAAAATTAATATAATAAAAATGTAACCTTTTTCATTCCAGGAATGGTACGTCCATGATCTCCCTGATCATCCCACCCAAGGATCAGATCTCTCGAGTATCCAAGATGTTGGCCGATGAATTTGGTACAGCTTCCAACATCAAGTCCCGTGTCAACCGACTGTCTGTGCTCGGAGCCATCACTTCTGTACAGCATCGACTCAAGCTGTATACTAAAGGTATGTGAAACCGAATGCACCTGAATGTACCAAAACAATGACACAACAAGAACGTGTGATTCAGTGGGCGATAATTTATATAAAAAAATTAGGTTTTGTCATATGGATTGGATCTCATTTTGCAGTCAAACGCAATAATTTTCATAGTAAAATTATTTATTTATTCTAATTACAGCGGCAGATAGTGCCACTTACAGTAACTAGTAAATTTTATACACAACAAAAGAAAAGATTATGGAGAAATAACAATACATAAATAAACTGCAAGAAGCTAGAACAACGTTGTTGCTTTGATCTTAGGCCGCTTACAGCATTACATCCGGTGTTAGCATAAACAATTCTGATACATTTTATACTTCATCACCAGCATGTGAAAGCGACAACAGTGCTAAGTAGGTACCCTGACGTGACGTGGAGCGTTCATAGAAAACTAACGCTTAAGCGTTCGTGCAGATGGCACTAGAGTTTGCCTGAAGATCTACCAACCGCAGCGGGATCGCAGTTAAATCTGCACACCATACCTATTTCATGTCTTTGTTACTATGGAAACGAGGCCAGTGGCCGTACCACCGCCTAACTTACATGGCTATCGTAATCGCTTTCATGTGACAGATGGATGTGAAAACATTGCTACTTTTCTTTGGTAAGCTTTTATTTGAGGATAGGAGACCACAGCCACAGAACAGATATAAGTACTACCATGTATGGTAGTACACTACTACTTAGTGTTCCTTTCTGTAGAAAGGAAACTCTCCGCCCCGCTCCACAATCAATTACCTCACCCCACCGCGCGAGTTCGTGTGCCGATCCGTGTGCTCATTCAATAGCTCTAGACTTCACGCACACTCTAAACGTCACTGTGTAGCGTCTGTGTGATAGGTAATTGAAACGCGACGCTTGTATGGAGTTCCCGGGGTGTGCCACAGCGTAAACCCAGTATGCCTACTTTTTTGGTGCGTTTACGATAATGTATTTACACATAAAATAACAAACATTTCTTCTTTGCAGTGCCTCCAAATGGCTTAGTGATATACTGCGGTACGATCGTCACCGAGGAAGGCAAGGAAAAGAAGGTGAACATAGACTTTGAGCCGTTCAAGCCCATCAACACCTCGCTCTACCTGTGCGACAACAAGTTCCATACAGAAGCCCTAACAGCGTTGCTCGCTGATGATAACAAGTTTGGATTCATTGTCATGGATGGTAACGGAGCGCTGTTTGGTACGCTGCAAGGGAATACTAGAGAGGTAAGCCAATTATTTATTTCGAAACATCAACATATATTTATTTATTCATTTGGTATACCAAAATGATACAGTGGTGGCTGGATAATTAAAAATAGGGATGCATCGATTCGCCTTTTTCCCGATACGATACCGATACTCGTATAAAAATATCGGCGATACCGATTCCGATACGCTTGGTAAATTTTAAATGAAGGTTAAAAATCTACTAAAACGTAAAAAAACAAGTGTCATTGCCCTTTGAGAACACTGTTTTGTGAAACACTAGCGTTTTTTGGTAGGGCAGTCGTGGTTTTTAATATTTTTTAAATTATTTATTTTTATTTTATACATTTTAGTAAATAAATGTTTAATTTTGGAATGTGCTCATCAAGGCTTTTCATTTGATTCTTATATTGAAACTAGCTTGTGCCCGCGACTTCGTCCGCGTTGACACTCGGAAAATCGTTATGGAACCTTTGACCGATATAAAAATATCCATGTTTTACCACTGACTATAACTATCTGTTAACTACTTTTATTGGAGAACCAAGGCTTCATAGTTACCTCGTTTGTATGAAAATTTACTGGTGTTTCTAATTATCCGGCCACCACTATACAGGGTCATTTTTTTAACACCATCCAAATTTTTTCTAGACATTAGGTATCATTAAAACTCTTCAATTTTGAAAAAAAAAATAGGTAGGTAATTTTTTGCAAAAAAATATTTTGTCCTAGTGAATTATGACAACAGCATGGTTACTAGTCAAATACTATCGTCCTACATGTTTTGAATGAGAGGCAACAAGGAGAGGTTCGCGGGGCGGTGGTGCCGAGAGCTGTACGGCAACTGACAAACAACCCGACTGTCTCGTTCTCGCAGACGTGCGGAACATGAGAGAGAAAATCGCGCGCGTAATCATCTGCTACGCACGGTGTATTGTGTCAGCAAATGTAATTTTATTTTGGATAACTTTGTATAGCCTTAACTTAATATTTTAGTACTGGGCGATATTAGAAGAAAAAACACGTGTTTCATAATTTTTTTAAAGATTATAATATATAAATTTGGATGGTGTTAAAAAAATGATCCTGTATGTATTTCATTTACATGGGTTTCTCTTATTTGGCTTATATATAACAGTTGAATGGATTTAAGATGGAATTGCATTCTATGACTAGCAAGAGAACGTAATTCCATCATAAAACCTGTTTAATTTTTTTTTTGTTTTTCTGGGGACCCTCTCTCACACTAAACGACACACCTATTGCTCTCTCACTGTTATCTGCGCAGGTTGTACATTCAACGACCTCTATGGTCGTGGCTTTCTATCCCCAGATGGGTCAATATAAAAGACGAAGTCTTCTATACTGTCTCAGGTCTAGGTGTTTGTGATACGAAGGTTGTCTTTGATTTCTGTAACACAAGTGCTTTAGTTTCTTTGGAATCAGAGCAATGTATGTAATGTTGTCAATTTTTATGGTTCCGTACGTAAAGGGTAAAAACGGGACCCTATTACTAAGACTCCGCTGTCTGTCTGTCACCAGGCTGTATCTCATGAACCGTGATAGCTAGACAGTTTTCACAGATGATGTATTTCTGTTGCCGCTATAACAACAAATACTAAAAACATAATAAAATACATATTTAAGGGGGGCTCCCATACAACAAACGTAATTTTTTTGCTGTTTTTTGGTACGGAACCCTTCGTGCGCGAGACCGACTCGTACTTGGCCGTTTTTTTTTTCACAAGTGTGATATTATAAGGTTACTGGTTACATAACTTGTGTGTCAGTATTTGCTATACCTTGGCCTGATTGAAAGAGGTAAAGTAAATCAAATTAAATAATTTAATGACTACTATTTCGCTATTTGAACCCAAAACATAATTTGTTGCTTTTGACCTGAATTCTTGAAGGTATTAATAACTGAAGAAACACTTAGTGTAATCAACTTGTGATTGAGGCACATTTAAGCAATTTCATTTGAGTCGAAAAAAATATCTCAAGTTTTTTAGGGGCTCTGAAGAGCTTAGAGCCCCAGCTGGGTGGGTTTTATTGCCCATCCTCCTTAGGGAGAGGGGGGCTTACCTCTGGGGTGGGGTCTATAAAAAGGGCACCCCTATAAAGGCAAGAATTGGTGGTAGGAAAATAATAGAATTTAAAGTTATTTTGACTTTGAAAGGCCTGCGTTAATAGTAAAAAATACAGTATGATGATGATGAAATTTCCCTTATCCAGGTACTCCACAAGTTCACAGTGGACTTGCCTAAAAAGCACGGGCGCGGTGGTCAGTCCGCGTTGCGTTTCGCGCGTCTCCGCATGGAGAAACGGCACAACTACGTGCGGAAGGTGGCCGAAGTTGCCACGCAACTGTTCATTAGCGCGGACCGGCCGAATGTGGCCGGGCTCATTCTGGCCGGTTCTGCGGACTTCAAAACGGAGCTGTCGCAGTCTGATATGTTCGATCCGGTGAGTTTTTAGAACTAATTTACTAACATAGGTTGAATAGGCAGACTTCAAGACGGAACTGTCACAGTGTGATATATTTAATCTGGTGAGTTTATGCTGTGTATAGTTGTTTGTTAGATAAGTTGAATGTGGCCGGTCTTATTCTGGCCGGTCCTGTGGACATCAAGACTGAGCTGTTTGATCCGGTGAGTCTCTTAACTAATTTAGTAGAAAGAAACGGCACAACTACATGCGGAGGGTGGCGGAAGTTGCCACGCAACTGTTTATTAGCGCGGACTGGCCGAATGTGGCCAGTCTCATTCTGGCCGGTTCTCGACAGTTATTATGCTACTATTTCATGAATACTTGGTGATAACTTCTTTGTTTATGAACCGATTTAAATGTTTTTTTTTTTCTTGAAATAAATCACTTTTTAACGGATACTTGCGAGGTTTTACTGAAAGTGCTTCAAGGAGCTCGGTGGCGCAGTGGTTTAGCGCCTGGCCCAGCAATTGCGGAGGTTAAGCAACGTTCGCAAGGGTCGGTCATGGGATGGGTGACCAAAAATTTATTATCTCGAGCTCCTCCGTGCTTCGGAAGGCACGTTAAGCCGTTGGTCCCGGCTGCATTTGCAGTCGTTAACACCCACCAATCGGCATTGGGCCCGCGTGGTGGGTTATGGCCCGTCCTCCTTATCCACCCATAAGGAAGGCCTGTGACCCAGCAGTGGGAACATTAAAATGGCTGATGGATGAAAGGTGCGCCAGTTGTAGCTGCCGCCCGCGCTCACACGCACGCTCCGCGCCGCTGCGGTGCCGCTCGTAATCATTTGTACTTTGTACGTGTACCTACAGTATACCATAAGTCAATATTCAATTTCCGAATTTAAAGATTATAATTTAAATATTAATAGTGTAAAAAATAAAATTCCATAATCATTTTATTTGAATGAATAAGTAGGTAGTAGGTAGGTACCTACATGATTCAGTAAAGCAACATTTTAATTATTCTTATTTCGACCGTAAGTTTTCAAATCACTTAACATAAGTAGGTAATGAAAACATTGTAGTTAGTTCCTGCAGGGCTATCGGCTAAAAACAATGAAGTAAATGTAAACTGTAATTTGACAAATGGATGTGATACATTGCTACTTTTCTTTAGTAAGTTTTTATTGGTGTCATAACGAAAGTGGCAATGTATCATATCACATCGCATACATCTGTCAAATTACAGTTAATATTACCTTCATTCTTTTAGCCGACAGACCCGCTGGTCTATGTACTTACAATTTTTTTTTAACTTTGTATTATAGATCCCTGATGCTTACCCTACAAGGAAAATAATTGTTTCGTATAGAGATTGACTATGCATTTTTGACGATTGAATAAACTTGTGACAGCCCTACGTGTTTAGGCTATTATCGCTCGCTCGAGGCTCGAGTTGGCCTACTTATTTAGTTCTACTATGACTTTAGTCACCTTGCAAGTCGCTTCCTAAATTGAATCGCACGTGATGGCGTCGCTGTCATCTATGTAGTTGATGGCGTAACGTAGGTAACAATACCGGGTGTAACAAGACACTCAACGAAGCCGAAGTCTACGTATTCTGCCCATCATCAGGACCATTTCTGTTCAAAAATATGGGAAACGATTTTAATTTATGGTGTTAAAAAAGTATTGCATACATTTACCACGCAATGTAACGCGTACAACAGACCGCGCCTGCGAGTGTATGCTACACAGCTGCGTGCGGCCGAGTTGAAGGCAGCGTTTATGTGCGTGCTCATGATGATGTTTTGAAGCCATTGTTTGTTACGAAATACATAAAATTTTAATATTGTTTCTGTTGATAAAAATAAGGAAATACATAAAATTTTAATATTGTTTCTGTTGATAAAAATAAGGAAATAACGAATAAAATAAGATTACATAAAATTTTTGAAAAAAATTTTTGACTTTGACCTTCAATAACTTTCGTAACTATTGGTTTCCCAGGTATAGTCTACAAGACAAAAATGATCCTGATGATGGGCGGAATGCGTGGACTTCGGCTTCGTTGAGTGTCTTGTCACAGAATACATACTAGTACAAGTACAGAAGATCCACTCCTCAAAGTCATTTCAATTAATAGCGACTCTATCCTAGACACAATAAAGTGCAATTCAGGTCGCACACCGCTCCCTTCGCTACAGTTATATTCACCTAGAAGTTACCTCTCTTTCTATCGCGTAGCTCTTATCTCTTCTAACGACTTCAGGGTTTCTTATTTTAAATAATAATGAAATAATAGCTTACAATACTTCATTACAAGTTATGTGTTTGTGAAATAAAATGTGTACTTAAATACGTTTCAAAAAACCCTAGGTACATTATACTGATTTGAGGTAATTCGCTTTCTTACGAAATCAAATTGTCAATAATAATTAAGTTTATTTCTAAAGTAGATAAGTAAGTACCTACCTAAATAAGACGTAAGTAGGTAGGTACCTAAGAATAAACGAATACTTACTAAATACTAAATAAGTAGTAGATAAGCACGATGTCGTTTGGAACTTTTGGAAGTGTGAAAAACGTGAGGTTCGGATCCTTTTTATGATTACTATTAAGGCAGCCCATTGCGATGCAATATGCCTGCATTTTCGAACGAACGACGCGACAATACGCGCATGCGGTGCGTGAGTGAGTACCGAAATCGAATTGCTAACGTGCGTCCCAGCCGGCACGCGGCAGCCCTCTGAAATTAGTCCGTCCGGACGGACCCGCCGGCTACTTGTAGCTTCGGACCTAAAGCGCGGAGTGCGCCTAGCCTGGGGCCGTACCGGCTAACGCATCGAACTTCGAAAAGTCTGTCGGGTTTCAAATTAAAACAGGTAAATCGAGCCCCAATTGGGCCAAAATGGCGAACCCTAATTCATGAGGTCACACAAACATCAATATCTTCCAAATAACTTCAACAAATAGTACAATAAGTAATTCCTTACTTCGATTTATCTGTTTTAATTTGAAACTCGGCAAATTTTCCGAAGCTCGATTCGTTAGCCGGTACGGCCCCTGGTCTTGTTACACTTGTTATGTAATAACGTAGTTCCAGTTTTGGACACCGGATCAGATAATTTTGTTAGTCATCTGTGGCCTATGTCGGATTGCAGTTGGCGGCCTTAATTGCCCATGTAAATACCACACAACCTTGAGAAGTGAATATGTTTTTTCTCTCTAATTTTTACTAATAAAACTCTTTATCAACAGCGTCTCCAAGCCAAGATCATCAAGCTAGTGGACGTGTCGTACGGAGGCGAGAACGGTTTCAACCAGGCCATCGAGCTCGCAGCCGAGTCGCTGCAGAACGTCAAGTTCATACAGGAGAAGAAGCTCATCGGCAGGTACTTCGACGAGATCTCACAGGTAACTGTTGTTTTATCACAGGGGGTTAATGCAGTGGTCTCGAACGTCAAAATGCGAAATCGGTAGAGTTGCCAATAATTATCGGTAGATTCGTACCCAAAATCGGTATATCCTTACTAATATTATAAATGCGAAAGTCCGTTTGTTTGTTTATTTGTTTGTTTGTTTGTTACTTCTTCACATCTTAACTACTGAACCGATCATCATGAAATTTTACATACACGTTGCCAGGGGTACAGAGAAGGACATAGGGTACCTTTCATCCCGCAAAAAAGTATTGTTCCCGAGGGAAGCAAAAAAAACAGTCCACGCAGACCAAGTCGCGGGCGGCCGCTAGTTGTGAATAAAACCATAAATACCAAGGACCACCATAGGGTTTTCCATACAAACGAGCTAAGTTCTGAATGGTTTTTTATCGGTAGAAATACCGAAAAATCGGTAGGTTCGAGACCACTGGGTTAATGGCAGGATGTTACAAAATTTATTCTGCTTGGTGACGCTATTGTAGCTTGAGAACTTTATATAGGCATTTACCCACAATTTTCCTGTTAATTTTAAATTATATGTAAAAAATTATTGATAGTAATAATAATAATTATTATAGACGTTGGACTGTAAATTAATTAAAAATCAAACAGAAAAAGAAAACCAAAATGTGTTGGAAGAAAAATGGATATTTACGGGTCCCGGGTTCGATTTCCAGGGTGGGTTCAATTTGTACTTGGTTTGGTTGGTGGTAGGGCTTATTTCAAGTCCGCCTGGCTAGCTACCACCATCTTACCCAAGTCTGACGCCATAACAACAATTTAAAAATTGTTGTGTTCCGACAGAGGTAAGAAAGCCAGTTTCTCAGTTATGAGGATTCCGGGTGTAGTGCGCTTCCACCCGGCCTTATCGTCACTTTTCATCAGGTGAGATGTAAACCAAGCACTATCCCATTTGTGCATAAAAAATAGGGCCTGGACAAATGTCCGAACAGATAAATGTATGTGTATTGTATATGTAAATAAATATGTATGAAAATAGTATGGAAAGTCGCTTTTTTGTCGGAAAAGTAGAATAACAAAAATTGTTGTTTATGACGTTTTTAATCTATCCTGTGAGGTTGTTGGTGTTTTTTACACGACTGCCCAAAAAGGAGTGTATATGTGTTCACGGTTCTTGTATGTTTGTGGGTATGTGAGTTTCTTTATTCCACCATAACATCCAAATGGCTCAACGGATTTGGATGTATGGGGTATCGTTAGAATCCTTACATCATTCCGAGTGACACTGGCTATATTTTTTTTGAAAAAAGTCAATGTGGCGACTGTGCGACGCCATTTACAAATGTGAAAAAAAAATCTTTAAATATTACAATATGGGCATCAAATGAAAGGCCTTAATGAGACCATTTCAAAACTATATACGATAATTTGTCACTAAAATGTGTGAAATAAAAATAAATAAATTTAAAAAATATTAAAAACACGACTGCCCTGCTAAAAATGAATTAAAAGTTAGATAACAAGTGCCATTGCAGTTGGGAGACCACTTTAATTAAATTTTTTTCCACAAAATGGTCCCCCGACTGCAATGACACTTGTTATTTAACTTTTGAATTCATTTTTAGCAGGGCAGTCATGTTTTTAATATTTTTAAATTTATTTTTTACAAATACCTAACACTGTATTGACTGATTGATTAAAATAACGACTGAATTAATTTTACTATAGGACACCGGTAAATACTGTTTCGGTGTGGACGACACACTTCGCGCTCTGGAACTCGGCGCCGTCGAAACACTCATCTGCTGGGAGAATCTCGACATACAGAGGTAAATACCATTTTATACTAAATTGATTTAATTCTTACAATACTTCAAGAAAAGTAAGACATAGGAAAACATCGGAAAGAATTGACAACATAACAAAGACAATAGGGAATATGCATCAATTTTATTTTGTATCAAAATCAAAAGTATAATGCTTGAAAAAATCAACTGACCCTAGACCCACAGGGTCTACCGCCCAAGTGTCGTCGACTTCGCCGTTGGCTTCATTTGACAAATGGTTGTAATACATTGCTACTTTTCTTTGGTAAGTTTTTATTTGTACCAAAAAGAAATAGCAATGATTCTCATCCATCTGTCAAATGAAGCCGACGGCGAAGTCGACGACATTTGGGCGGTAGACCCACAGATCAGCTTTCTAAGAGATATAAGGAGTAGAGTTTTCAGTTTCAGGATTACCATACATTTCTACGCTAAATTTGCGGTTTTTTAAACATATCTCTTAGAATGCTGATCAGATCAGGAGCAGGGACCGGAAAACCCCGTTATTTGATTAATCCTATTGTTAGGGAAACCATATTAAAAAGCTTCCCAAATGATATGGCTTCCCATATGATAGGGTTTCCCTATCGATAGTATTTATTTGATTAACCCTATTGTGAAGGAAACAGTATTAGAAGGCTTCTCAAATGATGGGGCTTCCCAAATGATAGGGTATTCAGTATTTATTTATTGCATATCACATTATATAGTGAGGTGGAACATTTAATAAGGTCTACATGTGACGCCCTGTAAGGGCATAGCAATATTAATTAATTAAGGGCTATTAATTACTAAATATAACAAAAATTTGAAATATTTACAAAATTTACATTAAATAATTACTTAATAAATAACATTCAAATTAACATTCTAAATAATTAATTCTAAATAACATTCAGGGCTAATCATTCTTATTAATAATTATCTATTTTTTTTTTATTGAATAACAATAAAAAATTATATTACACCATTCATAACACCGTACTTACGGGTTACACGGGTTTCCCTATCGATAGGGTTTCTCTATTGATAGTGTTTAATTCATTAAGCCAATTGCTATGGAAAGCGTGTTAAAAGGCGTACCAAATGATAGGGTTTCCCTATCAATAGGGTTTCCGTATCGTGATAGGTTTTCCCTAGGGTTTCCCTATCGATAGTGTTTATTTCATTGCCAATTGTTACGGAAAGCGTTTTTAGCGGATAGGGTTTCCGTATTGATAGGGTTTCCTATCGAAAGGGTTTCCCTATCGATAGGGTTTCCGTATTGATAGGGTTTCCGTATCGATAGGGTTTCCCTATCGATAGTGTTTATTTTATTAAACCAATTGTTACGGAAAGCGTATTAAAAGGTTTCCCTACGATAGTGTTTTTTATTAAGCCTAATTGTTCATCATCATCATCATCATCATATCAGCCGCACGACACCTACTGCTGGGTATAGGCCTCCCCCAAGGATTTCCACGACGATCGGTCCTGCGCTTCCCACATCCAGTGGCTTCCGGCAACCTTCACCAGATCGTCGGTCCACCTTGTCGGGGGCCTACCCACGGAGCGTCGTCCGGTGCGCGGTCGCCATTCAAGAACCTTTCCGCCCCAACGGCCATCGGTTCTTCTCGCTATGTGTCCAGCCCACTGCCACTTTAGCTGAGCAATCCTTCGAGCGATGTCGGTTACTTTAGTTCGCCTGCGGATCTCCTCGTTTCTGATTCGATCACGCAGGGAAACGCCGAGCATGGCTCTCTCCATTGCACGCTGGGTAACCTTGAGCCTCCTTATGAGACCCATAGTTAGCGACCACGTTTCACTGCCGTAAGTCATCACTGGCAACACACACTGGTCATAGACTTTCGTCTTGAGACACTGAGGTAAATCGGACACGAAGATTTTTCGGAGCTTCCCGAATGCTGCCCATCCGAGTTGGGTTCGACGAGAGATCTCCTTCTCAAAGTTGGACCTACCTAACTGGACTGCCTGTCCTAGGTACACATAATGGTCAACAGCTTCAAGTGTAGTGTTCCCAACATGAACTGGAGCGGGCACAACATGGGCATTCGACATGATTTTCGTCTTATCCATGTTCATTTTAAGACCCACTCTTTGGGAAGCACTACGGAGATCTTCGAGCATTGTGTTCAGGTCCTCCAAGGTCTCAGCCATAAAAACTATATCATCGGCAAAACGAAGGTGTGTTAGGTATTGGCCATTAATGTTGATGCCGAGTCATTTCCAGTCTAAGAGTTTAAAGATATCCTCCAACGCAGCTGTGAACAGTTTCGGAGAAATAACATCTCCCTGTCTCACACCACGCTGCAGCTGGATAGGATTTGTTCTCTGGTTCTGTACTCGGACCGACATGGTGGCATTTTTGTATTAATACCTCAACACCTCGATATACCTGTAGTCCACTTGGCACCTTTGGAGAGACTGCAGCACCGCCAAGGTTTCAATCGAATCAAATCTTTCTCATAATCCACGAACGCCAAGCAAAGTGGCAGATTATACTCCTCGGTCTTCTGTATGACCTGCCGCAGCGTATGGATGTGGTCTGTGTGTCCATTCATGAGGGGGTTTGCCATAATCGCCACGCTTGGCAGGCGGGTTGGCGATCGCAGTAGGCCAAGAATTTTGGAGACGCTGCTGCCCGTCTCCTGATGGCTGTGTTCCCTTAGTCGCCTTTTACGACACTCACGGGATGAGAGGGGGTACTGTATTAATATGGTTAGCCATTCGTTTGCGTAAGTTGGCGACATGCTTACCGAATCGATAGGGTTTTTGAAAACAAGTCTATGAAATACCCAATCAAAAACCCCTTTAAGGCTCCGGTCCGGTCCTTGAACAGGAGCCGTACCGGCTAACTTACATGGCTATCGTAATCGCTTTAATTTGACAGATGGATGTGATACATTGCTACTTTTCTTTGGTAAGGTTTTATTTGTGCCAAAAAGGAGTAGCTATGTGTCACATCCATCTGTCAAAAGAAAGCGATTACGATAGCCATGTAAGTTAGCCGGTAGGGCCCCTGTTGGGTGTTTGTAGCGATCTAGATTTCCTCCATTCACTCCCTGGATGGCCATCAACAGATCACAGCTAGGTCAATCCTTGGCGGAAAACCAAGGCTTGAAGCCTTTTTTATATGAAAATCGACTGATATCTTTTATTAAGTGACCGTCACTGTATTAATATTATAGAAATTATGATTATTTATGTATTGCCATGTATGTATATGTTGTTATTGTAGCTAGATCCTCAATCAACAGATATTTAAACTTAGTTATCCATATTTTTTGCCACTATTTCTTCAACACCCTTTCCGGTCGACTGTTAGAGAATGCCCTAAAGCATTAAGTCCGCCAATTGTATTGAAATTTGAATAAATGAATTGTATAACAGATACGTGCTGAAGTCGCATGCGACTAGCGTGGAGACCATCTTACATCTGACCCCCGAGCAAGAAAAGGACAAATCACATTTCACAGACAAAGAGGTAAGCACTTAAATTAAAGCACAGATTCCTATAGCACAGATTTTAATTTAAAATAAAATTTGTTTACATTTCATATATAAAAATAACATCCATAAACATCACAGATTAAAGTCTGTCCATCCTTACTTGTCTTATATGGTAAACAATCTTCACCCAACTCTTTATTGAAATAATCATTTATAAAATACAACAAATGGTTTACCACACGTAGATTACGAAATAAATTGTTAATAAATTAACAATAATTTCATAAACTTACTAACATATTTTGAAATAACGATTTAAATTTAAAAGACGTATGACAACTGTCAAAAACTGTTTACGAAATAAGACAAGTAAGGATGAACAGACTTTACATAATACTATGGTACCCATAGACATAGAAAAATTTTCGCTGCGCTCAAGAAGACCAACAAAGCGTGGAAAAGAGAAGTTAATATCATACGGACACGGTCTATGTAAAAAAGAGACAAAGGATCAAGTGCACATGTGCCAACATTTTTTATAGTAAGAGCCCCTAGCGTCCCGCCTAGCAAATGAGCAATCACAGTTTGTTTAGAATATTTGTTAATCTTAATTATAATTTAAAATAAAGGTATCGTGGAGCCATGGTGTCTTGTGCTCTAAGTAATTGTGATGTGATGAAAAGAAATAATCCAAGTAATCACACTTCTCACAGGTAAATAAGATATTGCCACACATTTCTCTAAAACCAAATTTCTCTACATTTATTCGATTATAGACGGAGAAAACAGTATGGAACATAGTTTATTAATTTCTTTTGCCGTATATAGTCATATTTTATGAATCTAAGTCATATTTTACGTATCTCATATAAAATGTATGCATTCGTTTTCGGATCACCTGTTTATTGACATTGTTGTTCTTTGACATTCTATTTCTATGATGGTACCTCATCCCATACTAAAGAAATGGCCCTCGTAAGGCGACTATATCAGGGCGATTAAAAATGTTTTTCTTGTAGAATTCTAGATGGCGCCGCTATCGTCGCAGCATGCTTAGCACAGATAGCAACAAACATTGAAACGCAAAAAGCAAAACAATCTTACTAGTACAAATTATTGCCGATAGGTGTGTAGGTGTATAAACATAATAAAATGTTTTGTTTGGGCTGTCATGCGTTGGTAGAAGTTGGCCATTTTGCGAATTAGGCCTTTTGAGAATTAGCCATTTCGCGAATTAGTCTTTATAAGAATTCCCATTTCACGAATTAGTTTTTTTCCGAATTAGCGATTTCGCGAATTAGTCTTTTTAAGAATTAGTCCATTCGCGAATTAGTCCTTTCCAGACTCGGTTGCCATTTCGCGAATTAGGCATTATGCGACTAAACGGTTTTTAGTTGATTGGAAAATTACTACTTGGTTTTTTTAGAGCTGTTTTTTAAGGTTTTTGAAGGACGTTTTGCTTTTTTTGGAAAGCTTTTTCTAGTTCCCTTTATAGAGGACTAGCGGCCACCCGCGGTTTAACCCGCGTGGTTCCCGTTCCTGCGGGAATATCGGGATAAAAAGTATTCTATGTTTTAATCTAGGCTATCTACTATCTGTGTGCCAAATTTAAACCAAATCCGTTTACCGTAGTTTTTGCGTGATTGAGGAACAAACATCCAAACCCACGAACTTTGATATTTATAATATTATATACTAGCGAGCGCCCGTGACTTCGTCTGCGTGGATAGTGTTTTGCCTATCCCTCGGAAATAGTTCTTTTTTTTCTGGATGAAAGGTACCGTATGTTCTTTTCTGCACCCCTGACAACGTGTATGCAAAATTTCATGATGATCGGTTCAGTAGTTAAGACGTGAAGGCGTAACAAACAAACAAACGGATTTTCGCATTTATAATATTAGTAAGGATAGTAGGATACATGTCATGGGTGTAAATAAATATACACATCAACTTTGTCTAGGGATACAGGTTTTATTTTCATACAAACGAGGTAACTTTGAAGCCTTGGTTTTCTGCCAGGGATGTACCGTGCTGTAATCAGATGATGGCCATCCAGGGACTGAATAGAGGAGATTCAGATCGCTATACACACCCAACTGATCTGATCAGCATTCTAAAAGATTAATGGGTCAGAGTTCTCAGTTTGAGGATTTCCAAACATTTTCATGCTATTTTCGCGGTTTTTTATAACATGCCCATTACGTTTTTAGAATGCTGGTCAGATCAGTTGGGTGTGTATAGCGATCTGAATCTCCTCCATTCACACTCCCTGGATAGCCGTCATCAGATCACAGCACGGTACATCCCTGGCAGAAAACCAACGCTTCAAAGTTACCTCGTTTGTATGAAAATAACACCTGGTATCCCTAGACAATGTTGATGTGTGTATCATGGGTGTTTTTAATCCATAGGTATTATATATAAGGCGGTTGTATGACCGAAAGTGGCGCCCTCAGCGGTTTTTATTTAATAAGTTATTAATAGAAAAAGATTTTAATAATGTTCATCGTGGAGATTTTAGGGCCCATGGTCTAGTATTTTTAACCGACTTCAAAAAAAGGAGGAGGTTCTCAATTCGTCGGAATCTTTTTTTTTTTTTTTTATGTATGTTACTCGATTACTCGAAGACGGCTGGACCGATTTGAAAAATTCTTTTTTTGTTTGAAGGTATATACTTCCAAGTTGGTCCCATTGTCATGAAATCAGGATCTGATGATGGAATCCTGGAGAAATCGAGGGAACTCTTCAAATATTATAGGCACATCTATAGCGATTTTAGTATTTTCTTAAGTAACTTGTGCATTTGCTTTCGAAAAGTACTATTTCGGTGAAGTAGAACTGATGATGAAGACCAGCATAGATGATCATCGGAACTATTCAATACTAAGTAGTTCACTGGTACGATACGATTACTTTAATATGGTTGCTAGGCTATTTATGCTCATCATAATTCATATGGTGAAGAAGAGCTGATAGTGAAGTACCAGGATAACTCCTCAACAATAAACGCCCCTGCGTCGGGAAAAGCAGTACTATGTAAAAGGTGATGAGCCGTTGACATAAGGCTATTGTAACTTAGATAATATCATCACCAAATATACTTACCACAAAAAAGTTTAAAATAAAAAAGTTTTTAATAAAAACAAAACCTTCAAAAACCTTGAAAATAATCTAACAAAAAAAAGTTCAAAAATAAATTAATGGCTCTAAAAAGCAAGAAATAAAATATTGAAATCTGTATAATAACTAACTCGAAAGTTTGTATGCATATCTTATATTAAACAACGTCTTATGAAGTCGGGTGGGGTTTAAACCCATGATTAAAGTTTAGATATATTAGTTTAGATAAAAAATATCGTTCGTCCCCCCCCCCCCCACCCGACTTCAAAAGGCGTTGTTTAATATAAGATATGCATACAAACTTTCGAGTTAGTTATTATACAGATTTCAATATTTTATTTCTTGCTTTTTAGAGCCATTAATTTATTTTTGAAACTGTTTTTTGTTAGATTATTTTCAAGGTTTTTGGAGGAGGTTTTGTTTTTATTATTTAAAGGTATCACTACATGTCCTCGTTAGTCATTCGTAGAAGTAGATAGCAAATGTGTCAAAAACGGCCACTTTTAGCAGTTTTTCTATCTTCTTCTAGCAGTGACTACTAGGGAATGTAACGATACCGTCTAAAAATACTAGACTGTGGGTCCTAAAATCTCCACGATAAACATTATTAAAATTGTGTATTAGAATTATAATATTAAATAAAATTCACCGCGGCGCCACTTTCGCTCAGGGTACCACCTTAAAATGTTTGTTTTCCAAATAAAAATAAAAAATAAAACTGATATTCGTTTTCAGAGCGGGGTAGAATTGGAGCTGGTAGAATGTCAGCCTTTACTGGAATGGTTGGCGAATAACTACAAATCCTTCGGCGCTACGCTCGAGATCATCACCGATAAGAGCCAAGAAGGGAGTCAGTTCGTGCGTGGCTTCGGTGGCATCGGCGGTTAGTATCACTTTACTAATACATAAAAACAACAACATAACTTCATATTAACTAATCTACAACATTATTTTTTACATACAGGGTCATTTTGAATTTACCATCCAAATTTTGAGGATGTGTTCAGTCCATGAAACTGAACAACTTTCTCTAAGGAACACATGGTCAAATATGTAAAATAAAAATCGACTTTCCATACAAATCAAAGAGATCACGTGATCAATTCAGTATGGGATGACCAAAATTTTTTGGCGAAATTTGACACTTTATTTCTTAGAGAAAGTTGTTTAGTTTCATGGACTGGACACATCCTTAAAAGGAGATGTTCCATTTTTATATGGAGGCTGGGCCCCATTGGGTAACCCATGGCCTACAGTCATGTTATTATATTTCATGGATAGAGCACAAAATAAGGAACCTTTACATGTATAAATATATTTTTTTTATCCCTGCAAACATTAGTTTTTTCAAAAAATAGTTGGCTAATTAAAGTTAATAAAACAGCAACCCAAAACTTTTTCTACCTTGGCAACATCGATTTTCTACTGTCATATGTCACACTGATGCTGTCAGATGTCAAATAAAATGACAAATGACATATAAACAGGCAATGTCGCCATTTTAACAAAAATAAAAATGCAAAGGAATATCCCTTAACAGCCGGTAGCTGCACAAAATGGATTTTCAGAATTAAATCAGCTGTAAAAACTTGTAATAAGCATTAGAATTTATTGATATACTCGGGCGAGTAAAATTAATAATAAGACACTTTCATTTTAAAGCGAAAACATTAAGAAATACGCGATGGAGAACACCATTGTTTGAGTTTTTTTTTTTATGTATGTTTGCAGGGGTTTTTATTTTTTTTCTTTTCGGTAACCTTGTCCCACGAGAGAAATCTACCAGAAAAAAAATTATTATGGGTGTAGGAAAATTAAAAAAAAGTGGGCCCAGGAAAGAACGACTCCTTTGGATGGTAAGTTCAAAATGACCCGATATACGAAAGCCGAAACAAGGGTCACATACCGGGTGTAACAAGACTTTGAACGAAGCCGAGGTCTACGTATTCTGCCCACCATCAGGACCATTTCTGTTCAAAATTATTGCTGGGAAACGATTTTGATTTTTGGTGTTAAGAAAGCATTGCATACTTTACCACGCAATGTGACGCGTACAACAGACCGCGCCTGCGAGTGTATGCTACACAGCTGCGTGCGGCCGAGTTGAAGGCAGCGTCTATGTGCGTGCTCATGAGATACATCGAGTGACGACGTTTTGAAGCCATTGTTTGTTACGAAATACTAAAAATTTTGATCATGTTTGATTGGACAAAAAGTAGGCAACAACGAATAAAATAAGATTTCATGAAAAAAATTTTTTGACTTTGACCTTCAATAACTTCGTAGCTATTGGTTTCCCAGGTATAGTCTAAAAGACAAAAAACCCTGATGATGGGCGGAATACGTGGACTTGGGCTTCGTTGAAGGTCTTGTTACACCCGTTATTTTCATTTTCAGTATAAAAAAAATTATATTGATACCTTAAAAACTCACGAAGTTACAAGCTTTTTGTGTTGTCCCGTTAGCAGGGTGTGCGTTAATTATGGTTTTGTAAATATTATTTAGTCAAAATATAACATGATATAAAAAATATTGCAATCCATTCTATTACTGATTCTGAACAATCAGTTTTCAGGTTTCGTATATTCTAAAAATAACCTTGTATTACAATAAAGGGTGTAAAAAGACCCTCAACGAAGCCGAAGTCCACGCATTCCGCCCATCATCAGGATCATTTTTGTCTTTTAGACTATACCTGGGAAACCAATAGCTACGAAGTTATTGAAGGACAAAAAAAGAAGTAAAAAAAATGTTTTATGAAATCTTATTTTATTCAAACAATGGCTTCAAAACGTCATCACTCAATGTATCTCATGAGCACGCACATAAACCCTGCCTTCAACTCGCCGCACGCAGCTGTGTAGCATACACTCGCAGGCGCGGGCTGTTGTACGCGTTACATTGCGTGGTAAAGTATGCAATGCTATTTTAACACCAAATTAAAATCGTTTCCCAGCAATAATTTTGAACAGAAATTGTCCTGATGATGGGCAGTACACGTAGACCTCGGCTTCGTTGAGGGTTTAAGGCTTTGGTGATAAAACCAACTATACTGAAACTAAATATTAGATGATCAATAACTGCTTGGGGCTTTGGAGGCATTTGCGGTTAGTATTATACCAGTTTGCAACTAAATAAATTAAGAGTTGTTGGAATTCCAACCAACTAAAAGTCCTTAAGTCTGATAGAAATGTATTTATTAATTTGTCACACATACAAAACATTAAAACTGAAAGAAAACCTCCAATGGGGAAGGCAACTGTCAAAATGGCGCTGCGTACGCTTGTTCCACGAGAGCTATGAAAAAAAGGAACTTTACTTAAAAAAATCGTTTTTTAGCTTTAAAATTATTAAATTCTAAATGCTTTAAAATGTTGGCACTTACAAAATTCTGAAAAATCTGGATATAGAAAAAATGGATAAATTCTGTAAGAATAAAAACGTCTTAATTTGGCTTTCAATTCCGGCATTTGCATTGTAGAATAGTCCTTTATACATTTTGGGTCGATGGGTCTTTTTCGGTAAAAAAAAATCCCACAAAATAAATACCTATTTTCTCATACATTTTGTTCTGAACGTCTACTGTCTTAGGAACAAGCGTACGCAGCGACATCTACAATTAGCTTTGCGTTGCCAACCCCATTATGTGCATTTATAAATATTTAATATGTAAAAAATATATCTAACATCACTAATCATAAAGCTTTTAAACTCAATACTAATTGTATGCTATTTCTTTTTCCCCTGCCGCTCAATGGATGGACGAAAACGGGTATAAAAAAAACAGGTATACTGCGATACAAGGTTGATTTCCAATCCCTCCAACTGGACGAGCCTTTGGATGACGTAGACCTCGACGATTATTAAAAAAAACTTGAAAAATTAAAAAAAACGGATAAAAAGAGGACATGATGTTTAGAAATTGCCAGAACTAAATATTCATTATAGAAATAAGTGATATTGCTTGCATACTTTTCATTACGGAGATGTTTCGAACTGTCACATGGTATGGAGACTTTTAAAACATATAAAAAAAATAAATACATATTTTTTAATGCCATAATGTTGTGTAAAATGTATCCCATAATTCATAATTCAACATAATATACGTAAACAGAAATATAAATAAAACTTAAGTAATAAATAAGAAAAAATAACTTATTCTCAGCAAATATTGTCTAAATCTAAAAGCTGAATGACAGAGACTTAACTTTTGTAAGTTAACAAATAATAATAAAAACAATTATTCCGCCTTAAAGTCAATTTATTTTAAAAATAAAGATTTTGCTTATTCCATATGATTATATGGAAATAATGCAACTATCAGATAAATTGGTAAACTACAGGGAACTAAAATCTATGGAAGCTTAATTTCAAATAAATATTGGGCTAAAAATGACCACCCATATAGCATTTAGTCAGGCCAGTCACGCGCCCGATGACAGACGTTAGCGTTCTTTACAATAATTGCAGTTTGTATTTTAAGGAAAAGAGAGAGTTTATTAGAAATGACGTCCTGTGTAGTCAAATGGTGTAAAAGACGCAAAGAAAGCAAAAAGATGCAGATAACGTATTGTATCATAACTATTAAATATTTTTTCGTTTAAGTATAGGAAATATATCTATGAGTATAATACATATTATGGTCACTATTATGCAACCAGTGTTCAGTCTCTCTGTGCTGCATAAATCAACGCCAGCATTTTTAGCCCCGCCCACTTGGTTGTAATTTTTGTGTTGTGTTATTTTTGAGTGAAATGCTTGTTCCATAGATTTTAGTTCGCTGGTTAACTATGAGTAAATGGGTTAAAATTCGGTGGTCGCGTAGTAAATTGATGAATTTTGTTTGAATATCTCTTTTCTCCTAGCTTATTATTGCGTATTATCAAAATACGTACGCCATCACCCAAATTAGACTCAAGAAATTAACTTCAACTACACAAAAATTGCTACTCTATGGTAAAACTTGATAAGCAGTTTTGTTTTAAAACAGTGGGTCATTAAAAATGACTTATTTACTGTGCGATACATATTATGAAACAATGAAAAAAGTAAAGCTATGTATTCATTAGGCAACATTTGTTTATAAACAGTGTTTCACAATGTTTCATCATTTTAGTAAACAGTTTATAAACAAAGGTGATGAAACATTGTTTATGAAACATGTTGCCGTGCTCCCCACTTTGAGTGGAGAGCAAGACGAAACATCTAGTTTATAAACAGAAGTCAACAGATGGACGTGTGTTGCGCGAGTTTTAAACATGGGAGTAGTGTGGTCCAACGTCCAACAGCCAGATTTCGATGCTCCTAGAGCTTTATCAACTGCTCAATATACTTTGGGATTCCTTAAATACAGTTTATAGATAACTACCTCCTCGGGTGACATCCTAGCAACAACTGACAAGTGTGGACTGCCAAGTTTCAGAAACAGTGTTTACGATAAACTTGATTATAAACTCGTCATAAACAGTGATGGACAAATGTTGCCTAATGAATACAAGGCTTTAGTTATAATAAATTTCCATCCCATGTGACAGTACGCGTGGATTTTTAATTACATGTCTTACCTATCGTTGAGTTGTTATATAGTTCGCTTCTCCCCGACTTCACGGCTTCATTTTGTTTGTTGTGTGTCGAATTCGGGCGTATGCTGAAATGTATGGTCAATGGGATGTGTTGTAGCCAGGGACCGGAAAACCCCTTTTTTTGGTTAAGCTAATTGTTAGGGAAACCCTATTAAAAAGCTTACCAATGATAGGGTTTCCCTTTCGATAGGGTTAGTCGATGATATGCTTACCGTATTGATAGGGTTTTCTAAAACAAGTATATGAAATACCCAATCAAAAACCCCTTTAACGGTAAGCGGTTCTGGTCCTTCGGCCCAGTTGGGACTAGGTATAAATTGCTTGAACACGTTTTAAAACCCCTTCATAAAGCCTTTATAGGGTTTTCGGATTCGGTAAGTGCTTACCTGGGTTACCCTTTCGATAGGGTTAGTCGACGATATGCTTACTGTATTGATAGGGTTTTTCAAAACAAGTCTGAAATACCCAATCAAAAACCTCTTTAACGGTAAGCGGTTTCGGTCCTGTATAGAACACCTCCCCGCGAAACACCGCCAAAGCTAAACAAATGCCAACATCCTGAAGACGCATTTTTTAAATCATTTAAAGTCAATCTTAAATTCATGCACGAAAGCGAAACGTATACGAAATTTATTTCGATTGCTCCCAATTTTACGTATTTTTGAAACATTAGAAATGAGTCTTGCCCTAAAACTCGAATCTTATAACATTTTTAATTTCACGCAGATAAAATAAAAAACGGAAAGACATTACTCGTTGATTTTAAAAACCGGTAATGAGTTACGGGGGAATAAATCGTAAATTAAAAAGTAATAATGTCATTGTTGTCTCACAAGTCAAAGTCATTTGATTTCGTCACTTGTCAGTGTCTTTCTCACGTCATTCATTTCTACTGGTAGAATATCAAAAACGAGTGAGTCGGACCACTTGTTGCAAAATTCAAGAGTATGAATATCCAAAAATGATTTTAGGGATTTGTATTATGAATCTTGCGATTTCATACACGATTTGGTTCAAAAATGGGGCCTCCTTGTTCTTATTGACACTCGCGAAAGTAATAACGCGAAACCGCTACGTAGATGTGATCCTCACACAGACCGTACTTATTGTATGGTCTGTGGATCCTCATATATCGTCGTCGATAGAAGACAACTCATAGCGAAACTATGACGGAACCACCGCGCCGGAGGTGTACAGGCATAAAAGGTTACTATAATTAGGTGGCGAGTCACACAATAGATCTTTTAGATCGCAGTGACTACGGCTCTATCAGAGCTGCAGAGCTGAAATGTTTTCTCCAAAAAACAGTAGGTATGCTGTTCTTTTTGTAAATATTGAAACAAATGTTTTTTTTTTCATTAAGTGTCCTCGCAAAAATAAACATTGAGTTTATGGCACTATGGCCTATTTTTAAAGGAACTAGGGCATAATTGGGTATGTGGAAACAAAATGGCTGCGCTTTCTGTGCAGTGATCAACGGCTGTGATAATCTTATCTTATGAGACGGTTATTTTGAAGTAAAAATGTGTTTCTGAACGAAATTGTTTTGAAAAAGGTAAAAATTATTTCAATAAATTTTCAATAAAATCGGAAAATTATCTTATAAATCTACATAAAAGTCAAATCAGAGATGTTCTTTCTTTTGTTCAAATTAACAGATTCCAAAAAAAATACTGTATGGTTGTTCAGCTATTTCTTGTCTTTCCATTTAAAAACTTAAATAAGTTATATTAACACCAATTTGTATAAAAAATATCTCTTCGTTTTCTAGATTAAATAATTAATCAAAAAGCAATCTTAAATACATTAGCTTCCTATTAAATGCCTTTCTAAAAACTAGCATAGATTAAATAACCAAAGAAATTGTCGACCATCAAGTTTCAGCATACGTCATCCAATATTATTGTCCTAAATCCTAAACGAACATAATATATAGTATTTAAAAACACATATTATGAAGTAGCTCTATCTACATATTATATACTACATAAATACACCATTACAAATGTGACCAGCCCATGAATAAACTGATTTAGTATTAGTTTCTTATAATTGTGCTAAAAAGGGACATGATAAAATTAATTTAATTTAAAAAACCGGTACAGCTTCGTGATATTTTTAAGGTACCGGTTTTTACCGGTACCTGTCATTCATAAACTGCAATTACTCATATTTTTGGTAATGGGGAATGTTTGAAAAAATCAAATTGGCTGAATATTTTTTCATAGGTAGGAATAAGCTCCCTTAGTAATAGAAAAAAAAATCTGAATTTTCGGTTGCGTGAAAGAATTTAAAAAATTTAAAGTGTCTTCGACTTCACAAATGTAGGAAAGTAACAGGAGAATGGAGATTATACCTCCAACACCTGCCACTATGACAACAAGAATTAAAAAAAAAGTTTTGACATTTTGTGTTGTTTTTTTTTAATACCATGTTGTGGTTGTTGCAGGTGATGGCAAAGGTATAATCTCCATTTCGCTGTTACTTTCCTATATTTGTGAAGTCAAAGAGACTTTAAATTTTTAAATTCTTCCACGCAACCGAAAATTCTGTTTTTTTTCTATTACTAAGGGAGCTTATTCCTACCTATAAAAAAATATTCAGACAATTTTATTTTTTTCTGATATTCTCCATTGCTTCTTTCTCGTATTTTTAAATTAATTACACTGAGACAATTAATTTAACAGATTTTCTACAGAAAAGTAATTTTTTTTCGGTCAGTGATTTTTTTCCTGTTATTGTAGTGATTTAATTGAATTCAGTTTCGTTCTAGCATATAATATAGGATTTTTTAGTGTACCTGAAAATGTGGCTTTGCTAATAGTCAGCTGTCGTGTCTTGAAAACCGAAAGCAATAAAAACTTAGAATAATTAACAAGCCAAAACCAAGCAATTTAAATTATTCTTGCATAGATGTCTAGCTGATTTTAATAATTTTCTAGCTTTATTTAATAGAGAAATATTTTATTATTCCTTACAACTTTAATTTATTATAAAGTGCTTTTAACCCCAGACTATAAGCAAAAATTTTACTTTGCTAGCCACTGTGAAAAACAAAATCAACTACGATTAAAATAGTTTTTGTACAGAAAATTCACGATATCCGTTGGATCTTTTTGATGCGTATTTTTAAAGAAAACATGTCAGCTTTGCAATATAAAACTGACTACATTACAATTAGAATGTTAATACTAGTGAGATTACACATACGAAGTAATGACTTATATAAAAAACTGACAAGTTTAATTGTGTCAGTACCGGTAATTAATACGAAAGAATTTGTAAAAACCGGTTCTTTCCAGTACCGGTTCTAACGTAGGAGCTAAAAAGGCAACAGGCGAGAATGAATGATTTATAAATACTTAATGTGAGAAAGACCTACATCACAATTAGAATGTTATTATACTAGTGAGAATGCAAATTCGTAGTAGTGACTTATAAAAGAAACTCTCAAGTTTAATTATTTGTCAGTACCGGTAATTAATACGAAAGAATCGGTAAAAACCGGTTCTTTCCAGTACCGGTTCTAAAGTGGCAGCTAAAAAGGCACCAGTTGAGAATGAATGCTTTATAAATACTTATTGAATGTGAGAAAGACGTATACACTTTGTACTTTTATATTGTTGTAACTACAAGTGATAAGAAATAGCTGTGTTATACAGGGTGGGTAATAGTCTTATAAAGCCGAATATGGTAGATAGGGTACCTGTATAAAACCCCGGAAAATTATAAACTACGAAAACCGCCACATGGCTGAGAAATTTAGTTTTTTTTTATTTGTATGGAAAATTGCAAAATGACAACTCTAGTCGCAATTGAGTAGATAAATATCAAACTCCGGTATGTCCACCTGTCATTTTAGTTTGTTTTTTTGTTTTGTTCCGGTTGCCGGTTTTTCACGCAACTCAATTTCGATCTAGGGTTACCAGTGTGCAGTTTATCATAATTGGTTTTTTTTTTCTAAATGTATAGTGCTTTGACATTTTCGCCTTTAAAAGGCTATTTTACCAGACACCCTGTAAGTATAACAAATCTATTTATTACCGGTATTGATGCCATTGAAACTTACAGGACTAAAACGGAACAAATAAGTGTTAGGAATAGAATATTTATTATGGGCTGGTACACAATACCGTACCACTATATAATCGCGTTTAGGAGAAGCATACATTATGAAATGCATCACTCTGAAGAAGTGTCCTCGCTCTTTCTACAGGGTGTTTTTATTTAACATTACTTACTAATTATGTGGTGTGGCTTAGACCTTTAAACTGTACAACTTTGTCTATGGAACCAATATAATAAGAGCAAAAAATCTGCTGTTCTCTAGAAAACGTCAATATCTAATCTACTCAACCAAAATGTGTGGAACCGCTGAATATTTTTTTGCTCTGATTAAATTGGTCTCATAGACAAAGTTGATCAGTTTGACAGTCTAAACCACACCACAAAATTTCTAGAGTGTTCAAAAAAAACATCCCGTATATTCGTACCCTTAGAACTAAAGTCACCTAATTCAAAAAAGTTTGTTTCATATTTGTGGTAAGAAAAAATATTATTGGAAGAAAAACAACATTTTTACCTTCAAGCTATTTAAATTAAAACACTGTAAACGGATTTACTTGTCCTGGATTTTTTAAGCAAAAAAAAAAACTGAAAAATTGAGTTTGTTCACTGTAGTTCTAAGGGTTGAATTACACAGAGTGTTATAAAACCATACATGGACCATCAAACTGAACAACTTTTACTGGGACCAACTCTGAAATCGCGAGAGAAAACCAGCTGTTTCATACATTTTGATATTTTCGTTATTAATTTTTATATAAAACAGCAAAATTTTTTTCGCCATTTCAGAGTTGGTCCCATAGTAAAAGTTGTTCAGTTTGATGGTCCAAAGAAACGGTTTTTCCATTTTGGGTTCATTGATTAACATCCCGTATAAGACAAGAATACTTCTGCTCAGAGTTTGCTCATTTTGAGACTAGACTTTTTGCTAAAGGAAACGCGAGAAAAAGGCTAAAAGTAAATGGTTTCTTGAAAGTTTGCACTTTATAAAATGTTATGTTGTTATTGAAAATAACACTTATTCATTAAAGACAATCTGTTTTACTTTTTGATTTAACTTATTGCAAAATTTTAAATAGAAATACGTCTAAACAATTTGAACCATAGAAATAAATGTCAAAGAACAACAATGTCAATAAACAGGTGATCCGAAAACTAATGCATACATTTTATATGAGATACGTAAAATATGACTTAGATTCATAAAATATGACTATAAACGGCAAAGGAAATTAATAAACTATGTTCCATACTGTTTTCTTCGTCGATAAACGAATAAATGTAGAGAAATTTGGTTTTAGAGAAATGTGTGGCAATATCTTATTTACCTGTGAAAAGTGTGATTACTTTGATTATTTCTTCTTGTCACATCACAATTACTTAGAGCACAAGACACCATGGCTCCTCGATACCTTTATTTTAAATTATAATTAAGATTAACAAATATTTTAAACAAACTGTGGTTGCTCATTTGCGGCGGGACGCTAGGGGCTCTTACTGTAAAAAAATGTTGGCACATGTCACTTGCTCCTTTGTCTCTTTTTTACATAGACCGTGTCCGTTTGTTAACTTCTCTTTTCCACGCTTTGTTGGTCTTCTTGAGCGCAGCGAAAATTTTTCTATGTCTATGATTTGAACAGATAAAGTAAGACTGACTTCGTCGTTTAGAGTATGCGACTTAAGCGAAAGAGACTATTTACAAAGTGCAAAGTCTCAAGATTTATTTTTTCTTTATATCTGTATAATAAATCGGCACATTTTATATAGTTTATTTTTATTGTTGGTGTAATTTACGTTTTCATTAGTTAGTCAATCAACGAAACCTTATCGTGGCTCGTTAATTGTTATTTTTATTTTAAAAGCGCAAAAAAAATTTTTTTATTAGTGTAGGATATTTTTAAATGTTTAAATTTTAGTATTAATGAGTTCTGAATCGAAACATTTTGTATTTTTACGCGTAGGAATAAGGTGTAACACAGGTTTGAAAAACAAATGTATGCTTTTCTGAAATATGAAAAAAAATATTTAAATGGCAATATGCATATTATTTCACCCTTATTTACTTAATGCTAATTTCGCCGTTTTTTAAACATATCCTTACATCTCTTTGAATGTTTATCAGATCAGTTGAGTGTGTATAGCGATCTGGATCACCTGGATTAAACAGATCAGAGCTAGGTCAATCCTTGGCGGAGAACCAAGGCTTCAAACCTCGTTTGTATGAAAACCGACTAGTGTCCTTAACTATCTGACCACCACTATATACGAGGGCGGTTTGATGAGTCCATGACTTTGAAAAGAAGAAATACTTTTTTTTTTTCAATTTCGGCAAAATATTATTACTTTTGGAAACAAAAAGCTCAAGCGACTTCTAACTTTTCTTAATGACCCTGTCGACCCTCTCGGCAGCACTCAAGACATCAAAACTCATCGAATTAAGATGCGAATCCTTCCTGTTGTCTAGATTTAGTCCACTGAGATTTTTCCTCCAGTTAAAGAGGTAGGAACTTCGTTGGACTGAATACGCAGAGCTACAAAAAGATTATGTATAAAACAAAATATGGCGAAAAAAGATGTTTCTTCCAAAGTCATGAACTTATCAAATATATATGACATAGGCTAGAATATAAATATAAAATATAAACAATAGTACTGCTACTCAAATGTTATATCAGAAGTATCAGCACTATTCTTCTTAATAATTTTCAGTATTAAATGTAGTCAGTGTTGCCAAATTATTCGTGATTTTGACGTATTTACATAGAAAGTGGCGCCCTCAATTTATGTCAACTCTTTATGGTCAAGCTATAGGTATGAGTATCATGATACCTTGATACAAATAATGAATTAAAAATTTATCTACTCAATATAGACTTACCATTTCTTGATATCGCAGTATACTGAAATAGATAAGCTAGAAGAAACATAAGTAAGTAAATAGTGTGAATACGAATGACAAAATTTTTTTTACCGGTAAAAATTATATCAAAACCGGATTCAGACAATGTGGTATCACTTCACTATATTTTGAAATTCATCAAACATTTTTTCTTCTTCTATACAAGTTGTCATTGGGATGAAGGTAACATTTTACTAACATTTTCACGATTTTTTTTGCATGGCTGTGTATTATTTTTATGTAACTTGTTGTGTTAAATTACTCTCGAAATCTACTCGCCTGCTACGTTTTTAGGGTTCCGAAGTAAAACATCGTTCAGTCCGTCCGTATTTGTAGTTTATTGCATACAAAATGAGTGCATACGGCCACAAATGTAAGCTTGTCAACTTTTTTTCACAAGTTGCTACGATACCCTATGCCACAAAGCTGTGCCCATACTGCGCGTGACCCGACACGCACTTGGCCGGTTTTTCAACATTGATTATGTGTTCACTTCTCAAGCTAACGCGCTCACTAGACATGAAATAAAACACTTTTTAACGGATACTAGCGCGGTTTTATTGCTTCAGTCCCCCGTGACCACGGCAGCTGCAAAGGTGCCGAAACGTCGGGAAAAACCAAAAATCAAACCAAATACCAACTAAATACAAAGTACATTCAATAAAACCGCGCTAGTATCCGTTAAAAAGTGTTTTATTTCATTGATTATGTGATTTAAAATCAGTCTAATTTTGTCTTCGATTTAAGATCTTCGAAATCTCTCAAATTATAAGATAAATACTCGCTGCAAAAGTATAAATTATGATGTAACGGGCACATTTTTTCTTGTAAATATTTTTAATTACAGAAGTAACCAATTCCTTTTGCCGATTAGAATAATTTTAATGCATAAAAAAACAGTTTTGTTTTAAAAGAATAAAGAAAATCATACCATACAATTCTTCTCGCCCTCACTTTTCGCTGCATAATCTTTTACTATTTTTTTAAAAGTGACATTATGTTTTTTCTGGTCACTAAGTTGTCGTGTTAAGGAGTTTACTAATAATGCCTGTTTTTCTTTAGTTATTTATATTTTAATGTTCAGTACTAATGCCGAATTATTTTATTTATTATTTTTATTTTTATGACAGAAAATGTATCCCGTATGGTGGCGCTGTAGATGGAGATCTTTTATAGTGCTTATGGGTTATGTTCCCGGTTATTTTTTAATTATGTCTAAAAATGGTTGAAAATAGTTATTATTATTATGGAAATTGGACAATAAATGATTTAAATATTGTAGAAAACCAAAATGTGTTGGAAGAAAAATTGATATTTACGAAAATTAACTTCTAACATCCAAAAATTTATAGCAAACACATAGAAAACGACAAAATGACAGGTCTGGACGATTTGTGAATCAACCAAATTATCCTACCATTAAAGGTTCATGCACACAAATCAGTCACGTCAACGTTAAGTCACTTCCGGGACGTCCCTGATGTTTGTTCACACACTGTGTGAACAAACAGTCGGTCACAGCAACGCTTCGGCAGCAACAAACAGGTTGCAAACTATACCTCGCACACGAAGCTACTCTAGTTGCAAGGTTTCAGCCACTTCTCTCACTTCTGCTCACAGATGGCCGAATACTCAAACGCTAATTAACTTTGAGGGGCTCTCAAACGTCGTCCTGTCGCATTAAATGTCAAAGACAGCATGCTGTTTGAGAGCCTCTCAAAGTTAAGTAGCGTTTGAGTATTCGGCCATAAGGCACACTGATCACAAGGGAAAAACATGTCAAGTAAATTGACTGAGGAGCACTGCCGCAGTTCCATCATTTTTCAGTAGCTCCGTGTGAGGTGCATAGACGCGCCAGCCGGTAGTGTGTAGCCAATGTCCCTCAACTTCTACGTGACTATATTTTTTGACGTAACTGATCGGCGACTGGACTGTGACGTGACCGATGTGTGTGCGTGAACCATTAATTATGTTTTAGTTTGCATGTGTAACATTTAAGAGTCCGTACACATTTTGCCGCTGACTGCCGCTCTCTCGCTCGCACATTTCATGCTTTCTCAAGATTTCTTAAATCTGAGTGCGTAATTGAAAAATGTGTCTCGGCCACTTTTCGCAGTGTAAGGCTGAGTTTCACCTCTTACTTTAACAATAACAAGCTTGCTAAAGTACCGGTTAAGCACAAGTTAGCCAAAAAAGAGGTTGCCAGCCAGCATGATGTCCTTTGACAAGTTTGACGTGACAAATAGGTAGCATTATCATTTGACGATAACTTTAACTTTGATAGCATTTTGGTGCAACTCACCTTAAGATTACGGACATTTCAACATATATTTCAGTTTCGAGTTGTGGAAGTACAAAAAGTTTTCGTTTTTGCCAGTTCAAATAACTGTTAGAAACAACAACGTTTTGTACTTTACAGCCTACCGTGGCCACGTCGCATCTTTATTAAGATACGGATTACTGCTATGGGGTAACTCGACAGACATTCAAAAAGCCTTTAATAAAGGCTTTATTGTACAAAAGAAATGTCTTCGCGCGGTCTGTGGGGTTGAACCGTGGGCTTCATGCAGACCACTGTTCAGAAAATTGAAAGTTCTGACACTGACATCTCTTTACATATTAGAAATAGGATTATTCGTAAAAAAGAATCCCGGATTATTTGTAAAAAACAGTGATCACAGCAAATATACAAGTCGTGACCCTACTAAACTTACAGTCCCCCTGTGTAGAAGCACACTCCACCACAAAAACTGCTACTTTATGGTTATTAAAGTATTCAACCACATTCCTCAACCTTTACGAGAGCTACCCTTAAGATTTTTTAAAAAGAAACTGAAGGCTTGGCTTCTTGAAAAAAAGTTTTTATTCACTTAATGAATTCTTTCAGTGCAAAAATTAAATATATTTTTTTATTCTGTGACTTGCAAACTATTATATTTTGTATAGTTAAGTAGTGGTTTATACATAAATTAGCTAATATTATTATGTCATTTTTTTCCTATTTCATTTATTTTAATATTAATGTGTTGATTGTACTTCTTTTGACATTTACATGCTCTTCCAAGGGCGGGACATATTGATCTATACTTTGTATTACCATCCTTAACAAACTATGTTCCAAGTAAATAAACAATTTCAATTTTTAGCAACAAAGAACGGAAATATATTTTAAAATTACCGTAATCTTATGTGGCAAAAAGTGGCCGAGACACATTTTTCAATTACGCACTCAAGATTTATGAAATCTTGAAAAAACATGAAAGCGAGAGAGCGGCAGTCATCGGCAAAATGTGTACGGACTCTTAAATAGTGCTCGACTTCAAATTCTCATTTCATAAACCGGATGCAAATGTATCAATGTTTTCATAATAGAAGTCGGTATAAAAACTACTTTGTTCCACAGGCCTTCTTCGCTACAAAGTGGATTTCCAGTCGATGCAACTCGACGACGAAGAGATTGACAACTTGTACGACATTGACGACTATTAAACCACCCGGTTGTACCCTTCGGATTCGGAGAGCTGGCTTGTGCATTTAGACTTTCCGGTTCGCCGAACTGAAAACCGGGAAAATACCGGTACCGTGCTGGCCACATTTACCGGTCCGTCTTTTTGGATAAGCTAGCTTAAGCTTGGGCCACACTAAAATATAATTGCTGTTGAGTTTTTTTTTATTTAGAATTTGAACGCACGCACTTGTCTTTAGTGTGTCCTAGCTTTACTTGGTCATGTTTTGTACCGTGACTGTTTAGTATTTTTTTAATTAATAAAATTTACAATATTTTTTTATTTATTAAAGGTATCATACAATACTCCTTCCTTCTATAGAGTATTCGGAGTTAAAAAAAAAGTATTAACATTGGTACTGAAAACTATATTGATTGCCAACTTGATATTTATGTTGAAAAGGGGTTTTGACAGACAGCTTAGTAATAAAATGATGTGTTCTTTTTCTTTGAGGTACAGTAAGCAACGAAGGTCGCACATTATCCGAAAAAGTTACTACTTAGTACTAAAGTGCTAAGCCACTTTCTTTGTTTACCGTATGAAATCTAAAAAGGTTGTGCCTTATTTGGCTTGATGCCTATCTGTACTGTACTGTGTAATAACTTGCGTCTCACTGCGGTTCATGACAAAATATGTTTAAAATTATAAGATGTAAAGCCTTTATCAGAGATTGCAAAATCTTCTAGTTTCATTTAACGGAGTTTCTATCAAATTATCTGTCGAGTAATGGAACTTTTGGATTAAGTTGTATTAATAAGTGTATATTATTGTCCGATCAGTAATGTCTCGTTATAAATGAAGTGAGATATGACTTTTACACAAAAAATAATAATGATAATATTAAAGTTACATACGCATTTTATTTTTGATGAATTTACACAAATGTGTCTTTCGTTTCATTATTTTTTTTATGAAAATTTGAATAAATGATTCCGATTATTTTTTACCGGTAATTGTTTTTACCGGTTTATCGGTATCCGAACTTCGTATTTATTAATTCACTTTTATGTAGGTAAAGACTTAAGTTGCGGTACAAAACAAGACGTTATTGCATTCGCTTACGTTTTATTATCAACTTTCTTTCAAGAATCAAGTAACTAACAATAGTAGTTTTTTTTTAATAATTGATCAAGATCATTAATAAATAATTAATTGGGTGTTTTATGTCCGAAATTAATTAATTTAAAGCGTGATAAAAAAAATTGGTGATTTTAATGTGTGTCACAAACATAAGATTTGAAACGTCTTTTGAAAATTACAAAAGCCAATGCGCTAATAATTAATGTTTCCGGTTCCCGGTTCTTTGTAAATATATTTTTAAATAATGAAGAAAGTTGTTAATAAAAGCACTGAATGTTATATATAAATAAAAGCAATGAGACCAATAAAAATGTATAAATTTAGCATTTTCAACATAAAAACTTGTGCACACAATAATATCGTTTATGTGAACCGCCACAGAGTTGCGACACGAATTTTGTACTAGTTAAATGTTCTGTTTTGTTGGTAGGTAGGTAGTCTATTGAAGCAATGTTTTATAGTCGCAAGTCTGTGGGGTTATTTATGACTGATGTCTTTTGTTATTGGTTTTTAATGTCTTGTAATATAATGCGACACGAAAAATTGTTAGAAAAAAAACTATTTTTCAAATTGATAATTTTTGATTGTTGCATGTTATTCCATCTATTTAGTGTTTGGGTAACTAAATTGTTACATACTAGCGGGCCGCCCTCGCTTCACTTCGATACATTAATACTTATATTAAATCGTTATATTTCAACCGATTTACACAAAACCTCGACAAATTTTAAATCAAAAAATCACTATCTATTGGTGAAACCCGCATGTAAATCCGTGCAGTGCATTTTGGATTTATTGCGAACAAACAGACGGATGCGGCGGAGGACATTTTATAATCATCCCGTGATTTGGCATACTAAAATTGGCAGTTTTTAAGAAGAGAAATGTTGAATCCTAACTTAATATTATAAATGCCAATTTTATTTTGTTTAGTATGCTTTCAAGTCTTAACTACTGAACCGATCAACATGAAATTTTGCATACACGTTGTCAGGGCAAATAAGGACATAAGGTACCTTTTATCCAGATAAAATTACTGTTTCCAAGGTAAAGAAAAATAACCGAATGGGATATTAAAAAAAGTCATGGGCGGCAACTAATTTTTCATATACAAAATATTTTTTTCCAACTTATTCATCGTGTAACAGAATTAATAGCTAAACCAAAATATGGTAGATCGGTACTGTCACGCATGGGTGGCGTAGCTATATTGAATTAAACACAATTTGCGTGATATTTTGTATTTTTTCCAATCTTTTCACGAATACACTTTTCATTGAACCGACATGTTTTTTCCGGAACAAAAACAGAATGAGCTTTCAAAGATAATAAAGAAACAAATGTTCTCTATTTGACTTACTACTTGCGCAACAACTAAAAAGTTTGTAATAGATGATATCATCAAAATAAACGACTTTTACTATGGGACCAACTCTGAAATCACAAAAAAAAACTGCTGTTTCATACAATTTGATATTTTCGTTATTAATTTTTGTACGAAACAGCCGACTTTATTTCGCGATTTCAGAGTTGGTCCCATAGGTAAACTTGTTCAGTTTGATGGTCACTATTTGCCATTTTCTGCTTTAGCTATTAATTAAGTCTTTGTAGATAATAGATGGAATAACACAACTTTTATATGTGCCTTAACGTCATTAACGTAAGATATTGTTGGAAAAGTATGCGCACATTATACAAGGTCATTTTGTATCCACCATCCAAATTTTGAGGATGTGTTCAGTCCATGAAACTGAACAACTTTCTCTAAGGAACACATGGATAAGGACTTTCCATACAAATCAAAGAGATCACGTGATCAATTTAGTATGGGATGGCCAAAATTTTTTGGCGAAATTTGACACATGTTTCTTAGAGAAAGTTGTTTAGTTTCATGGACTGGACACATCCTTCTAATTTGGATGGTAAGTTCAAAATGACCCGATATAAAAAAAAATCTAAAATTTTCTTGGGCCATATCTTCGACCACTTTTAGGGCGCGATTCCATTGAAAGCTATTAAATAGAGTGAGCTATCAACTTGATAGTGAGCTATAACTGTGTGGGTTTACAAACTTGCCAATACGGTTACATTAATTGGTGAGTTACAAACTATAAGGTAATGAGCTAACTTTGTCACATTAGCAAGCCATGAACTGAACAACTAGCATTATTTTCACATTAAAAGCTATAATCAAGTTAGATAAGCTGCGGATTAAGGAATCCGTTCAGCTGTTTTTGCGTATCTGTCTGTATAAACATCAAAACTTACAAACATTCACATTCATAAATATTAGTACCTAGCTAGGATAATGTGGCTTGAAGACTAATTAATTTTCATGATTTCAGTGTTGGTCCCATAGCACACAATAAATAATAGTACAAGTACAGAAGCAGCACCCCGCAAAGTCATTTAAATAAATAGCGACTTTTGCTCCGACACAATAAAGTGCAATTCAGGTCGCGCAGCGCTAATGGCCTACAGTTATATTCACCTAGTAGTTGCCTCTCTTTCTATCGCGTGCTCTTACCCTTTCTGACGACCGACGCAACGTTAGGGTTGACTTCTTTTAAACGAACTGCGTAGCATTATCATAATGTGAAAAGCGACAATTGTTAATTGTTTTTTTAATTTCGACATACGTACACGGCACAGTAATATCGATTCGACATTGTAACTATTATAAAAAGACAATACCTACTTGTGCAGTAAGATGCCGCGCTCGTACACAGGCGGGCGTGTGGCGGCCCGCTGCTCACTTGTGCCTCCGTAGGCACGGCTAGCGGTAGGTGCTTATCGCGCGACCTTGAGCGAGTGAAGGAGGCCTGCCCATAGTAAAAGTTGTTCAGTTTGTTGGTCCCTATCTACTTTAGGGTTTTTTTAAACACGTGGTATATTGCCATTTCTGTTTAACTTTGTAGATTGCAGTTTTGCTTTTTTGAACTATCCAATAGCTAATAGCTTTCAATGAAATCGCCTTAGGCTTATAATTTTATACTAGGTTGTTTTTTAGTCACCGTCTAAATTTTAAAGATGCGTTCAGTCCATGAAACTAAATATCTTTCTCTAAGGAACATAGGGCCAAATATGTAAAAAAAATACTATCCATACAAATCAAAGAGATCTAGGGGATTGAGAATGTGGAGATGTAGTTGGAATCAAGTCAATGTTAAAACGGTACTATGGAAACCATAGAAACCGTTGTCAATGTACCAAGACAATAGATTTTTGATGTTTATTCGATTTATTGTACCGCCTTTGTGGTATAGTGTTCGCCTACCAGTGTAAAACAGGGGTCCCGGGTTCGATTCCCAGGGGGGGTACAATTTGTACTCGGTTTGGTTGGTGGTAGGGCTTATTTCAAGTCCGCCTAGCGCTAGCTAGCACCACCTACCACCATCTTAGGGAGTGTACCCATACTACGTGACCCGTTAAGGGGGGGAGGGGGGTCTTTAAAATACCACGCTTGGTCACGGGGGGGGAGGGGGGCCTTTGTTTTGTCACGTAGTCAATATTCTCAATGGAAGTTGGTTCTTTTTTTCAAGCTGTATTCAAATATGGCACGCAAAGAAATTTTTTTTCCTTCTTGATACATTTTTTTCACTTGTAATTGTATGTAAAATTATAGTACACACACTTGGTATTCCGTGGCAAGCGCCTTACTAATGAAAAGACAAAAATGAACAAATTTCTTTTAGACTTCTGTTAAAAATGAGGTAAAACCATTATCTGTGAAATACTACGTGAAAACCAGGGGGGAGGGGGGGGGGGGTCTTGTCATATACTACGGGTGGTCACCAAGGGGGGAGGGGGGTCAAAAATTGTAAAAAATGGGTCACGTAGTATGGGTACGTTACCTTACCTAAGTCTGACGCCATAACAACAATTTAAAAATTGTGTTCCGGCAGAGATAAGACAGCCAGTTTCTCAGTGGTGAGGATTCCGGGTGTAGTGCGCTTCCACCTTCGGCCTTATCGTCACTTAACATTAGGTGAGGTGAAGACCAAGCATTATCCCGTTGTACTGAGAGTGAGTGAGAGAGGGGCTGATCAGTTTAGTAAGGGATGACCAAAATTTAATGGTCCATGTTTCTTGGAGAAAGCTGATCAGTTTTATGGACGAAACACATCTTTAAAATTTGGATGGTGACTAAAACACCCTGTATGAGGATAGCATTCATCGAGAAATATTATATTAGCCTAATTTAGTAAGTTATATGAACTGGTTAGATTAAAAGATTCCTGATTCTCCAATTTTAATGAAGGAATCGATCACAAACTTATGTATTATTTTATTTTCTCTCGAAAACTATTCGTTTTATGTATTTAGCTAATGATGCAAGTTTTTAAAACCAATTTTTATTCGTTGTATTATAGTATGAAAAATAAAATGTTGGTTGAAGGCTAAAGATTTCTTTTATTTGTTTGAGTCTAAAAAAAGCTATTTGAGATATTTATACTAAAGTTTTATTTAAAAAAGGTGACTAATATCCTAATCGAGATAACAAAAATACCATGCTGGGCAGCTTCAATCAGTTATATAGTTACCTACTTGGTATATAATAGTTGCCCACTCAGTATTTTTGTCACTCATTTATAATTTTCACTGCTAACTTAAATCTCCCACTTGTGGTCGACCGTTTTACGTATTTTTTTTAATCCACAGTTAGTCGCCCGTTTAGTTATTTTGTCGCCAAAAAAATAAACCGCTGTCAGGTTTAGTATTTAATTATCCCATTAACAGTCGCCTTTAAATATTTCCAGTCACCCATTTAATTAATTCATATAAATAATTATTTAAAATGCTTACAATGCAATTAACAATGTACAAAGTGACCAATTTCAAAGGGCTTTTGCTACAAAACTATGTACATATTTTAATCTGTAAATTTTTCTCTTTGTCCTACATTCTCAAGTGAAGTCGCAGCGTATGACCACGTATGACTGTCCATTGTCCATTGTATCGAACGCTGTATCACAGAATACCTACATATGGCTGTATATTTATTCTTCCTTCGCCTTTTGCTATGCACAAATTCATTAACGCGAAAAAGATTTCTACCCTCATCTTTAAAAAAAAATCGTAACAAAATCACTCGACTCTCTTCAATAACTGATTACAAAATGATTTCTTCAAGTGAATCGATCTTAGTACAAAACATGAACCAAATAAAAGAAATCGGAGATACTCTTAAAAATATTCGCGAAAAAGTTTTATCTGTGAAAAAGAGTGGTCCTAAAACTGAGGCAGAAAAGAGGTTAAATATAGCCCAATTGAAGAAAAATAAGTTAGAAGTGCTAGCTTTAGTGGCTAGGTCTCAAGCAGTTTTAGCTAACATGGAGGTTTTAATAGCTGAGAGCGAAATAGAAGAATTGACTAAAAATGTGAAAAGGAAATGTGAAACAGATAGCGATTCCAGTGCGAAAAAGAGCAAGGTCACCGAAGGATGTAAAGGTAGTTTATTTTGTTTTAATTCTCTCTTTATTTCATTGTTTAAAGTTTAATAGGTACCTGCAGGTAATAATATAGTTAGGTAGCATAAATGTTTTCTCGCCAACGATTTCTCCTGCGTGGAACCTGTTTCCCCTATTTCACTCCCTCCCATTTTTAATGTCCCCACTGCTGGGGCACAGGCCTTCCTTATGGGTAGATAAAGAGGATGGGCCATAACCCACCACGTGGGCCCAATGCGGATTGGTGGGTTTTAGCGACTGCAAATGCACCCGGGACCACGTGCCTTCCAAAGCACGGAGGAGCTCGAGATAATAAATTTTTGGTCACCCATCCCATGACCAACCCTTGCTAAAGTTGCTTGACCTCCGCAATTGCTGGGCCACGCGCTATAACACTTTCATATACTTGTAGTACCTATATTAGTACTTAATCTATTCTGTGGTAGAGTGGTGGCCAGATAATTAAGGACCCCAGTTGATTTTCGATACAAACGAAAGAAGGTAACTTTGAAGGCTTGGTTCTCCGCCAAGGATTGACCTAGCTGTGATCTGATGATGGCCATCCAGGGAGGGATTGTAGGAGATACAGATTATGGCCTTCCAGGGAGTGAATGGTGGAGATTCAGATCGCTATGCACACTCAACTGATCTGATCAACCTTTTAAGAGATATAAGGATGTGTTTAAAAAACCGCGAAATTAGCATAAAAATGTATGGAAATCCTGAAACTGAAAGCTCTGTATAAATCCTTATATCTTAGAATACTGATCGAGTAGGGTGTGTATAGCGATCTAAATCTCCTCCATTCACTCCCAAAATGGCCATCATCAGAACAGCTATGTCAATCCTTGGCGGAGAACCAAGGCTTCAAAGTTACCTCGTTTGTATGAAAATCGACTGGTGTCTGCTGTGTAACATGTTAGATAGGTACAGTCGACGTCAAAACCTAGCAAAATTATTTTGCTAGGTTTTGACGTCAACTGTACCTATATATATTTTGCCAAAATATCTAATTATTTGACTTAAATCAACCTTACGTTAGTGCGTGCACTTTCGTTATACAATTACAACAAATGAAGTGCACCTTAAGATGGTTGCGATGAGCTCAGTAACGCCATCAATAGAAATAAATCAGGTACGTTTTATCACGGGCTTAAAAAAAAGTTTTAGTTATTTTGCGCAAATAGAAGTTAAGACTGTATATGCGCATTTCAAAAAATTTGCGTTTTTCCAAAGAAGTTATCTAAAGAATTACTTTTGATTACTATTAACATTATAACATATGCATTACTATTGATGTAAACTTTAGTTTTAGGAAGCAAAATTCTTAAATTGGTGCCGTAGAGAGAAAAACATAATAAATTATCAGGTATTTTAAAACGCAGACAATCTGTTCAAGAGGAATTTCTTATTTGCTTCCCAGAGGTATTTTTCACAAAAGTTTCAGCTGTAACAAATAAGAATACCTACGATTGATATTTATTTTTTCACACATTTTTTCACGCACTATAGTGTGTAGTTTTAAATTTAACCAGAGACAAAATAAAATATTGAAAATGCTCAAATCGGTACACTTTGACATGTTTTTTTACTGTTATATACAGATTCTAAAGTCATTTTTTTATTTTTTACGAATAAATAGGTATTTGTCTAATCTACTGCGTGTTTTGTATATCCATATATCTATTTAATAATTTAATAGGAATTTTCAAATTTCGCCCTCATTGCGGCTAGCGCAGAGTTGTTTTGATCATTTGTATTAAAAATTTAAAAATGGAACGTGATTCTACACTACTTAAGGTGGTTCGCTGAGCTTAGTAGCGCCATCAATGGAAATAAATCATTTACGTTTTACCAAGGGCTTAGACTATAAGTTTTGATTATTTTGCGCAAATAGAAGAATTAAATGCAATTTTTAAATATTTTTTAATGGCCTCAAATATAAGCAATAAGTTATGAATTGCTAAATGTTACGAAAGATATTGCTAAATGCGGCCATGCTTGACTTATTGTTTAAGTTTGAGTTCTTGAAACTATATTTAGAAAATGCATTTTACTCTTTCAAAACACCTTAATATCGATTTTTGTCAAATGATTAGGTATTTTGGTAGGTTCGCATGCTCACATCATTTTGACGTCGACTGTACCAAGATCTTGTATTTATAGGTGCGTTAATTATTTTGTAAAAAACTCCCATGATACTGTTTTCAGCATCCAACGACAAAGCCAGGATGCCTCGCAAAAACAACAAGAAAACTACTGGAAAATCTGCCAACAACTCGAAAAGTAAAGGACACGTTACACCGAAAGATAAACTCGCTGAAACTGCGTTAACTACAAATGTAACACAAAAGAACGACAATGTTAACAAAGAAAATAATAACTACAAGCCAACTGTAGGTAAACAGCTTATTGTCCTCAGCAGACCTCCTATAAGAAATAATTCAAATTGTAACCAAAATGGTTACCTACCTGACGCACAATCGTTACGACATAATAGAATAGAAAATTCAATTTATAACCAAGCGGAAAATATCGAACAGTTCGCGAAAACAATGTCTTTATCCACAAATGAGTCTTTTCAAAAAAGGTATTCGCCATTTTATGGTCAGCCAGGTTTTTGTAATCAAAATGTTACAAATTATCAAACGACTTTTAACCAAAAACAAATGACAGTTTGTAATCAAAATATGGCGGATGTTACAGATTATCAAACGACTTTTAACCAAAAACAAATGACAGTTTGTAATCAAAATATGACGAATGTTAATCAGATTAATGAAAATAGTTTTAACCAAAACCAAATAGCACAATACAATCAAAGCAATTTTATTTGTCAAAAGAATAGTCTGCAAAATTCTGGATACCAAACTGAAATGCAAAATGAAAAGTTCCCAGATTTAGATAAAACAAATGAAGTTGATTATAGTAAATTTTATAAAACTACAAATGAGATATTCAAAGAAATATTAAATATGAAAGGGAAGCAAATAAAAACTGAAAAGGAAAACGCTCCCGATGATTACAGCGAAAAAACTTTGGTAATTGATTTGTTTGGATATGGTCAGGATTTAAACACAGCCGATTTAAACACAGCTGCATAGTTATAAGTGGTTATAAGAACGTACTTATTCTATTCTGTTTTCGTAACGTTTAGGCCGGCCACACACAGACGGAATCACGTAACGGAATCTCGAACGGAATTTCGACCATGTATGAAGATTCCGTACCGAAAAATCCCGCATGTGTGTGGCAGCCCATAGATTTTGTATGCAGTTGCTGCGTTCGGAATCACGTATGTACGGAATTCCGTAACGAGATTCCGTCTGTGTGTGGCCGGCCTTAATCAGACTGATTTTTTTTAACCAAAATAAAAAGTGACGCAATCAAAACACTTTAGTTATTACTCCAATGATTCCAAGTATTTGGTAGGTAGTAAATAAGGACTTTTAAATCGTAGATTGTTTTTTAAAACCAATTGTTGTATACAGGGTGAAATCAAAGTCATTGGCAATCTTTTAAACTAAGAATCTAGCCGCAATATCGATAACTGTTGCGCGGAAAATCGATCCGTGTGGACATTTACACGAGGCGATTTTCCGAGTGACTTAAGTCGAATAGGGCTTTTTATCAACAATCGCTTGTAAAATCGAATGGCCGCCTCTTTGAAATTAGGTTTACGATTCAATTTTACAAGCGATTATCCAAAAAAGCCCTATAAAATGCCCCACGGGCAATGATATCCGCGGGTTGATTATCCGGTGACAGTTATCAATATCACAGTAAGAATCTTAGTTTAAATCACAGACCATACAACAATACAAAAGATTTCCAATGACTTCTAATACACCCTGTATAGAGAAAATATATGATTGTTGATTTTTTTCATTATTTTATTCTATAATGTAAATTATGTATATCTTTACGTCAAATTGCTGGTGACAATTTAATGCAAGATATGAATATTTTTATTTTATTTATAATTATACTACTATGTGACTTAAAATATGTTTGAACTAAGCTAGATTTTCTAGTTTCAAGTTTTCAACAAGGATAAGTATTTCCTATTAAAATTAACTGTATAATTTTAGTTACTTATTATCCTTGATTTATATATATTTTAGTTTTTGACGAATATTTAAAAGCACAAATATATCATATGAATTATAAACTCTTAAACTAGACGCGTAAAAGTTACTTATTTTTCTTCTGTTGCAAATACATTATTGTTATGAAACTTAGAGCATCGCGGAAGGGAGCAGCCTTAGCGATTTTACTCTATTCAATTTTTTCTGGCATTTTTTGCGGGGGGGGAAAGTGCACACAAGTGCAGTTCCGCATACTCACATACAAAAACAACACTGTAAAGACGACACCAACACATAAAAAATAAAACAAAACAGCAAAAATTTGTGTACGGATGAGTCACACATCAAAATATGACACGTTTTTGACATAAAGGGCTGGGCTCAATTGTCGTTGCAGCAATATCGATACGGAAAAAGGAATAAAGGTAACAAACTCAAACATTTTACATGGGGTGAATAACAACAAAGAGCCCAACAAGCAAAAACCTTTCTGAAAAAGTTAATACGGACTCAAGAACACTCAGTCTTATTGTCAAGTCTCATATACGTATTAAGAGCATTTTATGACGTTTTTCTATTATAAATGATCTTATTCCATTCATTTTATACAAGGTGTTACAAAAATACCCCTAATCCCGAAAGGTAAAAAAATGAATCTATCAATACTAAACATGCGATTAAATTGACAATAGACTGTGATCCGCGGCAACTTCACTCGAGAATGTAGCTATGGTGCGGTGTGCACAGATTTCAACAAATTAAAATACATCCTTATGTACCGCAAGCGCTCTGAAGGTGTTCACTTCTGTTGTACAAAGCTAAATTAATCGCATTGCACCTACAGATATTTTAATACCATAAAAACTATTAACGAATTTTACACTAAACGGAACAACTAAGACTACTGACATTTTTAGGGTTCCGTAGCCAAAATGGCAAAAAACGGAACCCTTATAGATTCGTCATGTCTGTCTGTCTGTCTGTCTGTCCGTCCGTATGTCACAGCCACTTTATTCCAAAAGTATTAGGACTACATAGTTGAAACTTAGTAGGCAGGTGTAATCTGTGAACCGCTTTATGATTTTTATACAAAAATAAAAAAAATAAAAGATTAAGGGGGGCTCCCCATACATGGAACTGAAACTGAAAATATTTTTTTTCATCAAACCAATACTTGTGGGGTGTCTATAGATAGGTCTTTAAAAATGACGTTGAGGTTCCTAAGACTATTTTTTTTTAAAGTCAACCGTTTGAAAAATATATGCCGCCAAAGTGGTAAAATGTGTGTCCCCCCCTTTAACTTTTAAAGTAAGAGGGTGAAAAATCTAAAAAAAATATAAACTATAGATCTTAATAAACACTTTCAACGAAAATTGTTTTAAACGAGATACAGTAATTAGTTTTCGAGATATAGTACATTTTCCAAAACCGCAAATATAATTTTGTCATTCATACAAACACTGTGAAAAACAAAGTAATTTTTTCAGACGAAAAATGATAGCGGTATTAAAATATGGTATGGTATAATGTACCTACGGAACCCTACTGCGCGTGGCCCGACACGCACTTGGCCGGTTTTTTACTGTACATTAGCGCGCGTCGCGGCGGCTTCGTTTGATGCTTTGTGTGATGCCGATATTTGTCCGCGGTCATGACCGCGGACGTGTCCGCGGACACGACCGCAGTCAAACACGATTTCAAAGATTAAAAAACAACAGATAGGACTTCTGGAACCTGCTTGAAATTATCTATCAAAGCAAGAACTCTCTAGGTAAAATTAGTAATTTACTTAACTTATCCATGGTAGGTATTTAAATACAGATGACGCTTACGTGTCTTTTCGAATTGATGTGCAGAGATTAATTTTACATTTTTGAAATAAATATTAATTCAGTAACTATTTAATTTAGAAATTACGTCACTGTTATGTCTGAGGTATTTATGTTATTTTAAATACGCTTATGTCATAACTAGCTTAGTTAGGTCACTGTAATGTAAACGTAGGTACAAATATCTACAGATGTGACCAGTCTGAAAAACGAATAGTCTTTGATTTAGAAGCCAATGACCGGAACTGACCGGAACAGCTGATTGGGAATCTTTCAAATTCTTGTCGATATTTTTGCAAAACTTCGACATCGTTTTTCTCCGTAAATATTATAGCTAAAAAATAAAGAACAGCGCCCATCATTTCTATTTCATTAATACTCATTGGCATTTCAGGGATTAGGGGTACTTTTGTAACAGGTTGTATAATAATATAAGATGTATCAAAAAGATTATTTATTCTGTGAGAGAACCAATTAATTTATGCTGTGATTTTATTTTACTCTTTGACGCAGAATGTAACAGTGCAAAACTGCAAAGACCAAATTGAGTCTGTCAGAAGTTAAAAAGAATTAATAAATATTTAAGAATTTTTAGGTATATCACATTTATGAGAATGCCTGGAGCAGGACCAGGCCATATCCTTTATCGACAAACATTGTGATACGGTAACATCACTAAGTTGCTCATCCGCGAGAACTCGGATTTATCTAGCGACAGATCTGAAATTTGTACGGAGGAGCCATGGACGAGCAGACCCGATGTCACTGAATAAATTTGACAACTAATCAAGAATAAAATATACGAATTTAATGTTTAAATGTAAACAAATAGCAATAATACGACAAAAAATTACTTTCATGTGAAATGTAACACCGACTTTTTGTAAACTTTGATGTTCCAGACCTCTTTTAACAGTAAAAAACTCATCAATTCGGCATTTTAAACACTGCAGCGTTCACATGCGCGACTGGACTCGGTCTAGAAAGAAATCCGGGCGCAACTGGTTTTATCAACTGCATATGCCCATTTGGGCTTGTACTTCGGCAGAGGGGAAAGCTTCGTATGGCTTCTCTTTCTGGGACAGAAGCGCGTCTTACTCTAAGTTATGAAAAAAGAAACCAAAGCGAATTATTTTTGTTGTCAAAATTAACTTTGCTTTAATTTTTTTTATTTTTATAATAAAACTGTATTTCAGCCAGTAAAAATAATGTGAAAACTTGATTATTGTTAAAAAATATCTTTGATTCTGTTTTTTAATTGTTTATAAGATAAGTACCTACGTTTATGCGTCTCATTTGTTTTTATAAGTACATTTACCTATGTAATTTAGTAATAATGTGTTTTACCAATAATTAAGCAGATATTATAAATGTTGTCAATTTATCATAATCTCGTAATTTTATTGTCTAATAAAAACTCTTTGAAACACATTTTAAATTTTTTGGGTATTTTTTAAAAGTCCTAGTTGAAAATTTTTTAGGGTTCCGTACCCAAAGGGTAAAAACGGGACCCTATTACTAAGACTGCGCTGTCTGTCTGGTTGTCTGAGGACCAGGCTGTATCTCATGAACCGTGATAGCTAGAAAGTTGAAATTTTCACTATAACTATAACAACAAATACTAAAAACAGAATACATTTAATATTTAAGGGGGGCTCCCATACAACAGACGTAATTTTTTGCCGTTTTTTGGTACGCAACCCTTCGTGCGCGAGTCCGACTTCGCACTTGTTTTGTATTAGGTTAGGACCATATTAGGACATTGCAACTTTTTTCAGCATATTTACTAAGATAAGTATTGTTTTTCAAACCGAAGATACAAGGTAGCAAAGATTTTAACTGCCTTTGTGGTCAAATGGTTTGCCCACCTTTGTAAGACGCAGGGGTCCCGGGTCGATTCCCAGGAGGGGGCTACATACATTTATACTCGGTTTGGTTGGTGGTAGGGCTTATTTCAAGTTCGCCTGGCTAGCTAACACCTTCTTACTTAAGTCTACGCCATAACAACAATTAAAAAAGTGTTGTGTTCCGGCAGTTAGAGGTAAGATAGCCAGTTCCTCAGTGATGAGGATTTCGGGTGTAGTGCGCTTCCACCTTCGGCCTTATCGTCACTTTACATCAGGTGAGGTGAAAGCGAAGCACTATCCCGTTGTGCATAAAAAAAACATGGATGAATTCGGCCATGCTAAGATATAGGTAGGAGTTTTTTGGCGCCATTTGTCATGTTTGGTTCGGTGTCTATTTTAATTATTTACAAATTGATTCATAGTGGATATTGTGTCTTAAAATTGGTGCAGTTTTGTGGTACAAGTGTCTACGCAACTGAACAATATGTGGGATAGTTGAAATAGGCGCGATCTTGGTTGTGTGAAGCCGAGACTTTTACTGTAGTGGTGGCTACCTCGGCAGAACTTACCAAGTAAACTGTCTTGATATACTTGGTGCCAAAAGCTCCAAGCAGCATTAGAATGCGATGCACCCGCATTTTAATGTAAACTGAAACAATCTATCACTGAAATATTCAACACTTGACACTGGCAAAAATTACTTCCAAGAAGAAAGTAGATTGCCAAAACAAAAATAAGAAGAAGAAGATATAGGTAGGGTAGGGTAGGATTTGGGGAGAATGCCACACCGGCCCCCCACACAGCGTCATGGCTGGCGGCACTGGCGGCGAGAGGGTAGGTGCCGGGGTTTTTTAGTGGGTATTTCCTCCACCTGGGATTCCACCGAGCTTTGACTTTGTGGAATTACGGGAGGCAGTCGTGGAGGGAGCCGCAACGTTGAATGTTGCGGTCCCCTCCTGGCGAGTCCCACATGCCCCCTTCCCGATCACCTGCGGGAAGGGAAGCGCGTAAATGCGTTTTTCCTCGGCATACAAAAAAAAAGGAGTAGGTTAGGATAGGAGGACAGCTAAGATCGTATAAAAAGCACAAGTATCTTATTAATTTACAGGGTTATTTGTAAAACACCAACAACCTCGCAGGAGTAGATTAGTAACATCATAAACAACAACATTTGTTCTACGACTTTTCCGAAAACAGAAAAAAAATATTGGTCTTTTCATACAAAACTCGATCAGCTGTTCGGACATTTGTATGGAATATCGATTTTTAGGGTTCCGTACCAAAATGATAAAAAGGAACCCTTATGGTGTGACTCAGTCTGTCTGTCTGTCACAGCTGGATATCTCGAGAACTACTAATGATATCAACTTGCCATCGACATTTGCCTAACTATTTTGCAAATAAGAAATAAATAAAAATATAAATATCTTTTTTACAACAGGAACTGAAAAGAGGTCTTAAAAATTTAAAGTGCGGCTACTAGGGCATGTGGGGTATCATATGAAAGAGCGCCGTTTGCACGTTTTTAATTTGTTTGTTTTTGTTTTAGGTTGCATAGTTTTCGACTTATGATGAAAAATCTAAAAAAAAATACCGTTCCCCCACCCTTATCTCCGAAGTTTGCAAAGAGAAAAATCTGAAATAATTATATGTGCTAGCAGTTTATATAAAGATTACAGGAAAAATAAAACGATGTCTCAATATAGCACACTTTTTTAAAATCATCAAATTTCTAAAAAAAGTTAACATTAGTTCCACTATCGCGACGAGAGAGATGGCGCTGACCTAAAACTGCAATACTAATTTTATTATTCTACTCTGCAGTGTGGTTTAATGGTGCAATTATGATTGTACGGAACCCTCGGTGCGCGAGTCCGACCCGCTCTTGACCGGTTTTATTTTTGTAGTGTTTTACAAATAACCCTGTATATGCGTTAGTAAAAAGCGTTACGTTAAGTGCGACCTTATTGCATTACCTACTTAGGTATATTTTATTTTTCTTTTCTATAATGACGCATATAAAATCAAAATAGTTCGTTGGGTATTTTCCTCTTTGGAATGGCGGCCGCTTGCCGAATATCAAAAACAAAATGATTGCTATCGTAACAAATACAAAAAACTGCTGGTGGTTATAACTCGACTACTCCAAATCGATCGTTGGCCGTTCTATTTCATAATCCGGTCGAAATTATGCATTTTATTAAATTATTATTTATATTATAGGAAAATTTATAGCTGTCTTTCTAACATTTTTAAAAGTGATATTGATAATTACAAAAAACCTCTAAACCCGAAAATGGTAGAGAGGAGAGAGACCATAAAACTGAACAACTTTTATTAAGGGACCAACTCTGAAATCGCGTTAAAAAACAGCTGTTTCATACATTTTGATATTTTCGTTATTAATTTTTGTATGAAACAGCAGATTTTTTCGCGATTTCAGAGTTGGCCCCATAGTAAAAATTGTTTAGTTTGGTCCGAAGAAACAGTTTTCTCATTTTTGGTTCATTCAATAACACGTACACAAAAGCATAAGTAGGTAGGCCTGATAAGTACATATAATTTTTATTTTGCGATAGGTACTCGTTGTAACTCTGTCTAGAGTTGATATAAAATAACGATAAGAAGGTGGAAGCACCTTCTGTATCTTCAACTACACTTGGGTAGTGGGATAGCTAGGGCCTTACGCCATGAGGTAGGAAACCAGAGGAAAGGGAGTAATTGACTTTATACATCAAAATGGGAAGGAGGTAGTCAAGCAATAGAATAATCATAGTTCTACTGACGTCATTGCACCCGACGGCGTTAGATGGCGTTAGTCTTAATCGAGTGTATGAGCTTGAGGACTTCCTCTTGTCCGCAAGCTATTTGCGGACAAGAGGAATTTAATAATGTATTTTTCAACTCACTTGCTCGTAAAGTGAGCCCTAATACATCGCTTTTAGGGCCATAAACCGAACTATAACAAACGCGTGCAATAATATATAAGACACTAGTTGGTTATAGAATTATCCCTACAAAGTTAAATAGGTACCTTACTGCAAGTTCTATGCGAGTAAACAGGTTATTTTTTTAGTAACACCAAAGAGGTTTTATGCCGCTGAAAATTCATTTGCATTTTTGGAATAAATAAATGTGTAGGTCCTTAATTAAGTCAAACAAATATTTATTATTATCAAATTATTCCTTATTTACAATATTTTGTTGAAAAATATTAAAATATTAGCATTTTATTACTTAAATTTATAGTTTTGAAGTAGGCTGTATGCTCACTAACCCCTTTGTTCGCAAAATATTCTTGCTATGGGCGTGTGAAAAAAACAAAAAAAAACCTGCGCGCCTTTTCTCATCATGATTATCATTTATTTTTTGTCGTATTTGTTGCTGTGTGGTAAATTACTTTCTTTTTTCCTCGCAAATGTGTTGAAAAACGTCGTATGAAACTCGTGAGCTCTTACTTATTGCACACTCGGCTGAGTTACGCCCTCGCCTACGGCTCGGGCTGCAACCCACAGCCTTGTGTGCAATAAGCAACCTCAGCTAACTTGTATCATAATGTACTATTTCATCATAAAGAAAATAAATAATAGTCTTTAATGATTTTTTTCAAACATTAGTAGTGTATAGGTATGTCGTCGGAGCTCTGTCCTGTCGGAGCTCAGCCTGTCGATTCTGCAACAAACTCGCATCTCACTTCGAACCTCACTTCACTTCGCGGGAATTTTAAATCATAAATGAGATAATGATAGGCTGTTTTTAAATATCACAAATGATTTTAGATAGCTACGGTAGCTACCCAAAAACTTTTGCAATCGGTAAAATTGCTTATATTCAGCTAATTTCTAATAACAAAGTAACGCGAAGTGAAGTGAGGTTCGAAGTGAGATGCGAGTTTGTTGCAGAATCGACAGGCTGAGCTCCGACAGGACAGAGCTCTGACGACATACCTATACACTACTAATGTTTGAAAAAAATCATTAAAGACTATTATTTATTTTCTTTATTTGAAGTGAGGTTCGAAGTGAGATGCGAGTTTGGTTACAGAATCGACAGGCAGGCTTGTTGGAGCTCCGTCTTGTCGGAGCTCCGTCTTGTCGGAGAAGTGTCTTGTCGGAACAGAGTTTTACACTAAAAAATAAGGTAATTTTCGAGTAGTCTCGTTACACTAGCTAATCAAATAAAAAGAGCTGGCCCTGAAATGCATGCCCACTAAAAAACGTACTTTCGAATCCAAACGGTTGCGTCACAGCGTTTTTGTTCTGCGACCTTTTGAGTTTTTTTCCACAACATTTTGAACGGTCGCTCGCAGCGGAAAATTTTTGAATTCCGAACACAAAAACACCGATTGATTATAGAGGTTCGGCCTTCTTGCAACATAGATAAAAATACTCTATAGTTACTTTAAGTTAGGTATTTTAAGTTCATTCATAATCATAAATATTTGTTTGCTTCAAACCAAGGATCGGAAAACCCCTTTTTTTGGTTAACCCAATTGATAGGGAAACTCTATTAGAAAGCTTACCAAATGATAGGGTTTCCCTTTCGTTAGGGTTAGTCGACGTCATGCTTACCGTATTGATAGGGTTTTTGAAAATAAGTCTATGAAATACCAAATCAAAAACCTTTTAACGGTTAGCGGTTAATGAAATACCCAATCAAAACCCCTTTGACAGTAAGTGGTTCCGGTCCTTCGGCCCAGGTGGAACTAGGAATAAATTGCTTGAACACGTTTTAAAACCTCTTCATAAAGCCTTCATAGGGTTTCCTCGATAGGGTTTTCGTATTCGGTAAGTCCTTACTTGGGTTACCCTTTCGATAGAGTTACCATATTAATAGGGTTTTTGAAAACAAGTCTATGAAATATCGAATCAAAAACCCCTTTAACGGTAAGCGGTTCCGGTCCTTGCTTCAAACACGGTATGAAGGTGGTACAAAGTTATAAGGTGCACATGTTTCGCCATCAATATAAATAGCATGCAAATATAGAATGAATAAATTAATGAATAAAAATGTCAACTCACAAAAAAAGAGAAAATTATGTTAAAAAAAATATCAATATTGAATTATTAAATTAATTAAAAAACATTGGAAATATAGTCAGAAATAAGATTTTCATACTACATTGCATATAATTATTGTCAAACTTTGCGTAAAAAAGAGTTAATGTCATAAAAATTATTTTCAGTCAGCCATTTGTACTATTTATATTTAAACATGAACATATTTAGCATTTTTATATCTTTAGGAATCTAGAAGAAGAAGAAGCTAGAAGTTAGAATACTAAATAATAAACCTAGGTAACTAGAAAAATACGACGCTCACCAGATCAATTCTCGGACGAGAATCGTACCCGCGACCTTTGGATATCCGGTCCAATGCTCTGACCGCTGAGCTACCGGGTCACTAGTGACATCGTAGAATTTCTTCTAGTATATCCAACTCTTACGCTGCAAGCCAGCGTTATTTCACCAATGTGAGGAATTACCTCGGCATTCAATTGAAATATCTTTCCAGTGGGGCTACTCAAATGGCCACTTTTCTATTCGTTCACTAACTTAAAAATTAAAAATAAGCCATAAACTCCAAAATTACATAACATATATTTTTTTGACTGCTGTAACTATAATATTGACGGAGAAAAATGCATTTAAAAAAGATGGAAAATCATGCTTTGAGATATATATGAGCCTTAAATTAAACAGGCAAGATTACAAGATTATCTGGATGAAACTGACTAAAAATGGAGCTGTGCGGCCGTTTTTTTTACTATAAACAAGCAAGATTAGTGGATAAAATTGACTAAAAATCGCGCTGCGGGGACTGCAGGGCAGTCGTGTTTAATATTTTTTATTAAATTTATTTATTTTTATTTCACACATTTTAGTGACATATTATATAGTTTTGGTATGTGCTCATCGAGGCCTTTCATTTGATGTCCATATTGTAATAATAGAAATTTTTTTTTTCACATTTGAAAATGGCGACGTACAGTCGCCGTATTATTTTTTTCTAAAAAAGATATAGCCAGTGTCACTCGGGATGCTGCAAGAATTCTAACAATACCCCATTTATCCAAATCTGTTCAGGCATTTAGAAGTTATGGTGGAATAAAGAAACTCACATACCCACATACATGAACCCTGAACACTCTTTTTGCTTTGGGCAGTCGTGTAAAAAAAGGCAAGATTACAAGGTTACTGGATGAAACTGACTAAAAATCGCGCTGCGCGGCCGTTTTCTTTACTATAGACTTGCCTCGGGCTACCCCTGGCTATTGGGTATTTATTTTGGGCCGCTACGATTTACAAAAGTACTAAACCTGGGGCGCAGTTACAGAAGCTCGAACCGGCCGCAGAAAAGGCTATTTACTGCAACTGTTCATGAGTCATGATTGTTCATGAGCGAGTTAGTACTTCGACTCGCACTTGGCCGATTTTCAGGCGGCTGTGCCCACAACCTTTTTTGAGGGCTGGATCCGCGCCTGTAACATCAGGCTAGTGACAGGTTGGTCCCATTTTTTGAAATTTTGAAATCGCTTCATTAGTTTTCAGGAAATCCTGAAAATACTTTTTGTTACCATTTTTCTATAGCTGCTCTTAGTTTAGTACTTGGTTAGCCACGAAAGTTGTTTAACATTAATGTACTCTTTTGTTTTAGAAGATTTTTGACTACTTAATGTTTCAAAATGTGAAATATCTATCATAAACTAGTGATTATAACAAAGTAAGTACCTACTAAAATGTTAAGCGACTTTTGTCGCTGACTGTACTTACTTAAAACATTACTAAGTATGTAAATGTCGCAGGCGTATTGTATATTTAGCCGTATTACATAGCAACTAGCTGTTTTAGAAAACGGCGCCGTATTGTAATACGGCGAGTCAACGATACGCCAGATTGACAATGTGATACGTTGTTCAATACGGCGGAGCACGCTTAGCCGTTTTGTATCAAAGTTCTATTGTAGAGTGACCACACTAACAAAATGAAACAGTGCTTAATTGAAAATAAATTTAATTTTAATAATTATGAAAAAAAGGTAGGTTTAAGTAACTTCTAAAGCACCTGGTAAGTAACATGTGTTCTTTTTATTAGTTTTAAGGAATATATGGGTTATTCCCAAAGCTCCATGAATGAATGGGTAAGTACTGCTTTTATCAAATAAGAATAGAATAGAATAAACATTTATTGACACTCATATATTTACAGAAATTAAAAAAAAAACACTAAAAAACAACAGAGGCATGGAATAAAACGGAGAAAACTAGAATATAATTTTAAATAAAAAGAGAACAATAAAAAAATTTAAATAATCGGATGTGAGGCCAATAAAAAACCCTGCCTCAGCATTTGTGCCTCTGTGTCAGTCTTAGGTGGGCAGAAAGAGCACAGAGGCGCTGTTTTTCTGACAGGGTAACAGTGAACAGTGACGTAATTCATATAATAATACAAACTATTATTATATAATAAATAATTAGGTACAATTACAATAAATAAGTAGGTACGGTACAAAACGGTTTGGTTCTTGTTTGTAAAATTGTAATATTTTAGACTTACTAGAATATTTAGCAATTTTTTTTTGGTTTAAATAATTTTAAATCCTCTTAAAAGGTAACTTTTTTGTATATGTAATGTATCAAAATATTGTTCTTTGGGCACTGCCCAAAAAGTAGGGTCTTCTGAAATATGTTTCTTTAATCTTCACTGACTACACTCATTACGTTGTATTTTTTACACCAATAATATTGCGTAGGATTCCGCACAACACCAGAAACCATTGCCACATTGCAGTTTTAATCTCGTTCTTTGATCCCCGGCTTTTTCACACTTCCGCGTTGAGCTGCTTAGAAACTATTTAACTGCACATTAAAAATTGTCCTTAAAACAATTATCTGTACACATTTTGGCACGTTTCCTTCATTAAATTTATCCATATTCTTACTTATTTTCGATGCAATATCAGCACTTGACGCCATTTTTATTGTTATGGTAGGCAGCGCTGCGAGTGTTAATAATTAGTACTAAAAACTTACGGAAAAGCGGCTTATGAACAGCCCAATGACATTACGGCTAGCCGTATTGAAAATCGCAAAGCGCTCTATTCAATGCGGCGTACTTTTGATCAGCCGTTTTGAATACGGCGTTTCTTAAATCCGCCGCATTACAATACGACGCCGTTTTCTAAAACAGCTAGTTGCTATGTAATACGGCTAAATATACAATACGCCTGCGACATAAATACTAGCTAATCTATATATATAAAAGGGAAAATCACTCACTGACTCATCACGAAATCTCAGAAACTACAAGTGCTGGGAGACTCAAATTTTGCATAAGGTTTCCTTTTAGGGTGTAGGTGCTCACTAAGACGGGATTTTGCGAAATTCAATCCCTAAGGGGGTGAAACAGGGTGGCAAAGTTTGTATGGGAGAATGCGATTCCTTGGCCCGATTGACTTGCAATTTGGCATAGACATTTTATCACAAAATAAATTGAACACGTGTTTCGCATTTTTTTGAAATGTATCCCCTAACAGGGTTGAAAAAGGGTAAAAAGCTATTTTTAGGGTGATTGATTTCGATATCGGAATCAAAACTTCTTAGTGCATTTGAATGATTAAGAAAAATAAATGTCAGTTGTCAGGTTGTCACCTCCCCTGAGACTGTAATTATGTCACGCACGAGCTGACATTTCATGTTGTATAAGATTTTATCCTGATTTTCACTATTTTACGAAATATTAGTCTACTTATAAAATGTGGAAAAATCTGGCAAATATCAGATATCTAACGTGACAAGGAATGTGGTGTAAAGTGTTGAAATTGAGAGCCGGATAATAATGCACAACATTAGTTGCACCCGACATAATTTGCAATGTCACGTTATTTTAGCCGGGAACCTTTTCAGTCATAAGCAGAAATTCAACAAATATTTATTATAAGAAGATTATAAGCGTACCAAAGTTTCATCATAATCGGATGTGAATGGTTTAGGAGTGCATAGGAAACAAAATAATAAACATACATAGATTTTTATTTAAAAAGAAGATACCTACCAAACTATTAAGTATGAGTATTAAATGTTACATAATATTATTATACTTATTTTGTTATATTACTGCTAAGAAATTTTATTAAGTACCTACCTACCTACCTAATACAAAATCGTGAACAGTACGGCGTCTCGGTTCTGTAACCAAACTCGAACCCCACTTCGAATCTCAATTCACTGCACGGGACGGGAACTTTAAATCATAAATAAGATAATTATAAGATTTTTTTTCATCACAAAAATGTAGATATCCTGTAGTATAATCAAATAACTTCACACTGACACCACATTAGCACAGTTTTACAATAGTAACTACATTGCACTGCACCCGTGCGAAGCCGGGGCGAGCCGCTAGTCTATATATATAAAAGAGAAAATCACTCACTGACTCATCACGAAATCTCAGAAACTACAAGTGCTAGGAGTCTCAAATTTTGCATGGGGGTAACTTTTAGGGTGTAGGTGCTCACTAAGACGGGATTTTGCTAAATTCAACCCCTAAGGGGGTAAAACAGGGTGACAAAGTTTGTATGGGAGAAAGCGATTCCTTGGCCCGATTGACTTGAAATTTGGCATAGACATTCTTTCACAATATTAATTGAATACGTGTTTTGTATTTTCTTGAAATGTATCCCCTAACAGGGTTGAAAAGGGGTAGAAAGCTATTTTTAGGGTGGTTGACTTCGATATCGGAATCAAAACTTCTTAGTGCATTTGTACGATTAAGAAAAATAAATGTCAGTTGCCAGGTTGTCACCTCCTCTGAGAGTATAATTAGGCTGCGGTCCCCATGGCGATTACATCGATTTCGGCGTTTACAACGCTCACACGAGGTCCGCATTCGATATCGCGCTCAAATCGATAAAATCGACAAATGACAGTTGGCGAATGCGAACCGCTCGTAAGCGCGCTAACGTTTTATTCTAACCTCAAATACAAGATGGAATAATTGCTAGATACTATTTTTGCTCTCTAAAGCGATGATAATGATGAAGAACGTTTGATTATTGAGTTGTGTGCACCCAACATCTTTTTTTTTTCAACTTTTTACATCAACCACCTTTTTGGATAAGCTCCAAATTAGTATTAACAAAATATTAACCAATATAATGCTCTATCCTTTTGTTGTGAAGTGAGGAAAAGATCCTTCTATAACGAACTCTCTCATTTTTTGATTTTTTGACGAAATAAAATTCTGACACCTGTTTCGTTTGACAGTCACTTATAACTTTTGACAGAACGTTCACAGTGATTACGCTCCGAGGCATGGTCGCTGTAAGCCCAAGATGGCGCTGGTAATGACGTCATGAGTGACGTCACGCTAGATATTGTAAACGCGCTAACGTGCATGCGGACTGGCTGTTATCGCGATAATATCGATATTATCGCCATGGGGACCGCAGCCTTATTATGTTCGTTGGTTCACCACGGAGAAAGCAAAAAGTTGTCATCGCACGAGCTGACGTTTTATGTTGTATAATATTTTATCCCTATTTTCACTACTTTACGAAATATTAGTCAGATAAAACGTGGCAAAATCTGGCAAATATCTGACAAGGAATGTGGTATTAGAGAAGTGTTTCGATGGAGAGCCTGATAATAATGCACAACATCAGTTGCACCGAGTTCCACCCGGCAATAAATCTTTGCCCGGCATGCGTTGCAATGTCACGTTTTTATAGCCAGGAATCTTTTTAGTAGTAAGCAGACATCATAATCAGATGTGGATGAATGGTTTAGGAGTGCAAAGGAAACAAATAAACATACATCCATCTTTATTTATAAAGAAGATAACTATAAGCGAAGATATTAGAATTTTTAACTATAAGGTATTAAATGTAACAATATTATTATACTTATTTTGTTAAATTACTTACCGCTAAGAAATTTTATTAAGTACCTACCTACCTAATACAGAATCGTTAACAGGGCGTCGATTCTGTAACCAAACTCGAACCCTACTTCGAATCTCACTGCACGGGAATTTCAAATCATAAATAAGATAATGATAATATTTTTTTTTCTATCACAAAAGATTTTAGATAGCTACGCAGGCTACCAAATTTTTTTGCAATCAGTAAAATTGCTTATTTAGTAAACAAATGTCTAATAACAAATTCACGCGAAGTAAAGTGAGATGCGAGTTTGGTTACAGAATCGACAGACTGCGCGGGTAAAACCGCGGGGTGCAGTGCAGCTATTACCTATATAATCACAAAATTGTATAAATGTGAAAGTTTTGATGTTTGGATGTTGTTCATGATTTGTTACCTACTCAATCATATCATACTCAATCACGTCTGAACGGATTTAGGAGAAATTTGGCATAGATTTAGATTAAAGTCTGGAATACTTAACACAGGCTTCTTTTCATCCCGATCATTGGTTTCCAAGGGAAGACTTACAACGATTACCGACTCCCACGCGGTCGGAGCCACGGGCAAAAGCTATACCTACATAGTATAAAACAAAGTCGCTTCCCGCCGTCTGTACGCTTCTCTTAAACTATGCATAAAAACTGCATTAAAATCGATCCATAAGTTTGGGAGCTAGGTTGCCTCAGATAGACAGACACACATACGTCAATTATATAATAACACCCCTTGCGTATGTACGTGGTATATGTTAGGTATATGTTGTCCTCCTAGGTATATGTATTCTGTAGTATAATAATCTAATAACTTTACACTGACACCACATTAGCACAGTTTTACATTTAGTAACTACATTGCACCCGTGCGAAGCCGGGGCGGGCCGCTAGTATATAAATATAGCGACAAAAGTCGTAAAGTTTAAAAGTTTAAGAAATTAAGTAAATGAGTGTTCGAGAAGTAATGATACTTAATATATTTTTAAAACTTGATCAACTTTTATTTATAACTTATAAATGTTGATCAAGTTTAAAAAATATATTATACTAGCTTCCGCCCGCGACTTCGTCTGCGTGGAAAGATTTTTTGCTTTCCCTCGGGAACAATACATTTTTTCGGGATGAAAGGTACCCTATGTCCTTCTCTGTACCCCTAAGAACGTGTATGCAAAATTTCATGATGATCGGTTGAGTAGTTAAGACGTGAAGGCGTAACAAACAAATAAACAAACAAACAAACAAACGGACTTTCGCATTTATAATATTAGTAAGGATTCACTTTTGGATTGCTCCTTTACTTAAGTTTTTAAACTTTTTTAGGAAATTAAAATTCATCATTTTAATTTCTGCCCGGCCGGGAATCAAACCCGGGACCTCTTGCGTGTTAGACGATATTGACCACTGCACCACTCAGGTCTCCGAATTGCAACCCGTTACGATCCGCCCTAATTTTGCTTTCACAAGATATCTCACGCTGGGTATTTCAGACCAACAAGAACATTAAACATTTACTCTATTAAAGGTCACTGCTGTTGTGTTTATTTTTTCTACCGGAACCGGATATTTTAGGTAGGTATGGAAAAAAACATCCTTGATGTTGTTTTTTTTTATTTTTGGTTAAAAAAACAAAGTCAGACGCTTGTTTTCTCAGAACTTAAACTAAAATAGTAAAGTTTTCACTGATATTTTCTTAAATAAATACAAGCAAAGCTGTCGGTCTTTGTCAGTAGGTACACAGCGTCGGTAGCTAGGGGCTGGCAAGGGGGGCGGCTGCCAGGGGCGCAACCCTCAGGGGGGCACACTTTGCTGACTCATAGCTAAAAATTAAGTCTATAAGTCTTAGGGCGCAAAATTCAAATATTGGAAGGGACGCTCATGATCCTAGAAATAATTCTTGGGGCGTAAAATTAAAATCTTGCCAGGGGCGCTCATGATCCTAGCAATAAGTCTTGGCGCACAAAATTCAAATCTTGGGGCGTAAAATTCAAATCTTGCCAGGGGCGCTCATGATCCTAGCAATAAGTCTTGGCGCACAAAATTCAAATCTTGGGGCGTAAAATTAAAATCTTGCCAGGGGCGCTCATGATCCTAGAAATAAGCTTTGGAGCGCAAAATTCTAATCTTACCAGGGGCGCTCATGATCCTAGACATAAGTCTTGGGGCGCAAAATTCAAATCTTGGGGCGTAAAATTCAAATCTTGCCAGGGGCGCTCATATTCCTAGAAATAAGTCTTGAGATACAAAATTTAAATTACCTAGGTACTTATGCACTAATCTTAACTTATACGAGATTTGTCATGTATTTATTTCAATTCAACAGGATTATCAACTATCAATAATGTTAGAATTCTGAAGTATTTCTAAGGTCAATCTTAAAACATTCATAAATCATGGAAAAGAAACTTTATTAAAACCATATTTATGCATAATTTATAAATAAGTAAAATACCTAATTTCGCGTTTTAAAAAGCGCCAACACCACGAATTTATAAATAAAATAACTATTATATCATTTTGATGAGTTCACCGGTCTGTGAGACCCCATTCACAAGAACCGGTTATAGCATTTCATGCAAAGATATATTTACATTCTAATGAGCTTACTAAAAATAGCCACCAAAATCGTGTCTAAATTTAGCTTGCAACGGTACCGAACTTGTTCAAAACGTTATACTTACCATAAAAAGTTGGGTTTTTAAATCTCCGTAGCTCGTTTTTGTCTTCGTGTGTGTGAGTTTATATAAAATAATGTAAGTGTGTGTGATTGAACTTTTTTATATAAAGTCACGTTCGTGTCTTGTAATTTGCATTTGCGCGATTTGCGTCAAACTTTTTAGGTTTTTTTATATCTCTTGATCTACAACTTGTATTATTTGATGTCCTATAACTCTGAAGACTATAGAATAGGTCAAAATAATAATAAAAACTCCTAGAACAAAGTGATCTAAAAATGCATTGTTTTGGAAATGGGTACAGCGCGAACTTATCCCCACTCCGTCGAAAAAAATTCAAGATATTTGCCTCGTACTGTATCTATCATTTATCTTAATTTACTTAATTACTTACTTCAAAAATTTTAACCCATAAATACCTACTATTAAGATTATACCTCACTAAGTACTAAGATTTATTTAGAGGTATTTACGAAAATTCTACGTTGCCATATTTCACATAAAATGTTAGTTTTATTGACTATGTATTATTATGTGTTAAAAAATATATGTTTAATTGAAAAATAATTCCTATGCTATCCGATTCTATTTCATGGTCTTATCAATATCCTAGAGTTATGGGATATTGAAAAAAAAACACGTTGTTTAATAAAAAGGGAGATAGGGCTCTTTGGGTTTTTCATTTATGGAAAATAAAAGTGTCTAACCTAACGTAAAAAATGGAGAGGATTGTATTGAGAAAGTGCTTAATATTTTTTTACCACAACGAAAAACTCTTGTCGTGTCGTTATTGAGTGCAACTCGGAATCCTCAACTACCTACCTAAGTTTGAGTGTAGGTACTTTGTATTTGTAGGTACTTATTTAGTTACTTTATAAACTTTTCAAAACCATGCAACATTTATTTTTAATATGATTTAGACGTAAGTAATGCGGCAATAGTCATGTTCAAACTTATCCTAATCACAATATTGAAATTAAATTGTAAAGACTCAAAGTTGAGTTGACAGCTGTCAAAAAGTCCCGCCCATACACGCCCACTTTGCCTATTTAATTTTGTAGTTACAAGAAAATTTGTATTTTTGACACAAAATTGCAAGATGAGATTCTCAAGGTTCAGGGCCTTGGAGACCCGATCGTAACCTTTCACTTTTGACATGACATTTTGGAAACTACTAGGTAGGTACTATTACTGAATAAAAAAACGTTTGCTAACCAATACAATAAGACTCGCACCAGAACAATTCTCGGACGGGAATCGAACCCGGAAAGCGACCTTTGGATATCCGGACCAAATATTTACAGTTTGCCGGAAATAATATACTCATCAACTTTGTATAGGGATACAGCTGTTATTTTCATAAAAAACGAGGTAACTTTGATGGCTTGGTTTTCTGCCAGAGATGTACTGTGCTGTGATCTGATGATGGCCATCCAGGGAGTGAATGGAGCAGCACATCCAACTGATTTGATCAGCATTCTAAAAGATTAATGGGTTAGAGTTCCCAGTTTTAGGATTTCTTTTCCATACATTTTCATGCTATTTTCGCGGTTTTTTAAAACATGTCCTTTAATTTAGAATGCTGGTCAGATCAGTTGAGTGTGTATAGCGATCTGAATCTCCTCCATTCACTCCCTAAATAGCCGTCATCAGATCACAGCACAGTACATCCCTGGCAGGAAACCAAGGCTTCAAAGTTACCTCGTTTGTATGAAAATAACACCTGTGTCCCTAGACTAAGTTGATGTGTGTATTTACAGTTTTTCGGAAATAGGTATGTTTTTATTTGTTAAAATCATGCTATCAGCTAATTGGCTAATTGGACCCCTTATTCTTCGTCTCTTTGTTTAAAAATGTTAATTGAAATTTTGAAATGTTAACTGCAAAAGAAAGATAGGTCGTCGGAGTATTTTGGATAGCATTAAAAATTAAAAGAGATTCTTTTTCAGTTAGGCACAGAATGCTATCAAAAAAGTTTCTTCATTGTAACTTGCTTTGCTTAAAACCTCAAAAGATGGCGTTGAACATATTTCGAAAATCCAAAATGGCTGCAACGAGGCAGATAATATTCCCATCCCAGACCGCGGGTATCGATTCAAAATTTTTTTTTTGCTTCCACGCAGACGCGAAGATATAAAATTTTTTATAACCACCCTGTTCCCCTCCCCTCGTCTCTCAAAAATCTGTCTGCACGCCAAGAAAAATCGAAGGACGTCATATAAAAAGGAAAAGTAAAAAATGTTGGTATTGTACCGTCCGCATACAAAATAGAGGGATGGTGTTTTAATAAACTTTTCATTTTTAAGAGAATACTGTTTATGTATGGAATACTTACAGACAAAAAATGTATTATACAAGGTCCAAATTTTGAGGATGTGTTCAGTCCATGAAACTGAACAACTTTCTCTAAGGAACACATGGCCAAATATGTAAAAAAAATCGACTATCCATACAAATCAAAGAGATCACGTGATTAATTTAGTATGGGATGACCAAAATGTTGTGGCGAAATTCGACACATGTTTCTTAGAGAAAGTTGTTTTGTTTGATGGACTGGACACATCCTTGAAATTTGGATGGTAAGTTCAGAATGACCCGATATACACCGTTATTTTCAAAGTATATCTAAAAATGACAAGGGGTGTTCAGACCACGTTAATGAACAACCACGAAATCGCGAAAAAAAATCAGCTGTTCTATACATTATAATAGCCGAGTCGATGTTGTACTTTTCTATGGAACAGCTGATTTTTTTTTCGCGATTTCGTGGTTGGCCCCATTGTAAAAGTTTTTCATTAAAGAAATAATTCTTGCTCATCAAATTGAGATATTTTTAACAATGAGAGCTAAGTATGTACTTAGTAGGTTACCTACCACATTAAAACCGAAAAACTATTTTAGCGTTAATTTGCAAATAATATTGTTTACTTTACCATTTGACACATGTGGCATTATGTAAAACCGCATCGCCTTTGACCCCTTAAAAATAAAAATTAAATTCGAATTTCAAATAAAGATTTGCATTTTTCCGATCAAAGCTGTCAAAAAGGCGTGGCTAATGTCAAACAAATGGCATTTGAATAAACAGATTTTGAATATTTTATACCTAAACATAGTTAGTATTCTCTGCCTAAACTTTTTAAGGATTAAATTACAATATAATATCATTATTGTTTAATGTACCAAACTGAAATAATCTTTAATTTTTGCATAGTTAAAAAAATATTTTGAAAAAAGTGATTTCTGACTTTTTTGCTGGCGTTGCGTTGCGCTAAAAAGTATGATATCGAAGTACCTACATCATCATGTACTGCGGATGCGAATTTTCCTATACCGTTGACAACACATCAGACGTGACACTTCACATTATGCCACCCCGACGACCCCCACTGTTGGGCATTAAGTCACTATACAATTTTTTCTCTTACTTTTCCTCGTGTGGTTTTCAGTGATTCTCAAAAAAAAACAAACCTTTTTTTTCCTAAAATGGAAAATACCCCCTAACCCGACCCGATCCCGATCCCGATCCCGATCACAGAAGTTGTCCTTATAATGCAGTGCAACATTGTACATATAAGGTCATTTTGTATCCACCATCCAAATTTTGAGGATGTATTCAGTCCATGAAACTGAACAACTTTCTCTAAGGAACACATGGTCAAATATGTAAAATAAAAATCGACTTTTCATACAAATCAAAGAGATCACGTGATCAATTTAGTATGGGATGATCAAAACTTTTTGGCGAAATTTGACACATGTTTCTTAGAGAAAGTTTAGTTTCATGGACTGGACACATCCTTAAAATTTGAATGGTAAGTTTAAAATGACCCTGTATGTACAAGTACAAGTACCCTAACAGCTATCGAAAAAAATAAGGCGTGTAAAAACATTTGATAGAGTAATTTTGTATGAGAAATTTGTACAGCGCCATCTACCGCCGAGAAGCGAAAAGAAAATTTTCAAATATAATAATAAATCTATTATTTCTCGATACATGTTCGTGCAAAGGGTACAGAAAAACGCATTATCATTTTTCTCATTCACCTATAGTCCAGTCTATCAGTCATTTTTAATGTCCCCACTGCCGGGGCACAGGCCTTCCTTATGGGTGGATAAGGACGGGCATATCCCACCACGCGGTCCCAATGCGGATTGGTGGGTGTTAACGACTGCAAATGCAGCCGGGACAAACGGCTTAAGGTGCCTTCCGAAGCACGGAGGAGCTCGATATAATAAGTTTTTGGCCACCTCCGCAATCGCTGGGCCAGGCGCTAAACCACCGCGCAATCGAACTCCTCATAACTCACCTATAAGCTCTGAAATACTATCATTACATTTGAATCAGCTGTTTCATACAAAAATTAATAAAGAAAATATCAAAATTTATGAAAAATCTGCAGATTTTTTACGCGGTTTGTTTTCTTAGTTTCTTAGTAAAAGTTGTTCAGTTTGATGGTCCCTATACCCCTATCAACGTCGTAGCTAGGGGCTGGCAAGGGGGCAGCTTTCAGGGGGCACTTTGATGACCCATAGCTAGAAAAAAGTCTAAGTGTTGAGGAGCAACTCAATGCATAGAATTAGATGAGTATCTTATTAGTGGAGATTATTTTATAGACTTCGTGGCTGAGGGCGTATAGAAACTTGTTTTATTTTTTTTATAAATAATAATTGAGGGTTCTACGGCATTTTGAAAATTCAGGAACCATCCGCGTATATTTCGCTGCAGCAGCACGCGCGACTATTCGGACCAATGTGAACACTTCCATACAAGATAGCTGACGCAATCGGCACGAGCTAATCGCATCCCGCGTCGTGCTCGGAATTCGCCTCAGTTTGTACGAAGCTTAATGCCGAATATGCTAGATAGGGAGGAGCGTCGGAGCTAGGGTAATGAGTGCCCCTGGCAAGATTTGAATTTTACGCCCCAAGACTTATTTCTAGGATCATGAGCGCCCCCCTGACAAGATTTGAATTTTACGCCCCAAGACTTATTTCTAGGCTCATGAGCGCCCCTGACAAGATTTGAATTTTGCGCCCCAAGACTTATTTCTAGGATCAAAAGCGCCCCTGGCAAGGTTTGAATTTTGCGCCACAAGACATAGGTATTTCTAGGATCATGAGCGCCCCTGACAAAATTTGAATTTTGCGCCCCAAAACTTATAGACTTGTTTTCCAGCTATAAGTCAGGAATATTCGCCTCCTTGAGGGTTGCGCCCCTGGTTGGTAGCCCCTAGCTGCCTTAAGCTGTTGATTGACAGAAAAACATACCGGGTGTAACAAGACCTTCAACGAAGCCGAGGTCTACGTATTCTGCCCATCATCAGGACCATTTCTGTTCAAAATTATTGCTGGGAAACGATTTTGATTTTTGGTGTTAAAAAAGCATTGCATACCACGCAATGTTCCTCAATCACGCAAAAAAGGCTGAACAGATTTGGATGAAATTTGACACACAGATAGTTTATAGCCTTGATTAAAACGTAGAATACCTTTAGCCTGGTCAAAGGTTCCCTAGGGATTTTCCCTGTCATCGTACCTATGTGCTATATAAAAAAGATTAATAGAGTAACAAACCATAAACCCTACTAAAAAAGTTTATATACCATGTTATAGAAAATTTTATAGAGATTATTTTTGTCCTTGACATTTTTTTCTAACTGCAATACTTTTTGTAAACCACGGTTGGGGACGTATTTCAAAGAAAAAAGGGGGAAAGGGAGCCAAAATTCGGCTCGGCAACATTCAGAACTGAATTCAGCAGGCTTTTTTACATCGGAAAAGTCACGTTACAAAAATGGCTCACAAAATGCCGTTCAAACTGTAAAGGAAGCGGATATTTAGGATTTTCGTCTAATCTAAATAACGAATGTGGTTTAGCGCCTGGCCCAGCGATTGCGTAAGTTAAGCAACGTTCGCAAGGGTCGGTCATTGGATGGGTGACCAAAAATTTACTATCGCGAACTCCTCAGTGCTTCGGAAGGCACGTTAAGTAAGCCGTTGGTCCCGGCTGCATTTGCAGTCGTTAATACCCACCAATCCGCATTGGGCCCGCGTGGTGGGTTATGGCCCGTCCTCTTTATCCACCCATAAGGAAGGCCTGTGCCCCAGCAGTGGGGACATCAAAAATGGCTGATGGACAACAAATAACGAATAAAATAAGATTTCATAAAAATTAGGAAAAAAATTTTTTGACTTTGACCTTCAATAACTTCGTAGCTATTGGTTTCCCAGGTATAGTCTATACTAAAAGACAAAAAAAAATATCCTGATGATGGGCGGAATACGTTCGGCTTCGTTGAGGGTCTTGTTACACCCGTTAGAAGTCTTTGAGAAAAACAAAAAAATTAACCAGTTAGAAATACCAGTTGGAAACGTGTCTTCATAAAAAAGATCAAAAATGTAAGTTAATGTTTTGAAATCTTGTTTTTCTTATCAAAACCACCGGGTCAGCTCGTCTAGACATAATTCGCATTCGAAATAGTTATTTGTTATACAAGAGAGCAAAGTCATTTTTTGCTGCGAGTGCTGACTTTTAAATCACGAACTAGCGAAGTAGTCTAGAATTGAATCACGAGCGTAGCGAGTGATTCTAATATAGACTACTGAGCACAGTGAGTGATTTAAAGGCACGAGACATCAATAAATTTGCTCTCGTGTTAAACATACAACTTTTCACCTCTACCAGCGAGAATAGGTGTTAGAAATTAAAAAAGCACTTTGCCTCACGCTCGCAGCAAAAGTCGATTTTGCTGCGAGTTTTTGGTAAAAAGCACTTTGCCTCACGCTCGCAGCAAAAGTCGATTTTGCTGCGAGTTTTTACGCGCCAAAAGCACCCTTTTCGTGCTGGAGAGGTGAAAAAAATATAATTTAGATTTCATGGTTTTCCTTTCATAGATTTCATCCTTATGATTGACCCGTGAATTGAATTGACTCTCGATATTATTATAAAAGTACAGAATGTTGTTATTTTCGAATTTTAGCCGGTTCGATACCAGTGTGGGAAAGGAAGAGTGTTTTAAATTTTTTTTAATGCAATTTTGTTTCTTTTCTGAATTAAAGGAATATTTCCTTTGAATGAAATTTGCTATCTCTTGCATTGTTTAGGGTAGGTACTTTCCCTCCAGATGGCATTAAAAAAATCCAACCTGTATAATTGAACAGTTGCTATCTGTGGTTGCTATGGTCACTTTTTACCCGACTGCAAGAGGGTTATGTTTTTCGCGCGTATCTTGTAAGTATGTAAGTAAGTATGTAAGTATGTTTGTTTGTATGTAATGAATATTACATACAAACAAATTCTTTATTACCTTATATCTTTTAAACGGCTGAACGGATTTCCATGATTAACATATCGTTAGATTTGTCTTGCCAGCCTAAGTGTTCTTAAGAAAGTGGCGTTATAAAAAAACCAACATGGCGGCTGCACGGTGCTATTATACGTAGTGGAAAAAAACATTTTTTTTTTAGAATACTGCAATATGGGTGTCGAATTAAAGGTCTCATTAAAAGGATTTCAAAAAAGTATATCATTATTGTAATAAATAATAACTAAAAAGAAATAAATCCGGGTGGGCAAACCGCTGAACCACAGAGGCGGTAGTCGGTACTCATGATTAAATTATGTCATTGTAGGTAAGGTAGGCTATATAAAATATGTAGAAAGCGGTAACTTTTGCCTTCATCAGCGATGGATGGAGAAAATTATGCTCACCCATCTTATTACTGGAATCTCTAAACGTTGCGTAACTTTCTCATCCTTCATCAAAAGCTGTACTTATTGGATAATTTTTTGAGAAGGTAGGTAAGTACTATGGTGAGTTCTATGGCCTACTTTAGTCAAAATAACAATATCAATGAAGAAATGCACGGCAGCACGGTAGGTTAAACTGTTGAACTACGAAAACAACTCTTATTATATACGGCATAAAGCCGGTCTCAAGGTCAACATGTATGGTCTGACGTGCCGTCCACTTACCGTACCTTCCTAAATTAAATAGAAACTTAAGGGTGTGACGCGCATCAAGTCCTATTTTTAAATTTTCAATAAAAATGATCAAAACAACTCTGCGCGAGCCGTAATGAGAGCGAACTTTGAAAATTTCTATTAAATTATTAAATAGACAGGTATAGGTATATACAAAACACGCAATACAATAGACAAATACCTCATTATTCCTAAGAAAAATAAAAAACTACTTTAGAATCTGTAAAAACCAGTAAAAAAACATGTCAAAGTGTACCGATTTGAGCATTTTTTTTTTATTTTGTTTTTATCTGTGATTAAAATCATTTTTTTTATTTTTTTCTCAATAGGGAACTCCTTGACGATACAAACAATAAGTGAAAAAATAAATATGAGTCGTATTCTTATTTGTTACAGCTGAAATGTTTGTGAAAAATACCTCTGACAAGCAAATTTGAAATTCCACTTGAACAGATTGTCTTCGTTTTAAAATATTATCTGATAATTTATTATGTTTAATCTCTCTATACGGCACTAATTTAAGAATTTTGCTTCATAGAACTAAAGTTTACATCAAAAGTAATACTTTCATTCTTTAGATAATTTCTTTGGTAAGACGCACAGACCTTAACCAATAAGTACCTACTTGTTGTATGGTCTGTGGTAAGACGCTAATTTCTTTGAATTGCGGATATACACTCATAAATTAGGTACCTTCATAGATTTGGTACCAAGGCTATTTGGCAAGTTGGCTAGCAAAAAGATCTCGCTCAGTCGGCAAAGACGCGTAGCCGAGACGAGACACAAGAAATAAAAAATATAAAAAATAAAACTGCCGTAAAAAAAGTAAGGCATTTGCGGGGAAATACGAGCGGGGGCTGGGAGGGGTCGTTCCTCGAAGTTCACCCCATTTCGAAAATCGATCACAGCGCGTGTGTGCCATACCGTTTTGAATTTCGAACTACTTATGTATGAAATTCTGGCAAAACTTTTTCACGCACACAATTATCAACTCTATGACCGGTTAATAAGAGCGAAACTTGAAGCTTGCATGGTTTTCATTAGTGTGCGTGAACACACACGGGAAAATACCAAAATATTAATGTCATGCTCGCCAAAATAGATTATTTTTTCCGTCGTGTCGTGTTTTCTGAATTTGGGTTAACGTGAAAACCTTTTTAGGGGCATCGAATTTGAATAGATACTATACCTAACCTACTCGACCTTGTCTGTTTAGTTAGCTCTTATTATAAACTAGTGGCTCCGTGAGCTGTAGACCTCGCGTTAAAAAGTAGCTCAAATTATAAATGTTGTTTTGAAACAAAATATCTACGCAGTCTCAGATTACTAAATTAAATAGTGACGCAGTCCTAGGTTCTGTCACAAAGTCACAACCTTATTATTTTCGAATTTCGAATATTGGCCAGAAATGTTTTGTTTGATGTACTTTTCAGTCTTCAAAAAATAAAAAAAACCGGTCAAGAACGAGTCGTACTCGCGCACCGAGGGTTCCGTACCATCATAATTGCACCATTAAACCACACTGCAGAGTAGAATAATAAAATTAGTATTGCAGTTTTAGGTCAGCGCTATCTCTTGACCGATAGTGGAAGTAATGTTAACTTTTTTAGAAATTTGATAATTTTTAAAAAAGTGTGCTATATTGAGACATCCTTTTATTTTTTTCAGTAATTTTTATATAAACTGATGTAACATAGAATTATTTCTGATTTTTCTCTTTGCAAACTTCGGAGATAAGGGGGGGGGAACGGTATTTTTTTACATTTTTCATTATAAATCGAAAGCTATGCGGCATAAAACAAAAAGAAAAACCGGCCAAGTGCGTGTCGGGCCACGCGCAGTAGGGTTCCGTAGGTACATTATACCATACAATATTTTAATACCGCTATCATTTTTCGTCTGAAAAAATAACTTTGTTTTTCACAGTGTTTGTATGAAGGACAAAGTTATATTTGCGGTTTTGGAAAATGTGCTATATCTCAAAAACTAATTACTGTATCTCGTTCAAACCAATTTTCGTTGAAAGTGTTTATTAAGATCTATAACTTATATTTTTTTTAGATTTTTCACCCTCTTACTTTAAAAGTTAAAGGGGGGGGGGACACACATTTTACCACTTTGGCGGCATATATCTTTCAAACGGTTGACTTTGAAAAAAAATAGTCTAAGAAACCTCAATGTCATTTTTAAAGACCTATCTATAGACACCCCACAAGTATTGGTTTGATGAAAAAAAATATTTTCAGTTTCAGTTCCATGTATGGGGAGCCCCCCTTAATATTTTTATTTTTTTATTTTTGTGTAAAAATCGTAAAGCGGTTCACAGAATACACCTGCCTACCAAGTTTCAACTATGTAGTCCTAATACTTTTGGAATAAAGTGGCTGTGACATACGGACGGACAGACAGACAGACAGACAGACAGACAGACAGACAGACATGACGAATCTATAAGGGTTCCGTTTTTTGCCATTTTGGCTACGGAACCCTAAAAATGATTAAAAACGTGCTAATGGCCGTCTTTCATATGATACCCCACATGCGCTAGTAGCTCCACTTCAAATTTTTAAGACCTCTTTTCACTCCCTGTTATAAAAAAGATATTTATTTTTTATTTATTTCTTATTTGCAAAATAGTTGGGCAAATGTCATCTCAAACTATTCTAAATTTCAAGTTGATACCATTAGTAGTTTTCGATATATCCAGCTGTGACAGACAGACAGACAGAGTCACATCATAAGGTTTCCTTTTTTACCATTTTGGTACGGAACCCTAAATAAAATATTACTTATATAATTAATTGTCGAACCTGTTCACTTAATTCCACGAATGCGTTCTGTAGAGGAGAACAAACAGACAGACAGACATTCATCGGACATCTCAGACCTTTTTAGGGTTCCGTAGCCAAAATGGCAAAAAACGGAACCCTTATAGATTCGTCATGTCTGTCTGTCTGTCTGTCTGTCTGTCTGTCTGTCTGTCTGTCTGTCTGTCTGTCTGTCTGTCTGTCCGTCCGTATGTCACAGCCACTTTATTCCAAAAGTATTAGGACTACATAGTTGAAACTTGGTAGGCAGGTGTATTCTGTGAACCGCTTTACGATTTTTAGACAAAAATAAAAAAAATAAAAGATTAAGGGGGGGCTCCCCATACATGGAACTGAAACTGAAAATATTTTTTTTCATCAAACTAATACTTGTGGGGTGTCTATAGATAGGTCTTTAAAAATGACATTGAGGTTCCTAAGACTATTTTTTTTTAAAGTCAACCGTTTGAAAGATATATGCCGCCAAAGTGGTAAAATGTGTGTCCCCCCCCTTTAACTTTTAAAGTAAGAGGGTGAAAAATCTAAAAAAAATATCAACTATAGATCTTAATAAACACTTTCAACGAAAATTGTTTTGAACGAGATACAGTAATTAGTTTTCGAGATATAGTACATTTTCAAAAACCGCAAATATAACTTTGTCATTCATACAAACACTGTGAAAAACAAAGTTATTTTTTCAGACGAAAAATGATAGCGGTATTAAAATATGGTATGGTATAATGTACCTACGGAACCCTACTGCGCGTGGCCCGACACGCACTTGGCCGGTTTTTTATTTGCTCTGAGTCGGACATACGAAAGAATTTTTGCTCAAGCTGAAGCAGAGACGCTTCGCTCGCGCATGGTTTTAAATTTTTGTCGCCATTTTACCCTTCTGACCTACTTTTTTCTTAAATATTACCCACCAGAGCTATGGCCTAAAATTCACAGGCGATTTGCATCTGATAACCATTTTCAATGGTAAAACATCGTATGGGTTTTTTAAACTCGTGACGATTATAATAAAAGCCCTCGCCTGATGAAATCAATACCAATCTTTGTACCATAAACTACTAGTCCAATAAAACTAGCTTTATCTGGACATTATTAATAAACTCGTTGTTTTTATTAGTTTATCGGATATTGATATTAAGTGTCAAATATTAATTAGATATGTGATGTAAGAAATCCGGGGTGGTAACCGTTTCATATAAAAATCATGAGATTGCGTACATTACCTAGCTTTTTCCTAAAAGCAAAATAGTTAACCAAATACCTTGTTAGTATAATTTTATGGTGCATTAAAATGCTATCACCTAATAGCAAAATTAAACTGAATCCAAATTAGCATGTTCTTTTTTTTTCACAGTATTCATCTGATCTCAATATCTAGATAAGCCAAAATGGTAACTATGATGCTTGTATCTTATTAAGCTATGCGTCTTTTTAGACAATTTAGACAAAAATTAAACATTTATTTTTTACGTTTTAATAAAAATGTATTTAATATTTTTTTTTAGTTTTATGCGAAGTTTCTAAATGTTTAATTCCTTTTATTTTAACTATAACTAATACTAATTTATGACATAGAAAAAGAAAATTTCAGTTATCTTATTATGTCCCGATAAAGCTAGTTTTATTGGACTATACTATTTTCTCCCTAGCGTGGAATGCGGAGTTTTCCACTCCACTCGCTGCTCAGTTTTAAAATAAACTAATAATGAAATATATTTTTTGTTTTGTTTCCTATGAACTATTTTTTGGTAAGCCATTATGTAAGTTTCAATTTTTTTATGATTTTAAAAATTAATCTTAGAAACTGTATTCACCAGTAAAAAATATTGTTACATATTACAAAAACCGACGAAGATGCTTAACACCTAGAAACCGTGTCCTTGTAAGCAAAGTGAGGCAACTAATACCAAGCCAGAATGGCTTAGTATTCAAATTTATATCCTTCATACGTTACCTTATCGTTATTAAAACCCAATAATATAGTAACTTATCTAATAAATAAAGGAAAATTGAAACTGTTTTGTACTTATTCGGTATGATTAGGTAATAATGTAGAATACCAATCTGAAAACGGTTCCATTTTGGCGGTTTTAGTTGCCTCACTTTTGACAATGCGCTTTATAGAGAACAATCGTTCTAGGTGTTATTATTCTAAGCGAAGATGTAGTTCATTTACATTTTTCATACAAAAATTGTACAATACCTACTTCAAAAGGAAACAATCGTCTACAAACAAGGTCATTTTGAACTTACCATCCAAATTTTAAGGATGTGTCCAGTCCATGAAACTAAACAACTTTCTGTAAGAAACATGTGTCAAATTTCGCCAGAAAATTTTGGTCATCCCATACTAAATATTGATCACGCGATCTCTTTGATTTGAATGGAAAGTCGATTTTTATTTTACATTATGACCATGTGTTTCTTAAAGAAAGTTGTTCAGTTTCATGGACTGAACACATTATCAAAATTTGGATGGTGAGTTCAAAATGACCCGATATAATTACATAACAAACAGTAGTTTGGCCCTAAAAGTCATTTACAATTTCAACTTTATTGCAATGAAATAAATGTCAACGTAATTTCTGAGAAAAGCAAAAATATATCTTTATCTTTACGTAGGTACTGTACGAAAATTGTGACGTCTCCTTTCATAATATATATTTTATTTATATATTTAGTACACACAACATTTTTACAAGAAAAATAATGGACAGAAGAGTAGTACAAGGGCACAGCTTATTTCATATTTTTTTTAAATAGGTACCTAATGAAAACCTATTCTCATAAGTCTCATAACGCTTAATTATCCTACTAATAATATAAATGTGAAAGTTTGTTGGATGTTTAGATGTTTGGATGTTTGTTCCTCAATCACGCAAAACCTACTAAACGGATTTGGCTAGAATTTGGTACACAGATAGTAGATAGCATAGATTAAAACACAGGCTACTTTTTATCCCGATATTTTCACGGGAACGGGAACCACGCGGGTGAAACCGCGGGCGGCCGCTACTGCTAAATATTTTGATAGGTCTGTAATTTTATTTCTCAAAATTCCACTTATTTATTCCTCGTATTCTTCGTAGGTAATGTGTTCGTAAGGTTCGTAGCCCGTAGTTCGCAACAATGCAAGCTAAAGAAAACATTTTTGGAATATTGTAATGAGCGAAACTTACCAAAATAGTGTAATACCAAGCTTTTCAGCTCGGCTTGTTGTTTACGATATGGTTACAATACTACGAAATCACGAAAAAAATAATACTTACTACTTACAGCTTTCAAGATTTTGTGTTTCAATAAAATTCAAGGCAACAAAAGAAGAAAATGTTAGTTTTTCTTTCAATTCAAGTACAGTAAAATTGTAACTATGAAATATTATTATGATTCATTCATACCTATATAAACTTTTTGTTAAAGATTTAAAATTGGTTCGAATACCAATACAAGTGGTTCGAAAAAATTTCTACAGCCAAAATAGTAATTAAGAAAAAATATGTTTTTCACCTCTCGAGCACGAAAAGGGTGCTTTTGGCGGGTAAAAGCGTGAGGCAAAGTACTTTTTACCAAAAACTCGCAGCAAAATCGACTTTTGCTGCGAGCGTGAGGCAAAGTGCTTTTTTAATTTCTAACACCTTTTCTCGCTGGTAGAGGTGAAAAGTTGTATGTTTAACACGAGAGCAAATTTTTTGCTGTCTCGTGCCTTTAAATCACTCACTGTGCTCAGTAGTCTATATTAGAATCACTCGTTACGCTCGTGATTCAATTCGAGACTACTTCGCTAGTTCGTGATTTTAAAGTCAGCACTCGCAGCAAAAAATGACTTTGCTCTCTTGTATAACAAATAACTATTTTTTCTTTAATATCTGTAATGTCAATCAGCCATTTCAATTAAGTAGATATTTTTCACAAGAGGTTGAGATACTAGGTATAAACTGTGAGATAACCTAATTAAGGGTCCATAAATAGGATAACATGGTTTGCGCGGGCTATATTTTTATATGGAAAACCTAAAGTTGTAAGCACAAAAAAAAACATACGACAAGCTAAAGAGGTTATCTAGTTGCTACAAGTATTAGTTTGCGTATAAACCTCACATATGATTGTAAAAAAATCTGAATATCATCAAAAGCGCTTGTCGCGGGCCATAATTTTGGCGTAAATAATAGCGGAAACGGATTAAATTCTACATCAAAATATACTTTAACGAACTGTACAGTTGCTCCAATAATTTTTTTCAAGAAAGATACATACATTGTCGAAATTACGTTCGGAATTCCGTTACGTGATTACGTCTGTGTGTGGCCGGCCTAACTTGACAATGCGATTATTTTAACTTTGCTTTAGTTTTCGTAGTCTGTTCGTAAGTAGTCCGTTATTCGCAAAAAAATAGGTAGTGTAAAATCAAGATTATCAGCACTTGTACTATTAATTATTTATTCTGTGGCTCAGCTTTTAGCGAAAAACTAGGGGGTCTAAAAAGGCAAAATTGCATTACCTACATTCATCATCATCATCATCATATCAGCCGCACGACACCCATTGCTGGGTATAGGCCTCCCCTAAGGATCTCCACGACGATCGGTCCTGCGCTGCCCGCATCCAGTGGCTTCTCGCGACCTTCACCCTCACGTCGGTCCACCTTGTCGGGGGCCTACCCACGGAGCGTCGTCGTCCGGTGCGCAGTCGCCATTCCCTACCTACCTACATTACTTGCCATCAACGAACTATCTTACAATGATTTTTAATTTCTTTCTTACAATTTATCAATTAGGTAAGTACCTACCACTTAAAGAGATTAGAAAGGAAATATTGAAAAAACAGTCTCCACAGAATATATTCTTCTCTTCTCGTCATTAAAACTTCAAAATTGATAATTTTATTTTTAAATAACGTTCTCTTTTGTTTGTTTTGATATTGTGTATCCGGTAGCGAAGATAACACAGTTTGGTGTTTATTTGAATTATTCCTGTTTTTGTTTTTATTATCAACAACAACTCAACGCAACTTAGGTAGGTAGGTACCTACCTACTTATTATTGAAATTTATAATGACAAATTAAACATTTTCAGCATATAAAAGAGGGAACAAAAGAATTCGATGTCAATGAGGGCTTTTGAAAATGACATTTAAAAAATTGTTTAAAAAAACCGACTTCAAAAAACCTGCCCCTAAAAAGCAAGAAATAATATTCAAGTTATAAGATACAATACGCTTACGCATTATCATTGTTATTTAATAACACATCTATTGAAGTCGTGTGGGGCTGGAGTACAACTTCCTTTTTTTATTCTAAAAGCCCAAAGGAATGAAAACGACCTTCCGTTTCTTTCTTCTTCTTATTTTAGTTTGGCAATCTACTCTCCTCTTTAGGGAGTAATTTTTGCCAGTGTTAAGTGTTGAATAGTTCAGTGGGAGATTGTTTCAGTTTACATTAAAATGCGGGTGCATCGCATTCCAATGCTACTTGGAGCATTTGGCACCAAGTATATCAAGACAGTTTACTCGGTATGGTCAGCCGAGGTAGCCACCACTACAGTAAAAGTCTCAGCTTCACACAACCAAGATCGCGCCTAATTCAATTATCCCAAATATTGTTCAGTTGCGTAGACACTTGTACCACAAAACTGACACAATATCCACTATGAATCAATTTGCGAATACCTAATTAAAATAGTCTCCAAACCGAACCCGACAAAATGGCGCCAAAAACACCTTCCGTTTATTTTTCAAAGCCAATTTTGACACTTCACGTGACCATCAACGCCAATTCACCATCTAGGGAGGCAAATAGTTACTATTTTTTTTAATGTTACCACAGAATATATAATAGTGATGTGATCACTTTGAAAAGCCCTCAATCAATCAATAGGTACACAACTAGAAAACATGTTTTCTTGTACTTATTCCTCGATTATTATACCTGGTATTTGAGTACTTAGGTAAGGAACCTACCTTCTTGAAACAACCCTTTCAAGGAGTCTTTTTCTACATCGAAATCCGATGTAGGTAGCTACCTACAGTCACCTCTAATAAAAAGAACTTTGTCACTTTGTTGTAGTTGTTATTTGTCATTGATATCTGTTCAAAAATTAATAGCTTCTAAAGTGACAAAGTCCTAAACAGTATTGGACTGATTTTGGAACCGACATCATTTTGGCCATGTTTTTGGCAGTCTTTTGACAATACGACTTAAATCTATCTACCTGGGGGGTTATTATGTAATTTTGTTGCAATCAACTCTGACAGAAATCGCAGTTACATTGCTGCTGTAGTTAAGAACCAATGTGACAACTATCTTACTTAAAGCAGCAATGTAACTGGTAACTGCGCTTTCAATCAATTTCACTCAAGAATTGTTAGCAACAGCCATACGTAATCAACTAGCTGATTGCCTATGTAATATTTCATTCACCAGCCAATTGCATGATCGCCAACCTAGGTAGGCCATTATACCTACAATACAATACAAGTAGGTACCTAGGTAGTAAGTCGTACTTTCTCATACAAGTCGGCTAAGGTTGTTGCATAGATAGACATTCCGGGAACAGAAATCTGATCTGCTGCGTTACTTAGGTAATGCAAAAAATATAAGCGAGCAATGTCATGCCATGCAAGAATATTAATAAGAAGTAGTACCTAAGTACTTATATATGTACTACCTGCCTATCTAATTTGATTTAACTATTCAAATAATGACAGACGACGGAAGCAAACAATTAATTAAACGAAGGTCAGATAATAAGCATATAATAATAAAAACACATGATCAAAAACGAAAGGTGCCGGTATATTACTTCTAAGATCCATTGGAGCGAGCGATTTCATAAAATGTGGCCATGACTTGCTCAAAAATATGAAATGAATTTTTAGATTATTGATTCCGTAAAGGCGAGCGCGGCTATACAATTTTTATATACTTGTAAGTAATACAAAAGCGCACACAAATAAGTTTTATATCCATACGGTAACTACACATACGGGAAGTTACGCACACTACCGCAGTTTTACATAGAAAAACAGCCGTTCTCCTATCTAGCCTATGTATACGTAGTATAGAAAAAAAACTTCAAAATAGTACGGCTTCACACACATTCTTGGCAGAATCAAAGGAATTCATAACGAGAAAGTATGAAACATGAAACGCAATAAAGTTCAGTTTCGTTTACTCAATAAAAACAGCTGTCTCGTTCTCGCAACCGAACGCTTTCGAGTTTTCCCGTTCAACTCAAAATACGCCAAAAATGACGTCGTGCCAGTGTTGTTTCGAAAACAGTGTCTCGCGTTTCTTTCAACGGATACCGCGCGCCCGCTCACTATTTAATATTTGGAATTTTCCAATGTACTGATTACCACTCGTAGTAAGTTTTACAAACAAATTCATATCCGTTTCGAATTTTTCGCGATTAGCGCCAAATAGGAAAGTCGTAAGTGGTACCGTCAATACGGTTCACTTTCGCTCAGCTATTAACCGACCAATTTCAAACGTCACATTGGAAGCACTAATTTCCGGTGCGACAACGCGTTCTCAAATCGGCGGTGCTGCACACAGAAAATTCTGACAGCTCGGGAACGAAATTGTCACTCACAAGAAATAATGTCGTTTTTATTACATTTTTTGATAAATTATTATTCTAGTTTCTATTCGAACACGACCATACGGCCTTATCGATTTTCCTATTTAGCGCGCGATTTTAATTTGTACTTTTTCGAAAGGCGTACGTCGACGGGGCGTCTAGGCGCTTTCGAAAAACATTATAAAAATTTTCTCAGCGCACGGTCGTCGCGAGTGCTGTCGTAAATTGGTAATAATTCCGTTCATTACACAGTAATTCAGTGCCCGAATATGGGTTAGCGGTAAGGAATTCAAAGATCTTTGCGACCATTGACTCTGTGATACTTTTAATCGTTTGTTTGTGTGTGTTTTCTATTTTGTTTGGTTGATAGTTGTGTCTAGTGCATTCCAATCGTGAAAGTTAACTATAGAATTGTGTTTTTGTGCTGTTACGGATTACATGGATGCCTGTAAGTGATATTTTCGAGGATGTTGGGATTGTGGTCACGAGCTCTCAGCTGATCACAGGCCGACTTGATGTAAGTATCTTCCAACTCATTCAACTTTAATTTCTAGAATGGACTGACCTACCTGGCTGCGTAGGTCACATTCTGATTACTAAACTAACTAAAAAGGTTAAATATCTAGCACTAAACTAACCAAACTTTTTGGTTACCAAGTGTCCAGGCTTCTAAACAAAAAGGTTTATACACTCCAAATTTATAGGTATTTGGTTGTTACCTAGCAACAATCAAAGCAGCATGTCTTAATTTGTTAAAACACATAAAATAATTACGAATAATAGAAAAATATGCATATAAACATCACACTCTGACCCTCACGTTGACAGAAGACGAGTTAAGTTTTGCATTACATATTCTTATTGTCAACAATACTACTTGTAGACGTCACATTATCCTTCAAAATAACAATTGAAAATCTAGTAGACTGTTTTAAATATACAAACTGTTCTATCATTAAACCATTTTGTTAATCTGTTGTTAATAATGCTCTCCTTTGCACAAGTCTTTCAACCACAAGATAATTAGCTGCATGACATGACAGCTAAGTTCATGACACCACTGTTTTAATTTGGTCGATTTGTAGTTAGGAAAAGACTAGGCGGTGTTAGTATTTCTTTTATTACATGCCTGTTCCATAATCTATAATTTAAGCACTACCTATTATTTAAAAATGGAACATAATTTATACAGGGTTATTTGTAAAACACCAACAACCCGCAGGAGTAAATTACTAACATCATAAACATCAACATATTTTGTTCTACTATTCCGAAACAGACAACAAAATTAACTTGATAATGTAATTTAGTTGTAACCTGTATTTTACAAAGTCATGGCAAATAAATAAAAACATTTTCAACACACTTGCTCGTAAAGTGAGCTATTGTGAGTGAGTATTTAAATACATAGCTTTTAGGGCCATAAACCGAGCTATAACAAACACATGCAATAATATATAAGACACTAGGTTGTTATAGAATTATCCCTACAAAGTTAAATTAGTACCTTACTGCAAGTCCTATGCGAGTAACAGAGCATTCCCAATTTAACCGGGTAATACAGTTATTTTTTTAAGAGGTTTTATGCCGCTGAAAATTCGTATTCATTTTTGAAATAAATAAATATGTAAATCCTTAATTAAGTCAAACAAATATTTATAATTATCAAAATATTCATAATTCACAATATTTTGTTATAAAATATTGAAATATTTGCATTTTATCACTTAAAATTATAATTTTGAAGTAGGCTGTATGCTCACTCACCCCTTTGTTCGCAAAATATTTTTACATTGGGCGTTTGAAAAAAACATAAAAAAACCTACGCTGCTTTTCCCATAATTGTCATATTTTGTTTTTGTTGTATTTGTTGCTGTGTGGTAAATTACTTTGTATTTTCCTCGCAAATGTGTTGAAAAACGTCATATGAAACTCGTGTGCAATGAGCAACCTAAGCTAACTTGTCTCATAATGTACTATTGTATCGAAAGTAATTTTTTTGTCTGTTCTCAGAAAAGTTGTAGAACAAAATTGTTTATAATGTTAGTAATCTACTCTTGCGAGGTTATTGGTGTTTACAAAATTTCAACTTATTCGGTCTTTGTGAAAACCCCGTGCTAATCTAAGAAATATTAAAATAAACCGTCAAATAACTCTTAACACTGAATCAAAATTTTCCACTTTGTAGCTATCAAATATGTTACTTAATTATTAATTATCTAAGACTTTAATTGCTACGACATTTAATTGAATGAATTAAACAGTCCTATTCATAAAAATCTTTAATATATAGTTACCTATTTAGTTCTATCAGCATTTTAGCTGATAAGGCTTGCATATTAAACGTCATTTATGATTTCCATTATTCATAAACACGAAATTTCATTATTTTTTTACACCCTCCCCTGTCCTTATCACAGCTGGTCACATTTGTGAGACCCCCCTCTCCCTAGTGTGACGTCACATATTTTACAATTTTACATCTAGAAAGAATTATTGAATTGAAACAGCAGTTCTGTTTGATTTATTACAATTTAAATGATTTTGAAGTGTGACATTACAAAATTTAGAGCCCTCCCACCCCTTGTCACACGATGTCACACTTCGTCAACCTCTTCCCTCCCTCGAAGTAATGGCCCCTATTATGTTGTCGTTCTGACGAATCCATAGACAAAACAGGCAAATCCGCTGGCTGATATCCATATCTTCCGATAAAAGAAAACACTTATCTATCATTAAATGTCAATATGTTGTAAATTGACGTGAGAGCTGTCACTTCAATCAGCTGTTTTGTAGTCGGCCATGTTATTCGCTATAATAGGTTTATAGACGGCTGCACCCAACCGTAACTTTATCAAAGGTTTTTAGCGTTTGTCACCATTGAGCGATTGTGAATAATGATTTTCAAGAAATTCCTTATTATAACAAACTTATATGACTTCTCTAACTTTTTGTGAATAAGACAGTAAGTATGTATGTGTAAATATTATAGTTAAAGTAGTCTTGTTTATGAAACAGATCAGATAAAAAAAATAAAATTATGAGTAGAAATGTTTTTTTTGTCAAATTCAAATTTATAAAGCCGTTATTATTTTTGGGTAACCTTGTTATTCATACCTTGGGTTGATAGAAAGAGGAATTGTAAGGTGTAAAGTAAAAAAAAATATTTTAGTTAGGTACTTACCCCCAAAGAACGATTTAAATCTTTGCCTACCCTTGCCTACGCCTACACAAAAACTGGTATGAATTATTCAGAAGAAAAAATGAGGACAATTCTAGAGTAACGGAAGATTTAATGTTCCTTTAAATTTTTACAGCTTTATCCGGCAAGTGTTTATCATTAAATCAGCAACGCTAAAATTTTGTTTGCTATTATCATAAAAATATTAGAACAACAATCAACATCCCTTTATCATATAAATATCAGAACAACATTCCTTTATCATATATCAATCAGCTATCACTCTATCATTCCTATCATCTAAATTGTGTAAGGCTACTCCCTACAGGGCGCTCATTATTCTAGAAATATATCTTGGGTGCAAAATTCAAATCTTTCCAGGGGCGCTCATGGGCCTAGAAATAAATCTTGACGCACAAAATTCAAATCTTGCCAGGGGCGCTTATGGTCCTAGAAATAAGCCTTGGAGCGCATAATTCAAATCTTGACAGGGGCGCTCATAACCCTAGCTACGACGCTGATATATAGATATTTAGTTACTAAAATAAAATACACACAGAAGAAGATTGAAGCGCTAAAGGCGGAACTTGACAAACTGATCGTACTCGATCACGTTTGTTAAGCAACGCTCCTTCCGGGCAGGTGTCGGATGGGTGACCGTTAAAGTGGTATTACAACTGAGCGCTTCCGTGCTTCGGAGGGCACGTTAAACCGTCGGTCCCGGCTATTGTCATCTGATAACGGTCGTTAAGCCAAGTTAGAGGCCCTACAGGCGGCATGATAAACTCTAACACCAGAGGTGGCCACTTATCCTCACTCGAAAAGAAAAAAAGAAAAATACACACAGAATATTAAAAAAATGCATTGTTTACCTATCTAACTACAATACCTACATAACCGCACATCGGACATAATAATAAATGCATCGGATTACAATGTGGACCATCTTTCATTCCATGCCCTATTATCCTATGTAATAAAAGCTGCTTTCGCAGTTCATCTGTTTAACTTGATCTGCTGTCGTTTATACATTAAAAACAAAAGTTTTGCGACTTTTGCCCAGAATCGACACTTCCATTGTATTCGGAAAAGGGAAAGCTTTTAGCGTAGTCACCCCGGTCGTCCATGTATGATTTTCATTTTTCATAAACACAAAATTTCATGTTTTTTTTACCCCCTGCTGACTCCTGACCCGTCCTTGTCACAGCTGGTCACATTTGTGAGATCCCCCTGCCTAGTGTGACGTCACATATTTTACAATTTTACATCTAGAAATAATTATTGAATTAAAACAGCAGTTCTGTTTGATTTATTTCAATATAAATTATTTTGAATACCGGCGAGCAACAGGCATGTATCCAGCCAGAGGGGGGATAGTTGGGATTTATCCCGGCTATCCCGACATCACTCGGGCGGTTTGCGGGATGCGGTCCCCCCCAATCAAGTCTGGATACTTATGTCCGGTTGTTCTACAGGTCGCATTTCTCAACCGATTCTCGTGAAATTTTGTGAGCAGGTTCGATAATTATATGGATTTATTTCTGTCAATTCAGTTTTTCGATTTTTTTCAAAATGGCGGATGTATAAAAAAACATTTCGTGAAGTCTAAAGCCTTCGATCAAGAATATCCTAGATAACACTGCATGAACTAAAACAGCACGCAAAAATGGCACCTCGAAATAACGTCCCATTTACAAACTTGGCGCTTATTTTGTACATAATCACCTCTTATTTTGTACAAACTCACATTTATTATCACTTATTTTGTACAAAATAAGCTTATTTTGTACAAAATCACATCTTTTATCACTTACTTTGTACAAAATAAGCGCCCAGTTTGTAAATGAGACGCTATTTGAGGTGCCATTTTTGAGACTCTGACCGGACATCTAGGCCTGATATTAGGGGCGGCCAAGCGTGACGAAAAATATACTGATGATAGCAAGAAACGACTCAAAGTTGTAGCTGCTTAAGTGTAGACGCGTTTTATAACACTTTTTATTTTGTATTGATAGGCAAGAGTATAATATTAGATGATGAAACTGACTAAACATCGCGTTGCGCGGTCATTTTTTTGCCATAGGCAGGCAAGATTACGAGATAAGTCTATGGTAACCCTAACCGAGGCACTGAGCCCCCTCCCCTCCTCCCCATTTTGGGAGCTGAGAAAGGGGCGGCTAGTACTTTTCGGCCTAGGGCGGCCAAGAGTATAAATCCGTCACTGTCTAGGGTACCTATTCTTGATCGAAGTCTACAGCTCACAGAGCTACTACTATAAACGATGGCATCAGCGGAGTGGCGCACGACGGAAGCTGACCCCCTTAATATTCTTCTACTATCTTCTACCTAAGTTCTTCTAAGCCTGCCTGCACACGGGCGACGCCATAGCCACAAGTGGTCGGTAGCCGACACAAATATCCTTCGCTTGCAGTTAACTGGCCGGTGTCGGCCACAAGAAACGAAAAGCGATGATTTGTAGCGTGTGGCGTGGCAACTACCGGCGTTTACCGTGTGCGGCGATGGATGAAAATTACAGGAATAGGTTAGTGGCGGCGTTTTGTGGTTGTGGAGTGTCGCCCGTGTGCGGGGACCCTAAGTGCTACTTAGCTAGTCAACATGCGTTGGATGGCGGTTAGGTTAGCATACCTGCGCCACCCTAGCTTCTCGGGTCCGTATTATTAAACCGCTCTCAACGTTGAGAGCTATCTTGAGATCATACTTGAGTGAGATACTGTTATAAGAATCGGCTATCTTGAGATGCTGTTCTTATAAGAATCAGCTATCTTGTCTTGAGATTATACTTGAGATGCTGTTCTAATAAGAATCAGCTATCTTGAGATCATATTTGTGATGCTGTTCTTATAAGAATCAGCTATCTTGAGATCATACTTGAAATGCTGTTCTTATAAGAATCAGCTATCTTGAGATCATACTTGAAATGATGTTCTTATAAGAATCAGCTATCTTGAGATCATACTTGAAATGCTGTTCTTATAAGAATCAGCTATTTTGGTATCATACTTGAGATACTGTTCTTATAAGAATCAGCTATCTTGAGATCATAATTGAGATGCTGTTCTTATAAGAATCAGCATCTCAAGTATGAATGATCTCATCTCAAGTATGATCTCAATATAACTTATACAGTCCTCGGAGGCATTCACCAAATGATATATTATAATTGCACTATAAAATCCTTGGTGACTGGCATAAAATGACGTCACACACACGTGCAAAGTAAAAAAAAACAAATGAGTGATTGTCATTGCGATTTGTTCCAATCAAGAACTTTAAATTCATTCTGTCATAGAATTAATTCAAAATTCTTCTTGCTTTTCTGTCTACTTTATATTTTGTGACACAAGTCTGCAGATGAGTGGCTAAAAATAAAACTTTCGACGACCCTTCTTGCTTTAGAAACTTGCAAAGTTCTTATAAGAATCAGCATCTCAAGTATGATCTCAAGATAACTCTACGGTCCTCGGATCGGAGGCATTCACCCAATGAATATTAAAACAACGTCATTGCATTCACCACTGAAATATGCGTCCAAAAAAGGGGCTGTCCATATCTGTCCAAGTCCTAATTAACAGTCCGTTCTCTTGATGCTTCTCAAATGTAGTTCTTTTACTATTTTTTAAAAAAATCGGCCAAGTGCGAGTTGGACTCGCGCACGAAGGGTCATTTTAATTTATTCTGTTTTTAGTATTTTTTATTATAGCGGCCACAGAAATACATCATCTGTGAAAATTTCAATTGTCTAGCTATCACGGTTCATGAGATACAGCCTGGCGACAGACAGACAGATTGGACACTGGAGTCTTAGTAATAGGGTCCCGTTTTTACCCTTGCTAATCTATCATTCTTGAGATGCTCTTCTTATAAGAATAGCATCTCAGTCTCAGGTATGATCATAGGATAGCTCTCAACGTTGAGAACGATTTATAAATACGGGCCACAATTAAATGAGAAAACGACGTAAGGTTTAAAATTTCCAATGTTTTCATGAGATACAGCCTGGCGACAGACAGACAGATGGACACTGGAGTCTTAGTAATAGGGTCCCGTTTTTACCCTTGCTAATCTATCATTCTTGAGATGCTCTTCTTATAAGAATAGCATCTCAGTCTCAGGTATGATCATAGGATAGCTCTCAACGTTGAGAACGATTTATAAATACGGGCCTCAGTTAAATGAGAAAACGACGTAAGGTTTAAAATTTCCAATGTTTTGAACGCAGATTACACTATCACAATTGTTATTTGAATAGTTTAAAAAATAGATAACATGCCGTTATCTCGTTTTGTAAGTGACATATTTTTGGACTTTACACTGAGGGATGTTAGAAATAGTACAAGTAAATAGTTTACTTATAACTATATTTTTAAAACTACCTCATTACCCGATTACGGCGAAGCAAAAAGGAGGGTTGATTTGACCTGTATGTAAATATACTCATCGACTTTGTCTAGGGATCAAGGTGTTTTTTTCATACAGAGGTAACTTTGAAGCCTTGGTTTCCTGCAAGAGATGTACCGTGCTGTGATCTGATGATGTCTCTCCAGGGAGTGAATGGAGGAGATTCAGTTCGCTATACACACCCAACTGATCTGATCAGCATTTTAAAAGATAGAAGGGGCAGAGTTCTCAGTTTCAGGATTTCCATACATTTTAATGCTATTTTCGCGGTTTTTTTAAATACGAGTATGTCCTTATATCTTTTAGAATGCTTATTAGATCATTTGGGTGCTTGGGTGTGTATAGCGATCTGAATCTCCTCCATTCTCTCGCTGGAAATCCATCATCAGATCACAGCACGATACATCTGACAGAAAACCAAGGCCTCGAAGTTACCTCGTTCGTATGAAAAATATACCTTGATCCCTAGACAAAGTTGATGTAAATTTCATCTGTTCCCTCATAACTTCTAAACTAGGTACTATTATCAAAATTCGACAAATTATGAGGTTTCGTGAGAAGCGTCTTAATCCCCGCTGGTTATAGCCTGTGTGACGTCACATTTCACATTAAATAGAATATGGCGCCCTTTAGTCACATTAAATGGAATATAGCGTCTAGTTTCCGTATCTAGTTGGGTTTTTATTACTACACTTTTTTATTATGTAATTGGCTTGCAATATAATAATAGATACATGCAATTTTCACGCGAATCTAGTTCTGAAACTATGAAATATCCTAGGTCAAAATAGGTTGATAGTTAATTTTCATTTCTTTATAATCGACATAAATTAATGGCTTTTTAGGGTTCCGTAGCCAAAATGGCAAAAAACGGAACCCTTATAGATTCGTCATGTCTGTCTGTCTGTCTGTCTGTCTGTCTGTCTGTCTGTCTGTCTGTCTGTCTGTCTGTCTGTCTGTCTGTCTGTCTGTCCGTCCGTATGTCACAGCCACTTTATTCCAAAAGTATTAGGACTACATAGTTGAAACTTGGTAGGTAGGTGTATTCTGTAAACCGCTTTACGATTTTTACACAAAAATAAAAAAAATAAAAGATTAAGGGGGGGCTCCCCATACATGGAACTGAAACTGAAAATATTTTTTTTCATCAAACCAATACTTGTGGGGTGTCTATAGATAGGTCTTCAAAAATGACATTGAGGTTCCGAAGACTATTTTTTTTCAAAGTCAACCGTTTGAAAGATATTTGCCGCCAAAGTGGTAAAATGTGTGTCCCCCCCCCTTTAACTTTTAAAGTAAGAGGGTGAAAAATCTAAAAAAAATATAAGCTATAGATCTTGATAAACACTTTCAACGAAAATTGGTTTGAACGAGATATAGTAATTAGTTTTCAAGATATAGTACATTTTCCAAAACCGCAAATATAACTTTGTCATTCATACAAACACTGTGAAAAACAAAGTTATTTTTTCAGACGAAAAATGATAGCGGTATTAAAATATGGTATGGTATAATGTACCAACGGAACCCTACTGCGCGTGGCCCGACACGCACTTGGCCGGTTTTTTACACGACTGCCTAAAGCAAAAAGAGTGTATATGTGTTCTGGGTTCATGTATGTTTGTGGGTATGTGAGTTTCTTTATTCTACCATAACTTCCAAAGGGCTCAACGGATTTGGATGTATGGGATATTGGTTAGAATCCTTACATCATTCCGAGTGACACTGGCTATAATTTTTTTTTTAATAGTTAATATGGCGACTGTATGACGCCATTTTCAAATGTGAAAAAAAAAATTTTTTCTTCAATTTTTACAATATGGGCATCAAATGAAAGGCTTAATGCGCACATTTCAAAAATATAATTTATCACTAAAATGTGTGAAATAAAAATAAATAAATTTAAAAAAAAAAAAAAACACGACTGCCCTGCTAAAAACAAACTGAAAAGTTAAATAACAAGTGTGTTGTGATTTAGAATATAATTAATGAAAAAGAGTACTGAAATTATTGTCAAATTGTATTGTCCTTTCTAGTTTGCCGGAAATACATTTTATTTGTAACAAACTTGCTCAAATCGGAAATTAATATATGAATTTGTTTCTTTTAAACTTGCTAAAATCAGAAATTAATTTATGAATTTATGTTTGTTATTTTGTTAGATTAAAAGTCTAATTAATTACACTACCATAATTATCCTTGTTACTTTTAAATTAATATTTTCGGAAACGGATACGGTAGACATATTTTTGTAATGATTTTGTTATATTTTCGGAAATACATCATATTTGCAACAATATGTAACATAAACTTACTCAAATTGAAAATTAATGTATTAATATATATTTACTATTTTATTAGATTAAAAGTAAATTTAATTACACTCAAAACAAAATTATCTTTGTTACTTTAAATTAATATATTCCGGAAACGGATATGGTAAACATTATTTGGTATCAACTTTGTTAGAATAATGGTTACAATAAGTTTGCTGTAAAGTAGTTTTAGATGGTAGAGGCATTCTTGGTCGAGACGCCTTAGTCTAAGGACTTACTTATAATTGTGGAAGGAAAATAAAATAGTAATCAGACTACTGAAGTTTTTATTATAAGTCAGAAGTGCTACGAACCACGAGCCGCCATGCCGGATGAACATTGTAAGTAATAAGTATCATGTTATTTTTAATGTAAAAGTGCAAAGCAGCAGTCTGATAAGAAGTTTTCCCTTTTCCTGATATCCTGTTTTTATACATAGTATCCTATCCTACCCTCACTGCAATTTATTGATAAATATTAACCGATCGAACTCGCCGTTTGTTGAGGCAGTATAGTTGCATCATGAAGTTTGTGATAGAATTTGGTCGAGGCAACTCTTCGACAATTCTGTTCTAACGCATTTGATGCTTTTGGTTGGGGCAACTCTCCAACAAAGTATTGATGCAGATACTTCATGGTGTACCTAGGCTAGTCTTGTGGTGCCATGGCTGCTGTACATGGGCGCGCTTGGCCAGAGCTACTCTCTGGTAGTGTTACTTTGTGCATCAGGCTCGGTGTCGATGGTATTTCGATCGAATTTTATTTTCGATAGATTATCATCTGCATTCGATTCTTTTGGTCGGGGCTACTCTCCGGCAGAGCAATCGAATCAGATTTTTAGTAATTTAACTGTAGTAGGCTTGCGATGCTTTGACTGCTGTACATGTTACGTTTGGCCAGAGCTACTCTCTGGTAGCGTTACTTGTGCATCAGGCTTCGCATCGACGGTATTCCGATCGGATCTTATTTTCAATCGCTTTATACTCTGTAATCGATGCTCTCGGTCGGGGCTACTCTCCGGCAGGGTAATCGATACAGATGTGTAACAGTAGTATCTTTGCGATGCGTTGACAGTTGTACATGGTGCGTTTGGCCGGAGCTACTCTCCGGTAGCGTTACTTGTGCATTGGGATTCGCATCGATGGTATTTCGATTGAATTTGATTTTCGATAGTTTTGTCCTCTTTATTCGATGCTTTTGGTCGGGGCTACTCTCCGGCAGAGCCATCGATGCAGGTTATTAGTAGTATAACTGTAGTAACTTGCGATGCTGTGACTGTTGTACACGGGGCGTTTGGCCAGAGCTACTCTCTGGTAACGTTACTGTTCATCAGGACCGGTATCGCTGTATTGCAATTGACATTAGTTTTTCCCTATTCCTATCCTCGAACCAAACACAACATCCAGATGAGATACTGCCGAGTAGATACAGCCATGTAGGTGTGCTGAGTAGATACGGCCATGTAGGTGTGCCGAGTAGATACAGCCATGTAGGTGTGCTGAGTAGATACGGCCATGTAGGTGTGCCGAGTAGATACAGCCATGTAGGTGTGCTGAGTAGATACGGCCATGTAGGTGTGCCGAGTAAATACAGCCATGTAGGTGTGCTGAGTAGGTGCGGCCATGTAGGTGTGCCGAGTAGATACAGCCATGTAGGTGTGCTGAGTAGATGCGGCCATGTAGGTGTGCCGAGTAGATTTAGCCATGTAGGTGTGCCGAGTAGATTCAGCCATGTAGGTGTGCCGAGTAGATACATCCACGTAGGTGTGTTGAGTAGATAAGTCATGCAACTCGTGCACTACATTTGTAAATGAATCTAATATTAAATAGTTATGAAATAGACAGTGGTATTTGAAAGGATATGAAGTGCTTGAAAAATGAATTCCAGGTGGTACGGGAGGCTTCACACCACCACGACGGAGTAGGCGACGCCGGCGTACATCATCGAGTGATGAGGAAGAGGTACCCGCAAAAATAAAGCGATCTTCAGAGAGCCTGACAGCGAGCGATTTGCTGAAAATTATAGCAGCACTACAAGATGGTCCAAGTAAGAATATGAACGCTACAAATGTAATCCCGGAGTTTGACCCAAATAATAAATCACAGGATGTTGAGCGATGGTTGAGAAAGGTTAATGAATGTGCTGTTATTTACAACTGGAACGAAAAACATACGATCCATTTTGCCTTACAAAAATTATGTGGTTTAGCGAAAAAATGGTACGAGTCTCTTCCATCTCTCAACTTCACGTGGTCGGAATGGCAATGTAAATTAAGAAAGGCTTTTCCCAGTGAAGAAAATTTTGATAAATTGTTAGAAGAAATGCTGAACCGTCGGTCACGCCCTGATGAAACTCTAAAAGATTACTTTTATGATAAATTGTCACTCCTTAATAGATGTGAGATTTACGGTACTAAAGCAGTCGATTGTATTATCTATGGTATTTATGATAACTCTGTGCGTAATGGAGCGCAAGCTCTTAAGTGTAAGGAACCAGAAGATTTGTTAAACTTTCTAGCTTCTCAGAAATATAATACAGTCAAAGATAATTTGCGAGCCGTGGCTGTTAATTCCTTTAGAAAGAGGGATGTACGTTTTGTATCTACTAACCAGAATAGGCCTTCGACTTCTATTAGTAAAAGCAGTGAATTGACGTGTTTTAATTGTCAGGAACGTGGTCATTATTATACGAATTGTACAAAACCAATTGTGAAATGCATTAAATGTGCCAGGATCGGACATAACTTTGATAATTGCTTGAGAAAACCTCTCTTTTCACACGACAGCCCAAGCGAACAATCCAGTCAAAAAAAGGTAATGAGAATAGTTCCTATCACAGGACTACAGTCTAATAATGATATAACTGTTAAAAATAGTAACACTAACGATGTGTCAGCTGCTAAGTCTCTCCCTCCAGTTGAAGTGCCCTGTGATTTGAACAGTAAATATTTCAAAAACGTTTGTGTTAATGGTAAAGTTTTAAATGCTTTCATAGACTTTGGAAGCCAATGTAGCCTTATTAAATGTTCGGTTGCTGAGATGTTGAACCTTGAACAAAATACCGTTAATTTGCCAGCAATAAAGGGGTTTGGAGACTCCGTTACTAAGCCGAAGTATCAATCTACGATTAAAATTAGAATAGACGAAATAGACACTGAATTGATCGTTTTGGCTGTCGATGACGCGTTTTTATCAGCATCTTTGCTAATAGGACAGGACTTTACTGAACAACCTTCAGTTTTTGTTAAAAAAGATAGTGAAACTTTATTTTTTTATCATGCGCCCCCACATGAATGTTCGAATACCACTTTGATTAAGCTATTTATTGAGAAGGATACTACTATTATAAAAGGGGGGTTGGTAGAGGTATGTTCTAAGGAACCTTATTCTGGTGATATATATTTCGATGGCGGTACTAGGATGAATCCTAAACAGGAATATCATCTGCATCAAGGGTGCTATAGAATAAATGACGGTAGGTCAATTATGTTTGTGACTTCCCTGACAACCTCTCCCTTGAACTTTAAAGCCGGTACATTAATTGCTAGAGTCAATTCTATAGCGGAGACTAGAACACTCGTCATTAACGCTGAAGATTCTCATAAAGAATTAACGCCTCTCGATCTGTCGGAAATACAAGTTGGCCAAGATTTAGATCGTGGAACTTTAGAGAGACTAAAAAATCTCTTGTTGGAATATAGGGTTTGCTTTGCTCAGAATCTTGACGAATTAGGGTGTGCTAAAAATACGGAAATGAACATAGAACTTCACGATAAAACCCCGGTAGTATACAGGCCCTATAGGTTATCTCACCACGAGCGCCAGAAAGTTAGAGATATGGTTAGTGATTTAATGAAAAATGATATTGTGCAAGAATCAGAGTCAAACTACGCCAGTCCTATACTTTTAGTTAAGAAGAAAAATGGAGAATCTAGACTTTGTGTAGACTACCGTGCGCTCAATAACAAGACGGTCAAAGATAAATATCCACTACCACTTATAGATGATCAAATTTCTAATTTGAGTGGTAACAAATTTTTTATTACTCTAGACTTGGCTTCGGGCTACTACCAAGTACCAATGGGAAAGGAAAGTCGTCACTTAACTGCGTTTGTTACCCCGGACGGCCATTATGAGTTCAAACGTATGCCGTTCGGGTTAGCAAACTCACCCGCAGTCTTCCAGAAGATGATTAATAATTTGCTAGGTCAACGTAGATTTGATTCAGCGCTAGCGTACATGGACGACCTTCTTATCCCATCGACTACGATAGATGAAGGTTTTTGTAGACTGGAGAACGTCCTGAAATTGATAAAAGAGGCCGGCCTCACTCTTAGATTGTCGAAGTGTCGCTTCTTTGATAGACAAATTGAGTACCTGGGTTACGAAGTTTCGGCAGAGGGTATTAAACCTAGTGCGAGAAAAATAGCTGCAGTTAGTAATTTTCCCACTCCAACCAATGTCCACGAACTTCGGCAGTTCCTTGGTCTGGCCAGCTATTTCAGGAGGTTTGTGACGGGCTTTGGTGAAATAGCTAGACCTCTTACTCAACTTTTAAAAAAGGATAGCCAGTGGCAATGGGCTACGGTTCAAAACAATGCGTTCACCTCATTAAAGTCTAGCCTTATACATCGTCCCATTTTGGCCCTTTACGATCCGAACCTGGATACAGAATTGCATACCGATGCTAGTTCCTTAGGATTGGGTGGTATCCTTATGCAATGGCAGACTCAACCAAGAACGCTGAAACCGGTAGCATATTTCAGTAGACAAACTACGCCAGAAGAAAAACACTTTTATTCTTATGAGTTAGAAACTCTGGCTGTGGTTTATTCTCTGAAAAAATTTCGACCATATATATTGGGAATTAAGTTTTCGGTATTCACTGACTGCAATGCGTTGAGAACCACACTTACCAAAAGAGATCTGATTCCTCGCATCGCACGTTGGTGGCTTCAGATTAGTGAATTTGATTTTGATATCCACTATCGTCCTGGCTGCCGTATGAGCCATGTAGATGCTCTGAGTAGGAATCCACTACCTACTGATAATCCAAATGATTATCATAGAACGATGAATATCACCACCGGTAATTGGATAGTAACTCTACAGGTTGCAGATCCAGAACTACAAAGAATTATTAGAATTCTAAAACCAAGTACAGATGAAGAAAGCTCGGACATTAAGAAAAACTATGCATTTAAAAACCATACTTTGTATAGGAAAATAGGTGATGAACATCGATTGGTAGTCCCAAAGAGTGCCAGGTGGCAAATCTGTAAAGCCAATCATGACGATATCGGGCATTTTGGATTTGCAAAAACCCTTGAACGCATCCAAAGCCAGTATTGGTTTCCTAAAATTACGACGTTTTGTGAAAAAGTATGTAGCTGCCTGTATCGATTGCGCTTATAACAAAGATAGTTCAGCAAAGAGGCGTACGGGGTTTCTGCATCCAATTGAAAAAGTTGAAAAACCATTTCACACCCTTCACCTGGATCATTTAGGTCCATTCGTTAAAAGTAAGTCTGGTAATTGCTATATACTAACGATTGTGGATGGTTTCACCAAATATGTCTTTGCTAAACCAGTCAAAGATACAAAGACAAAAAATGTGGTGAAAGTTTTACAAACTTTATTTAACGACTTTGGAGTTCCAACTAGAATAATTTCGGATAGGGGAACTGCGTTTACATCTAATCAGTTTAAAGAATTTTGTAGCACGAATAATGTTAAACATATACTCAACGCAGTTGCTTGTCCCAGAGCGAACGGCCAAGCGGAAAGATTTAATCAAACCATACTTACCTCTTTAGCTACTCAAAACTTTGGAAAAGACGAACGCATTTGGGACCAGCAATTGGGAAGAGTTCAATGGGGTATAAATAATACCGTAAATGCTACTACAAAAAAGTGTCCATCAGAACTCTTGTTTGGGATCAAGTTGAACTGTCCTTCTGATAATATGCTAGTAACTGATGATGTTCAAAGTATTTCTGATAGTCCTCCATCAACATCCTCGTCTTTAGATATGATTAGGCACGAAGCGTCAGCCAACATTGTTGAAAGTCAAAAACGTCAGAAAACTTACTATGACTCTAAAAGGTCATCTGAAATCACGTATTCTGTTGGGGACCTAGTTAAAATTACAAAAACTAACTTTTATAACGATGGGAAAAGTAAGAAACTTATGCCTAAATTTATTGGTCCTTACAAAATAGCCGAATGCCTAGGGAATGATCGGTACAAAATCGTAAATGTCCCAGGTTTCAATAGCAAAAGATACGAAAGTGTGGTAGCGTCAGATAGGATGCGTCCTTGGATTCATATCCAAGCTTTAGAGTTGAACAAATCTTCTGGTACCGAATCGCTTTCGTCAGACTCTGATAGTGACATAGAAACTTAAAATAATGTAAATAGTTACCAATGTAAGTTATTTTATGCCATTGATTGTATTAATTGTTGCCATTACTTGCTTGATGTATTCTTGTTGCCTTTACTTGTTTGATGTATTCTTATTTAAAATAAAAACTTTATTCGCTGATTCTTTAGCATTATTAATAAATTAGAAAAGAATATTAGTTGCTTATATTGTTCATTATAATGGAAACTTAGATGTAAATAGTTAGAAATGTAAGTTATTTTATGCTATTAGTATTGCATAACGTATTGTGGCCATTACTTGTTTGATGTATTCTTATTAAAAATAAAAAACTTTATGCGTTAATTCATTAGCATTATTAACAAACTAGAAAATAATATGTTGTAAACTTAATTAATTATTACAACGTAATTGCTTATATTGTTCATTAAAATGTAAACTTAGATGTAAATAGTTAGAAAAGTTATTTTATGCTATTAGTATTGCACAACGTATCATTGCCATTACTTGTTTGATGTATTCTATTATTGAGAATAAAAACTTTTTTTTCGTTAATTCATAAGCAGTATAAACAAATCAGAAAAGAATTATAATATGTTGTAAACTTATTATACTATATATAGCTCGTTTAATTATACAATTATAACGTAGTTGCTTATATTGTTCAGTATAATGTATCTAGTCGAGTGTTGTGATTAATGCGTACTCCGGAGAGAGCACGCTGCCGGATGGCCGAGTGTTGTGATTTAGAATATAATTAATGAAAAAGAGTACTGAAATTATTGTCAAATTGTATTGTCCTTTCTAGTTTGCCGGAAATACATTTTATTTGTAACAAACTTGCTCAAATCGGAAATTAATATATGATTTGTTTCTTTTAAACTTGCTAAAATCAGAAATTAATTTATGAATTTATGTTTGTTATTTTGTTAGATTAAAAGTCTAATTAATTACACTACCATAATTATCCTTGTTACTTTTAAATTAATATTTTCGGAAACGGATACGGTAGACATATTTTTGTAATGATTTTGTTATATTTTCGGAAATACATCATATTTGCAACAATATGTAACATAAACTTACTCAAATTGAAAATTAATGTATTAATATATATTTACTATTTTATTAGATTAAAAGTAAATTTAATTACACTCAAAACAAAATTATCTTTGTTACTTTAAATTAATATATTCCGGAAACGGATATGGTAAACATTATTTGGTATCAACTTTGTTAGAATAATGGTTACAATAAGTTTGCTGTAAAGTAGTTTTAGATGGTAGAGGCATTCTTGGTCGAGACGCCTTAGTCTAAGGACTTACTTATAATTGTGGAAGGAAAATAAAATAGTAATCAGACTACTGAAGTTTTTATTATAAGTGTCATTGCAGTCGGGGGACTTCTTCGATTAAAATTGTTCCACAAAACGGTCCCCTGACTGCAATGACACTTGTTATTTAACTTTTTAGTTTGTTTTTAGCAGTCGTGTTTTTATTTTTTTTTTAATTTTCTTTTTTTTTTAACTTTAATAACTAAAAGGTAGGTACTATTTATGAACCAGTCGCTATTCCAAACACAAACACAACACAACATTGTACGACATAAAATGCAGAGTTGAGTCTACTAACGCCATCTTTTGACGCCACATAAAACCTATCCCTTTGCAAGTTTCTAAAGCAAGAAGGGTCGTGGAAAGTTTTATTTTTAGCCACTCATCTCCAGACTTGTATCACAAAATAGACAGAAAAGCAAGAAGAACTTTAAATCCTTACTAATATTATAAATGCGAAAGTCCGTTTGTTTGTTTGTTTGTTTGTTACGCCTTCACGTCTTAACTACTGAACCGATCATCATGAAATTTTGCATACACGTTCTTAGGAGCACTGAAAAGGACATAGGATACCTTTCATCCCGAAAAAATTTATTGTTCCCGAGGGATAGTAAAAAATCTTTCCACGCAGACGAAGTCGCGGGCGGCCGCTAGTTAATTCTACATGAGAGAATTAACGTAGTTCACACTAGAGGCAACACTCAATAGATGGCGCTGTCAAACAAGTTGACCATGATGGACTGCAAGAGGGCACTCTTTTCCCGAATATACAGGGTGCATTTCAAATCACTCTCCAAATTTTAAGGATGTGTTCAGTCCATGAAACTGAACAACTTTCTCTAAGAAACATAGGGTAAAATATGTAAAAAAAATGACTTTTCATACAAATCAAAGAGATCACGTGATCAGTTTAGTATGGGATGACCAAAATTTTTTGGCGTATTTCGACACATGTTTCATGGAAAAAGTTGTTCAGTTTCATGGACTGAACACATCCTTAAAATTTGGAGAGTGATTACAAATGCACCCTGTATAATTATACTCTTTGTGCCCCCTCGAGCTTTGCCACCGTGGTGGTAGTTGGCACTGATAGTTGGCGTTTACCTCCCCGTTGGTCAATCGCACCTATTTATTTCCATCTGCCACCGAGCTTGCCATCGGGTGGCACTAATAGGTGGTGTTTACCACCCCGGTGGGTAAACGCTGGGTCGCGGGCGGCCGCTAGTACTATGATAAAGTGGACTTTATGAAGAACGGAGAAGGATGGACATAATAATGCTGTGGACGTTTTGATACAGACAGTGGACATTTTGATACAGTGGACTTCATGTGATTAGAGGATTTGATGTTTTAAAATTCGATTGTTAACGAAGATATAAATGTCGTCAATCCCATACATCTTTCGAAAGGCGAAGCGATAGCGAAAATTTTTAACAAAGTGTAGGAAAGGAAGGTAGGCCCCCACAGTAAATCCTCAGTAGACGAAACTTTACAGTATGATAAAGTATCATTAATGAAGCATGTCTTTAAAATTTTCCAAAATCTATTTTTTTATATTTGTACATAGTTTTTGGTCCATACTATATGTCATCGATATGTATTTATACATTTCGATGACTATATGTATTACATACATCCCTGCAACGTTTCGTCGACTGAGGATTTAATATTGGGCTCCCCATACAAAAGATTGCTTCATTTCTTACACTAACAACTTACACTAAACAAGCTGGATCGAATAAACGTCTAAAATATTTTAAAATTAATTAAACTCGCATTTTTAGGGTTCCGTATTATATTTTCTGTGGTTCCGTACTAGACATGCGAGCCGCGCCGGCGCCGCCGCGCCGCGCCGCGTTTTTCCCGCGCCGCCGCCGCCGTGGCGTTCGGGTCGGCGCGCCGAATGAAGCGCAAGCGCAAGGGAAGGCAAGAGAGCGCGAGTAAAAGCAAGCGAGCGAGAGAGACAGGAAAAGTGCAGAAGCAACGCACAGCTGCTCTCTTGCTCTATTTTTAATTTTTCCTTCTAAATTCAACCACGTCAACTAATTTTAAAATTCAATCTAAAATATTTGTATTAAAATGGAACTGCAGCTGTGCAATTTTTATTACTTACGATTGATATATGTTTGTTATTTATAATAATAGCACATGGACATGAAAACAAAAAAACAATAATAATAAAATTATAAACAATGAAATTTTGACTGCTTAAATTCGGACGCTTTTGCCCTAAATTCGACCATTATTTTCCCTTAATTCAGCAAAGGTGAAATAAAGGATGACCAGTGTCAGAAACCTTTAATGTTTTTATACATATCGCTCGAAAGATTGATCAGCTGAAGTGGCAGTGGGCTGGACACATGGCGAGAAGAACCGATGGGGGTGGCCTATACCCAGCAGTGGGTGTCGTGCGGCTGATATTATTTACATATTAAATTGCAAAAATAACATATTTATTATTATTATCAATATTAATAATATTATGCTTATCAAAAATAAGCTTATAGTACTTTATTATTAACATATAACATTAATAATAAGTGGCCGAAAATAGAAAATATCATAACGGTACAAAAGCCCGGCCGCTGGTTTAATGGTTGGCCGACTATAGGACTCGTGGTCATTCTATGCTCGGCCACCATTTCAAAAGGCAGCCGAATTTAGATTTTTCACCAGTTTCTTAGACCTAGCTTCAGCGAGCTTTAATTTAGTAACAAATAAAATTATATGAGAAAATATCACTTTATATTATTCTTTGACTAAGGTTTTATCACATATAAACATCAATAGATCGATAAATCAGTGAAAGTAATTAAAATCACTTACACCATAACTTGGATGTCCCTCAAACTTAACTACAAAATTGCACAACGCGCGGCAGAACCACGCGGGTCGCTGCGCTGGTCAAATTGCTACGGAGTGCAAGCAAAATGCAAACCAGATGACGACTTGCTGCCATTTTGACAATTCCTAATGAGTGATTTTAAAGCTTCTTTTCGTACAAAAACCCTTTAAGAAATAGCATATACTCACGCAGTTTATTTAATATTTTGTTTGAGTGGCCGAATTTAGGATGTGTCCGAATTTAGTCGCAAGTGAACAAGTTTATCTACATAATATGAGTATCTAAGATGAGTTTGGGTAGCTAGGCAGTCGGAAGGCACTTTGAATTGTTTTCAAGGAAAAAATATTTTTTTCCCCACAGAAAAGTGCAAGTAGGTGTTGTTGTTGCGCAAATAAATAAATTTGACTTAAAATGCCGGAAAAATTTGTGCCAAGCCGGCGCGGTCACGCCACGCCGACTATAAATGGTCGGCGCGCCGCCGCGGGCAATTTAGGCCTCGGCGCGCATGTCTATTCCGTACCCAAAGGGTAAAAGCGGGACCCTATTAGCAACTCCGCTGTCCGTCTGTCTGTCTGTCACCAGACTGTATCTCATGAACCGTGATAGCTAGACAGTTGAAATTTTCACAGATGATGTATTTTTGTTGCCGTTATAACAACAAATACTAAAAACAGAATAAAATAAATATTTAATGTGGGCTCAACAAACGTGATATAATTGCCGTTTTTGGCACGGAACCCTTCGTGCGCGAGTCCGACTCGCACTTTACCAATTTTCCTTTCCTGAACCTGTCCTGTCCCTTCAACCCTGATTTCAAGACCGTAGAAGATAATAAAAAATCCTATCAACATATTTTTATGAGTTTTATTTATGGAGCACTTCGGCTGTAATTTTCTTTTACTCCATAAAGTTTCATAAATAAGTACCTTCTAATCATACTATTAATAGAGAAATATTGAAATTGGATTCAAGAAAACTATACAACGTAAGTATTACAAATAACCCGTAATGCTGAATATGGTAGATAGGGACCATAAAACTAAACAACTTTTACTATGGGACCAACTCTGAAATCGCGAAAAAAAACCTGCTGTTTCATACAAAAATTAATAACAAAAATACCTAATTGCTAAATGTAATATTTTTCTCACTTCTGAAATTATTCCATTTCAAAAAAGAATGCGGGGCGTTCCCCATTTCCGAGGTGGCTGGTTCATCACGTTCTAAATTTGAAATTCAGTGTGGGGAATGAATTTCAATACTTACGTTTTTTTACTCATGTGCTTACCTACTTCCCGATCAAGTACCTACTTATTCCAAATTCAATACGGTAGAACTCATCAACTAGCGTTATTTTTATTACGTAGCTTTATAGCTGCATGACTCTGATGATCTCATGAAAAGGAGATCGCCCATTTTCTAAGAGCACAACATCTCACTCTAAATATTTTTGTGCCCTTATAATTTTAATTGATTTTAGTAGCTGATAGATTCCTTAATTAAAATCAGTAATTAGTTTTTGACCTTACCCAAGTATAATTTATATTACAAGTTTTCTATAACCTTTTTAGGTTATGTTTTTTTGTAAACGTCTTGTTTTGGGAATAAAATGTAAGTAACAAGTTCAGGGGAGGAGTTCGATGACACAGCTGGTTAGCGCCGCGCGGCATACTGGTTTGCAAAGGTTGGTTACAGGATGGGTGACCCAAAAATACTTTTTTTCTCCTCCTCCGTGCTTTAGAATCAGAAGGCACGTTAAACCGTTGGTCCTAGCTTAACTTAACTTGGTATATTGTCACAACAGAATACTACGAGTCTAGTTCACTCTCACAAAACACAAATGACCAAAGAACTAAGCTCAACTCGGAAATTGCACAGAAAACAAACGATCATATCAAATCATCATGTACGATGACAATAACATACACCGCCGTCTCTTGACAAGATAGACAGTAGTGTTTTTTTAAAAAGCTTTTAAAAGAGCTTTTTAAAAAAATCAAAACCTTCTTCTTCTTAATGAATGGCTTGCTCTGTGGTCTCGTTTCCTTCCGTCACCGTCAATGTGACTGTAATGATGGTATTATATTAAAATCGATTACTATTTGGGTTTGTTTTAATTTTTTATTTTTCTTAAGAAGTTACCGCGAGGAAAGCATTCAAATACAATCATATGAATCAAAAATGTAATTCAACATGACTATGAAACTATTTTGACATACTCAACTATCAACAAAAGAATCGGATTCGGTATACCGAAAGTAGGTATACCTACTCAGAAATCGATTGTTATTTTAGATCTGTACTTTTATTCTGTGGCAACATTTTCAATAAAGACAAGATGGATGGACCGTTGAAAGTTTTAAATGCTTTAACTACTAATAAAAACTGTTTTCAGTCCCAGGCTTAGACTAATAGTTTTGTAAACATTTTTGGGATTAAAAAAAATCAAAGATTTTTATGGTTTTTGTTTTGTTAAGGCACAAAAGCCCAAAAGGCGAGATGTTTTATGGGCGTTTTCCTTTTATTTCCTCGCTTTTCTTGAGAAAAGCATTATATTGGAAGCTATTTACATTGCATTGAATTATCAAACCATCCTTGACAATATAAATGCTAACTGAGAAGTTTGCATATTTATATTGATAGAACAGGAGTCTTCGGCTGTAAAGTACTATTTGGTGTTAATGTGGTATTAATATTTCACCCCGAGATACCATCCCCCAGCCCGTTGATTACGTAAGTCTGTTGGCAAAAATTCTCGGTTGAAATCGATTGAAAGCGCAGTTACGTTGCTGCTTTAAGTAAGATAGTTGTCACATTAGTTCTTAACAAAAGCAGCAATGTAACTGCGATTTCTGTGAAGAGTTAATTGCAACAAAGTTACATATATATACCCCCCTGATTTAGTAACTTTGTTGCAATCAATTCTGACAGGAATCGCAGTTACATTGCTGCTTTAGCGTGCCCGCAGACTACAGACTTTCTATCGGCCGACAGTTTAGTCGGGCTCTCAATCAGTATGAAGGTGTATGCAAGTGCGCACACTAGAACGATTCGGTATCGGCCGATTATTCATACAAAATCAACTATTGGCCAACTATCGGCTGACAGTTTAGTCGGGCTCTCAATCAGTATGATGGTGTATGCAAGTGCGCACACTAGAACGATTCGGTATCAGCCGATTCTTCGTACAAAATCAACTATTGGCCAACTATCGGCCGACAGTTTAGTCGAGCTTTCAATCAGTATGAAGGTGTATGCAAGTGCGCACACTAGAACGATTCGGTATCGGCCGATTCTTCGTACAGAATCAACTATTGGCCAACTATCGGCCGACAGTTTAGTCGAGCTTTCAATCAGTATGAAGGTGTATGCAAGTGCGCACACTAGAACGATTCAGTATCGGCCGAATTCTTCGTACAGAATCAACTATTGGCCAACTATCGGCCGACAGTTTGGACTGTATTTTGCGGGCACGCATAGTAAGAACCAATGTGACAACTATCTTCCTTAAAGCAATGTATCTGCGGTTTCAATCGATTTCAATCGAGAAATTGTTAGCAACAAGGTTACGTAATCTGGGGCCTGGACTATACTAACATTACATTCTCTTTTGACAGTTAAATGTCGATAAAATTGCTTTGTATATTTTATCATGTTTCTGAGGTCGTTCTAGGAGATATACCCTTTTTTCATTTTTCATTATTAGTTAAAAAAGTTGACCTAGATGTGAAGCCGACGGAAAATCTTCTGTTTCAATAGTTATAGATTGCAACAAGAAACAACCAACCTTTTTTACTTTGATAAATAAGTTTTTGCTAAAAATGTTCAAATGTAGCGATATTACGATACGATACGCCCGCATCTTTCAATAAGACGAAGTTCCACCCGCCGCCGCATAGACGCGGCGCAATCGCTGATTTATGTCATTGGAAAAAAGGCTTTATTTCAATATGAATAAGACGTATATTATTTAAGTTTTATCAAAATTCCGCGGAACTTTTAGAAAACGACATAGGTAGAGTAACCCAGAACCTTTCTACGGCATCTCAAAAAACCAGGCTATGCAACTCCTTAAAGAAATCTCTTGGACGAGTCGAGAGAATACTAGCTAAAACAGCCAGGATTGAGACATGCCAAATCCTTGGTGAAAGGCTACTCGCAAAGACAGACGAATAAGCTTATACAGTTCAGTAGATCGAATGTCAGCGCGACTGTTAGAGCCTTAATTGGACACTGCAAACTAAACAGACACCTATTTCATATGAAATTGAGTGATACTGACGTCTGCAGATATTGTGATGAGGAGCAGGAAACGCCCAAGCACCTCTCATGTGATTGTGGACCCCTAATCCCCAAGCGTAGTATCCATCTGGGGCGACACGTAATCGACCCGGAGGAAATAAAAACTCTTAAAACCAGGAAGATACCAGACTTCTTGGAAGCCGATAAAAAGGTGGCGAGTCACAATAGATCTTTTAGGTCGCAGTGACTACAGCATTATGTGAGCTGCAGAGCCCCTAACACTCAATAATAACAATAATAAGCCCGCAGGGCAGCTTGTGGCGAGCTGTTGGTGAGTAGCGACACCACGGACCCGAGTGCTCCCGGGAGCCGATCCAGGCCCTCGTCCCCGCAGCAGGGGTGGACTCCAAGGGGGCCTGCGGACTCCCGCTCCTGGCTCGCCTTCGTCGGCCGTCCAGGGTCCCTCTTTTTGAATCGCTCGAAGCCAGTCGAGCGCTCGTTTCGACTGATTTTCGTTCGACATCTCATTGTTTTGAGTCATATGTCGAACGAAAATCAGTCGAAAAGAGCGCTCGACGCCTGCCGAGACCTCCGTGAAGATAGCCACCCCATTTCGAGTGCCCAGGTTTTGAGGGTGCAGGTCGTTAGTTTAGCGTTAGTTTTGATTTGTTTTGGAAAAAAAATCGTTTGTTTAGATTTCCTTCATACTTTTTTTTTTAAAATAAAAGTGGGGTGGCTATCTTCACGCTAGCCACCCCATTGCACCAAATGGTTTTATTTAAAGCTTATTCGATAGATATTTGTTAGTTTCGTTTGTTTTGATTAAAATTTTCGTTTGTTTAGACTCCGTATTCCCTAGAAAAAAATGCAAAGTGGGGTGGCTATCTTCACGTGAAGATAGCCACCCCATATGGCAAAACAAAATAAAAATTGCGCATTATGATTGCTTTTCGTTAGTTTTGATTTGTTTTGATAAAATTTTGTTTGTTTTGACAAACCGAAAAAAGTTATGATTTTTTTTATTTTTTTAGAAAAATTTTGCCTGCACGCACTAACAACCTCAATAACTCGTTATATGGACTAGTTTATGTAAGGAATCATTGAATAATGCTAAATCTATGTAAGTACATCAAAATGCACCGTTACTCATAGAAAAAATTGGGCTATAGATAGGTAGATACACATAAGAAAAATACTCAAATTGTAGAATTCCGTAAGTACGCGTAAAAACGCTATTCTAATATTCGTTTAAAGGAGCGCCCGCAAATGACTAGGTTCAAATGAAAGATGCAAGTCTTAGCTATGGCCCTACATAAGTCTTTTCGTTTGTTTCGAAATAGACAACTGTGTAGACCAGGAGCAAACATTCAGTTCGTTATAATTACCTGCTCACTTTAAATTGCTAAAAGTATTTGTTTTGATGGAGCGCCCGCAAATGACTAGGTTCAAATGAAAGATGCAAGTGTTAGCTATGGCCCTACATAAATCTTTTCGTTTGTTTCGAAATAGACAACTGTGTAGACCAGGAGTAAACATTCAGTTCGTTATAATTACCTGCTCACTTTAAATTGCTAAAAGTATTTGTTTTGATGGAGCGCCCGCAAATGACTAGGTTCAAATGAAAGATGCAAGTGTTAGCTATGGCGCTACATAAGTCTTTTCGTTTGTTTCGAAATAGACAACTGTGTAGACCAGGAGAAAACTTTCAGTTCGTTTTAATTACCTGCTCACTTTAAATTGCTAAAAGTATTTGTTTTGATGGAGCGCCCGCAAATGACTAGGTTCAAATAAAAGATGCAAGTCTTAGCTATGGCCCTACATAAGTCTTTTTGTTTGTTTCGAAATAGACAACTGTGTAGACCAGGAGTTAACATTCAGTTCGTTTTAATTACCTGCTCACTTTAAATTGCTAAAAGTATTTGTTTTGATAGAGCGCCCGCAAATGACTAGGTTCAAATAAAAGATGCAAGTCTTAGCTATGGCCCTACATAAGTCTTTTCGTTTGTTTCGAAATAGGCAACTGTGTAGACCAGGAGTAAACATTCAGTTCGTTATAATTACCTGCTCACTTTAAATTGCTAAAAGTATTTGTTTTGATGAAGCGCCCGCAAATGACTGGGTTCAAATGAAAGATGCAAGTGTTAGCTATGGCCCTACATAAATCTTTTCGTATGTTTCGAAATAGACAAATGTGTAGACCAGGAGTAAACATTCAGTTCGTTATAATTACCTGCTCACTTTAAATTGCTAAAAGTATTTGTTTTGATGGAGCGCCCGCAAATGACTAGGTTCAAATGAAAGATGCAAGTGTTAGCTATGGCCCTACATAAATCCTTTCGTTTGTTTCGAAATAGACAACTGTGTAGACCAGGAGTAAACATTCAGTTCGTTATAATTACCTGCTCACTTTAAATTGCTAAAAGTATTTGTTTTGATGGAGCGCCCGCAAATGACTAGGTTCAAATGAAAGATGCAAGTGTTAGCTATGGCCCTACATAAGTTTTTTTGTTTGTTTCGAAATAGACAACTGTGTAGACCAGGAGAAAACATTCAGTTCGTTATAATTACCTGCTCACTTTAAATTGCTAAAAGTATTTGTTTTGATGGAGCGCCCGCAAATGACTGGGTTGAAATGAAACATGCAAATGTTAGCTATGGCCCTACATAAATCTTTTCGTTTGTTTCGAAATAGACAACTGTGTAGACCAGGAGAAAACTTTCAGTTCGTTTTAATTACCTGCTCACTTTAAATTGCTAAAAGTATTTGTTTTGATGGAGCGCCCGCAAATGACTGGGTTGAAATGAAAGATGCAAGTGTTAGCTATGGCCCTACATAAATCTTTTCGTTTGTTTCGAAATAGACAACTGTGTAGACCAGGAGAAAACTTTCAGTTCGTTTTAATTACCTGCTCACTTTAAATTGCTAAAAGTATTTGTTTTGATAGAGCGCCCGCAAATGACTAGGTTCAAATAAAAGATGCAAGTGTTAGCTATGGCGCTACATAAGTCTTTTCGTTTGTTTCGAAATAGACAACTGTGTAGACCAGGAGAAAACTTTCAGTTCGTTTTAATTACCTGCTCACTTTAAATTGCTAAAAGTATTTGTTTTGATGGAGCGCCCGCAAATGACTAGGTTCAAATGAAAGATGCAAGTGTTAGCTATGGCGCTACATAAGTCTTTTCGTTTGTTACGAAATAGACAACTATGTAGACCAGGAGCAAACATACGGTTCGTTAAAGTTACCTACTCACTTCGAACCGATAAAAGTATTTGTTTTGAAAAAGCGCCCGCAAATGACTAAGTTCAAATGTAAGATGCAAGTCTTAGCTATGGCCCTACATAAGTCTTTTCGTTTGTTTCGAAATAGACAACTGTGTAGACCAGGAGAAAACTTTCAGTTCGTTATAATTACCTGCTCACTTTAAATTGCTAAAAGTATTTGTTTTGATGGAGCGCCCGCAAATGACTAGGTTCAAATAAAAGATGCCAGTGTAAGCTATGGCCCTACATAAGTCTTTTCGTTTGTTTCGAAGTAGACAACTGTGTAGACCAGGAGCAAACATACGGTGCGTTATAATTACCTACTCACTTCGAACCGCTAAAAGTATTTGTTTTGAAGGAGCGCCCGCAAATGACTAGGTTCAAATGAAAGATGCAAGTGTTAGCTATGGCCCTACATAAATCTTTTCGTTTGTTTCGAAATAGACAACTGTGTAGACCAGGAGTAAACATTCAGTTCGTTATAATTACCTGCTCTCTTTAAATTGCTAAAAGTATTTGTTTTGATGGAGCGCCCGCAAATGACTAGGTTCAAATGAAAGATGCAAGTGTTAGCTATGGCCCTACATAAATCTTTTCGTTTGTTTCGAAATAGACAAATGTGTAGACCAGGAGAAAACTTTCAGTTCGTTTTAATTACCTGCTCACTTTAAATTGCTAAAAGTATTTGTTTTGATGGAGCGCCCGCAAATGACTAGATTCAAATAAAAGATGCAAGTCTTAGCTATGGCCCTACATAAGTCTTTTCGTTTGTTTCGAAATAGACAACTGTGTAGACCAGGAGTAAACATTCAGTTCGTTATAATTACCTGCTCTCTTTAAATTGCTAAAAGTATTTGTTTTGATGGAGCGCCCGCAAATGACTAGGTTCAAATGAAAGATGCAAGTGTTAGCTATGGCCCTACATAAATCTTTTCGTTTGTTTCGAAATAGACAAATGTGTAGACCAGGAGTAAACATTCAGTTCGTTATAATTACCTGCTCACTTTAAATTGCTAAAAGTATTTGTTTTTATGGAGCGCCCGCAAATGACTGGGTTGAAATGAAAGATGCAAGTGTTAGCTATGGCCCTACATAAATTTTTTCGTTTGTTTCGAAATAGACAACTGTGTAGACCAGGAGAAAACTTTCAGTTCGTTTTAATTACCTGCTCACTTTAAATTGCTAAAAGTATTTGTTTTGATGGAGCGCCCGCAAATGACTAGATTCAAATAAAAGATGCAAGTCTTAGCTATGGCCCTACATAAGTCTTTTCGTTTGTTTCGAAATAGACAACTGTGTAGACCAGGAGTAAACATTCAGTTCGTTATAATTACCTGCTCTCTTTAAATTGCTAAAAGTATTTGTTTTGATGGAGCGCCCGCAAATGACTAGGTTCAAATGAAAGATGCAAGTGTTAGCTATGGCCCTACATAAATCTTTTCGTTTGTTTCGAAATAGACAAATGTGTAGACCAGGAGTAAACATTCAGTTCGTTATAATTACCTGCTCACTTTAAATTGCTAAAAGTATTTGTTTTTATGGAGCGCCCGCAAATGACTGGGTTGAAATGAAAGATGCAAGTGTTAGCTATGGCCCTACATAAATTTTTTCGTTTGTTTCGAAATAGACAACTGTGTAGACCAGGAGAAAACTTTCAGTTCGTTTTAATTACCTGCTCACTTTAAATTGCTAAAAGTATTTGTTTTGATAGAGCGCCCGCAAATGACTAGGTTCAAATAAAAGATGCAAGTCTTAGCTATGGCCTTACATAAGTTTTTTCGTTTGTTTCGAAATAGACAACTGTGTAGACCAGGAGTAAACATTCAGTTCGTTATAATTACCTGTTCACTTTAAATTGCTAAAAGTATTTGTTTTGATGGAGCGCCCGCAAATGACTGGGTTGAAATGAAAGATGCAAGTGTTAGCTATGGCCCTACATAAATCTTTTCGTTTGTTTCGAAATAGACAACTGTGTAGACCAGGAGAAAAGTTTCAGTTCGTTTTAATTACCTGCTCACTTTAAATTGCTAAAAGTATTTGTTTTGATGGAGCGCCCGCAAATAACTGGGTTGAAATGAAAGATGCCAGTGTAAGCTATGGCCCTACATAAGTCTTTTCGTTTGTTTCGAAATAGAAAACTGTGTAGACCAGGAGCAAACATACGGTGCGTTATAATTACCTACTCACTTCGAACCGCTAAAAGTATTTGTTTTGAAGGAGCGCCCGCAAATGACTAGGTTCAAATGAAAGATGCAAGTCTTAGCTATGGCCCTACATAAGTCTTTTCGTTTGTTTCGAAATAGACAACTGTGTAGACCAGGAGAAAACTTTCAGTTCGTTTTAATTACCTGCTCACTTTAAATTGCTAAAAGTATTTGTTTTGATAGAGCGCCCGCAAATGACTAGGTTCAAATAAAAGATGCAAGTCTTAGCTATGGCCCTACATAAGTCTTTTCGTTTGTTTCGAAATAGGCAACTGTGTAGACCAGGAGTAAACATTCAGTTCGTTATAATTACCTGCTCACTTTAAATTGCTAAAAGTATTTGTTTTGATGAAGCGCCCGCAAATGACTGGGTTCAAATGAAAGATGCAAGTGTTAGCTATGGCCCTACATAAATCTTTTCGTATGTTTCGAAATAGACAAATGTGTAGACCAGGAGTAAACATTCAGTTCGTTATAATTACCTGCTCACTTTAAATTGCTAAAAGTATTTGTTTTGATGGAGCGCCCGCAAATGACTAGGTTCAAATGAAAGATGCAAGTGTTAGCTATGGCCCTACATAAATCCTTTCGTTTGTTTCGAAATAGACAACTGTGTAGACCAGGAGTAAACATTCAGTTCGTTATAATTACCTGCTCACTTTAAATTGCTAAAAGTATTTGTTTTGATGGAGCGCCCGCAAATGACTAGGTTCAAATGAAAGATGCAAGTGTTAGCTATGGCCCTACATAAGTTTTTTTGTTTGTTTCGAAATAGACAACTGTGTAGACCAGGAGAAAACATTCAGTTCGTTATAATTACCTGCTCACTTTAAATTGCTAAAAGTATTTGTTTTGATGGAGCGCCCGCAAATGACTGGGTTGAAATGAAACATGCAAATGTTAGCTATGGCCCTACATAAATCTTTTCGTTTGTTTCGAAATAGACAACTGTGTAGACCAGGAGAAAACTTTCAGTTCGTTTTAATTACCTGCTCACTTTAAATTGCTAAAAGTATTTGTTTTGATGGAGCGCCTGCAAATGACTGGGTTGAAATGAAAGATGCAAGTGTTAGCTATGGCCCTACATAAATCTTTTCGTTTGTTTCGAAATAGACAACTGTGTAGACCAGGAGAAAACTTTCAGTTCGTTTTAATTACCTGCTCACTTTAAATTGCTAAAAGTATTTGTTTTGATAGAGCGCCCGCAAATGACTAGGTTCAAATAAAAGATGCAAGTCTTAGCTATGGCCCTACATAAGTCTTTTCGTTTGTTTCGAAATAGACAACTGTGTAGACCAGGAGTAAACATTCAGTTCGTTATAATTACCTGCTCACTTTAAATTGCTAAAAGTATTTGTTTTGATGGAGCGCCCGCAAATGACTAGGTTCAAATGAAAGATGCAAGTGTTAGCTATGGCCCTACATAAATCTTTTCGTTTGTTTCGAAATAGACAACTGTGTAGACCAGGAGTAAACATTCAGTTCGTTATAATTACCTGCTCACTTTAAATTGCTAAAAGTATTTGTTTTGATGGAGCGCCCGCAAATGACTAGGTTCAATGAAAGATGCAAGTGTTAGCTATGGCGCTACATAAGTCTTTTCGTTTGTTTCGAAATAGACAACTGTGTAGACCAGGAGAAAACTTTCAGTTCGTTTTAATTACCTGCTCACTTTAAATTGCTAAAAGTATTTGTTTTGATGGAGCGCCCGCAAATGACTAGGTTCAAATAAAAGATGCAAGTCTTAGCTATGGCCCTACATAAGTCTTTTTGTTTGTTTCGAAATAGACAACTGTGTAGACCAGGAGTTAACATTCAGTTCGTTTTAATTACCTGCTCACTTTAAATTGCTAAAAGTATTTGTTTTGATAGAGCGCCCGCAAATGACTAGGTTCAAATAAAAGATGCAAGTCTTAGCTATGGCCTTACATAAGTTTTTTCGTTTGTTTCGAAATAGACAACTGTGTAGACCAGGAGTAAACATTCAGTTCGTTATAATTACCTGCTCACTTTAAATTGCTAAAAGTATTTGTTTTGATGGAGCGCCCGCAAATGACTAGGTTCAAATGAAAGATGCAAGTCTTAGCTATGGCCCTACATAAATCTTTTCGTTTGTTTCGAAATAGACAACTGTGTAGACCAGGAGTAAACATTCAGTTCGTTATAATTACCTGCTCACTTTAAATTGCTAAAAGTATTTGTTTTGATGGAGCGCCCGCAAATGACTAGGTTCAAATAAAAGATGCAAGTCTTAGCTATGGCCCTACATAAGTTTTTTCGTTTGTTTCGAAATAGACAACTGTGTAGACCAGGAGTAAACATTCAGTTCGTTATAATTACCTGCTCACTTTAAATTGCTAAAAGTATTTGTTTTGATGGAGCGCCCGCAAATGACTGGGTTCAAATGAAAGATGCAAGTGCTAGCTATGGCCCTACATAAATCTTTTCGTTTGTTTCGAAATAGACAACTGTGTAGACCAGGAGAAAACTTTCAGTTCGTTTTAGTTACCTGCTCACTTTAAATTGCTAAAAGTATTTGTTTTGATAGAGCGCCCGCAAATGACTAGGGTCAAATAAAAGATGCAAGTCTTAGCTATGGCCCTACATAAGTTTTTTCGTTTGTTTCGAAATAGACAACTGTGTAGACCAGGAGTAAACATTCAGTTCGTTATAATTACCTGCTCACTTTAAATTGCTAAAAGTATTTGTTTTGATGGAGCGCCCGCAAATGACTAGGTTCAAATAAAAGATGCCAGTGTTAGCTATGGCGCTACATAAGTCTTTTCGTTTGTTTCGAAATAGACAACTGTGTAGACCAGGAGCAAACATACGGTTCGTTAAAGTTACCTACTCACTTCGAACCGATATAAGTATTTGTTTTGAAGGAGCGCCCGCAAATGACTAAGTTCAAATGAAAGATGCAAGTCTTAGCTATGGCCCTACATAAGTCTTTTCGTTTGTTTCGAAATAGACAACTGTGTAGACCAGGAGTAAACATTCAGTTCGTTATAATTACCTGCTCACTTTAAATTGCTAAAAGTATTTGTTTTGATGGAGCGCCCGCAAATGACTGGGTTGAAATGAAACATACAAGTGTAAGCTATGGCCCTACATAAATCTTTTTGTTTGTTTCGAAATAGACAACTGTGTAGACCAGGAGTAAACATTCAGTTCGTTATAATTACCTGCTCACTTTAAATTGCTAAAAGTATTTGTTGTGAAGGAGCGCCCGCAAATGACTAGGTTCAAATGAAAGATGCAAGTGTTAGCTATGGCCCTACATAAGTCTTTTCGTTTGTTTCGAAATAGACAACTGTGTAGACCAGGAGAAAACATTCAGTTCGTTATAATTACCTGCTCACTTTAAATTGCTAAAAGTATTTGTTTTGATGGAGCGCCCGCAAATGACTAGGTTCAAATAAAAGATGCAAGTCTTAGCTATGGCCCTACATAAGTTTTTTCGTTTGTTTCGAAATAGACAACTGTGTAGACCAGGAGTAAACATTCAGTTCGTTATAATTACCTGCTCACTTTAAATTGCTAAAAGTATTTGTTTTGATGGAGCGCCCGCAAATGACTGGGTTCAAATGAAAGATGCAAGTGCTAGCTATGGCCCTACATAAATCTTTTCGTTTGTTTCGAAATAGACAACTGTGTAGACCAGGAGAAAACTTTCAGTTCGTTTTAATTACCTGCTCACTTTAAATTGCTAAAAGTATTTGTTTTGATAGAGCGCCCGCAAATGACTAGGGTCAAATAAAAGATGCAAGTCTTAGCTATGGCCTTACATAAGTTTTTTCGTTTGTTTCGAAATAGACAACTGTGTAGACCAGGAGTAAACATTCAGTTCGTTATAATTACCTGCTCACTTTAAATTGCTAAAAGTATTTGTTTTGATGGAGCGCCCGCAAATGACTAGGTTCAAATAAAAGATGCCAGTGTTAGCTATGGCGCTACATAAGTCTTTTCGTTTGTTTCGAAATAGACAACTGTGTAGACCAGGAGCAAACATACGGTTCGTTAAAGTTACCTACTCACTTCGAACCGATATAAGTATTTGTTTTGAAGGAGCGCCCGCAAATGACTAAGTTCAAATGAAAGATGCAAGTCTTAGCTATGGCCCTACATAAGTCTTTTCGTTTGTTTCGAAATAGACAACTGTGTAGACCAGGAGTAAACATTCAGTTCGTTATAATTACCTGCTCACTTTAAATTGCTAAAAGTATTTGTTTTGATGGAGCGCCCGCAAATGACTGGGTTGAAATGAAACATACAAGTGTTAGCTATGGCCCTACATAAATCTTTTTGTTTGTTTCGAAATAGACAACTGTGTAGACCAGGAGTAAACATTCAGTTCGTTATAATTACCTGCTCACTTTAAATTGCTAAAAGTATTTGTTGTGAAGGAGCGCCCGCAAATGACTAGGTTCAAATGAAAGATGCAAGTCTTAGCTATGGCATTACATAAGTTTTTTCGTTTGTTTCTAAATAGACAACTGTGTAGACCAGGAGCAAACATACGGTTCGTTAAAGTTACCTACTCACTTCGAACCGCTGTACATGCACATGTACAGGTTCGGTAGGCCGCCGGAAGTCGCGCCTCTGTGTACGATCCTGCAGGCCCTTAGAGCATATACTTGGTTGAATGCTCTAAGTGCAGGCTGATCTTGTGCATTTGGAGGGCCCATTATATTCACGTTTTTCATTTCTTTATTCATTTCTTGGCGTTCGTTGGTAGCGGTGTTTTCGGTGGTTTCATGTGAATGAGGGCTTTTCAAAATGACAAAAAACTATACCTGTCAATGTAATTTTTTTTACTAAGCTTCGAAGAGTACTCATGTAGGTAGGCAGATATAAACTAAAATGTTTCTCTTTGGGCAGACGTCAGCCAGCGAGCGCTAACTTGCCTCTTTGGTACAGGCCGTTAATTTTTAAAAGCCAATTTTTACACTTCTCTTTCCATCAACGCCATCTAGTGAAGGAAATAGTTACTATTTTTTTTTAAATGTTAAGGTATGATTCCGATGTCTGCAGCACTGCTGCGCGACACTGCTGCGCGACACTGCTGCGCAGCACTGCTGCCGAGCTCGGAATGTAGTCTGATATAAACTCATATAAACCTATAGAGAATGTATGGGGACCTGTGGTGTTGCGGCAGCAGTGCCGCGTAGCACTGCTGCGCACACCTGCTGCCTTTTTTGTGATTAAAAGATGGTTTTAATCACAAAAAAGGCAGATGGTTTTGATGACTCGATTTTGTAGTTTCATGGCGATGATAGTAAAGTATAATAATTTAAAATTCGCTTAAGTAATGTAGGTATGCGAAAGGAAGTCCACAAACTAATTTTAGGAGTTGAGATTCCGTCCGTGTAGTCATAGTGTGTAGTTCTACCTTTAAACTAAAACAAAAGCCTCCCCCGCCCGCCTGCAGTCTCCCTCTCTCTTTCTCTTGGTTGGACCGCACGCACTACTTATTTTTTCTGCAGTCTGTTTCCGTGTGTTCTCTTGTCGTGTTGTGTTTGCGTAGCGTAGAGTGTTAGCTATGGCTCGATATACAAATCAAGAGTAGGTACCTACCTACTGCGTACTTGTGCATTGAGAGAGGACAGAGGTGGTGATCGGGTGCAGCAGTTCTGTAGATAATTTTATAAAAGTGTAAATAGGACTTGTGAAAACAACTTGTTAATAGGTGATGAACTTTTAAACGCGCCAAATTAATGTAATAATAAAATAATACCATAGTAGATACCTAACCTATTTTAGTTATTTTATGTAAAAGATTGACTGTTTTTATTAAGTACATTAGTTTGAAAGTCCAAAGCCTGTCAAGTGTGATGGGAAGCTTATCAGTCGTATCACCTTCTTGTGCAGTGTGCAGTGTAAACAAAATCAACCAGCTGTTTGGGGTCATGTAGGTACACTTACCAATTTAAAGTAACAGAGATTATTAGGTACTTAATAACTCGCGTTTTTTAAAATTAATTAAGTTCGAGTTTATCAAAGGTCATCGAACTTAGTGATACCTTAAAAAGCGTAGGCAACAACATTTGTTGTAGGAAAGCCAGTTGTAGGTACGTGTGCATAGCGTAGTGACTAGTGAGGTACAGTGGAACAACATCGTCAGCTGTTTGTCGGCCACGCGCCCCGGCCGGGTATGGATGGTATAATGCGTGAGTAAAACAAGGGAATACCATAGTAATCTGTTATTTTGTTGTATTTATTTATTATTTTGTGATTGTTTAGTTTTAATATCGAAGAAATCGACTACGATAATAATTATAATAAAAAAATAATTAAAAATTAAAAAAAATCAAAATAATTTTCTGATTTTTTTTATTATTTTTTTTGTGTTCTAAACACGTCACCTGACAACCCCTTAAAGTTTTCACAGTTAAAACGGTACCACCTTATATAGGTATTATGCATATAGAGGGTCATTTTGAACTTACCATCCAAATTTTGAGGATGTGTTCAGTTCATGAAACTGAACAACTTTCTCTAAGGAACACATGGTCAAATATGTAAAATAAAAATCGACTTTCCATACAAATCAAAGAGATCACGTGATCAATTTAGTATGGGATGACCAAAATTTTTTGGCGAAATTTGACACATGTTTCTTAGAGAAAGTTGTTTAGTTTCATGGACTGGACACATCCTTAAAATTTGGATGGTAAGTCCAAAATGACCCGATATGCATTATACATTACATAAACTTTGAATTTTTGAAGGTAATGCCCCCAAAATAATGTATCTTATGTATCCCGACCGGCTGCTGGCGTGTAACCCTCAACTTAACCCCAAATCAACAGTAGGTAAATCGTTCGTTAGTGTAGTTGAATTAACCGTAGTTGAGTCGTGCTTTATGCATTTCGTTCATTAGTTATAACAAAAATATGTGAAACGATTTTTAGTTATTCTAAAATAAATAAATTTAAAAAATATTTTCTCCTCTCGGGGACCTTTTTGATTAAAAATTGTTCCACAAAACGGTCCTCCGACTGCAATGACACTTGTTATTTAACTATTTAAAAAATATTTTCTCCTCTCGGGGACCTTTCTGATTAAAAATTGTTCCACAAAACGGTCCCCCGACTGCAAATACACTTGTTATTTAACTTTTTAGTTCGTTTTTGGCAGGGCAGTCGTGTTGTTAATATTTTTTAAATTTATTTATTTTTATTTTACACATTTTAATCACAAATTATATAGTTTTGGAATATGCTCATTAATGCCTTTCATTAGATGCCCATATTGTAATAATTGATAAAAAAAATACATTTGAAAGTGGCGTAGAACAGACGCCATATTGATTTTTTCAAATAAATTATAGCCAGTGTCACTCGAAATGATGTAAGGAATCTAACGATACCCGATACATCCAAATCCGTTAAGCCATTTAGAAGTTATGGTGAAATAAAGAAACTCACATACCCACAAACATACAAGAACCCTGAACACATAAACACTCCTTTTTTGGGCAGTCGTGTAAAATAAGTCTTTTGGCCGTAGTTATCTCGAGAATAGTTGGAATAGGTTTAGTTAGTTATTATGATATGTTACCGGCTAGATAAATAAAAATTATCTAGTAAAGTAGGTAATTTATATAACATACAAACACGTTTTAAAATTTCGTTTCGACTTCGAAAACGACCGATAACTTATCTGTTGGCTTACGTAACATTTTGGAAACTGCGATAGTGGGTGTCAGGGGTACAGCCCTTATCTGGGGCCGTTCAAAATAGTGTTGCGACCGTCAATGTGTTAATATGGACACTTTCCAAATTTCTAGCTAGGTAAAAAAAAAACTTTTTTCATGCATAACGTGATAGTGCTTGTTGTTAAGTGACGATAAGGCCGAAAAGGTGGAAGCGTACTACACCCAGAATCCTCACCACTGAGGATTGAGAAACTGGCTATCTTACCTCTAACTGCCGGAATTTTAGTAAGATACAGATTAAATAATAGCTTCAGATTTTAGCACTAGCACTATCTATCTACTGGTAAAATCTAAAAATAAAACAGAATTTCTATCGAATTATCTGTCACGTAACTTAAAGAAAACCTGTAAAATGATAACTGGACTTGGTGTACCACAACACCGATGTTTATTACAAAAGATTTTAAATAACTTAGACATTGTTCAAATGTAATACTGTCACTTTTTTACAATATTGTTTGAAAGAGACAGCGTCACGTTTAAACATTGTCTAAGTTAAACAGGTGTTTAAAAATCTTTTATAATAGGTAACACCGAAAATATTTAAGTTATGCTTACATGGGTACGGTCACAATTAGACAAATAAACGACAGGTAGAATCTTCACTTGGATTTTAATCATGTAGGTTCCTACTTTTTTACTCAATTTGTTTCATAATTTCAATTCGTAATTAAACGTTTGAAACAAATGTCAATTGACAACTCTTTCAAGTCACGAAAAAGCTTTTTAAGAAAGTTAAACCTTAAAAAACCCTTACAAAAACAGCTCTAAAAACCAGGAAATAATGAAATTGCATTATTATTATTAATTACGCATATTTAAAAAACGTTGGATGGGGCCTGAGGAAATTTACCTCTAATAAGTTAATTTCCACATTCGCTCTATTTGTTGTTAAAAAGTTCCGTTGTGCTTTCGCAGCTCAAATCTAGTGTAGAACGTCCTTGACCATAGTTTTGTACCTACATTGATTTTGATTGTCATGAACCTACAAATAATTCAATCACTCTGTTCCCATTTGATTTTGAAAAGTTCCTTCGTGTATCTGTAAGTCCAAAGTCCAATGCTAATGAAATTAAAACCATATATAATCTTTAAAGTATCCTCTCAAAAAAATCAGTATTTTTAGGATTTTCTGAAAATACTGAACAGATTAAATAAAAATAGGACGAATCTGGAAATATATTCTTTGGAACAAAAAAAGAATTTTCCAAATCGGACGATAAATGACGGGAGCCCCGTCTCCCGTCCGTACAAAGATACCAAACATAAAAAAACAACCGAATTGATAAACTCCTCCTATTTTTTTAAGTCGTTTGAAAAACAAGACACTTTATCAAAAACCCGACCTTCGCAATCCACCGCGACATAACTATTTGTTTATTCGCGCGCGGAGGAAATTTTTTTGTTTGTAATAGCAATATTTGTTCGATTGTAAAAAAAATGTGACAGCGCGTCTGGCCGCTTCGAATATTACTTAGTGAAATGTTTTTTTAAATACGTTTTTATATGGCTGGCCCACTAACCGCGGGCCTCATGTTTGTTTTTACGAAATATTACCGAGAGCAAAATAGTTTTTAGTGCGCAGATTATGAACGAGCGTTCGAAATTCGAATTTCAAAATTAACTCGGAGTAGAAAGTTTTCGGTGAGACAGTTTTAACAGTTTTTTTACCATTGAAAACGGTTATCTGATGCAAATCGCCTGAGACGTATTTTTGGCCATATCTCCGAGGATTTTGGGAGGATCGAGATGGGAATAGTACCAAGTATTGAAAAATTTATCGAGACACCCATTGAACGTTTGAATTTTGAAAATCTACTGGTAACCTCAGACCAAATAAAAAAGGGAAGACGTAGTCCTCTGAACAAAGCAGTGAAGCCAATAAAACTACGCCTTGGTGTGTACATACACAGTTACACGCACACACATGTAACGAAACTACGCCTTTTCTTAACAGCCAGCGTGCGAAGCGGACGTACCAGGACGTACTAATAAATTATAAATTTCACCAGAGAAAATGCCGAATTGTGTAGTGAAAAGGTGTAAAAACCAATTTTCGACACATAAAAAGCAGGATGGAGTCACATTTCACACATAAGTAAAATTGGAAACTAATATTTTCACTAATTCAAAATAAACATTAAGGTATTACTTGAAACACAAAACCTCAACACAAGTGTTGCCATGCCAAACGTTTTTTTTTAAACCTGTTACTGGGTAACATGGAAAGTAACGTAACGTTATTTGTTTCTTGTTAAAAATAACGCGTTAATTATTTCTGTTTCTGGACTGTTTTTACCCACGACGGACGGAACGGAATGGAGGCGGTATTTGTGTTTGGGGTTAGAATACTGTGATCCATCAGTATTTAATCAGGGGCCTATTTCATAAAAGATTAGTAAACTTACTATAACAATTAACCATTGTTGTTATTGGGGTAGAACTGTTTCTTAATAATTATAAAACATAATTTCTACCCCAATAAACTACTACAATGGTAAATTACTGTACTTTTTCATACTTTTATGAAATAGACCTCTGATTAAATACTGATGATCTCAGTATTTACCACGCGTGTAGCCGTCCCCTCAAAGGTTGTTTGTTTGTCTATGTCTCTTACCATTTTCCTCGGAAACTACCTACTGGGCCGATTTCAATGCAGTTTTTGTCGTTTTTCAAAAATTACTAAACCGATTTCGCTACGGCTTTCTGTAATGGTTTTTAGCGATGCTTCTTGATAAGTGTTATAGTATTTAGCCGCTAGAGAGTGCTGCAGCATCATGTTCTCATTTATCTCCATAACGGTTTGACCGATTTAGATGTTGTTTTTACCCGACAGCAAGAGGGTTATGTTTTTCGCGCGTGTCTACTATCTTGTAAGTATGTAATATTCTTTATTACCTCATATCTTTTAAACGGCTGAACGGATTTCTATGATTAAGATATCGTTAGATTCGTCTTGTCAGCCCAACTGTTCCTAAGAAGATGGCGTTCTAAAAAACTTCTTAAGAAGGTGGCGTTCTAAAAAATGGGTATCAAATTAAAGGGCTTATTATTAAGATTTCGAAAAGTTATATCATGACCGTAATATATGATAACTAAAAAGATATAAATTAAAAAAAATATACATAATTAAAAACCCGCCTGCATAAAAAGACAAGTCAACTGAAGACATGGAAACAAGATTAAATATTAAGGCAACATAATAACATGCAGTCGGAGGTATATAATTCATACATAATGTCACTTTCTTTATGCATGCCTCTGACAGCATGTTATTACGTTGCCTTTAATATTTAATCTTGTTTCCATCTTTTCAGTTGACTTGTCTATTTATGCAGGCGGGTTTTTTTTTTAAACTAGATAAAGTATGAATTCTTTAAAAAATTTAAAATGACAAGCAAAATTTAAAACTTAGAAAAACCCCACGTCACTTAAAATAGTTATTTTTAATCCTGCGATCCCTGATGGAAATGGAATATTGTGTCTCATTTTCCGGGCTTAAAGGATTAAGTGAAAAAAATAGGTATTCTTAACAAAGGTAAAATAAGTAGTTTTACGAAAATATCTCCCAACTTAAATTAATTTAGGTAGGGTACTATACATATTGAAGGAAGGATGTCATGAGTTTGACTGATGGAAAGAACAAATCACAGCATGCAACCATCAGTCACTACATTACACGGTAGGTTAATCGTCAGTCACAGCCCGTGACTGTGGTTAAACTGACAGTAAAACCTACCGTGTAGTGGATGCCTAACATGTCAGGACAAACATCTTGCCTTAAATACACGAAACTTTAGTACTCGTTAGTTTTATTTTTTACATTTTTCCTATTTCCTTCCTACTTCCTTTCCGCCACTACTTTTAAAGCGAGCTACTCACAGCCCTTCATGCAGGGCTTTGAGAAGCTAACTTTTTCTATCTATCATTAGGCGACGGCTACACGTGTGGTAAATACTGTGATCCATCAGTATTATTTATCAGGGATCAATTATAATAAATAAAATAATGAAAAAGTACAGTAATTTACCATAGTAATAGTTTATTGTGGTAGAATTATGTTTTATAATTAATAAGAAACATAATTCTACCCCAATAATAACTGTGGTAAATTATTATAGTAAATTTACTAATCTTTTATGAAATAGGCCCCTGATTAAATACTGGCGGATCACAGTACCAGCCGTGTAGCCGTCGCCTCACACCCGAGTCAGAATGGCTGAATGCCTATCATAGTCTGCGTCTCTTTCATCAGTAATAAATAAAAGAGACGCTTTGATAGCCATTCAAAAAACTGACAAGTTTTAAGAGCTTGTAATACCCCCCTTGGGACCGTATTATGATCTCTTGAATCCAGGCAGTTTTTTGTTTTGATTCTGATATGTGATAAATAACGTTATTATTTCATAACGCGTTATTTTTATAACATTGGGGTAATATGAATTACTATGGCAACACCGGCTCACACACTAATGCATAAAAAAACTGGCTTCAGTCCCTTGCTTGGAAGACTCCGTCTTCCCTTTTTTATTTGGTCTGAGCTGGTAACTTCTTTTGGAATTTTGCAAAATTCGGGTTTTTTGGGGGGTGTTTGTTTACTAAATTGTAAATATTTAGGCGAGGAGCTCGGTGGCGCAGTGGTCTAGCGCCTGGCCCAGCGATTGCGGAGGTTAAGCAACGTTCGCAAGGGTCGGTCATGGGATGGGTGACCAAAAATTTATTATCTCGAGCTCCTCCGTGCTTCGGAAGGCACGTTAAGCCGTTGGTCCCGGCTGCATTTGCAGTCGTTAACACCCACCAATCCGCATTGGGCCCGCGTGGTGGGTTATGGCCCGTCCTCCTTATCCACCCATAAGGAAGGCCTGTGCCCCAGCAGTGGGGACATTAAAATGGCTGATGGACATGGACAAATATTTAGGAAAAAACCAGGGTTCGAGGATATATATCAACGGATATATATCCGATATATATCCGATACATATCAAACGAATTTTTGTGATATATATCAATATAAAAAAAGTTTAAAAATTTGACAATACTATGTATATTTTTGTTATTATATTGCTACTTAGATGGGGTTGATGTAGAGTTAAGACATGCTATTGTTTTGTTTTGCTATATATAGTTACAATAACTATATATAGCAAAACAAAGCAAAACTTGAATTACGCACGTAAAAATACCAAAAAAATGAGATAATATTGATGTGTGATGTGTGTGCTGACTATATTGTATATTACTAACCTATTGGTGGTGAAGTGAGTAATAAATGTAATATCATATGAAATGAAAAATAAATAAAAAATGTCGTGTATAAAATTTTTTTTGAATCCAATAATTTTATCATCTCCACATTTTCCACCACTTATATGGTTATACTAATGATTTTTTTCCTGATTTTTAACTAATTTGTCAAATAAGTACCTAAATAAAACAAAAATATTCTAGTTTTCTTAAAATAATTGTTATGTTTATAAAACACATTATTCAAACAGTAGGTATACATCATAATACAATAAAATAATAATGTGGCTGTCATACAAAATTGAAAATATATCACATTTTTTATATATATCGGATATATATCACACTTTTGATATATATCCGATATATATCATAAATATTCGATATTTTGATATTTATAATAAATATCCGATATTGTCGAACCCTGGAAAAAACCGACTTAAGAACAAATGTAAAAAGGGTATTAGTTTAGCTACAAAATGGCGAAAAAATTTCGAAAATCGGTTAATGTAGGTGGTCCCTTTAGATTTGGAATTGTAGAAAAACGGGTGTTTACGTACATAAAAAGTGATGTAGCTTTTATGATTATTGTCCGATCGTCAAAGTAAGAGTGTTAAAAGATGCAGAAGCAGACGAAATGTGCATTCGTTGGAATTTTGAAAGTCGGTTAATAATATTTCGGCCGCGCCGAGGCAGTCAGCGGGCGCATCAATATGATTTTGCATTTGATTTGATTTTGGTTTTTCGTAAATTTTTGTATTCATTTTCAATGCTCCGATTTTTGCGGGGTCTGCAAAATCTGTGATTTTTTTATAGCTCCGCGTATTTGTTAAGTTCGCCATAACTTTTTACTATAGTTTCTTGACTTTATTAATGGGATTTTTCAATTGTTTCAGAGGGAAGCCTGAAGCCAACCACCGATGGAACATTCCACTGACTTAATTTAAGAGATTCGGCGCCTGAGCGTCTGCCTTCATACCAAAGCCTTAGTAAATGTAAGATGATGCCGCAACAGTACTGCTTGCGGTGGAAACACCACCACTCCAACGTACAGAACATGTTCGCTCAACTGCTCGAAAAAGGTTGGTAAATCTTTACATACACTCGACGTCAGAAAAATCGCACCTCTTCGGAAATAAATTTAGACTTGGCCACCTGCTATTGCTAGCTAAATTTTTATTGTGTAAATGTTGATATCTATTGAAAGTACATTTGATGAGCTTTCAATTAATAATTGTTTGAATTAATTAGCATAACAGTGACCATTATTAAAGCGCGCCATAAAAGGGAAATAAAAGGGGTCAATTTAGGAAATGCGGGTAAATTCGCTATCGAGATGATGGAGAAAACACACTTCAACAGTTCAGTTAAAAAAAGGAATACCCAAGATGGATTGGATACTAATGCACATGAAGTTGCTCAAATATTGCAAAAAAAATGAGGCAATGTAATGTTGCTCGTAAACTGAATCTTAGTAATCAATTCCGTTCGACGAGTATTCCAACGGTTTCTAAAGACTTGTTGGCTATGTCCGAAGGGGACGAAGTATATCGGGTCATTTTGAACTTACCATCCAAATTTTAAGGTTGTGTCCAGTCCATGGAACTAAACAACTTTCTCTAATAAACATATTGTGTCAAATTTCGCCAAAAAAATTTTGGTCATCCCATACTAAATTGATCACAGGATCTCTTTGATTTGTATGGAAAGTCGATTTTTATTTTACATATTTGACCATGTGTTCGTTGTTTAATTTCATGGACTGAACACAGCCTCAAAATTTGGATGGTGAATACAAAATGACCCTGTATTACACCACTTACCATTAAATTAGATTAGATAGGATTACATAACCGTTGAAGAATTTTTTTGAAAAGGTGCGATTTTTCTGACGCCGATTGTAGTTTGTAAGATATTTTATTTATTTATAGGCAGCTGAGATTACCTATATCTACGAGGGTGGTTTGATAAGTGACTTTTTACTGAAGAAAGACCTTTTTTCGGAATATTTTGTTTTATTTCTCTACATAATCGTATTGTAGCTCTGCGTATTTAGTCCAACGAAGTTCCTACCTCTTTAACCCAGTATTTTTTTCTTTCATCGCCTGAAAACTAGTAACCGAAAATGAGGGCCCATTTCAGACACCACCGTTTGGCTTGATGATAATCTTTGCCCGCCAAGACATTTATTCATGTTTGTAAAGAGAAAAAATCTCACTGGGGTTGAATCTAGAGAATAGTAAGGATTCACATCTTAATTCGATTAGTTTTGATGTCACGAGTGCTGCCGAGAGGGTCGACAAGGTCATTAAGAAAAGTTAGAAGTCGCTTGAGCTTTTTGTTTCCAAAAGTAATAATCTTTAGCCGAATTTGAAAAAAAATTGGTGTAAAGATGCCTTAAAGAGTTTCTTTTTAAGACATAAAAATAAATTTTGAAAAAAATTATTTTTTTCGTTTCAAAGAAATTGACTTATCAAACCACCCTCGTATGCAATTTCTCCAATGAGGGCAATGAGGGCATCCAATGCATGAGATTATAGAGATTAGTCCAATAAAACTAGATTTATCTGGACATAATTAATAAGTAATTAAGTAAGTAATTAATAATGAATTAGTTTATCGGATATTGATATTAAGTGTCAAATATTAATTAGATATGTAATGTAAGAAATCCGGGGTGGTAACCGTTTCATATAAAAATCACGAGATTTCGTACATTACCTAGCTTTTTCCTAAAAGTAAAATAGTTAACCAAATACCTTGTTAGTATAATTTTATGGTGCATTAAAATGCTATCACCTAATAGCAAAATTAAACTGAATCCAAATTCGCATGTTCGTTTTTTTCACAGTATTCATCTGATCTCAATATCTAAATAAGCCAAAATGGTAACTATGATGCTTGAATCTTATTAAGCTATCATGCGTCTTTTTAGACATTTTAGACAAAAATTAAACATTTATTTTTTACGTTTTAATAATAATGTATTTCTCAGTAGTTAATTTTTTTTTAGTTTTATGCGAAGTTTCTAAATGTTTAATTCCTTTTATTTTAACTAACTACTTAACTAACACTTATTTATGACATAGAAAAAGAAAATTTCAGTTATCTTATTATGTCCTGATAAAGCTAGTTTTATTGGACTACTTTTCAAAATGACAAAAACTGTTAGGATCGATAGATGGTGTTGATAAAAAGGGAAGTGTCAACTGTACGAAAATGAAAATACAATTCACATGAAAACACCGAAGATACCGCTTGACAAACAACGAACGCCAAAAAATTAAAATTACTTTTTTAAAGCAAAGGCCGTTTATTTTTGAATACTAATTTTGACACTTTTCTTGTCCATCAACGCCACCTAGTGAGGCAAATAGCTTTTATATTTTTTTAACTTTTAGATTTTATGCATTCACAATGCTATATTTTTATATTAAGATTATTAATATAATTAAAAATATTAGAAAAAATCGACTCACCCGTAGCAGCTCAGATGGAACTCGACCCCGCACCCTTAGGAATCCGGCCCAATGCACTAACCAATTAGCGACTCGGTAGCATAATTGGTTAGTGCATTGGGCAGTTGACCATCTCCATAAATGGCTGGATGGATTCCATCAAACATAGCTAAAATAAGAAACATCTCGATTAATTTAGCATAAAAAAATCCGTTGGCACTCCGGGAGGCATATAAGCAAAATCTAACTCTCGAGTTTTGGTGGTGATCCCTGATTGGTCAAGAAACTCAGTAGTTAGGTTTTGCGCGCAAACTCTAACTCCCCAGTTTCGCGCTAGTTCGATAGTGATCTCTGATTGGTCAAAAAACTCAGTAGTTAGGGATTGCTCGCAAACTCTAACTACTGAGTTCGCATCTTTATTTTTTTTTTGTCAGTAGTAATGTGTAGCGCGTAATTGTATAACTGATTTCAGGGACTTTGCTAGTTTAGTTATAACAAGAAGTTTTGCAATATATTTTCATCAGTAATTTATGGCACTTAACAATGATTAGGAGAAAAATTAATCAAATTTTGTTCAGTAGTTTCAGTTGCTGGCTGTACCTACTGTAATAAAAAGATGTTTACAGATAAATGATAAACCAAAAAAAATACGTTAATGTGTACAGAAAGGCGAATACCTTCAAATCATTTAGCCTTATACTAGGTACTGTATTGAGATTAAGAATAAGAATGTTGAATTGAAGAAAAATTTATTAAAAATGTTTCTGTGCAATAAATATTAATTATAAATGGGAATAATCCCAAAAGTTTTAACCCAAACAACCGGATATTCTGTTTTTTTTCTATTACTAAGAGAACTTATTCCTACCTAAAAAAAATATCCAGCCAATTTGATTTTTTTCGGACATTCCCCATTGACAACTGAATTTTGAAGCTCGCTCATTGGTGGATGCGCAATCAGTAGTTAGAGTTTGCGGGCAAAACCTAACTACTGAGTTTTTTGACCAATCAGAGATCACTATCGAACTAGCGCGAAACTGGGGAGTTAGAGTTTGCGCGCAAAACCTAACTACTGAGTTTCTTGACCAATCAGAGATCACCATCAAAACTCGAGAGTTAGATTTTGCTTATATGCCTCCGGGAGTGCCGGCAGAAGTGAAAACTTGAATATTAACGTTGTGCATTTTTGATATTTTGAAATTAGCGGCAAAGGATTAAAATTATTTCTTTCCTATTACTATACGGTCACACAATTCAATCAGTTTGTAATTAGAGAAAAATTCTAAAGATATCGCGCCAGTGGCCTTTTTAATTTCTACATGCACGCATTCTACGATTTAAACTTATAGTCACAGAGTATAAATAAGTCTATGATTTTACCGATGAGATCGCTGCTGTTAGTTCCATTTTCAAAATTGACACAAGTGTTTACGTCATAAAATGACGCGCCGCCATTTTCAACGCGCCCCGTAAAAAGAGAGGGGGATACTTCCACCGAGAGCTGTCTTCTCTCCATCCGTCACATCCGTGAATCCGTCACGTGAGTGACATCAGCTCACGTCACATCAGCCACGTGATTCCTGACGCGAGTTTAGCATTTTTTTCCCCATACAAAAAGCGCACAACGCCGCTAAAGAAGTTTTCACTTCAAAAACCGCATTGAAATCGCTTGATCCGTTTAGGCACAATACGTACAGACAGACAGACACAGGCTCCCAACATAATTATAACACCCCTTATCGCGCTGCGTCGGGGATTAAAAATGAAATCAATTGTATGAAATAATGTAGATGTGATTGCTGCGCGTACCCCTTGATGCAACCTCGCTTAGGTACCACTGGGGGTACGCGTACCACTAATTGCGAAACACTGGCTGACCTAGACAACGAAATATATGACTATTTATTTATAGGACAGTCAGTCGAAACTGGGATATTATAATAATAATAAAAATGTTTAGTCTTCTCTTTACAAACAATTCTTATGCTAAAAACAATACCAAAAGTTTAAAAAAGCAGGAGACTGGCACCTAAACTAGGGATAAATCGAACAAGGCTACAATTCCTCTTAAGCAGCTTTAAAAAAAGTTAAAGACTAAAAAAAATTATATAACTGGAACATTGACGTCAATAGCTTAATGTTTGTTTTTACAAAACTACTTGACAATAATGTTAACTTATAACATTCCGTAATTTTATGTCCAACATAATAGTTACGCAATGTTATTTTTTTCTATACTTTTTTGTATATTATTGTCGATGTAGGTGATTTTAAAAAATTGTTTGCTCAAAACGAAACGAACGGTATTATTATAAAACCCATCGGCTTTTCCAAACAATTTGTTAAAAAACCGGCCAAGTGCGTGTCGGGCCACGCGCCGTAGGGTTCCGTAGTTACCTTATACCATACCATATTTTAATACCACCTATCATTTTTCGTATGCAAAAATAACTTTGTTTTTCACAGTGTTGGTATGAATGACAAAGTTATATTTGCGGTTTTGGAAAATGTGTCATATCTCGAAAACTAATTACTATATCTCGTTCAAACCAATTTTCGTTGAAAGTGTTTATTAAGATCTACAGCATATATATTTTATAGATTTTTCACTCTCTTATTTCAAAAGTTAAAGGGGGGGGGGCACATTTTAGAACTTTGGCGGTGTATATCTTTCAAACGGTTGACTTTGAGAAAAAGTTGTCTTAGGAACCTCAATGTCATTTTTAAACACCTATCTATAGACACCCAACACGTTTGTTTGGTTTGAAGAAAAAAAAATGTTTTCAGTCTCAGTTCCATATATGGGGAGCCCCCCTTAATCTTTTATATTTTTGTATTAAATTCGTTAAGCGGTTAACAGCATACATCTAAATACCAAGTTTCAACTGTGTAGTCTTAATACTTTCGGAATAAAGTGGATGTGACATACGGACGGACAGACAGACATGACGAATCTATACGGGTTCCGTTTTTTGCCATTTAGGCTATGGAACCCTAAAAAGTAGCTACATCGACAATAATAGACTAAAATCTTTAAAATAGTTAAGGAAAAAAATAGAAATCTTGTAATATATGGCAATGGTAATGCTAGTGACCTCCAAATATAAATAAAAAACTAATTTTAAAAAATCCGAATCACGGTGCCGAGCACGTGATTTGAATCGTCACAGCTTTTTGATTTTTTGTTAGTTTTTTTCTTTTCTTAGATGATTTCATATTATTTTGTACTTATAACTTAAGATTGTTTCACGTCTCATCATGAAATTTTGTGTACTATAGGCGAGGGGTGAAATTATGGCGAAGGTAAGCCGCTCTACAAAAAATGATGAAAAATGTAGTGATCTGCATAGTGGATCAGTGGGGTGGGATTTCCAAAAGGTAAGCCGATGGGAATCGGCTTGTATGGACCCTTTGCCACACTACACAGTCGTACACATGTTGTCAGGGGTGCAGAAAAGGACATAGGGGGTACCTTTCATTCCGAAAAAAGGAACTGTTCCGGAGGGATAGACAAAACACTATCCACACGGACGAAGTCGCGGGCGATCGCTAGTTACTTATATAATTTGTTACTAAAGTGTATGAAATAAAAATAAATAATTTAAAAAAGTATTTAAAACACGACTGCCTCCCAAAAACGAACTAAAGTCACAGAAATAATACTTAGTACTGAAGTGTTAAATATAACAAGTGTCATTACAGTCGGGGGACCTCATGATTAGAAAATAATCCTTAGATCGGTCCCCCAACTGCAATGACACAATTTTTTTTTAATGTACTTTCATACTATTAATAAACGTCGGGAATATAGAAAATCTAACTAAACACCAACTAATTACCAAAGTACTTTCAATAAAACCGCGCTATTGTCCGTTAAGTAAAAGTGTTTTATTTCAATATGGATAAGTTGTTACAACTGCCTTAAGAAAGTCAAAAGCTATAAAAATACAGGTTTTATTATTCGATTTAATTAATCAGGTCCGCGAGACTGTAACTATTTCAAATCGCGCAGTCGAAAAATAAAAAATAGCAAGACCTTGTACTGAAAAATAATAAAAAACAAAACACTCGGCAAATAAGACTTTTCGTTTCGTTCAGAGTGGATTAACACTCCAAAACTTTTAATTTTGAGAATTTGAGCATTAGCAATGCTATTTTTAGGGTTCCGTCCGTACCCAAAGGGTAAAAACGGGACCCTATTACTAAGACTCTGCTGTCCGTCTGTCTGTCTGTCTGTCACCAGGCTGTATCTCATGAACCGTGATAGCTAGAAAGTTGAAATTTTCACAGATGATGTATTTCTGTTGCCGCTATAACAACAAATACAAAAACAGAATAAAATTAATATTTAAGGGGGGCTCCCATAAAACAAACGTATTTTTTTTTGCCGTTTTTTGGTACGGAACCCTTCGTGCGCGAGTCCGACTCGCACTTGACCGGTTTTTATATATGTTACTGCTAATACCCGAAGTGCGGCTAAACCTAGTTTTAGCCGGCTAGTGTAGCCGATAGCTGTTGGTTAAAACTAGATGTAGCCGATTTTCTCACGGCTAGTACTAGGTGTAGCCGGCTAAAACTAGGTGTAGCATGGGGTTGGGGTATTAAGAAAGTTATTTCTATTGTCTGTTAAAAAAAATAACCTCGAAATTTAAGGCTCACGCTCCGCTGCGCTTCCCGGTCGCCTTAAATTTCTAACCTATATTCGGGACCTACAGGAGTAAAGCAGATCGGTTCACCTAGTTTTAGCCAACAGCTATCGGCTACACCTAGTTTTAGTCGGCTAAAACTTAGTAAAAGGGTCCCGTTTTTACCTTTTTGGGTACGGAACCCTAAAAACGGAAGTGTTCCCGAATAAAAATAAATAAATAAATAGTGGCCGGCCAACACGCCTAGCTAGAACACACATAAGTACTACTAGCCTCCGACTTACATAAAGCGACCAGTTTAAACGATTTCCTTAGTGTATGAAAGCTGATATTTCAAGCTGTTTCCCTGGTTCTATCGACCCTAATCTGATGAAACATGGCTTAGATTTTAAGTTGGAACCCAAGCTAAATCGATAATCGATAATCGCTGAAAGCAAAACCCCAATCGATTGAAAACCGTGCCGGGAGGCTCATTGGCAACTCAACATTGGCCACGGTAGAGTAGAACTTCGGAGCCTTAGTCACCGTCGCAAAGTTGCTAGTTTATCGGTTTTTTATAGAATACACATTGAGAGTGTGCGAGGGAACTACCTGACATTGTTCCTCCAGCCCCTTTCCACCATATCGGGGTGACAGAGGCAGTTTAGCATATCACCCTTACACAGTAGATACTCTAAGGGTCCGTACCAAGCACTTTACCAATACATTTCTTATCAAACTGCTAAAGAATGGAATGCGCTGCCTGCTCATGTGTTCCCCGATAGTTACAAGCTTGGTCTCTTCAAGGCAAGAGTGAATAGGCATTTCCTGGGCAAGCGTGCTATTATAATTTACAGTTTTTAAATGTCTACATTTTGTAGTGTGAATGTGTGATGCCAGCCAATAACTAAGCGTGTGTGTGTGCGCCTTTATTTTCATATCAAGTGTCAAAAACTATTTTTTTTATAGTCTACGTCGTCGAGCCGTATGCAGTACCTATTTATTATGACCGCATAGTAACTAGTATAAATCAATTTACATATTTATTTGGTCGCTGCTAAAAATAGACCTGTCTTGCCAAATGCGTCACGTTTTCGCATACTGGTTTCATTTCCATATTATTAAATTACTTTTGAGACGCTTTTGCAGTGTTGCCAAATGTCCGTTTTGCGTTCTTCCCATACCTCACTCGGAATCGCCCCAAAATAATACTATTTGTATGAAATGTCGAAAAAAAAATTCCCCAAAATGATACTATTTGACCGAGCGAGCGCGAAGCGTCTCTGCTTCAGCTTGGCAAAAATTCTTTTATACCTATGTCCTTCTGAATTCCGGCTGTCCTTCCATCTGTCCGTTTGTTCTCCTCTACAGGTCACATTTCTCAACCGATTTTTGTGAAATTTTGTGAGCAGGTTTGATAATTATATAGAATTTTTAGTTGAGCCAGTTTTTCGATTTTTTTTCCAAATGGCAGAGATATGTAAAAAATCATATTTCAGCAGTTTCGAAAAATGAATAAATATGTGTAAAACTTTTTTGTAAGCGGCGCAAAGTAAATTTTGTTTTTATTTTTAGGAGACTCATAAGTTCATTCATTATTCGAAATTGAAATTAAATAAGGTTGTGATGTGACGTTGTGACAGAACTTAGGACTGCGTATATTATTTGCACAGTATAGACTACTTATTAGTTGAAAAAACTAATATCTATTCTGTTTTGTTTTTAAAAACATGCGAGGTCTACAATTCACGGAGCCACTAGTTTTATGAAACGAAGATTTATAATTCCCCCTGAAAGACGAAAAAACCCCCAAATGTGGCGGGATTCCTCCCAATCTGGCATCACTGACTGTGTTTTTAAGATTATTATCGTAGCCGTGTTCCATTCTTGAATTTCGAAAACGAAAACTAGAATGTTCTTTTTTTAAAATTAGCTTGTTTTTAAAAACATCGAGGTGAGGTGGTATTATTAGAGACCGAATGCATAGAATGCTGTTATTTAGACGGAGCTGAGAATGTCACAATGTTAACTTTGAAAACAGCCGTGGGAATTCAACACAAAGGTTTCAAGTAGGTTTTTAGTTTTTTTAACGTTTTTCTACAATAGAAAGGGAATCAGATCGCTAGTTTGTAGTTGCGCTATAAAAGTGAATTACATGTTATATTTGTAGGGTTCCCGTAAAAACGGGAACCTATTACTAAGACTCCGCTGTCTGTCTGACTGTCTGTCACCATGATGTATGTCATGAGTATTATAAAATGGCACTGAATATTTTTATTTAAAGTAATAGTTTAGGTATCTAAACTTTATCTAAACTTATCAAAGTAGTACTTTTAGTAAAAAAAATGTCTACTGTAAAAAATGATGTTATTATTATTTCATCATTTCTAACTGAAACATTACCGCGCGACTGTTTTACTTAACTCAAAAAATATAATGTTTTATTTTTTATCGCGCGCTCTGGCTCGCTTCCTGTTTATTTTGAAGAGCATATGCCGATGTGATCACAAAAATAGATTTCTGAACGCGACGTTGTCCAAAAACAAGATCATTTTAGTTTTATATTAAACTAGCGGACGCCCGCGACTTCGTCTGCGTGGAAACAATCCTTTTTTTCGGGATGAAAGGTACCATATGTCCTTCTCTGTATCCCTGACAACGTGTACGTAAAATTTCATGATGATCGGTTCAGTAGTTAAGACGTAAAGGCTTAACAAACAACTTTCGCATTTATTATATTACTAGTGGACGCCCGCGACTTCGTCTGCGCCAAAAGTTTTTTTTGCTATCCCTCGGGAACAAGCCTTTTTTCGGGATGAAAGTTACCCTACGTCCTTCTCTGTATCCCTGAAAACGTATATGCAAAACTTCATGATTTTTTTTTAATTATAAATGGGTTTGCCCTTGACCCCAGTCTAGCCCAAAAGCAAAGACAGGGCCTACGATGGAGCGAGCTTGCCCAGAAGGTGCTTATTCACTCTGGCCTTGAATAGAGTCAGGTTGTATGCACTTGGAAACACACGCCGCCGGCAGGGAATTCCATTCCATAGCTGTGCGCATTAAAAACGATGTGGAGTAGCGCTTGGTACGCAGAAAAAGTATATCAACCAAGAACGGGTGGTAACCCGCAGTACGTCTGGATGTCCGATAGTAGAAAGGAGAAGATGGAATGAGCTCATGCAGCTCTTGAGCACACTCACCGAAGTACAATCTATAAAAGACCGATAGGCAAGCAACTTTTCGGCGGTGGGCCAAACTGTGAAGCTTAGTTGCAACCATTTTTTCATCGCCTATTAATCTCTTGGCTCTGCGTTCCACCGAGTCCAGTGCATCAAGTTGATATTTCGCCGAGCCGTCCCAAAGGTGGCAGCAGTACTATGGAGTACTGCTGCCACCTTTGGGACGGCTCGCATGGGCAAGATCGGACTTGAGCTATGATGATCGGTTGATAAGTAGACGTGATAAACAAACAAACAGACTTTCGCATTAGGACTAGCTTTCCGCCCGCATTTTCGCTGGCGTGGATTACAGGTTATATCGTGCCCACCAGTGAGATAAAAAATAACCTATGTCCTTCCGCTAGGTCCCATTTTCACTGTCGGTCACATAATTAAAGACACTGCAGACGATTTTCATACATACCAGGTAACTTTGAAGCATTGGTTCTCCGCTAAGGATTAACCTAACTGTGATCTGATGATGGCTATCCAGGGAGTGAATGGTGGAGATTCAGATCGCCATACACACCCAACTGATCTGATCAGCATTCTAAGAGATACAATGGATATGAGTTTTCAGTTTCAGGATTTCTATACCTTTTTATGCTAATTTTGCAATTTTTTTAAACATATCCTTATATCTCTTAGAATGCTGATCAGATCAGTTGAGTGTATATGTTACGGCTAATACCCGAAGGGCGGCTAAACCTAGTTTCAGCCGGCTAAAACTAGGTGTAGCCGATAGCTGTTGGCTAAAACTAGGTGAACCGATCTGCTTTACCCCTGTAGGTCCCGAATATAGGGTAGAAATTTAAGGCGAGCGCGAAGCGCAGCGTAGTGTGAGCCTTAAATTTCGAGGTTATTTTTTTTAACAGACAACAGAAATGACTTTTTTAATACCCCATGCTACACCTAGTTTTAGCCGGCTACACCTAGTATTAGCCGCGAGTAAATCGGCTACACCTAGTTTTAGCCAACAGCTATCGGTTACACCTAGTTTTAGCCGGCTAAAATCAGGTTTAGCCGCACTTCGGGTATTAGCCGTAACATATACACATTATATGGCGATATATATAGCGATCAGAATCTCCTCCATTCACTCATGGATGGCCATCATCAGATCACAGCTAGGTCAATCCTTGGCGGAGAACCAAGGCTTCAAAATTACCTTTAAAGTTGTATGAAAATCGATCTTTAATTATGGTCACATAACGTGGTCACGCCACATCCGTACCTTTCCGTTACTTTCGCATTTATTAAATATGGATTACTTACTATCAGACGCGCATATAATACGACCCACCTAGCTATGTTATTGTCAAGGTTCCATTAATTTACTACATTTCATTACATACATTTTTTTATGCACAATGGTGCTTGGCCTTCTCCTCACCTGATGTTAAGTGACGATAAGGCCGAAGATGTAAGCGCACTACACCCGGAATCCTCACCACTGAGGAACTGACTATCTAACCTCTAACTGCCGGAACACAACAATTTTTAAATAGTTGTTATGGCGTCAGACTTAGGTAAGATGGTGGTAGCTAGCCAGGCGGACTTAAAATAAGCCCTACCATCAACCAAACCGAGTATAAATTGTACCCCCCATGGGAATCGAACCGGGGACTTCTGCGTCTTACACGTATATGGGCAAACCACCAGACCACAGAGACGGTTGATAAAATAAAAGTATGATACTTAGATATTTTGTTTTATTTTTATGGCAGTGTCGTGTCGAGTAACCATGTTTTTGAAAAACACAGCTTTACATTTAATATATTTATGACTGAAAATAAAATACCGTGACGCAGCTTAAATATTTGGACTCCAGCCGAAATTTGGGCAGTTAGAAACACGTTTGTTTTGTTGCTTGCTGAAACTTGGTTTTGCTCAATAGACAAATATCTATTGAAATCTGAGCGCACCATACATTCTCGAGTGAAGTTTCCGCGCCCATCACTACATCATCATTGTCAATATGTACAGTACAAATTCTTCTTCTTAAAGTGCCGCTTCTTTATTGAATGTTGGCCGTCAGTTCCTTGAATTTGGCCTTGTCCATGGCGAGTCTGAACAACTGTTCAACCGTCTTAATGCCGGTCCACTGGCGGATATTACGAACCTCCCACTCTGCGCTTTCCGGCAATCTTCCCCATCATGATGATGAGAAAACGAAATTGTGGATTTCTCAGGATGTGACCAAGATAAGCGACCTTTCTTGTTTTAATGGTCCGAACCAGCTCCACCTTTTTAGCCAGGTTGGTATGTCCACATCATTCTGCGGTATGTCCACATCTCAAAAGCTTCCAGTTTCTTTCGGAGGTCTTCCTTCAAGGTCCACGCTTCAGAACCGTAGGGTACAAGAGGCCAGACGTAGCATTGGAGAATCCTTGTGCGCACCTTGATGGAGAGTTCTATACTGCACAATACTTTCCTCATCCTCTCGAAAACTGATCGGGCTATTTCAATACATGTTCGGATTTCCGTCTCACTTTCCCACGACTCAGTAAGCCACGAGCCAAGGTTTGTGCGCCGCTGCAGCTGCATATGCAGCCGACGGCGACTGCTGCAGCGGCGCTTGAAAGCCATTTCATATAAATGGCTGCGGCCGACTTCATGCAGCCGCTGCACGCGCTGTCGGCAGTTGCAGTTGGCAGCGTGCTTCGAAATAGCACCTTAACCGTACCCTTCCACTGCTACGTAGCCGTGCAATATAAAGCCCTGAATAATAAGAACTTTTTTGCAAGGAATAATTTAAAGATTCTAAATCATTTTTTATTTTTATTTCCAGAGCGGTTCTGCGACGTGACCCTGTACTGCTCGCCGAGCTTCGCGACGCAAGTCCCAGACAAGGACACGGTCGAACCGCACAACATTAGAGGAGTCTCTTTACGTGCGCACAGGTAAATTTTACTTTACAAATGCCTACAACCCGCTTGTAGCGACAGCGACCCTTCTCCTTTTCTCCTTGCCTCACGCCACCGTCGTCATGCCAGTAGCGATAGTACACTTGTTAGGGATAATCTATCGAATATTTTCCAAATATAATCGACGGTGGCGTGAGGCAAGAAGAAAAGGAGAGCTTTCGCTTTCAGGTGCCGAGTTAACTTAACCGGGTTGTATTTTCATTTTTAAGTAAGTGAGTTCTGATGTCTTCCCGGCTTTTTTTGAGAAGGGAGAGTGCTTTTTACGCAAACTCCATGTCTGGCAATGTGCCTTATGTAGGGGTCGCCCCGATTGACCCATACCCACTAAACTCCCTACTACCCTATGGTAAAAGTAATCTTTCCCTACCTAAATTCTGTACTATAAAAGTCGTTACTTTTCATTTATTTGTTTGTCCCCAGAGTCGTACTAGCGTCATGCTCGGAACTGCTCGGCGCGTTGCTCGGCGCGCACGAGTCACAAGGCGAGCCCGTGCTCGTGATAGACGGCGCTTCCCCCTCCCACCTGCGCGCGCTGCTCAGCTACATGTACACGGGCGAAATGAACGTGCACCACGTTAGTATCATAGACTAAAGAAATATTTATATATCATAATTATCATAGATAGAACCTCTATATAGCTACACTGGCACTGTACAATCACAAGGCGAGCCCGTGCTCATGATAGACGGCGCTTCCCCCTCCCACCTGCGCGCGCTGCTCAGCTACATGTACACGGGCGAAATGAACGTGCACCACGTTAGTATCATAGACTAAAGAAATATTTATATATCATAATTATCATAGATAGAACCTCTATATAGCTACACTGGTACTGTACAATCACAAGGCGAGCCCGTACTCGTGAAAGACGGCGCTTCCCCCTCCCACCTGCGCGCGCTGCTCAGCTACATGTACACGGGCGAAATGAACGTACACCACGTTAGTATCATAGACTAAAGAAATATTTATATATCATAATTATCATAGATAGAACCTCTATATAGCTACACTGGTACTGTACAATCACAAGGCGAGCCCGTACTCGTGAAAGACGGCGCTTCCCCCTCCCACCTGCGCGCGCTGCTCAGCTACATGTACACGGGCGAAATGAACGTACACCACGTTAGTATCATAGACTAAAGAAATATTTATATATCATAATTATCATAGATAGAACCTCTATATAGCTACACTGGCACTGTACAATCACAAGGCGAGCCCGTGCTCATGATAGACGGCGCTTCCCCCTCCCACCTGCGCGCGCTGCTCAGCTACATGTACACGGGCGAAATGAACGTACACCACGTTAGTATCATAGACTAAAGAAATATTTATATATCATAATTATCATAGATAGAACCTCTATATAGCTACACTGGTACTGTACAATCACAAGGCGAGCCCGTACTCGTGAAAGACGGCGCTTCCCCCTCCCACCTGCGCGCGCTGCTCAGCTACATGTACACGGGCGAAATGAACGTACACCACGTTAGTATCATAGACTAAAGAAATATTTATATATCATAATTATCATAGATAGAACCTCTATATAGCTACACTGGTACTGTACAATCACAAGGCGAGCCCGTACTCGTGAAAGACGGCGCTTCCCCCTCCCACCTGCGCGCGCTGCTCAGCTACATGTACACGGGCGAAATGAACGTACACCACGTTAGTATCATAGACTAAAGAAATATTTATATATCATAATTATCATAGATAGAACCTCTATATAGCTACACTGGTACTGTACAATCACAAGGCGAGCCCGTGCTCGTGATAGACGGCGCTTCCCCCTCCCACCTGCGCGCGCTGCTCAGCTACATGTACACGGGCGAAATGAACGTGCACCATGTTAGTATCATAGACTAAAAAACTGTATTTTTTTTAAATATAAATATCAGATTTTAATTAATCCATAACCTTAAGAGTGAATAAAAAAATAAGGAGTAAGTTGGCCTTCTCCTCACTTAATGTTAAGTGACAGTAAGGTCGAAAGTGTAAGCGCACTACACTCGGAATCCTCGCCAATGATGAACTGGCTATCTTACCTCTAACTGCCGGAACACAACCATTTTCAAATTGTTATTATGGCGTCAGACTTACTAGGTAAGATGGCGGTAGCTAGCCAGGCAGACTTAAAACGAGCCCTACCACCAAACAAACAATAATATCAGTATCATAATGTCATAGATAGAACCTCTATATAGCTACACTGGCACTGAACAATCACAAGGCGAGCCCGTGCTCGTGATAGAGATCGCTTCTCCCTACCACCTGCGCGCGCTGCTCAGATACATGTACACGGGCGAAATGAACGTGCACCACGTCAGTATCTTTGATTAAATAAATATTTGTATATTATAATTATCATAGATAGAACCTATATATAGCTGCACTGGTACTGTACAATCACAAGGCGAGCCAATGCTCGTGATAGACGGCGCTTCCCCCTCCCACCTGCGCGCGCTGCTCAGCTACATGTACACGGGCGAGATGAACGTGCACCATGTTAGTATCATAGACTAAAGAAGTATTTTTTTTTAAATATAAATACAAGTATTTTTTTTATCCACAACGGTGTAGTACTTGGCCTTCATCTCACCTGATGTTAAGTGACGTTAAGGTCGATAGTGTAAGCGCACTACGCCAGGAATCCTCACCACTGAGGAACTGGCTATCTTACCTCTAACTGCTGGAACACAACAATTTTCAAATTGTTGTTATGGCGTCAGACTTAGGTAAGATGGTGGTAGCTAGCCAGGCGGACTTGAAATAAGCCCTACCACCAACCAAACCGAGTACAAGTAGTACAACTGGCCCCTTTTGGGAATCGAACCCGGGACCCCTGCGTCTTACACGGGTGGGCGAACCACTAGACCACAAAGGCGGTTAATGGATCATTCACACAGATCTGTCACGTCAACGGTCTCAAACCGTCCATACATATATAACGTGTTACAAAATAACCCCTAATGCCGAATATGGTAGATAGGGACCATCGAACTCGGAAAATCGGATCGGAAATCATCAAACTGAGAACTCTGACCCATTAATCTTTTAGAATGCTGATCAGATCAGTTGGGTGTGTATAGCGATCTGAATCTACTCCATTCACTCCCTGGAGGGCCATCATCAGATTACAGCACGGTACATCCCTGGCAGAAAACCAAGGCTTCAAAGTTACCTCGTTTGTATGAAAATAGTACCTGTATCCCTAGACAAAGTTGATGTGTGTATATATTTTGTAATCAGGTTCAGGGTTTAAACCCCAAAGCCACCACGATGCCAGCTTAAACTGGACTTTACTTCGTTGAAATTAAAGTTCATTTTCTCCGCAGTCACAACTGGCGAGCCTGCTGAAGACTGCCGAAGAGCTGCGCATCAAAGGGCTCACGGACATACGGTGGAACAACAAGGATGAGCCGCCTGACTGCGACCCGGGTGAGGAAATAAACTAAGGGAATTAATTAATTGGGTGACTGAAAATTATTGAAGGCGACTGTTAATGGGATACTAAGGGTCCCCCCAGACCTACCGGTTTCGTTTCTTTGCTTTGTTGTTCGGCAATGGACCGCCGGCCAAGAGGCTCATTTTCAATCTATCACATATTTTCAATCAAAGTACATTTCACATATAAGAATGTTCTTGTGAGCTTTGTTCCTTAAACGATTGTTATGAAAATACAAAAAAATTGTTCAGATAGGTAATGATGACACCCACAACCCTGTTCACAATTTATATAAATATGCGATCGATTTATTTTTAGCAATCGGAGATCATGTTCAGGGTGGCATATCTCCCAGAAGCTTCCTACTTCGCAACCCAAACGATGATATTTGATAACACCAAGCTAATGGCTATCTTGCCAATTTGGTCTGGTCCAAATATGCGATAGATTGAAAACGACCCTGGTTGGCCGGCGGTCTAAACAGCAAGTAGAACAGCAAAGCAAAGAAACGAAACCGGTAGGTCTGGGGGGACCCTTAAGCTCAAGCCACACAGCGGGCGTGGCGCGACGGGGCGTGGCGTGACGGGACGGCCGGCGCGACGGTAGAGTTCACACTGCGGGCGTGATCAGATCACGCCTACGTTCCGCCCCGCTGCGCTTCCGATCTGTATTCACGCTCGGCGCGACGGCGGCGTGGCGCGACGGGACGTGACACGTCGCGCCACGCTGGCCTGTGTGACGTCGTCCATAGTATCTAGTACATTACAACTCAGCGTCGCGTCGCCGTCCCGTCACGTCACGCCACGCCCGCTGTGTGGCTTGGCCTTTAAATACTAAACCTCGCAGCGGTTTATTTTTTGGCGGCAAAATAATTAAACGGGCGACAAACTGTGGATTACAAACATACTAGTGATGCAACGGAAGTGTCTTAGCGGAACCAGAAACGAAAACAGATGACAAAAGAAAATTTTAGCAGAAACGGAAACGGATGCAGAAACGGAAGTGTAAATAATATGAAAAAAAAACAAATCTACAAAAATAATTCTTTATTAAGTATCAAATACACCAAATCTAGATTAGAAATAGATATATTAGAAATCAATTATAGAAGTTGCGGAAACAGAAACAGAAACGGATGTTGTATCAGTATTTTAGTTGTAAATCGCGCGGAACTTCCGCACTTGCGGAAACAGAAACAGAGATCGGTTGCATCACTAAAACATACCTAAAACGGGCGACTACATGTGGGAGAAAAATAATTTAAGTTAGCATTGAAAATTCTAAGTGAGTGACAAAAATACTGAGTGGGCAACTATTATACCAAGTAGGTAACTATATAACTGATTTAAGCTGCCCTACATGGTATTTTTGTCATCTCGATTAGGATAATAGTCACCTTTTTAAATAAAATATATGCCAAATTTTAAATGTTTTGTGTGCCCTAAGGTTGTCACAGCCCAAATAGTAATTTGTTCGCCCGTTCTGAATAACTAGTTACTCAATTTGTATTTCAAAGCCACCCATTTTCAACATTTGTAATCGCCCTCAGTCCTACGCCCACTTAGTATTTCAGTACGCTATATTCAGTATTTTTGATACCTAAACTGGGAATTGATACTCGATTAAATACTACCCAAATAATAATAAATATATCTTGTCTACAGAGGTAGTAACAGCAGTTGCGACACCATTAAAAAAGTCCGACTTAAAGCCGCCAGAGAAACAAACGGAATCGAAGCAAGTGGCCCCAAAGGTATCGTCCCCGAAGCAAGTGTCCCCGAAGCATTCGTCACCGAAACATTCGTCACCGAAACATTCGTCACCGAAGCATTCGTCGCCGATGCGATCGTCGCCGAAGCCGCAGTCCCCGAAGCAAACGGACGCAGAGGGAAGTATGAAGGCTGAAGTGGAATATATTGAAGTCGAGGTTAAAGAAAAATTTAATGTAAATGGTGAGTAATTGTCAATTTTAACTTCTTAAAATAGGCGGAAATATTCGAATTATTCCACTTTTCCCCACCAAGGCGCCCCACTAGGGGGAAAAATTGGAATGCCTCAAAATGTGAGGCAGTTTCCACAGCTAAAAATGTAGTGGATTCTGCCCCACTAGAGTTAGCACCTAAGAGTTTGTGGGTTGTAGTGGATTCTGCCCCACTAGAGTTAGCACCTAAGAGTTTGTGGGTATATGTTTGCTCATATTTTAATATTTGTTTGTAAAAGTATGTCTTTAAGTTATATGTAACTACAGCTTATAGCATTAGATGTGATACACACCAGCGAACTGAAATCTATGGAAGTGTAATTGCAAACAAATATTGCTTAAAAAATGGCACCACGGCACGGGGCAGAAAAAAGCACAACCCGCTCAGCTTTGGTCGGCTAGTTATGCAACCGGTGACTGACGACGTTAACTTTTTTAACAATAATTGCAGTTTGTATTGTAGAGAAAAGGGAAAAAGAGAAAGTTTATTAGAAATGACGTCCTGTGTGTAAAATACGCAAATAAAGCAGTAAAAATATGCAGAAATAACGTATCATATTTTTTCGTTTATGTATAGAAAATATCTATGAGTATACAAGGTCGCTAATAAACAACCAGAGGCCCAGCTTTGTGCTGCATAATTAAATGACATCATTTTTAGCTCCATCCACTTAGTTGTACTTATCGTGTGGTGCCATTTTTTGAGCGCAATGCTTGTTCCATAGATTTTAGTTCGCTGGTACACACTACATTTTTAGCTGGAGAAACTTTGAAAAACTGTGGAAACTGCCCCACTATAGCGGGGGCAGATTCCAGTGCACATTTTGAGGCATTCCACTTTGCCTATTAGCGGGGCGCCTTAGTGGGGAAAAGTGGAATAATTCAAATATTAAAACATTCCCAGTTACTTATTGCTATACTAATAGCTTCGTCAAAAAACAAAATTATGGAGTATGTTAAAAACAGGTAATTTCGTTATAAAACTTTTGTCTTTATGTTTTTTTTCTCTACTTTGGTCAACTTAAAATAAAATATTTTTTATAACTAGTTACTCCACAAATACCACGTTGTTTGTATTATCAAAGACAACATAAAATAAATGCACATAAAGAATAACTGGCATTTAAAAAAAATATTGCGAAATCTTTCTCAAGCATGAACCATGCTAGACTGATAGTAAACAGAGGGGCTATATAAGTTTAAAACTTGTGTGTTTGCATATCTGTTTGTCTGTCTGTGGTTTTTAGTCAAAAGGATGAACCGATTTTGATATAGTTTTAGTTATTTTTTACACGACTGCCCAAAAAGAGGAGTGTATATGTGTTCAGGGTTCATATATGTTTGTGGGTATGTGAGTTTCTTTATTCCACCATAACTTCTAAATGGGTCAACGGATTTGAATTTATGGGGTATCGTTAGAATCCTTATATCATTCCGAGTGACACTGGCTATATTTTTTGAAAAAAGTCAATATGGCGACTGCGCTATGAAAAAAAAAATCTTCAATTATTAGCGCTATCGCACACGGGCAACTTTTGTCTCCGCAACTTTTTTGTCTCTCACGTGATTTGTATGAAAAGTTGCAGACGACCGTGTCGCTTCGTGTGCGCGCTTCCATATAAACCCGTGGACTTGATGTGGAGACAAAACAGTTGCTGGGAGACTAAGTTGCCTGTTTGCGATAGCGCTTACAATATGGGCATCAAATGAGAGGCCTTTATGAGCATTTTTCAAAACTATATAATTTGTCACTAAAATGTGTGAAATAAAAATAAATAAATTTAAAAAATATTAAAAACACGACTGCCCAGCCAAAAACGAACTAAAAAGTTAAATAACAAGTGACATTGCAGTCGGGGGACCTATTTGATTAAAAATTGTTCCACAAAACGGTCCCCCGACTGCAATGACACTTGTCATTTAACTTTTTAGTTTTTGTGTTTTTAATATTTTTTAAATTTATTTATTTATTAAAAATGTTTTTTTTTTATACAGGAGGACCTCCCCCGTTAATAAAATTACCCACCAAGGATAAACTAAGCCCATTAAAACGAGAACACTCAGACTCGTAAGTATATTTTCAATTATACAGGCTGTTACAAAACCCCCTTAAGCCCAATATGTTAGATGATAGATAGCGAGAGTAGCTACGACCTGAGTGGTGCAGTGGTCAACGTGCCGTCTACCACGCAAGAGGTCCCGGGTTCGATCCCCGGCCGGGCAGAAATTGAAATAATGAATTTTAATCTCTGTGACGGGTCTGGGTGTTACTATGTATAACTAATAAGTATATATTTACCGTCTTACTAATAAAGAACTGCAACCTACCCGTTTTACAAGTGTGTAACTATGACAGTGATAGATGAGTTATAGATCGCGTATACAGTCGGTTACTAATAAAGAATTTTATTGTATTGGGTAGTTTCACAAAGGTTATAACGAATATCACTTGCAACACTGCTGCTTAAGTTCTAAAACAACATTATCTTTAATTATTTTCTAGTGAACTATAAATAAATAAATAATTTAAATCTTATATTGAGGCATATTGGGTTAAAATCTTAAAATTGTAATGGGTTTTTAATTTCTATAAATGGCTTTTCGAATTGTTCTAGAAACAACATTGAAATTATCATAAAACTTTATTTTTATTCATTTTACGTGTTTACACATCAGTTAAACTAGGTCCCGTGAGTGTATAGTGACAGTTTAAGGTTTCATAGTAATTACCCACTCGTTAATAACAGGCGTATGTCACGGAACTGTCAAAATTTGTTTATTAGTCAAGCTTTCGCTGTATCACCCGTATACATTGCGGGTAAATGTTTATTAGTTAAAAACCGGCCAAGTGCGTGTCGGGCCACGCGCCATAGGGTTCCGTAGTTACCTTATACCATACCATATTTAATACCACCTATAATTTTTCGTCTGTAAAAATAACTTTGTTTTTCACAGTGTTGGTATGAATGACAAAGTTATATTTGCGGTTTTGGAAAATGTGCTATATCTCAAAAACTAACTACTTTATCTCGTTCAAACCAATTTTGGTTGAAAGTGTTTATTAAGATCTACAGCATATATTTTTTTTTAGATTTGTCACTATCTTATTTCAAAAGTTAAAGGGGGGGGGACACACATTTTACCACTTTGGCGGTGAATATCTTTCAAACGGTTGACTTTGAGAAAAAAATGTCTTAGGAACCTTAATGTCATTTTTGAAGAAAAAAAATTTTTTCAGTTTCAGTTCCATGTATGGGGAGCCCCCCCTTAATCTTTTATTTTTCCTATTTTTGTATTAAATTCGTTAAGCGGTTAACAGAATACATCAACCTACCAAGTTTCAACTTTGTAGTCTTAATACTTTCGGAATTAAGTGGCTGTGACATACGGACAGACAGACAGACAGACAGACATGACGAATCTATAAGGGTTCCGTTTTTTGCCATTTAGGCTACGGAACCCCTTAAAAGTAGTAGTAAGTAAAAAGTATATAAGTAGTTATCAGTTGTATAGCATTACAAGCGTTGCTTAGTTTGGGGCTAGATGGCGCTGTGTGAAATTGTCCAAGCATTTATTTATTTATTTATTTGATTGTCCTCACGCAGATGGACAGTACATAAAATTATTTGATTTTGACAAAAATCTAAAACTTTGTTTTATTTTATAATATTCTGCAATGATCTCATACAAATGTATGAATAAATAAATCATTTTTTTTTTCAGTGATTCCCCGAGTCCGAAGCGGCAACGTTTACCGAGCAACACGGAACATACGGACGACGAATCGGCTTCGCATTCCATTTACAAGTAATTTATTTTATTTTATTAGGGATAACAGACAACGTACAATGTGTAATACAAGACAGGCTTACAATATACAGGGTGTCCCAAAAATTTGCCCCACGGAGGGAAAGTACCTTAAATATCCCTGGAAAACCGTCGAATATTACTTGATCTCACATTTTTGTATAAATTATTCAATAATAAATTAGACTGTCCAAATTTGCTTAGTAAGTTTAGATTCAATGTACCTCGTAAGACACCTAGTAGGTATAAAGTTCAACCTTTAGTTCCAACTTTCTCGCACCACGGTGTTGGGCTCAAGCTCATTTGTTCCCAGAGCAAGCAGACTTCTGTACCCTTAGCACGAACAGCTATCGAGAAATCTTACGCGCGTCAAAAAATACTACTCGATAACGTACTCGATACGAAAGCTAGCAAAATCGGCAGCACCAACTTTACAGAGCTGGCTAACGTTAGCTCGATAGTAGTAGCGATAAATAAAGCCAACGTGCATGAAGCAAGGTGCGTTCAAAAACCATGTTACATATCTATGTAAATCATAAATATGTAAATTAAAATTCAATCAAGTTGTTTATCATCATAATTTTACATTTATTATTCTTATTATTATTAATAAAATTGTTAACAATATTAATTTCATTTAATAACTTAAATTAATTTGCAAATATTAAAATAATTTTTCAATATGTGCATGATTTTGCCCATGCTTTTGAACGGTCATTGCACCTTGCCCGTGATTGGTTTGAAAAAGAAGAGTGTCTCTATTCTTTCTCTCTTTCTTTCTCATCCTGTGATATAATAAAAAATATGACCTAAAATAATAAAAAGCCGTGAAGCCATTTCTTTATTTTGTTTTTCTCTAAAATGATTTATCTGTGTCGGCTAACAGATAATACAATCGTGAGGAAATAATATTATGACCTAAGAGTTATGTAACTACAATGTGTCAAAATTGTTCTACTTAATTGAAGATTTTTTATGAACTTGAAGAAGAAGAAGAAACAATAAAATCTTTGGACGTGCTATGAAAATATGTGAATTTCATCGGAATTAGTGCCTGCCTATAGTGTTTGAAGATTCGATAAACTTTATTAAGTTTGCATTGTTATATTTAATTAGTGTTTTCGTCATAGTTTTAAGGTCTTATTGTTTTAATACCTAAATGAAATATAATTAATTAACTGTATGCAAACTGTGTGATTTTGTGACTGAAAACAAATATTATAAGTATAACACCGTATCCTCTAGTTTTATTTGAGCTTTGTAGGTAAGTTCTAAAATATTGCTAAAATATAGGTATGGTGGATGTGGGGGACACCGTGGATAGCGTAAAATGACGAGATTTTTATTTTACAAATTTCTATGTTTAATTAGAACAATTTAAGTAATATTGCCTGTGGATAATTCAGTGGACATGTCATAGTTCTCAAATTTAATTTTTGTTACTACATACATGCTTTTAGAATTTAATAATAAATAATACAAATTCGCTCGAAAAGTCTCTCACTGAAAAAATGTCAGTGAGTAAGTTTTCGATAGCCAGCTTGCGAGTGTCTCGATACCGTATGTCAAAAGTGGGTTCGTGCTACCGATTTCTATATAAGTTGTAACTTTACTATTCGATCTCGATTCGAAGGCTGCTCGATATCTTATGTCAAAATTTTTCGTGCTTCCAAATCTTAGTTCCGTTTACGGACGTAGTGGCGCTGTACTAATTTCCATACAAAATTGTGAGATTCGAGTAAATTTACGTGCGTTATTTTTCTCGAAAGCTGTTCGTGCTAAGGGTACTGAACTGTTTTGGAAAGTCTACAGATATTCATGCTGTTTGTCTTAACACATTTCGTAGGAATGTGCTGGAAACCATAGTCCTTGTATAATGTAAGTGTATTGTCATATTTGTTTTAGTTATCCTTTATATAAAACTTAAAAAAAAATAAGAACATAATTTAGTTTTTGGTTTTAGATGTTACTGGTAGCAATTAACATTGCATGCGGTGTTTACCTTAAATTAATTGTGCATTTAGCTAAGAACTACGATCTATAATACTCATTAATGTAATAATGTAACAATTGCTGGTAAACCAAATAAATAAATAAATATTGAAGATAGGAAATTTTACTGAAAGAAAACTTCATTTTGTTTTTAAAAATAATTGGAACTGCATTCAAAGATTTTCGAAAAATGGCATTTTTTACGATTTTTACGATACAGATCGAAAGGGTTACTTATTCATTAGGATTATATTTTGTTAAGTAACACAGCCTCTTAAACAAAAGGAAGGCCATGAAATTTAACATTTAAATTTTAATTATTAAGTATTGTATCAATTTGTATAGGAATTAATACGTTTTTTTTTAATATTTGAATGCAGTTCGCTTTATTTTTCAAAATAAAACGAAGTCTTCTTTCAGTAAAATTTCCTATCTTCTATATTTAAGGTACTTTTCCTCCGTGTGGCAAAGTTTTGGGACAACCTGTATATTAATGCTAATAGTGCAACCAACCACATTATCCACAGATTACTTCAAAATAATGAAAAGAACAAATAACTACTATGAGTACTTAAATAACAGTCACCATTTTTTTATACACAACGGGATAGTGTTTGGCCTTCACCTCACCTGATGGTAAGTGACGATAAGGCCAAAGGTGGAAGCGCACTACACCCGGAATCCTCACACCACTGAGAAACTGGCTATCTTACCTCTAACTGCCGGAACACAACAATTTTATTAAATTGTTGTTATGTCGTCAGACTTAGGTAAGATGGTGGTAGCTAGCCAGGCGGACTTGAAATACCACCGACCGAGTAACAAATTGTATTGTCGAATCCGGGACCCCTGCGTCTTACACGGGTGGGCGAACCACTAGCCCGCAGAGGCGGTTAAAATTAACTGCCTTGTTAATGGGGTTGGCAACGCAAAGCTAATTGTAGATGTCGCTGCGTACGCTTGTTCCTAAGACAGTACACGTTCAGAACAAAATGTATGGGAAAATAGGTATTTATTTTGTGGTATTTTTTACCGAAAAAGACCCATTGACCCAAAATAGATATAAAAGAGTATTCTACAATGCAAATGCCGGAATTGAAAGCCAAATGAAGACGTTTATATTCTTACAAAATTTATCATTTTTTTGTAAAGTAAAAGTTCTTTGTTTTCATAGCTCTCGTGGAACAAGCGTACGCAGCGCCATTTTGACAGTTGCCTTCCCCATTGTATAAAAATAGCATAGATAATGCAAAAAAAATCTCAAATAACAATGTTTTTTTTAAACCATTTCTTTTTTACAGTGAAAGAGATTCGGAGTGGCAGCACGGAAATCTGGTAAGTTTTTATTTTTTATTTTTCTATGTAAATATAATAAATTAGACAGGGGTTATGTCAAAAATAAAGCGTAAAGCCAGATAGCAATGAGAAAACGATGCGCGCGACTTTTCCCCCGACTTTTCAGTTTTCCTGACACTTTGTACACCTACATCTACATTTAGTTGACGATTGATACCTATTTTTTGTCACTAAAATAATCAACAAATTATGTGTTTTCATTAAGTAGGTACTTCCACTTTTTGGGATTTCAAAAACTCTTTAAAATTACAGTTTTTCCCTGTTTTTCTGACGAACGCCTAAAATTCCTGACATGTCAGGAAAATTTAAGCGTTCGTGACATGTATGACATTTCAGTAAAATTATATTGTTATTGTAGATATTTATTTACGATCAACGGATATTTTAACTTAGTTATCCATTTTTTGCCGCCACGATTCTTTCTTCAATACGCTTTCCGGTCGGTTGTTAGAGAATGCCCTAAGGCATTAAGCCCGCCAGTTGTATTTTCTTATGTAATAAAGATTTAAAAAAACCTGTTATCTGGCTACCTTAGATGAAGGCCAAGGACTATCCATCCTGTTGTGTATAAAAAAACACCCTGTATTTGTTTTGTAGGACATATCCGCGGAACGCGTGGTGCACTGGGGCGGGTCGGGCAACTGGTCGCGCGACCCGTCGGACGACGAGTGGACGGACGCGTGTGCGGACATCGGCTCGTTCCTCGACACGAGACTGAAGGTGCAAGGAGATAATAGTGGCGGTGAGTACAACTTAATCCATTTTCATCGCGCGATCGTTAGTATATTTTTCAAATTTTTATTTTAAATATCGTTAGGTCGTTTTTCAGGAATATGAAGGTGCTTTTATTTCAACGAGTCGTTGATTCGTTATACACTTCCGCCACGAAGCAATACCAGCGAGACCGCAGTGTTCCGCCATGACTTGTCTGTTGTACGACAAACAAAACAGATGCGAAACAGCCAGGGGCCCTATTTTTGAATCGCTCGTATGACTTAGTTTTGTCGCATGCTACTTAAGTCACACTCGTCTTCCAAGTCGCACGACGCCAATTTTCCGTATTTTTGAATCGTTCGTTTCCGGTGCTGCCAATATAAACGAAATGTTGGATTTTATCCGTTCCACGCAGAAACTAGAGAGAACTAGTAATTACCGCAACTAAAGCGAAACGTTATATCCATGTTTCTATTGGCTGGTACATAAATATCTTTGTTTTTAGTAGAAAAGAATATCGCTCGCCGTGCCATATCGCTCGACTGCAAACGAGTGCCCTCACCCACTCGTTGCGGTCGAGCGATTCAAAAATATGGGAAGTCATATGTCGAACGAAAATCAGTCGAAAAGAGCGCTCGACGCCTGCCGAGTGATTCAAAAATAGAGCCCCTGTTCTAACGCATTTTAACTATGATGCTGTCTTTTTCACGCACGATTCCGCCTGATCGGCTCAGACCGTTAGCACATCTCTGCCGCGAAAATAATTACGCGGAACTGCTACGTCACATGTCTCGTAAGCGTAGTCGTCTCGTAAGCGTATCGTAAAGACGCGACGAGTACGATACGAGGAGTTTTTGGCGCCATTTTGTCGGGTTCGGTTTGGTGACTATTTTATTTATTTGCAAATTGATTCATAGTGGATATTGTGTCTTAAAATTGGTGCAGTTTTGTGGTGCAAGTGTCTACGCAACTGAACAATATATGGGATAATTGAAATAGGCGCGATCTTATTTGTGTGAAGCTGAGACTTTTATTGTAGTGGTGGCTACCTCGGCGGACCATACCGAGTAAACTGTCTTGATATACTTGGTGCCAAATGCTCCAAGCAGCATTGGAATGCGATGCATCCGCATTTTAATGTAAACTGAAACAATCTACCACTGAACTATTCAACACTTGACACTGGCAAAAATTACTCCCTAAAGAGGAGAGTAGATTGCCAAACTAAAATAAGAAGAAGAGTACGATACGAGCAGAGTTCTAGCGCGTGAGTAGCGTAGGCATAGATATTGTTGCAGAATATAAACTAGACCAGGGGTGTCAAAGTTACGACCCGCGCAAGACATCTCAATACGGCCCGCGACCAGAATCTATCCAGGATTTGAAATGGCATTCGATGCCACTACGTATTGTCAAAAATTGCGCTCGCTTTATTTAAAATAATTTAGCACCTATTTGAGTTTTTATTTTGAGTCTGGCCCGCTAACACGCCCTAAAGGGTTTGAATATTTTGGCATACCTACTGTTCCGCCATTTTGATTTTTTTTTCAAAATAGCGGACACGCATGAAATCTGTGTAAATCGATAGCTAGTACCAATACGAACAAGAATTGTTAATGACATAATCGCCTAAAACGACACGTTTTCGAGTTGTAAGCTATTAAAGTTGAACTGGTGGCGACACCACTGGGTACATTTGAAACTGAAATAAAACTTATGCATGGGCTCTAAAATACTGTTTTACTGCCATTCAAGCCTGGATTAAGTTTCAAGGCCAAAGTAGAACCCTTTCCTTACTTTGTTGACTAATCGCGTCATTTTTTGCGGAGACACGCACAGGATAGGTGAGATATATTATTAGAAGACTGAGTTGAACTGGTAACACATATTAAAATCTCTCTTAATACCTACTAATGACTATTTTTTTTTACCTTTTACCCTTTTTCTACCGCTTGTTGACTTTTACACTTGTCTACATCTAGATGACCGTAATAGTAGTTTGTTACACAAGGGATGTAAGTGAGCTATTACAGAACAAGATCCAATTTGGCGCCCGTGCGAGCGCAGCTCGCAAAGGGCGCTAATGGATCGAGTGCACCCGAGATATTTAGACGCCCGAGCGAGCGTAGCGAGCGAGGGCGAATATAGTTCGAGGGTGTAATAGCTACTTACAACCGAGGTAAGCATACTATTTTACATCATTCATGCGAGGTAAATTTATTAAAAATAAAAATAAAAACATTAAAACAAAAATAAAAATAAAACGTTAAAGGGTTATTTCATTGAAAACTCGTGGGGTTGATCAGACCATTAAACTGAACAACTTTCATTATGGGACCAACCTCGAAATCACGAAAAAAAATCAGCTGTTTTTGCATTGCAGAATTTTGCATACCCAGCTTGAACTGAAATTAAATGCCGCCATTTTCATTGTTTTTTTTTTTCAGCCAAAAGTTTCGTCAGTTTATAATAAAAGAAAAGAGATTGGTTCACAAAGGAGTTTTAAATGCTTGAATTGTAATAGTAGTTTGTTACACAAGGGATGTAAGTGAGCTATTACAGAACAAGATCCAATTTGGCGCCCGTGCGAGCGCAGCTCGCAAAGGGCGCTAATGGATCGAGTGCACCCGAGATATTTAGACGCCCGAGCGAGCGTAGCGAGCGAGGGCGAATATAGTTCGAGGGTGTAATAGCTACTTACAACCGAGGTAAGCATACTATTTTACATCATTCATGCGAGGTAATAAAAATCAAAACAAAAACATTAAAACAAAAATAAAAATAAAACGTTAAAGAGTTATTTCATTGAAAACTCGTGGGGTTGATCAGACCATTAAACTGAACAACTTTCATTATGGGACCAACCTCGAAATCACGAAAAAAAATCAGCTGTTTTTGCTTTGCAGAATTTTGCATACCTAGCTTGAACTGAAATTAAATGCCGCCATTGTTTTTTTTTCAGCCAAAAGTTTCGTCAGTTTATAATAAAAGAAAAGAGATTGGTTCACTAAGGAGTTTTAAATGCTTGAATTGTAAAGTAACTTTACAGTTAAAGCATTCTCCATCCTTGAATTGTAAAGTGATTTGAAAATGGAACGTTCTATCTAAACAATGCACTGTGTTGCACATGCCAACTTACACAGCCTCATACTATATGAGTAAATCCTAGTTACCGAGCAAGTATGATGTAAAGTAACTTTACAGTTAAAGCATTCACCATCCTTGAATTGTAAAGTGATTTGAAAATGGAACGTTCTATCTAAACAATGCACTGTGTTGCACATGCCAACTTACACAGCCTCATACTATATAAGTAAATCTTAGTTACCGAGCAAGTATGATGTAAAACAATATTTTAGAGCCCATGCATACATGTTTTATTTTAGCTTTAAATGTACCCAGTGATATTAAATAGCTATTAAAGTTGAAATGGTAGCGCCATTTCAACTTTAATAGCTTACAACTCGAAAACGTTACGTTTTAGGCGATTATGTCGTAAACAATTCTTGTTCGTTTTGATACTAGCTATCGATTTACATAGGTTTCGTGAGTGTCCGCTATTTTGAAAATAAAAACAAAATGGCGGAAATTAGGTGTGCCACCCTTCAAACTACGATATTCAAACCCAAATAAATGGCCCTTTAGAAAAATGAGTTTGACACCCCTGATGTAGAGCTTCACGTTGACGGAAATTCATCAACAAACATATAGAAAGTATTTCCAACGCTTGCTTTTTTACGCCAGAACGCTACGACGATAATCGTAGCGTTCTGGCGTACAATAAAATCATCAATCAATTATTGACAATAAAATCTCATATATCGGGTCATTTTGAACTTACCATCCAAATTTTAAGGATGTGTCCAGTCCATGAAACTAAACAACTTTCTCTAAGAAACATGACTGTGTCAAATTTCGCCAAAAAATTTTGGTCAGCCCATACTAAATTGATCACGTGATCTCTTTGATTTTTATGGAAAATCGATTTTTATTTTACATATTTGACCATGTGTTCCTTAGAGAAAGTTGTTCAGTTTCATGGACTGAACACGTCCTCAAAATTTGGATGGTGAATACAAAATGACCTTGTACATGGATCACTGGAAACGCACGACGTCGTGTGCGGACTTCTTTGAACATGTACGTGCTCGTATTGCTCACGTACGACGCGTGTATTACGACACGCTTAGGCCGTGAGCACTTTGGATACGAATTTGAATCGTACGTAAACGTATGATCCTGGGGCCCTATTTTTGAATCATTAGAATTCCAAATCGTGTATGAAATCGCAAGATTCGTATGCGAATCCCTAAAATCGCTATTTTTGAATATTCATACTCGTGAATTTTGCAACGAGTGGTCCGACCCACTCGTTTTCGATATTCTACCAGTAGAAATGACGTGAGAAAGAGAGAGAAATATCAAAATCAAATGACTAACAGACAATGTCATTATAAATTTTTAATTTACGTTCCGTTCCCCCGTAACATAATACTGGTTTTCAAAATCAACGAGTTATGGCTTTACGGTTTCTATTTTTTCTGCGTGAAATGAAAAATATTATAAGATTCGAGTTTTAGGGCAACACTCATTTCTATTGTTTCAAAAATGCGTAAAATTGGGAGCAATCTAAATTGATTTCGTATACGTTTTGCTTTCGTGCATGAATTTAAGATTCATTTCTAATGATTCAAAAATACATCCCCTGATCGTACGAATTGAGTGCGCACACTGAATACCTTTTTTCTCCGTCAAATAGGTACAGATATCGCATTCGTAAAGTCATCTTTGGTTGAAGCGTGATGAATAATCTAAATCTGTATCTTAAAAATAATTATGTTATGTCTCGGAGACTACGGCGGCATTGTCACTGTTATAGAACCGAATGGATGCGTGAAATATAATTTAAAAAAGGCATGATTTAGGTGAATTTTATCATATTGTAGAAGACATAAGTAATTGTAACTCGAATCACTCTGATCCCACAACCGTATATGATCGTAAATTAAGTTAATAAACTTTTCTGCATCCATTTTTAACTTTTGAACGCACGAACGTGTTATAAAATTCCAACATGTTCGGATTGTATTCGGGCGTCGTAAATATACGTACGTATACGTACGACTAACTTGCACACAATGTGAGCGCTCCCATAGTAATTGGAAGGTCGGGATCGTTCGTGCGTGTGCGTACGTATTCGCACGAGTAAAATTCGTACGAAAACGCGTCCAAAGTGCTCATGACCTTACGCTACGACGCCGTGTGCGGAGGGGCTAAATGTTATTAATTTGTCTGCACAGACGAGGATTCAAACGACAGTGCGGGCGGCGCGCTGTCCGTCGCGTCGGCCGCCGCGTCGTCCTCCGCGTCCGTTGACGCCAAGATAGACCTGCCGGGGGCGCTGGGGATGAAACGTGAGTACTTACTTAACTCATATACAGGGTGTAACAAGAGTTAACAAGACACTCAACGAAGCCGAAGTCCACACATTCCGCCCATCATCAGGATCATTTTTGTCTTTTAGACTATACCTGGGAAACCAATAGCTAAAGTCTGTTCATCCTTACTTGTCTTATTTAGTAAACAGTTTTTGACAGTTGTCATACGTCTTTTAAACTTAAATCGTTATTTAAAAATATGTTAGTAAGTTTATGAAATTATTGTTAATTTATTAACAATTTATTTCGTAATCTATGTGTGGAAAACCATTTGTTTTATTTTATAAATGATTATTTCAATAAAGAGTTGGGTGAAGATTGTTTACCATATAAGACAAGTAAGGATGGACAGACTTTACGAAGTTATTGACGGTAAAAGTCAAAACTTTTTTCAAAATTTTTATGAAATCTTGTTTTATTCGTTATTTCCTAATTTTTGTCTACGGAAACATTATCAAAGTTGTATTATGTCGTAACAAACAATGGCTTCAAAACGTCATCACTCAATATATTTCATGAGCCCGCACATAAACGCTGCCTTTCAGCTCGGCCGCACGCAGCTGTGTAGCATACACTCGCAGGCGCGGTCTGTTGTACGCGTCACATTGCGTGGTAATGTATGCAATGTTTTTTCAACACCAAAAATTAAAATCGTTTCCCAGCAATAATTTGAACAGAAATGGTCCTGATGATGGGCAGAATACGTAGACCTCGGTTTCGTTGAGTGTCTTGTTACACCCGGTATACAGGGTGTCCCAAAACTTTGCCACATGGAGGGAAAGCACCTTAAATATTGAAGATAGGAAATAGGAAAGAAGACTTCATTTTGTTTTTAAAAATAATTGGAACTGCATTAAAAGATTTTTGAAAAATCGCCTGAAACCAGGAAATCGAACCCACCAAAAAAGCAAAAAATACTTTGTTTATTTTTATGATACCAATCGAAAGGGTTACTCATAAGGATTATTTCTTCTTAAGTGACACAGAACCTTAAACAAAAGGAAGACCTTGTAACTTAACATTAAAAATTTTATTTATTACACATTGTATCAATTTGTATGGAATCGAGAGCAATTTTTTTTTATTTCTTTAAATGCAGTTTCATTTCTTTTTAAAAACAAAATGAAGTCTTCTTTCAGTAAAATTTCCCATCTTCAATATTTAAGATACTTTCCCTCCGTGTGTCAAAGTTTTGGGACATCCTGTATAGTGGTGGCCGGATAATTAGAAACACTTGCCGATTTTCATACAAACGAGGTAACTTTGAAGTCTTGGTTCTCCGCCAGGGATTGACCTAGCTGTGATCTGATGATGGCCATCGAGGGAGTGAATGGAGGAGATCCAGATCGCTATACACACCCAACTGATTTGACCACCATTCTAAAATATAGAAGGACGTGTTTAAGAAAACCGCGAAAATAGCATTAAAATATATAGAAATCCTGAAACTGAGAACTCTGACCCTTCTATCTTTTAGATAGATAGATAACATCTCTATTTGACACACACATAAAACAGTGCATAAAAGCAATAAAACTTTTAGAATGCTGATCAGGTCAGTTGGGTGTGTGTAGCGATCTGAATCTCCTCCATTCACTCCCTGGGTGGCCATCATCAGATCACAGCACAGTACATACCTTGCAGAAAACCAAGGCTTCAAAATTACCTCGTTTGTATAAAAAAAACACCTTGATCCCAGCGAACTAAAATCTATGGAACAAGCATTGCGTTCAAAAATGGCACCACACGAAAAATATAATTAAGTGGATGGAGCTAAAAATGCGGGCATTTTATTATGCAGCACAGAGCGTCTGAGTACTGGTTGCTTTTCAGCGACCATAATTTGTATACTCAGAGATATTTTCTATACTTAAACGAAAAAATATTATATGTTATTTCTGCATATTTTTACTGCCTTCTTTGCGTCTTTTACACCATTTGACTACACAGGACGTCATTTCTAATAAACTTTCTCTTTCTCTCTTTTCTCTTCAATACAAACTGCGAAGCGCTCATGGCGGAACTTGACAGACTGATCGTACTCGATCACGTTTGTTAAGTAACGCTCGGTCCGGTCAGGTGTCGGATGGGTGACCGTTAAAGTGGCATTACATCTGAGCGCTTCCGTGCTTCGGAGGGCACGTTAAACCGTCGGTCCCGGCTGTTGTCACCTGATAACAGTCGTTAAGCTAAGTTAGAGACCTTACAGGCGGCTTGATAAACTCTAACACAAGAGGTGGCCACTAATCCTCATTCGATAAGAAAAAGAAATACAAACTGCAATTATTGTAAAGAACACTAACGTCAGTCACCGGGTGCGTGGCTGGCCCGACTAAAGCTGAGCGGGTTGTATTTTTTCGGCCTCGTCGTGGTGCCATTTTTTAAGCAATATTTGTTTGCAATTACACTTCCATAGGTTTTAGTTCGCTGCTTGATCCCCAGACAAAGTTCATGAGTATAATCCTTATTCCAGTGACGATAGGCCCAAAATCGGGTCCCACCGACCCCCGGTTTCCGGACGTGATAAAATTAAGCGACTACCTACAACACGGAAGGAGACCGCAGTTCTGGGAGGAAACTTACGTTAAAAGGGTATGTTTTAATATTTTTTTTTTAGTAACAACAAAGAGGTTTTATGCCGCTGAAATTTCATACACATTTTTGGAATAAATAAACGTGTAAGTCCTTAATTAAGTTAAACAACCATTTATTATTATCAATTTATTCATTGTTCACAATATTTTGTTATAAAATATTAAAATATTTGCATTTTATCACTTAGTTATAATTTTGAAGTAGGCTGTATGCTCACTCACCCCTTTGTTCGCAAAATATTCGTGCATTGGGCGTGTGAAAAAAACAAAAAAAACCTACGCGCCTTTTCCCATAATTTTCATATTTTGTTTTTGCCTTATTAGTTGCTGTGTGGTAAACTACTTTGTTTTTTCCTCGGAAATGTGTTGAAAAACGTCGTATGAAACTCGTGAGCTCTTGCGTATTGCACACTCGGCTGAGTTACGCCCTCGCCTACGGCTATTTGAATAATGCAAAAAAAGTGAGCATTAATGTCCTAGTTTTTGAGAAATGTAATAAAAAGTAAAAAAATCGCACAAATTTCGTTTAAAATTTTATTTCAGTAATTTTTTATGACGTATTTAAATCAAAAATTTAAACATTTTATTTTTTAAATTGGTAGGTAATATTATTAGCTTTCAAAAAATATTTTTGTTATAACTGTAGGACATCTAAATCCGGAGAAATTAATATTTTTCTGCAGGGTCATCTAAAATAAAAAGTCAAATTTAAAATGGCGGTCATTCCAACAGGAGTGGGGATAGACCCCAACATGTGGGTGTTTTTATCGATAAAATTAGGTGTATTACACGCCTTTAAATTATCGCTAGTTCAAGACCAAAGGCACTGTATATATAGGTATTATTTAATTTCCCCAGGTGATGGAAGCAGTAAGAATGAAGGAGTTAGAAATGAAACAAGCGGCTGAAATATTGGGAGTGAGCTACGGCACTTTGTATGGCCGGTACAGGGACGTGTATGGGTGCATCAACCGACCATACAGGTAGATACATACAACGTGTTACAAAACAACCCCTAAAGCCTGGAATACACATGCTACATTTATAGCATGCTCTCCGAGTGTGTACATTTGCTCATGAAAACACAGACCTTAGAAGCATACTTATTATACGAGCATACTTCTTTCGAGAACGTCTGAGATACACATGCTTATTACAGCATTCAAAATGGACGTTTCTTTGCGGAATCGTGTGCGAAATGAATTAAATGGGTCAATCAACTTTTAATTGTCCTATGAGTTTTCCTGTCCACAAACATAAAAGTATATAATTCCTTAAAACAAAAAATAAATAAACATTCATAATTTCGGTAAAGAACTATAAATTTAAAGTTTTATCATTTCCCCATCGTGAACTGCCTACACAAACAAATCAAGTAGCAAAACAATCTAGTAGAATGCTCGCATAGAACGCGTTCAGATTTGCTTTGCGTTCAGTGTGCTAATGGGGAAGGCAACTGTCAAAATGGCGCTGCGTACGCTTGTTCCACGAGAGCTATAAAATCAAAGGACTTTTACTTAAAAAAATCGTTGTTTTAGCTTTAAAATGATCAAATTCTGTGTAATAAAAATGTTGGCACTTACAAAATTCCGAAAAATCTGGATATAGAAAAAATTTATAAATTCTGTAAAAATAAAAACATCATAATTTGGCTCTCAATTCCGGCATTTGCATTGTAGAATAGTTTTTTTTTATATCCATTTTGGGTCAATGGGTCATTTTCAGTAAAAAAAATCCCCAAAATAAATACCTATTTTCCCATACATTTTGTTCTAAACGTCTACTGTCTTAGGAACAAGCGTACGCAGCGACATCTACAATTAGCTTTGCGTTGCCAACCCCATTAGCACGAAAAATAGACCGGCTTGCGATTAAGTAGCGTGCTTAATCTCGAGCATGCTCTTTTCGTATACACGTGCTAATTGTACGCTACTAAGTAGCATCTGCTCGAAACTAGCATGCTTTTGTGCTACTACGTAGCATGTGTATTCCAGCCTTAAAGCCGAATATGGTATATAGGGACCATCAAACTGAACAAGTTTTACTATGGGACCAACTCTGAAATCGCGAAAACAATCAGCTGTTTTATACATTTTGATATTTGCGTTGTAATTTTTTTCGCTATTTCAGAGTTGGATAACTTTTACTATGGGAATATATTAAAAGTTGTTCAGTTTGATGACCCTTATTTACCATATTCTGCTTAGCGATTTTTTTTAACCTGTTGTATAATATTCATGATTATTCAATTTGTTTTTTAATAGCCTTAAGTCAAATAGGGTAGATAGGGACCATCAAACTGAACAAGTTTTACTATGGGACAAACTCTGAAATCGCGAATAAATCAGCTGTTTCATACATTTTGATATTTTCGTTATTATTTTTTGTATGAAACAGCTGATTTTTTTCGCGATTTCAGAGTTGGTCCCATAGTAAATGTACTACCTATCTACCATATTCGACTTTATAAGGCTATTTCCAAACACCCTGTATTGTAGTTTTAAAAAGCCGGAAAAGGTAAAAAAAGTGTTCCCCTTTAATCTATTATTTTATTATTAGGGTGTCAAAATGGTAAAAAAGGAACCCTTATGGTGTCTGTCTGTCTGTCACAGCTGGATATCTCGAGAACTACTAATGGTATCAACTTGAAATTTGGAATAATTAAAGATGACATTTGCCCAACTATTTTGCAAATAAGAAATAAATAAAAAAAAAATATCTTTTTTACAACAGGGACTGAAAAGGGGTCTTAAAAATTTGAAGTGGAGCTACTAGGGCATGTGGGGTATCATATGAAAGAGCGCCGTTTGCACGTTTTCAATCATATTTCTTTTTGTTTTAGGCCACATAGTTTTCGACTTATGATGAAAAATGTAAAAAAAGTCCGTCGTCGTCGTCGTCGTCGTCGTCCCCCCCCCCCCCCTTATCTCTGAAGTTTGCAAAAAGAAAAATCTGAAATAATATTATGTGATAGCAGTTTATATAAAGATTACAGGAAAAATAAAACGATCTCTCAATATAGCACACTTTTTTAGAAATGATCAAATTTCTAAAAAGTTAACATTAGTTCCACTACCGGTTAAGAGATGGCGCTGACCTAAAACTGCAACACTAATTTTATTATTCTACTCTGCAGTGTGGTTTTATGGTACAATTATGATGGTACGGAACCCTCGGTGCGCGAGTCCGACTCGCTCTTCACCGGTATTTTTTTTAATATTTCAGAACCGCTCGCGACTTCTGGCAAGCCAAAGGCCCCTCAGAAGTGCTAGATCGGCTACAAAGAGGCGACATCTCCGTAGAGGCGGCATCTCTAGCACTAGGGGTGGGAGTGAATAATTTGGCTGCGTATATGTCGGCCGATATTAATGCTGACAAAGGTAAAAAAAGTAAGGCAATTAAACAATTTACAGATTTTTGCTGTAAGAGTGCCCGCAGACTACAGACCAAACTGTCGGCCGATAGTTGGCCAATAGTTGATTTTGTATAAAGAATCGGCCGATACCGAATCGTTCTAGTGTGCGCACTTGCATACACCTTCATACTGATTGAGACCACATGAGTAAAAAATTTAAAAAAATTAAAAAGCCGCCTGCCTAAAAGGACAAGTCAACTGAAAAGATGGAAACAAGATTAAATATTAAAGCCAACATTATAACATGCAGTCGGAGGCATGCATAAAGAAAGTGACATTATGAATGATTTGAGTTATATGCCTCCGACTGCATGTTATAATGTTGGCTTTAATATTTAATCTTGTTTCCATCTTTTCAGTTGACTTGTCTTTTTAGACAGGCGGGTTTTTAATTTTTTTAAATTTATTGTTTAATTTATTTATTTTTAGTTATTATTTATATGATATACCTTTTTGAAATCCTTATAATAAGCCCTTTAATTTGACACCCATATTGCAGTATTAAAAAAAAAATATTTTTCCGCTACGTTTAATAGCACCGTACAGCCGCTATGTTGGTGTTTTTATAACGCCACCTTCTTAAGAACACTTGGGCTGACGAGACAAATCTAACGATATGTTAATCATGGAAATCTGTTCAGCCGTTTGAAAGATATGAGGTAATAAAGAATATTACATACAAACTTACAAGATACGCGCGAAAAACATAACCCTCTTGCAGTCGGGTAAAAAACGTAAACTGACCAGAGTCCAAGCTGCCTACAAACGGTCCGCTGTAGGTTCACTCATACATAGCGCGGCGATGTGTGCGTGACCTCTCACCGACAGCGTAACAGGCACGCCGCCGGGGTAAAAACTGGTTTACACCGGCTCAGTTGCGGTATAACCGACAGGGCCGCTAAGTCCTTCAATTTTTTCTTAGAGAATACACTAATGTGAACAATGACAGTTTGATTTGTCAAATTACTGACTCGAAGAAAAAATAAGAGTCGTGACAAAGATTTTGTTGAAAAATTAATTGTTAGATTCTACCATTTTCAGTGTGTAAAATAAAACTAATTTTATATACATTAGTGTTTATAAATTAAATATGCCCAACTCCTGCACCGTGTGTGTATGAATAATTCGGCGAAAAAATGATATTTATTTTTTTTTCGTACGGAAAAATCCAAGTGCAGTAAGTATTCATTTTCGTTCGTTTCGTTCAAATACATATTTTATTATGGACTTGCCTTATTTTATTTTACTTTCTACTACCTATTTTTAATTTGCCACAGGTGTCAACCCTTTGAGAATCGGTATAAGTTGTGAGAGCTTGTACTCTATCCGTTCATTTACTCATGTGTTGAGAGCCCGACTAAACTGTCAGCCGATAGAAAGTCTGTAGTCTGCGGGCACGCTCAGAATCGGAGCATTGAAAATTAATACAAATATTAATGAAAAATCAAATCAAATACAAAATCCTATAATTTTAAAGTTACCTAGGCAGTACTTATAATATTTTTACAATTGTGACAAAAGCGCCTGCTGACTGATTTGACGTGGCCGAAATATTATTAATCGATTTTCAAAAATTTTTCGCCATTTTGTAGCTGAACTGACCCTTTTTTCATTTTTTTGCTTGAAAATAAGAACAGTTACAAAAATTAATAAAAATTGATCATAGCAGTTCAATTAGTGAAGCAGCTGTGACTACAATTATTGTGAATGCATAATGAATCTAAATTTGATACAATAAATTTTAATTTTCTATTACACACATCAACTTTGTCTAGGGATACAGGTGATATTTTCATACAAACGAGGTAACTTTGAAGCCTTGGTTTCCTACCAGGGATGTACCGTGCTGTGACCTGATGACGGCTATCCAGGGAGTGAATGGAGTAGATTCAGATCGCTATACACACCCAACTGATCTGACTAGCATTCTAAAAAATTAATGGGACAGAGTTCTCAGTTTGAGGATTTCCATACATTTTCATGCTATTTTCGCGGTTTTTTTAAACATGTCCATTACGTTTTTAGAATGCTGGTCAGATCAGTTGGGTGTGTATAGCGATCTGAATCTCCTCCATTCACTCCCTGCATAACCGTCACAAGATCACAGCATAGTACATCCCTGGCAGGAAACCAAGGCTTCAAAGTTACCTCGTTTGTATGAAAATAACACCTGTATCCCTAGACAACGTTGATGTGGTAATAGAAAATTAAAATTTATTGAAATGAACACAAATGGACTCGCCCAAAAACGCTCTATACTAACGGCTACTCAATGATGACGTCACGGTTGAGTAGTTTGTATGCAACGCGTAGGAAATTTGTTCGGCAGCTATATTAAATATTGTATTTATCAAAATGGTTTCTTAAACAAAGGACATCAGGCACATGAGACCCAAAAGTGTATAAACATAATTCTGTTATCTATAAACACTTTATGTTGCTAGAATCATAAAACAGTAGCAACATAATTTTTTAACTCCTTCATTTAGCTTTAATTAATTATTGAAAAAAAAACAAGCATATCTATGAAACGGACATCTTTGTTAGCGATTTCACAAGTCTCCCCTGAGTATATTTGTTCTGTGGCACAAGTGAATGCGCATTAAAAAAAAGTCTGCCGGATATCAGTCAACTCAACTGTCAAAAGCGTTTTGTTACGTGCGACATATGTACAGATTTTCCGTTTGATCTGGTTCCAACTCGTACATTGTGGTGCTAATCTATATCACTAACGCTGCTAACGAAACGTACTGTCGTGAAACTGGTGTTGCTATTTAGTGTCGGGGTTACCAAAAAAAAACTTTCAAACGTAAATAACTCTTAAAACATAAATCTTCGTAAAAATCGGAATATTTTCTAAGACTTATTAATTACATATGCCTACATTTTGAAAAAAACAGAAACGTTATACATTCTTTGGTTTTTTTCTGTTGGACTCTGCCTGATGTCCTTTGCTATACATTTTACGGACTAATTAAAGGTATTATTTGTTTTAATAAATTTTATACTTTTTAAATGGACCTGTCCACCCAACTTTAAAGGGTCATAAAACAAATAATACGCAACATATAAAACCAAGAGGTATACAAGCTACTCTAAAAGTTTAATATGTTTACGATTTTTATTAGTATTTCGTTATTTTATTCATTAGTCATCATCCCAATTCAAAACTCTTTAATTACTACAAAATATAGATACACTAGCGGACGCCCGCGACTTCGTCTGCGTGGAAAGATTTTTTGCTATCCCTCGGGAACAATACATTTTTTCGGGATGAAAGGTACACTATGTCCTTCTCTGTACTTCTAAAAACGTGTATGCAAAATTTCATGATGATCGGTTCAGTAGTTAAGACGTGAAGACGTAACAAACAAACAAACAAACGGACTTTCGCATTTTTAATATTAGTAAGGATTTTGCAATGTTCCAATTGTACGCGTAATTTAAATAAATTCATTCGTAATTTTTTTGTGGTGCATAATGAATTTTGTGATCGGTGACGTGCCATTGGTTTGGCATCCCTGCCCCCTAGCATGACCACCAAAACACGATAAACCGCGTGATATAGCGTTTTATCATGTTTAACTGTCAAAAGACAACGGATTTTGACAGTTGAGTGTCGATAAAATGCTATATCACGCGATATACCGGGTGTAACAAGACCTTCAACGAAGCCGAGGTCTACGTATCCTGCCCATCATCAGGACCATTCTGTTCAAAATTATTGCTGGGAAACGATTTTGGTTTTTTGTGTTAAAAAAGGATTACATACTTTACCACGCAATGTGACGCGTACAACAGACCGCGCCTGCGAGTGTATGCTACACAGCTGCGTGCGGCCGAGTTGAAAGACAGCGTTTATGTGCGTGCTCATGAGATACATCGAGTGACGACGTTTTGAAGCCATTGTTTGTTACGAAATACTTAAAATTTTGATATAGTTTCATTGGATCAAAAGTAGGAAATAACGAATAAAATAAGATTTGATAAAAAATTTGAAAAAAACAATTTTGACTTTGACCTTCAATAACTTCGTAGCTATTGGTTTCCCAGGTATAGTCTAAAAGACAAAAATGATCCTGATAATGGGTGGAATGCGTGGACTTCGGCTTCGTTGAAGGTCTTGTTACACTCGTTATATCGTGTTTCGTCGGTCATGCTAGAGAGGCTGGGGCTCTACCGGCTAACTTTTCGAACTTCGGTGGGTCTGCCGAGTTTCAACTTAAACAGAGAAATCAAAGTAAGGAATTTCATATTGTAGTATTTGTTGAAGTTATTTGGAAGATATCGATGTTCGTGTGACATCATGAACTGGATTTCGCCATTTTGGCCCAATTGGGGCTCGATATATGTGCTACAATTTGAAACCCGCCAGACTTTTCGAAATTCGATGCATTAGCCAAAGATTTAAATCTTTAGATATGCCTTCGTACTGAAAATCTGTAGCATTATTTCAAATCTGTCAAAATGGCGCACGCATGCGTGGTGCGTCCATCGGAATGGGGAAAGTCCGAAAAAAATTAAATTGGCTAAATATTTTTTCATAAGCTCCCTTAGTAATAGAAAAAAAATCAGAATTTTCGGTTGCGTGAAAAAATTTAAAAAAAATAAAGTCTCTTCGACCTCACAAAAATAGGAAAGTAACAGCAGAACGGAGATTATACCTAATTAAAGTCGAATAGACTTTAATTTTTTTTAATTTTTTCACGCAACCGAAAATTCTGATTTTTTTTTTTCTATTACTAAGGGACCTTATTCCTACCTATAAAAAAATATTCAGCCAATTTGATTTTTTTTCGGACATTCCCCATTGACAACGGAAGGAAAATAAATTTCGATAATAATTGAAATCTAAATACTTAAGCGCGAAATGTTACACCATTTTACTTTATTTGTATTTCTACAATTGTTAATGCACAGATAAAAGGCACAAGACGGCATTTTGTAAAAGTTCTCACGAGGTTTCTCGAAATAACTGACACTGTTCAAATGAGCACCTGATAGCCATCTAATATACACATCAACTTTGTCTAGGGATACAGGTGTTATTTTCATACAAACGAGGTAACTTTGAAGCCTTGGTTTTCTGCCAGGGATGCACCGTGCTGTGATCTGATGATGGCCATCCAGGGACTGAATGGAGTAGATTCAGATCGCTATACATACCCAACTGATCTGATCAGCATTCTAAAAGATTAATGGGTTAGAGTCCTCAGTTACAATGCCGAAGTAGAAAAGACCGAATTTTACAATACCTATGGACGAAATCTCGAAAATTAAAAGGCCGAATGGTTGTTTGGCCGTACGTTTAAAATCACGAAAGGACATTTTACCTAAAATACTAAATCCCGAAGCTTAAAAAACCGAAGGTAATATACCTAAGTTCTATACCCCGAAGCCCCGAACTACTTAATACCGAATTGGCTGTGGAGGTGTCTTTGGGCTTCGCCTGAAATGCTTTATAGTAAATTTAGCTGCCGAAAATCAGTCTAAACTAGTCTACTGGGACTTAGACACCGTAGACCGTAGGTAGGACACGAAATAGGTGCGAGGAGCGTAGCGACGAGCATGTTAGCGTGCCGCGGCAGCGGCCGGCGAAGCGCCAGAAAAAAAACTATTTCAAACTCGATTGGTGGATTTTGTCAAAATGACCATTTGACATTTACAAGCATTTTTGAGTAAAACAAATTAACCGCAACGTCTACCATCATAAATGTATGTGTAGGTGAAGTAAGTTTCGACATTTTAATTGTCGGGATTTTGACCTTTCGGGATTTCGACCTTTCGGGATTTCGAACTTTCGGTCATTTGATAATCGATCTTTCAAGTTTCGGTCTATCGGATGTCAATATTTAGAATGTTCGGTATTTTAAAAATAGGTGTTTTATGTGTCTATATTTCGGTCGTATGTATTATGAATTGTCGGCATTGTAATGCATACCTCCTCAGTTTGAGGATTTCCATACATTTTCATGCTATTTTCGAGGTTTTAATAAACATGTGGGTATGTGTTACAATGCCGAAGTAGAAAAGACCGAATTTCACAATACCTATGGACGAAATCCCGAAAATTAAAAGGCCGAATGGTTGTTTGGCCGTACGTTTAAAATCACGAAAGGACATTTTACTTAAAATACTAAATCCCGAAGCTTAAAAAACCGAAGGTAATATACCTAAGTTCTATACCCCGAAGCCCCGAACTACTTAATACCGAATTGGCTGTGGAGGTGTCTTTGGGCTTCGCCTGAAATGCTTTATAGTAAATTTATCTGCCGAAAATTAATCTAAACTAGTCTACTGGGATTTAGAAACCGTAGACCGTATGTCACGACACGAAATAGGTGCGAGGAGCGTAGCGACGAGCATGTTAGGTTGACATGAACCCAGCGCGCGAGCCGAGCGAGCGAAGCGAGCGTGCCGCGGTAGCGGCCGGCGAAGCGCCAGGAAAAAAACTTTCAAACTCGATTGGTGGATTTTTTAAAAATAATGACCATTTTACAAGCATTTTTGAGTAACACAAATTAACCGCAACGCCTACCTTCATAAATGTATGTGTAGTTGAAGTAAGTTTCGACATTTTAACTGTCGGGATTTTGACCTTTCGGGATTTCGACCTTTCGGGATTTCAAACTTTCGGTCATTTGATAATCGATCTTTCAAGTTTCGGTCTATCGGATATCGATATTTAGATTGATCGGTATTTTGAAAATAAGTGTTTTATGTGTCGATATTTCGGTCGTATGTATTATGAATTGTCGGCATTGTAATGCATACCCAAACATGTCCATTACGTTTTTAGAATGCTGGTCAGATCAGTTATGTGTGTATAGCGACCTGAATCTCCTCTATTCACTCCCTGAATAGCCGTCATCAGATCACAGCACAGTACATCCTTGGCAGGAAACCAAGGCTTCAAAGTTACCTCATTTGTATGAAAATAACACCTGGTATCCCTAGACAAAGTTAATGTGTGTAGCAAAGAAGTGAGGCTCACTCATTTGAATGTTGACACATTTCGATGAGCTCAAACTATGGTAAGGGCGTATCTAATGATTTAAATCTTTGGCATTAGCCGGTATGGCCCCTTGTATAGAGATTATATCGATGAGTATTTTTGGCAGAATTTGACCCGATCCCGATAGAAGTGGACCCATCGCTGAAAGTGCGTCGCACGTACACTAGTGGACCCACGCCTACGCAAAAAGTTGTTAAGAAAACGACGCTACTGGTAGACAAGGTAAATTACTGTACATGGTAGGTAATTTTTGGACCACTTTCAATATTTTTTCAGGTCATTCTACAAGGTGTTACAAAAATAAATCGGGTTGCACTCCGGGAGTGCCGGCAGAAGTGAAAACTTGAATATTGACGTTGTGCATTTTTGATAATTTGGAATGGTTAAGGAATAATTTTGCACGAATTGCCGTCTTACGAATTTACTCTGCATTTGAATTTACGAATACAGAACAGTATTGTACGAAAGTCTTATCCATAGCTTGACAGAAAATCTAGAGTTTTGACATTGAATTAAAAAATTAGCGCGTTGCTATGGTGACACAAGTGTTTACGTCTTGAAATGACGCGCCGCCATTTTCGCCGCGCCCCATAGAAAGAGAGGGGATACTTCCGCCGCCGGCTGCCTACTCTCCATCCGTCACATCCGTCTTACGAATTTTCGATCAGGGTCACGTGATCCTAACTGACTGACGCGAGTTTAACATTTTTCCCCCATTACAAAAAAGCGTACAACGCCGCTAAAAAAGTTATCACTTCAATAATCTAATTAAATGCAATATGTTTGTTGTATTTAGCGAATAGTGTTAGTAAAGTTGTATTGTCAACACTAAAGCTGTCAAAGTCAAAGTCAAATAAGCTTTATTCAAATAAACTTAATAATTAAGTACTTTTGAACCGTTTATATTTTCCTACCACCTGTAACATTTATGCCGGGTCCATAGCGCATGTTTTGCCCTACACAAACATCAAAACATCTCAACATTCAACAAAAACGTCTACACAAAACATTGTTACGCAAAACATTTTTGTGTAGAGAAACAATGTTTTGCTTTCCATGCCCACTTACTTGAAATATTTTGCACGGGTCGAAGGGCAGGGTAGTGTCATAATCAACTGTCATTTTGACAACTCGCTAGCGTTTTGTGCGCCAAGTTAGAATGAAAGTAATTCTTCGAAATTTGAATCGATCTTCTATTTTTAATTCTTGAAAAAAAATGTTAAAATTTTACTACTTAATAGGGTCTAACTTGCGACGCTTTTTTCTAGTGCTAACATAAAATGCTAAATTGACGACACTGAAGTTTAGTCTACACAAGCCACGCAATCGCTGTGAACGGTGTGTGTAAAGAATCATGTTTTAGAAACAAAATTTTGTGTATGTGTTTTTGTTGAATGTTTTCCAAAAAACTTTGCTATGGACCCGCCATTATTTGTACACACAGAGGCCTATTTTCAAACAAACGAGGAAACTTTGAAGCTTTGGTTCTCCGCCCAGGATTAAACGGGATGTGATTCGATGATGGCCATTCAACGAGTAAATGAAAGAATCCTAGATCACTAAAGAAACCAAATGGATTAGAAAAGTTATTTAGCTCAGGGTTGAACTTATGCCGGGTCCATAGCGCATGTTTTGCCCTACACAATCAACAAAAACATGTCAACATTCAACAAAAAAAGAGTTTGAGGGTTTTGTTTCGCGAAACAATGTTTTGTTGATTGTGTAGGGTAAAACACGCGCTATGGACCCGGCCTTAAAAAAGTAACAAGCTAATTTACATCAAAAGTATGGAAAATGTAACACTAAAAAGCCCGAAGGGTCTCAACGTCTCTTCTAATCCATTGGGTTTCTTTCGCGATCTGGGCCTCTTCCATTTACTCTTTGAATGGCCATCATCAAATCTCACCCCGTTTAATCCTGTGCGGAGAACCAAAGCTTCAAAGTTACCTCGTTTGTATGAAAATATGTCTCTGTAGAGTCTGTCTAAAAAATCAGTTTACATGGGTAATTTCAAAGGTAATTTTAATACATCACCCCACCAATACCCATCTAAATAAAATTGAGTAAAGCTATGTTTACAATTAGAATTTAGACAGCACCAACAGGGTTACCAGTATAAGTTTTTATAAATAATTTCTCATGTAAACTGACTTTTTAGACAGACTCTATTACTTTTGCTGGCGAGTGTAATAGTTTGTAACTATTTGTAATTACTTGAAAATAAACAAAAATTTTTATTTCAGTCACAGTGTAAGAAGATAATGATAGGCAGTCTTACGGACGATGACCCCATACCGGCCACCGTGATCGCCACCAGCGAGGCCACCACACAGGCCACCAACTCTACCAGTGAGTACACTAATCATAACTACACTTGAGAGCAATGAAATCGACTCAGCTAAGTTTCTTTCAACCAACGGAATCAATAAAATATGTAAAATTAATGTAATAAAGAGTTAAAATTGGTATTAAAGCTCCTTTTTCAATCAGTTTCATTCATCTTAACGATAATGAAAAATGTATGTCGGGAAGAACTTAAAAGAAAACTAGCTAAATAAAAATTGAGTGACTTACAGATAGGTTTCTTTTAAGGTTATGATTTTTGACTGTAACATACAGGGTGGATTTTGGAGACGGTACATTAAGGGCAGGTACCTTAACCGTTATAGTTACAGGAAAACGTTCTTAGGAGACCATCCATAACTTTTCAAGACATTCTGAACTGCATTCACAGATTTTGGAAAAAAATACCGTTAGCAAAAAAAAATGCAAAAATACCAAAAAAAATTTTTTATGCCAATCGATCCTATTTCGTCTGGGGATCAAAAGACTCTATGGGATTATTTAAGGTATGAGTACTAGAAACGACAGAAATCGCCAAAAACTTTTCCCATACATTTTGTTCTGAAAAACGATAAATCAACTCGAAATATTTTTTATTACCAAACGATCCTATTTCTAACTGTGATCAAAATACTCTATAAGGCTAACTGAAATTTGAGTACAGAAACGTTTTTTTTTAGATCTAATGTTGTAATATGTACACAATGTTATTTTTAGTTAATACAAAAACTTTCGTGAGGTTGATCAGACCATCAAACTGAACAACTTCCATTATGGGACCAACCTCGAAATCACGAAAAAAAAAATCAGATGTTCCATACAAAAGTACAATCCTACTTCATTGAAATTAGGTTTAGGTTTAAAGAACTTTATTCTCATAAAGACATAAGTCACTTACATGAGAACATAATAAATAAAAAGACTAAAACAGTTCGTGGTCGCAAAAGCAAAACAGATTAAGTAGGTACTTACTAACAAAGTTGGGTAAAAGTTAATTAATTTACAGTACAATTTCACAATTCAATGCACAGTCCCGCTTAACGCACTATTTTCATAATTATTGAGTACTGATAACATACTGAGCAAGTTTCTTCTTAAATACGTTAAACGAGTCTTCACTTTTTATAGGTGTGGGTATTTTATTATAAAGTTGTATGAAATGTATGAAACAGTGATTTTTTTTCGCGATTTCGAGGTTGGTCCCATAATTAAAGTTGTTCAGTATGATGGTCTGATCAACCCTACGAGAGGTTTTGTATTAACTAAAAATAACCTTGTATTTTGTTGTTTCAGGTGGGAAATGGCCGACGATCCGCGTGGCTAGTTTAGACACGTTACGCGCCGAACCAACCTCGCCGTCGGCCCTAATGAGGACGCGCCCAGATCTGACCATAGTGGCCGCTAAAAAGGACAGGGATGATGCGTGACCGACACATAGGACGGACAACTGACTGTAAAATATGTCAACAAAATTGGAAGTATGTAATTTTATTCTTTATGTGAAGCAACATCGCTCTCGAATTTAATGAGAACGTGGCTTATTTAATTTGTCAAAAAAAATTGGAAGTATGTAATTTTATTCTTTATGTGAACCAACCTCCCCGTCGGCCTTAATAAGGAAGCGCCCAGATCTGACCATAGTGGCCGCTAAAAAGGACAGGGATGATGCGTGACCGATATATAGGACGGACAACTGACTGTAAAATACGTCAACAAAATTGGAAGTATGTAATTTTATTCTTTATGTGAAGCAACATCATTCTCGAATTTAATGAGAACGTGGCTTATTTATAATATGTCAAAAAAAATTGGAAGTATGTAATTTTATTCTTTATGTGAACCAACCTCCCCGTCGGCCTTAATAAGGAAGCGCCCAGATCTGACCATAGTGGCCGCTAAAAAGGACAGGGATGATGCGTGACCGATATATAGGACAGACAACTGACTAATATATTTATTTATAATATTTATTCTCTATGTGTACCAGCATTGCCATAAGTTTTAATGAGAACGCGACAAAATCTGACCATAGTGGCCGCTAAAAAGGACAGGGACGATGCGTGACCGGTATATAGGACAGACAACTGACTGTAAAATATGTCAACAAAATTGGAAGTATGTAATTTTATTTTCTATATGAACCAACTTCGCCCTCGGCTTTAATGAGAACGCGCCCTTATTTATAATATGTAAAAAAAATTGGAAGTTTATAATTTTATTCTCTATGTGAACCAGTTTTTCCATAAGTTTTAATGAGAACGCGCCCAGATCTGACCATAGTGGCCACTAAAAAAGGGATGACGCGTGTCCGATATATAGGACAGGCAACTGGCTATAATATATTTATTTATAATGTGTCAAAAAAATTGGAAGTATGCAATTTTATTCTATATGTTAACTAATTTTGCCCTCGTCTTTATTGAAAACATGACAAGATTTGACCATAGTGGCCACTAAAAAGGACAGGGACGACGCGTGACCAATATATAGGACAGACAACTGACTGTAATATATTAGGTATTAGCAACCACTATACTTCGAATGTTCTGTATTCAAGTCACAATAATGCAGACACGTTCCGATTTGACCATAGTGGCCGCTAAAAGCGACAGGAATGACGCGTGACCTTATACTCGATTCATCTGTATTTTTTAACAAATCAACAATAATAAAAACACGACCAGGGGACCTATTTTTGAATCGCTCGACCGAGTCGAATGTCGAACGAAAATAAGTAGAAAAGAGCGCTCGACCAATTCAAAATAAGGGCCCCAGGTCTGAACAAAGTGGCTGCTAAAAAGGACAGGGTGGATGCGCGACCGATAAGGACAGCTGATTATACAAAAAATTACCTATTTAAAATATAGCGCCATCCAAAAGCGATGCGACTATCTATACCGTATTCATTTTAACGAGAGAATCAATTTTCTACAAGCTGTCTTTTAATACAAAACATTAATTAAAAAAAAATAGAAATTTTATTAAAACATAGAATTTACTTAAAATAGTAGGTATGTACCTCTATACTAAAAAAAGTTGGGAGTTACAAGTCGTGATAAAGTTTGGCCACATGATAGAAACTGATTTGTAGGCTGTTCTTAACTAATATTGAGCTGGGCCAAACTATCCTTACATACAGTTCCATACGGGCGGCGGGTTGAATAGCGCACTTTTCCCGGCTTCATTCTAAAAACTATAACAATTCAGGTTTAGCTAATAGGTCAAATGTGGTATCATTTTCGGATAAATCAATAACGTAGAACTTATTTCTGATATAAAAAAAATCAATTTATTAAGCAGTTTCTGAAAAATTACACAATAACCAACATTTTAAAAACTTCATTTTTTTAGTTTAGGTATTGGCACTTGTTTCAGTATTTTCAAAAAAACTACTTTAAAGAAGCGTTTTTCAGGTTAATTTGTTATATGCTTTTGTTATGCTAACTATATTTTATACAATAGGGAACATGCATAAGTCACCGATTTTGATAAATTTGAGCTTGATCGCTTCGGACACGTATAAAAACATGATGGAACAGAAAAATAAAAAATAAAATGTATTACTTTAGTTTTATCACACAAGGGAAAATAACGAATTTTTTTTTTTCGTTTTCAGATATAATGCACTTAACAGTCGGATAGAACATCAAATAAGAAATAATATTTTGTATGACACATATTTACTTAAACGCAATATTTAGGGAGATATTTGAAAATTCTTGGCTAACTCCATACTAATGCACTGAAACGTGACATGAGTGACGTCACAAATGTTGACCTTTTTGTATAGAGCGTTTTCGGCGGGTGCTGCTGCGTGCTAACTTCAAGTAACTATATCACGAGAAAAAAACACAAGAGAAAAGTTTTAATATTACAGTTAATTTTCTCACGCATTATACTTTTGATTTTGATACAAAAAAAATTGATGCATGTTCCCCATTTGCGCCTAACCCAAGTAGTTGAGGTCCATTGTTTGCGGAGACACAGCTAGTCAAAAATATGCATTTTTTCACGAAATAAAAAAGGTTTCCGTTTTGTTCAGAAACATTTTTCAGGTTTTTTGTTTATATTTCTGTAAAGTTAATTAAATTTTCGACAATTTCAGCTTAATTTGAGTAGTCTAGGTCTATTGGTTGCAGAGACATAGCTGGTTAAAAATGGGCTTTTTATTGAAATTAATTGAAAAAATCTTATCTTTGACTAACTGTGTCTTTGCAACTAGTAAACCTAGACTACTCAAGTTAGGCTCAAATTGTAGAAAATTTAATTAATTTTACAGAAATATGAACAAAAAAACTGAGAAATGCTTCCGAACGAAACGGAAACCCCTTTTATTTCGTGAAAAAATGCATATTTTTGACCAGCTGTGTCGTGTCTCCGCAAACAATGGACCTCAACTACTTGGGTTAGGCGCAAATTGTATAAAATATAGTTAACATAACAAAAGCATATAACAAATTAACCTAAAAACGCTTCTTTAAAGTAGTTTTTTTGAAAATACTGAAACAAGTGCCAATACCTAAACTAAAAAATGAAGTTTAAAAATGTTGGTTATTGTGTAATTTTTCGGAAACTGCGTAATAAATTGCATTTTTTTATACCAGAAATAAATTCTACGTTATTGATTTATCCGAAAATGATACGACATTTGACCTATCAGTTAAACCTGAATTGTTATAGTTTTTAGAATGGAGCCGGGAAAAGTGCGCTATTCAACCCGCCGCCGTATGGAACTGTATGTAAGGACTGTTTGGCCCAGCTCAATATTAGTTAGAAACAGCCTGACAGATCAGTTTCTATCATGTGGCCAAACTTTATCACGACTTGTAACTCCCAACTTTTTTTTGTATAGAGGTTCATATCTACTAAAACAGACATTTTATTTTCTAAATTCCTTCTAAAATAAAGAGACTCCAAGATTGTTGACGTTAAATCTCTCGTTAAAAAGAATCAATCAATAAACTTAGATTTTTCTGTCTTTTCAACAAGTAACAATGTCACTTTGATTCTCAATTTAGCCTTACAATACTTACCTACAACTGGAATTATGAAAACGCGACTCGATCTGACCATAGCGGCCTTTAAAAAGGACATTGATGACTTGTGACCACAATTTCATTAATTCATTCACTATAACATAATTCATACTGTACGTACTTGAACATCATTATACTTCAGTTTTTCTGTCTTTTTTTAACCAGGGCTTGAAACCGGTTCAAAATTAACCGGTATTATAACAGTTAAACCGGATCTATCGAAAAATTTCGTTCTGGTACGGAACCAAATAGGAGCAATACTTTAAAACTAAATAAACCGGTTTATTCATAGCGATCGCGGGGCAGTCATATCATAAGGGAGTCCCTTGTAAACAAATAAAACGAAATGGGTTGCCAGTTCGGTAAAAAATCAGGGGATTTTCCTTATATTCTCAGATATTCCTAAAAATCGTGAAAAATCTTTACTTTTCCGATATAAGAGGCTCCATTTCGGTAGAAATACCGAAAATCGGTAGGTTCGAGACCTGGTTTTATGAACTTCGGTTCGTTGTCTTAAGCGATAAGTTTAACCGGTTAATGAAAAATACCCATATTTTTCCAAACCGGTTTAAAAACCGGTTCATATCCATCCGTTCAGATCCACCTATAATTTCGTCAAACCGGTTCAAAAAATTTACCGTTTCCAAGCTCTATTCTTAACGTCGTTAACAAAATGTTAAAAATAATGTCATTTTAATGTGTGTAGTAAGGCTAATATTGAATATAATTATATATATATAAGTCTGTTTGTCCTTACTCGTCTTATTTGGTAAACAGTCTTTATCCATTTCTGTGTTGAACAAATCAATTACAAAATACAACAAATGGTTTTAAGCACATAGGTTACGAAAGAAATTACTAAATTATTGACAATTTGATTTAATAAGACAACATATTTTTAATAACGATTTAAAACAAGACGTATGACAATTGTCAAAAGCTGTCTACTAAATAGGACAAGTAAGGGTAGACAATACATTAATATTGACTATATTCATAATAACTTCACTATTAAACTGACATAACAAAACGCGACTCGATCTGACTATAGTGGCCGCTAAAAAGGACATTGGTGACTATTATACAGCGTGTTACAAAAAAATCCCTAATGCCGAATATGGTAGATAGGGACCATCAAACTGAACAACTTTTACTATGGGGCCAACTCGAAATCGCGTAAAAATCAGCTGTTTCATACAAAAATATCTAAATGTTTCATAAACAGCTGATTTTTTTCACGATATCAGAGTTGGCCCCATAGTAAAAGAGAGTAAAAGTTGCTTGAAATCATGAGTGGAACCACCCCACGGCGGGAACCAAATGATTAAAATTTCACACTGTAAAGAACAAACAAATGACAATTAAATACTGGCGAATGTTGTTGGCATAATTATAAATACCAATATTAAACTGAACAAAAATTTATTAAATCAACAGTTCCTCTGACAAAATTATGAATATATACGAATTTCTGTTAAAAAAAACAAATACAAAAATGTACCTATACAACGTGTAACAGAATAAATGGCTAAACCAGAATATGGCAGATAGGGACCATCAAACTGAACAACTTTTACTATGGGACCAACTCTGAAATCGTGAAAAATCTGTTGTTTCATACATTTTAATATTTTCGTTATTAATTTTTGTATAAAACAGCAGATTTTTTTTGCGATTTCAGAGTTGGTCCCGTAGTAAAAGTTGTTCAGTTTGATGGTCCCTATCCACCATATTCGACTTTAGCCAATAATTCTGTTACACGTTGTATATTCAATGAAATATAACGTTTAGACAAATATTATAATATAAAAATAGAAGTTATACTGTTATATACTAGTATAAGAGTTCTCTGTATTTGAGCACTTTAAACTCATTAATTGTAGAATATTTACTCTATGATATAAAATCAACAGAACAAATAAGTTTTACAAGTATTCATTATTCAGTTTTGTAGTAATAAGCCATAGAAAGACAATAGCAATTAATGTTTAGGGTTATTTGTAAAACACCAACAACCTCGCAGGAGTAGATTAGTAACATCATAAACAACAACATTTGTTCTACGACTTTTCAAAAAACAGACAAAAAAAATGATTTTTCATCATACAAAACTCGATCAGCTGTTCGGACATTTGTATGGAAAGCCGTATTCTTTTTGTCTGTCTTCGGAAAAGTCTTAGAACAAAAATGTCGTTGTTTATGATGTTAGTATACTGCCCGGCATATATATTGGCAAGAGAATGGAAGAGACAAAAGATGCGCAGTAGCCATAGACTTAGTGTATATGGCTACTGCGCATCTTTTGTCTCTTTCACTCTCTTGCCAATATATATGCCGGCATCTGTAATCTATCTCTGCGAGGTTGTTGGTGTTTTTACAAATAACCCTGTATTTTTATTATCTTTTGGATTTTGTAAGACATTTTTTTTGCAGATTGAAAAATGTACCCTAAAAAAACAAATTGGATATACATACATTGATTGCTAATGTTAAAAATTTTCATAAATAAGTACTTTATTTGAAAATCTGATAGTTTGTATATCATTTTGATATTGTTGTGTTTTGTTTAACAATATTATAGTGCGGTTTCAAAATGGCGGCTGTAGGCACAAGTCTATACACAAAATACAGGGTGTTTGGAAATAACTTTATAGAGCCAAAAATGGCAGTACTTATACTATGCATAACTCTGGAAAATTGTTAAAACTAAACCCATAATTTAAGTGAAAAATTATATGTTTCTTTGTATGAAAAACGTCAAAGAGAACCCTAGACGCAGATTGACTACTGTTTTTGATAACACATCCTATTGATGATCAAATTAATGGTGTATTGTTATTCGGTTTAGGGTTGTCACTATGCAGTTTTCATACAAAGAACCATGTTTTTTTCAGTCACTTTAGACTTTTTTTTTATAATTTTCCAGGGTTATATGCCTAGTATATTAAATACTTACTTACTTTGTATGCCTAGTATATTACTAATATTTACCATATTAAAGATTATACGGGTATTACCAAACACCCTGTTACGGTTGCCAGATTGGGGTTTTATGTCGGGAAAAATTTTCCGTAATGGGGGAAAAAAAGATCTTTAAAAAAAAAACGTATCATTTTCAGGTACAAAGAAATCGCCTTTGGGGAAACTTTTAATCTTCTCTTCATGCAAATGTATCATTTCGGGGAAAATAAAATGAGATCTGGAGAAAGTTTGACATTCATATCTGGCAACGTGGCAACCCTGGACCCTACATATTTTGTGTAGAGACTTTTTAACTTTTAACCGTCATTTTGAATACGAGTAGTGTAAAAATTATGACTGATGCATATTTTTATTGGTTTCTTAAATTAAGTAGCGTTTAATAACGCATTGTAAATATAATAATTTAAGCAATTTAGAAGACCAAATTATATAATGTACTATAGTTAAATATTGTTTGTTTGTACGTGTGTTAGTTGACATTTCGAAACGTTTTTTTCAATCACTTTGTTTAGTAGCTGTTTAAAATTAAGACATTTTTTTCATAAAAACAATTCCATACGTTTGTTTCTAAATAAGCTAAGTATAAGAGTTATATAAATAACCTACTCATTGTAAGTATAAAATGTATCTAAATATGTAAGTAGATTTAGATTAGATATAAAATATATTTGTATGATAATATAATCAGGTCAAATCGATGAAAACCGTCAAAAATTAGTTAAGATTAAATATTATGAATTAAAAACATATTATAATGAATGAAGTATAAACTATATTTATACACACACTTGTTCCTGACGCTTAACTTAAAAAAAGTGCAATGTTTTCTTATGGCAATATTAAATGCAATACTAGCACCACTCCCGCAAAAAAATACTGTGTAAATACACAATTTATTAAAAATTCAAGCTTATGGCACATCCCGGACACTCCATACAACCGCGCCATTATAAACAGATGACGTCAGATGACTTTTTAGTACACGCGCAACTGTGTGTGTAAGTCTAGGGCTGCCGTGCAGTTTGTACTGTATGAGCGGCGTTCAATTCATAATTCGAACTTTTTGGTAAATAAAGTTACGACGCATTGCTTTGAATATCAAAATAAGTTGACGTTGACAAACACGACTATAAACGAGCATACGATGCGGCACACGAACTTGCGGGGTGGGGTGAGGTAATTGATTCTACGGCGGGGCGGGGAGTGTCCTTTCTGTACGATAGTACTTATATCTATTCTGTGCTTATGGGCCCCTCGCAAAATATCAATAGTTTTTTTTTATAAACACACAAACTCAGTGACAAATAATCGTTTGCAGTTTTGGTGGTGAAAAAAAGCTAAAAACGGACGTCGTTTTGTTTTTCGTCGAGAAAAACCACAATAGATGTGTCATTAAGTTTGTGTGTTTATAAATAACAATTGATATTTTGCGATTTTTGATAAATTGTGTATTTACACATTTCTTTTACGGGAGTGGCGCTGTGTTGCATAATAATGTCGCCTTAATAAAAAGAACTCTTATCCGCCAATCAGTGTTGAGTTTATTAAAAAGTTCTATCTCTTTTTGTCACTTGTTTTGTCAAACAGTGAGTAAGATAGCTAAGTTTGTGTGTCAGAATGCGTATTTATGCTGTTTTGTTCTTGCTCTATCTTTTGCGGTGTTATAAAGAGAGATGGAGATTCAAAAGGCATACATTGAAATTACATCTAAAATTTGTATGGTTTTTTTACTGCAACTAAGTAGGTATTTAAAATCAGGAAAATAATTTAGATCCGCGCGAGGACAATCAAATAATAAGCTACTCTCGATACACGGCAATAAAGTACAATTTCAAATTGCACAGCGCTGCGTGCCTATTATTATAAGCACCTCCGAAGCGCTTCTCTTTCTGCCGCGTAGCTCTGTCTCAACCGACACACGACACCCCTCGTGCGCTGGCTCGACTGAGTCAGCCGCGAGCAGTAGGCTAATATAACAGTTTAAGCGCAGAGTGAGACCCCTGGTTTTAATTTGTTTTTAATGAAATTCCATAGTTGCCGTGAAATCTCACTATAGTGTATTTCTATTTCTATGATTCCCATGAAACGTAAAACATTTTAAAATGTTTATTTTGCTGTATTAGTATAATTTCAAGCATTATGTAAATCATTTATTGTCAGCCGACGAAAATTAAGAGTCCCCGCAAACTACAGACCAAACTGTTGGCCGATAGTTGGCTCGGGCCTTTAATCAGTATGAAGAAGTATGCAAGTGCACACATTACAACGATATTGGTATCGGCCGATTGTTCATATAAAAACCAACTATCGGCCTATAGAAAGTCTGTAGTCAGCGGGCACGCTAAAAGTGAATAATTTTTTTTTTTTAATATCTCGTTTAATTATACTATAATGTGAAGCGTGACATATTTCGGTGAACTTATGTTTCACGTTTTGTGGCAATAAGTGAAAAATGTAAACTACACCTGTATAATTCTTTCTCCCACCCTTCTTGTTTCATAATTATCCAATTGGATGTCTTATACCAAATTATGATTTGTATTAAAATAATTTTAAGTATGTTTTGGTGAAAAAGAATTGTAGAAAATGATCATTCTTTTTGCCAGAATATACCTAGTTAAAGCGGTCGTTTGCGTGGCACGATGTACAACTTGTTACAAAAATCCCCTTAATGCCGAATATGGTAGATAGGGACCATCAAACTGAACAATTTTACCTATTGGACCAACTCTGAAAACGGGGAAAAAATCAGATGTTTCATACAAAAATTAATAACGAAAATATCAAAATGTAATGCTGATTTTTTTCACGATTTCAGAGTTGGTCCCATAGTAAAAGTTATTCAGTTTGATGGTCCCTATCTGCCATATTCGACATTAGGGGTATTTTTGTAACACGTTGTATAAAGTGATACCGTGGTACTAAATTATGTGTTTATACTTAAACAGGTGATTGATAGTGTTAAGGCTCCGATATGCGAAATCATTTGTCTCTGTCTTTTTCTTTACGTGTAAAGAGTATGGAAAATAATATCACTTCTGCACGTTTTAGATGTTTTTCGTTGTTTTTTCATCATTATCTTTAGCACAATTATCTTTCTTGAAAAAAAGTTATTGGAGCAACTGCACAGTACCTTGAAGTGTATTTTGATGCAGAATTCAATACGTTCACGCTATTATTTACGGCAAAAATATGGCCCGCGACAAGCGCTTTTGATGATATTCTGATTTTTTTTACAATCAACTGTGAAGTTTATACGCAATTTAATGTTTGTAGCAACTACTGTTTAGCTTGTCGTATGATTTTTTTGGTGGCTACAAGTTTACGTTTTCTGTATAAAAATATGGCCCGCGCAAACCATGTTTTCCTATTACCGCCCCTTAAACTGAACAACATCCTCCAAGGAACATAGGTATACTTAGTATCATAAATTCCTGATACTATAGTCGGAGCCTAACGTGTTTTTTTTCAAATGATTTCTACAAATTATGTTTTTTTTTTTATTAAATTTTGTCCAATGTAATTTTCAAAAGTTTCATCATCCCTACTCAATATTTTTTAATTTTAATTTTATTTGGTTTTGACGCGAACACGCTGCGACCGCTCGTTAGTTAAGACTTGTTATCAACTCATAGTTTTAAATTGTTTTATTTTATTTATTAGATTAAAATGTTATCGATAGTTTTGTTTTTTCTAATAAATTGCCGAAAGAACTCTTTTTGTATGATTAGCATAATTTAAAAGTGTTTAAAAAGATTAAGCAAAGACAACAATGTAGCATAGACATTATACACAAAGTAATGTATGTTTTCTTTAATATTTAGAACAAATAATGGTAACACAAACACAAAAATATGAAATTTCATACTACTTGCAGTTTTGCCAAAAATTCTAGAAACAGATCTTAAATTTTTATTACTAGCAACATGTGATTGTTGCATACAATGAGTGTTGCCATACAAGAATACAAGACGAAGGAAGTGGCTCCCCCATTATTTTCTATTCTTTTTGGCGAAATTGTATGTTTTTCTCAATAGTGATTATGGTCAGAATTAGGACCACTGGCAAACATTTGTTAAATTAATTGTTTCTATTTACGTTGGCTTTTAGCGAAAGTAAACTAAAACTATGTCGAATTTAAAATGTTTTTTAAGCGAAAACGAAAATCACAAAGCGTAAAAAAAAATTGAGTAGCATGACTACCGAAATTCGATAAACTTGTTACAAAAAATACCCTAAAACCGAATATGGTAGATAGGGTAAGGGTACATCCCTGGTAAATAATTAAAACTCTGATAACAGCCACTTTTGATAAAAAAATCCTTTTCATGATTAACTGCATAGTGGTAACCCTAAACCTAAATTAAGTTTTGATTTTGCCGATCAATGGGACTGACTCAAAGTCAAAGTCAAATAAGCTTATTTCAAATAAACTTAATTATTAAGAACTTTTGAATCGTCTATATTTTCCTACCACCCGATCCAGACTTTTTTAGCTGACAAGAAGAACGGGCGCAAGAAACTTACAGCCATAAGTAACGATATTTACAAACTTAAATATATTGACTATATTGACTTGACTATCGAAAATAGTATCTTTGCATCTAGGATACAAATTAAATACAAATACGTATTATCACCATGTACTGGGTGTAACAAGTACAAGACCCTCAACGAATCCGCCATCCATTCAAGCCATTTCTGTTCAAAATTATTGCATGGAAACGATTTTAATTTTTGGTGTTAAAAAAGCATTGCAAACCACGCAATGTAACGCGTACAACAGACCGCGCCTGCGAGTGTATGCTACACAGCTGCGTGCGGCCGAGTTGAAAGGCAACGTTTATGTGCGTGCTCATAAGATACATTGAGTGATGACGTTTTTGTTACGAAATACTTACAATACTTATTGATAATGTTTCTTTGGACAAAAATTACGAAATAACGAATAATATAAGATTTCATTAATATTTTGAAAAAAAAAAGACTTTTACCTTCAATAACTTCGTAAAAATTATCCTGATGATGGGTGGAATGCGTGGACTTCGGCTTCGTTGAGGGTCTTAATCGAACCGTCAAAATCCATTGTCTTAACAGTTAAATGTGATAAATCACTACATTTCGCGATTCGGTGGTCATGCTAGGGGGCTGAGATGATATGTTCTGGTGCACCTACCATAGTTGATGCAAAGTGGTTTCGCTACCGTAAAATATCGTTCTCTCTCTTTCACTCGCATTGACTGTGAGCAGTATATCCGACATTTACCGTAGCGGAAACAGTTTGCATCAACTCAAGGTACACTGTTGTGTTGATTTGGTTCAGAAACAGTGTTTTCACTTCTCGCTTAATTAACTATTGGATATACTGCTCATAATCAATGCGAGTGAAAGAAAAAACTATAGATGTGAAAAGTGAAAACACCAAATCCCTCAGATTATTTGTAACTTATTATAAATAGAGGCAGTGTTAAGTACCTTCGTTCGTATTATATATTGATAAGCCACCTCCACTGTCAGGACCTACTGAAATTAAATGTTAAGAAATTAAATTAAATTAAAAATGTAGTTGTGTTTCACTTGTTGTTTTTTAATTAATGCCTCGTAATTAGTATTTTGTCATAGTAACTTTATTGACAGGCTTCTCACAGTTATCTCAATATTAGTCAAAAAGTTAGATGAAGTACCTACCAGAAATGTTAAGCAACTCGTTGCTATGCTATCCGCTGATCATCACTTTAAAATTATGTAAACTACTTATTGTCTACGACTGCTGTCTGTTGTAGTATAAGGCCGGCCACACACAGACGGAATCTCGTTGCGGAATTCCGTACGTACGTGATTCCGAACGCAGCAGCTGCATACAAAATCTATGGGCTGCCACACACATGCGTGATTTTTCCCCGTACGGAATCTTCATACATTGTCGAAATTACGTTCGGAATTCCGTTACGTGATTACGTCTGTGTGTGGCCGGCCTAAAGATGGCACGATATAATTAACAACGATATGTTAAAACAAGTTTAACATATCGTTGATAAATAACCTTTAAAATCGCTACCTACTGCGACAGGCCATAAGGGAAAGATGGTCCACGACAAGACAGACCAATGGTCTATTAGATTAGGGGGGTCACAACAAAGTTGGTAACGATCGCGTAAGTGGCTGACTTTGGGTTCACAAGATGGAGGGGCACTCTCTGATGCTAAATATGTCGGTCTGTTTGCGTGAAGTGGTTGCGTTCTTTTATATGCAGGCTGAAAATGTGTTATCGTTACCCAAATAAAACGATAACGTAAGTGGCTGCCATAGTACAGCAAGTAGTACTAGTTGTACTCACGTGTATTACGGAAGGACTGAACAAAATTTGGTTGCGTTATGGAGCCACGCCAGTACAAAGATGCTTTATAGTTTATTGTTACCAAAAAATAACGATAAGGTAAATGGCTGACAATAGTACAGCAAGTAAGTACTAGTTGTACTCACGTGAACTGTGTAAGGACTGAACAAAACAGACCGACATATTTAGCATCAGAGAGTGCCTCTCCATCCTGTGAACCTAGAGCAAACCTAGAGTCAGCCACTTACGCGATCGTTACCAAATTTGTTATGACCCCCTAGTATATATGGTGGGAGTTGATGCCTGCAGTAAGCAAGTATTGCCTTTCGAAGCATAATAAATAAATATTTTGACAATATCACATACCAACATCGCTCCGATAATTTTTTTCTATGGCTCCGATTCCAAAGAATAGCCACAGAATAGCTAAAGCACTTGTGTTATGAAAATCAGAGACAACGGTGGTATGACACCCAGACCTGAGACAATATAGAAAAGTTCATTTTCTACATTGATTCAGCCGGGCTTCGAACCCAGGACCTCAAGAGATGGTGACGCCTTGAAAACCGGCGAGCAAACCGCTCCATAGATAATACACTATATAATTCAAATAGATACGCCACTTTAAAATTAAAAAAATATATAAAGGGAATTAGTTTCTTGCTCGGAAATCTAGATGGCGCTGACCTTTAGCTCGTTTTTCTGCATCGCGTTTTATTACGTAAAATTGAAAATAATACTATTATGTTTTGAATTACGAGCGGCGCCTTTAAAAACAGTAATTAAGCACCGATTATATAATAATAAGCGTTCAAAACACTTTTTATTATGAATCAATGCCTAATAATGTTTTATAGGCACCGCTCGTAAATCAAAACATAATAGGTTGTAAAGTACCTACCTACCTACCTATCTTTTTGACCTTCCTCACTTTTACTATTATGCTAGTTCGGCAAAAATCTTCTACATACAAGTAATAATAAATACCATTATAAAGAAAAAACAGACAATGATTTATTTCACTGATTTATTACCTACCATGTCAAATATTCACAATTCACAACACTTACTTAAATAACAACAAGTATTTAGTACTAAAGTATATTATATACACAATCCGTTCGAAAATAAATAATTGAGCAAAATATCACTGCAGAAAATAAAAATTGCATAAAACTAAAAAATATCAGATAAACATTGTGTTTTAAAATTGACAAACTGACAAAAACAAACTCCATAAAAAAATTTGTCAAAAATCAAAGAGATTATAAACTCAGTGTTTCCACTACCAAGTTTTAGTTTTACCCTAAATAGTTTCGATAATTAAGTATTTCAAACGTTGTATTATTATACATATTTTTCAGTACAAAATATAGTCAGTGTGATTTTGACGTGTTGCAAACTTTCTATAAAGTGGCGTCCTTTTCAGGGTTCCGTAGCCAAAATGGCAAAAAACGGAACCCTTATAGATTCGTCATGTCTGTCTGTCCGTCCGTATGTCACAGCCACTTTATTCCAAAAGTATTAGGACTACATAGTTGAAACTTGGTAGGTAGGTGTATTCTGTAAACCGCTTTACGATTTGTACACAAAAATAAAAAAATGAAAGATTAAGGGGGGGCTCCCCATACATGGAACTGAAACTGAAAATATTTTTTTTCATAAAACCAATACTTGTGGGGTGTCTATAGATAGGTCATTGAGGTTTAAAAATGACATTGAGGTTCCTAAGACTATATTTTTTCAAAGTCAACCGTTTGAAAGATATATGCCGCCAAAGTGGTAAAATGTGTGTCCGCCCCCCCCCCCCCCTTTAACTTTTAAAGTAAGAGGGTGAAAAATCTAAAAAAAATATAAGCTATAGATCTTAATAAACACTTTCAACGAATATTGGTTTGAACGAGATACTGTAATTCGTTGTCGAGATATAGCACATTTTCCAAAACCGCAAATGTAACTTTGTCATTCATACAAACACTGTGAAAAACAAAGTTATTTTTTCAGACGACATTTTTGTAATAGGCCCCCTGAGCTGTAATAAAAATGTAGCATTCCGTACGGAATAAAAACGGTTGTGTGTGGCGACCAATACAAAATCTATGGTAGTCTTGCGTTCGAAATGGCTTTTTTCCGTGCGAGATTCCGAATGCACGGGCCCTCATGTGGAAATCCGTATCGGATAAAATTACGTACGGTACGGAACGCTACGCATGTGTGTGGCAGACCCATAGATTTTGTATGCAATTGCTGCATTCGGAATTCCGAATCAGGATACCGTTTCGCGATTCCGTTAAGTGATTTGATTCCGTCTGTGTGTGGCCAGCCTTAAAGTAGCACCACAAATAATATAATTGATTGAATATATCGATCGGTATCAAACTTCCGGTGAAGTATCAATAAGCGGCTTTCAAAAGGCAGTTTAAGAAAAAAGTAGTTCAATAAAAAAGAACTAGATGTCGTTGTTCAACTAAGTAGGTAGGTTTTTAAGAAAAAGAGAAAGGATGAATATATTAAATTTTGTATGATGTCTAAAAATATTACTTACTAACTTGCAGAGCTTTTATAATGTACAACTTGGTTGTTGATAGACGCTATAGTTTGAATTGGGGGTAGGTCATAAAATAAGTTAGGTAGATGATGATACTGACTGGCAATAACTATAAATAGTCTATAAACGTTGAATAGTCTGTTAACTTGAGCACCTTTCAAACCTTTTTTTAACTACACACAAGACAATGATCAACGAAATATCAAGGATACTTTTATCTAACTCATGAATAATGCATTTATGCATTAAATGCAATTTATGATTTCTTTGTTTTATTTCGTTATTATAAGTGTAGTACATTATAGTCAATAGTGTTTAATGTATGTTTTCTGTTGCTATAACAAAAGCTACGATATTAGTAGAATTTGTATTTTTAGTTTTTTAGTTTTATCTATCTTCTTTTTATTTTAGTGACATATGGATATAAAAATAAATTGTTTCATAACTAGAAAATTCCCTTTAATTTTATAGTGTTTTCCCAAAAGTCCTGTTGAAGTTGTCCCGCTATGGGGTTTCTGGGATTTTACTTCTCAGAGGTTTAATTAAAGGGACTACTGGTGTTTTTTCCCAGAGGTTCCATTAATGTGACCGGTAACAGACACGACGACTATACATAAAATCTGACTATAGGTAGCTTTTTCTACAGTTTTATAGGTAGTCTTACCTACATTATCTTCTGACGATTTGCACTGCGTCAAATCGTCATCAAAAGGTTTCGTTTCTGGAACATATTTTCCTAAAAATAAAATAACTAAAAATATAAAGTAACTATGTAAAAATATTATTTATTAACAGCTCATAAATGAACTAGTCACTAACTTTTCGAAGCCATTTTCACAATCTAGCTAAGTACTTAAACATAATTTACTAATAATGAAAAAGAGGAGGTAAGTAATTATTTCTATAATATACCTACGTTGCAGAATTTTTTGAAAGTAAGTGCTTCTAAATAATTAATGTATTATTCCTTGTGGCCAGTAGCCTATTTCAATAAATTCACTGAGTATTCTGAGAAGGTATGTTTCACACCACGGGTGAATGTGGTGATTCTGATTACCCTGCCGTGATAGCCCAGCGTGCCGTACGTAGACTACAATAAAAAAAACCGGTCAAGAGCGAGTCGGACTCGCGCACCGAGGGTTCCGTACCATCATGATTGCACCGTTAAACCACACTGCAGAGTAGAATAATATAATTAGTATTGCAGTTTTAGGTCAGCGCCATCTCTTGACCGATAGTGGAACTAATGTTAACTGTTTTAGAAATTTGATAATTTCTAATAAAGTATGCTATATTGAGACATCGTTTTATTTTTCCTGTAATTTTTATATAAACTGCTATCACATAGAATTATTTCAGATTTTTCTCTTTGCAAACTTCGGAGATAAGGGGGGGGGGAACGGTATTTTTTTTTACATTTTTCATCATAAGTCGACAACTATGCCGTCTAGAAAAAAAAGAAAAAAAGATTAAAAACGTGCAAACGGCGTTCTTTCATATGATACCCCACATGCCCTAGTAGCTCCACTTCAAATTTTTAAGACCCCTTTTCAGGCCCTGCTGTAAAAAAGATATTTATTTTTTTATTTATTTATTATTTGCAAAATAGTTGGGCAAATGTCATCTTAAACTATTCCAAATTTCAAGTTGATACCATTAGTAGTTCTCGAGATATCCAGCTGTGACAGACAGACAGACAGACTGAGTCTCACCATAAGGGTTCCTTTTTTACCATTTTGGTACGGAACCCTAAAAAGCTACTCGATGACTCGACCGTGGAGGTCGTTAACCGTCAGGTCACTAAGTAATCTCCCCAAAAAAGGGGTAAATTTTGTAAAAGTAGAACACTATCGCACTGGCGTCATCTACCATGATATTGAGAACTAATCATCAGTAGGTTGCTTGTTGTAAAGTCAAGATGGCACCACCTTCCATACATTGGAAATTTTGTCTACGCTGACACTAAGTTACACCCCCCTGAACCGCTCGACCACCGGAGGACGTCTATTATGTTGGAACCAAAGAGTTGGTAACCGACATTGATACTTTTTATAAGCAATTTACTTGCCTTGTCTAGTCTCTTTAAAAAGTTTTTCTGTCATGTCAACAATCTCGTGTGTGTCAAGTGTGTCTAATAAAATACAATAAACGAATTTCATATTTTTCTTTTAATTTCTTATAAAAGAAAGAAAGCACTATTTTTTCTTTTCCATAAATAATGGTAAATACAATATCATGGCAACCCTGCTACCGGAAACACAGAGTAGATAGTAAGGCTTGTCTATGATTTTTGCCTTGTAACCATGGAAATAGTACTATAAACCGGAATGAGCGCTTCGCCCCAAAACGAGCCGACAGAGAGGTCAAGTAGATGTATGTGTCCTTTTCTTCATTAGGGTGACCAAACCGTATGGTTGGCCGGAGACATACATAATACTTTATACTAAATTCCCGATGAGCTAGAGACTTGAAACTTTGAACACAGGTCAGAAATGGAAGGAAATGCAATATTACAGTGTCATTGAGGTGATCTGATGATGGAGCCGGAAGAACGCCACAGGAACTCTATTATGTATGAAACTATACAACCCCATCGTGTTTGGGCTTATTAGAATTGTCTTGACAAGTACTCTGACGGGAGACGAGTTTCAGGGTCGGATGATGAAGTCTGGATTCCATGCCATAGGAACTTGGGTAATAGTATCCAAGAGTCTGATGATGGAGCCGGAAGAAGGCCACAGGAACTCTGCAATAAAACTTTTCAACCCCATCGAGTTTGGACTCGTTTGAATGGTCTTGACGAGTACTCTGATAGGCGGTGGTATATTTTTAGTTTAGCTCGTTAACTAAAAAAAAGAAAATTAATATTTATTTAAAAAAAATATTTTTTAAGAACAAATTATTTATCACGTTTTTATTAAGTTGCTTTTTTGTTTTTATTTTTTAAATATGGTAATTCAACCAATTAAAATCTAGTTTATTCAATTCACTTAAATTTCAAGTGTAAATAATTACGCAACTTTTTAGGAGTAAGGATAAACATATGAAAGTCTATTTATTTATTTTTTTATTAATTGTTAAAGGAATCCGAGAATTTAGAAAAAGCAGAAAATTATGCTGATAGGGAAACTGATGTACTTTTCTTATTTTTAAATTTCTTTGGTCAATTACCTTTAGACATTCGAAAAGAGTATGAGCAGAGTTATTTGTTATGTATTTTGTAGAAATATATTCAGTCGTTTTCAATTTAGACCTGTTCAATGGCGACTCTGAATTGCGAAATTTTTCGACGTTTGCTAATAATTTGTTAGACCAAGTAGTGAGAATGTTATAGTGTATTATATATTCGCAATCTACTCACAAAGCCCTTTCATTTGATATACCACATGGTATGAAAAAAAAATTTCTTCGTACTGAACTTTATGACTTCACAGTTTCTACCCCCAGTTGTCATCTTATATATTTGTGATCAAGGGATCGTACTGAATGCACCGATACCTTTTTATATTTCCTAGATGACTTGTACGAAAAGTGTTTTCTTAGCGTCTTTTTTAAGATTACCGCCGCTCTATTTGCTGTTTTCTTGTCAAAATAGTACCAAAACCCGAGTTTCATCAAAATCAGCCCACAAGCAAAACAGTTGGCTGCCATCTTGGATTTTTTGTATTTATAAAATTGCATTGTTATTTTCTTGTCAAAATAGTACCAAAAACCAAGTTTCATTGAAATCGGCCCAAGAACAAAAAAGTTGGCCACCATCTTGAATTTTGTAAGTTTTCAACATTGCGTTGTTATTTTCTTGTCAAAATCGTACCAAAAACCGAGTTTCATCAAAATCGGCCCAAAAACAAAAAAGTTGGCCGCTATCTTGGATTTTTAATATTTTAAAAATGCATTGTTATTTTCTTATCAAAATAGTGCCAAAAACCAAGTTTTATCGAAATCGGCCCATAAACAAAAAAGTTGGCCGCCATCTTGAATTTTTTAATATTTAAAAAATGCGTTGCTATTTTCTTATCAAAATAGTGCCAAAAACCGAGTTTCATCGAAATCGGCCCATAAACAAAAAAGTTGGCCGCCATCTTGAATTTTTTAATATTTAAAAAATGCGTTATTATTTTCTTATCAAAATAGTGCCAAAAACCGAGTTTCATCGAAATCGGCCCATAAACAAAAAAGTTGGCCGCCATCTTGAATTTTTTAATATTTAAAAAATGCATTGTTATTTTCTTATCAAAATAGTGCCAAAAACCGAGTTTTATCGAAATCGGCCCATAAACAAAAAAGTTGGCCGCCATCTTGAATTTTTTAATATTTAAAAATGCGTTGTTATTTTCTTATCAAAATAGTGCCAAAAACCGAGTTTCATCGAAATCGGCCCATAAACAAAAAAAGTTGGCCGCCATCTTGAATTTTTTAATATTTAAAAAATGCGTTGTTATTTTCTTATCAAAATAGTGTCAAAAACCGAGTTTCATCGAAATCGGCGCATAAACATGAATTTGATTATTAATATAAACTTTACCCCTCGCCTGCGACTTCCAGTTATTTCCATTGATAGAACAATTTCGTTTTTGGGAAATCAGAAATGGTGTAGTATTTATGGTCACCCTAGTTTTGTAAAGGAATATTTCCCGAATATTGAAATTCTAAAATTGAAATTTGGTGCCAAAGTCAAAATCGGATCGGAGTTGCCAGGATTGACACTTGAATTTATACAACTACAATAATGCTGATTAGCATTATTGTAGAAATCTAATTATATCAAAAGAGTAAGTTCAGTTTTATTTTACATTACTATGTGTTATTCTAAATTAATATTTAAGTAGTATATTTTCAATATTCCACTCCGAATCCTTAACTTTGACACACTAAGTGATTGGTAACGTAAATTTTTTTTTCCTACTATCGTGGTATTATTGTTTTGTAATGGCAATTGTGCGAACGAGACACCGACCTCCACCTAGTGTTGTTTCATTCACACAGTAGAGTCTTCAGTCAATGTCATCGATAGAATTTCAATTCTATGACAAAGGCAATACAGTTGAATTTCTTTTAAACGAATAGTGAAAATTTTTGTATAGTACTCACTCCCTATATGAACCTCCTTGCTTGTAACAGATCCATAGTATGCCTATTTCTTACTGAAGATAAGATTATTGAAATCGACTGTATAAATATAAAGTAGCTAAAGATTAAAAAACTGATTGCTTGACAAGCGTGTGGAGGAGACATCACAAACTGCCGAACATCCTTTGATGTGTCAAGATCAAGAAAAACCGATACCGATGCTGAACACTCGCTGTCTTATTCAGAGTGCGTTCGTTAAACTAGGGCCAAAGTTAACATGGCGTTAGACTGCCGACTAACGCCATTTTAGCGCAAATCGTATTCAGAGTGACAGTTTAACGTTTAGTCCCACCGTTTAAGGATTAAAAGTTGCATTGTGATTGGTTTACAAGCATTAAACCAGTAGGCTGATTGTCTAACTTTGTTGCAATCAACTCTGACAGAAATCGCAGTTACATCGCTGCTTTAGTAAGAACCAATGTGACAACTATCTTAACTAAAGTAGCAATGCAACCGCGCTTTCAATCGAGAGTTGTTAGCAACAGAGATACGTACAGTAGAGCGTCGATTATCCGAACTAATTGGGGGACGTGGGTGTTCGGAAAACCGGTATTTTCGGATAATCGAACTAATGTATGTATGTATGTACATATATTGATTCAGCCATACAAATTTACGTACAGGTAAATGAAAACCATATTATTTACATTTATGAATATCTTTAATGGCGCGTGCACATCTTAAGTGACATACGAGTACAGTAACAAGTGAACAAGTCGCGACCAAGTGGGCGAAAACTGAAGCGCGGCCGGCGCGCGCGAGACCCGCGTGGTGGGAGGTTAGCATTGACCCGCGCGTTACTACGTTCGGATAAGCGGTCGTTCGGTTGAGCGACGTTCGGATAATCGAAGCTTCACTGTAATCGGTGGGCGGGTTTTGTTAGAACAGTCTTGCACCCCAGTTTTGTGAAACATCTCTGAATAAGACAGTGACACCCAATTGCACTAAACTTAAGGATCGCCTAAGTCTGTTCCTAACTACAACACGACCAAATTAAAACGGTGTCAAACTTAGCGGTCATGTAGCTGTCATTCGCCTAGTTATTTTGGTCGAGTTGTAGTTAAGAAAAGACTTAGGCGATTCTTAATGTTAGTGCAATTGGGTGTGAGAGTCTTAGTAATAGGGTCCCGTTTTTACCCTTTGGGTACGTAACCCTTAAAAGAAAAATGTATAAGGATTTGGTTCGCGAAACAATGTTTTGTTGATTGTGTATAGTGATGGGCAGTGGATAAATATCCTAAAGGTAAAAAACTCGGATATTTATCAAAAATGGATAAATATTCGTTTTTATCCATTTTTAGCGGATTTTTATCCAAAAATGCCAGATAAATATATTCAGGCCTGAATCATTAGCGTATAGTTGGCAGCCTCACCATTGAATTAGAAGGTTTTGACTAGGTCAAAAAATTGTTAGTAAATAGTTATAAATAGTGAACTATAGCATATAAATAGTGATACTATGGTTCAAAAGATATTTGAGTATCTTGGTGAGGCTGCTATCTTGACGTCAAGCTGGCAGACACCTTAAGAAATACAGTTCGTATCAATGTGATTTATATGCCAAAAAATTGTTAGGAAATAGTGAATCGTATACGCAAAATTTCAATAATATTGCTTCAGTACAAGCTGAGATATTACGATCTCAAAGTGGGCTGCTAACTTGACGTTTCTGGCAATGGCGATTCCAGAGAAACGGGTACAAGTTATAAACAAATAAATATATCAAAAAATTGTTAGTGAAATTGTGATTCTTACGATATAAATAAAAAAAGAATTCTTCATTGCTATTTTCTAAAAATCGAATGTTAACTTCTACATAGTACTCTGAATATAGGCTGTCGATCAATATTGAACATTGCTCCACAGTAATAAGGTTTAAACTTGATTGCAATCATGAGGTGAGTACTATCAAGCAAAGACACCTTAAGAAATACAGTTCGTATCAATGTGATTTATATGCCAAAAAATTGTTAGGAAATAGTGAATCGTATACGCAAAATTTCAATAATATTGCTTCAGTACAAGCCGAGATATTACGATCTCAAAGTGGGCTGCTAACTTGACGTTTCTGGCAATGGCGATTCCAGAAAAACGGGTACAAGTTATAAACAAATAAATATATCAAAAAATTGTTAGTGAAATTGTGATTCTTACGATATAAATAAAAAAAGAATTCTTCATTGCTATTTTCTAAAAATCGAATGTTAACTTCTACATAGTACTCTGAATATAGGCTGTCGATCAATATTGAACTTTGCTCCACAGTAATAAGGTTTAAACTTGATTGCAATCATGAGGTGAGTACTATCAAGCAAAAAAGTGAAATTTATATCTTTTGACTGTGTCAATAGTTATATCCTCGGTGCAAGGCTATTGATTTGGTATAAGTAAACAAATATTTTTCTACTTACTTTTTTAATTTATTTTTTATTAAATCTCATCAAAAATAATTTGATTGTGTAATACTACTCTAATAATAATTAATACTACTACTCTAATCATCGGTAATACCACAGCCTAGAGAGTATTCTTCTTACAGTCAGACATCGCCCTTTGTGTTGGCGCAAAAGCCGCCGTTCGTCTAGAGTCTAGACAGTTGACGCAACGACTAAAAGTATAAGGGTTGGCACGATGTAATTTGCCTTTTCGAATTTTAAAAATATATAGGAAAAATAAGATAGACACTTCAAAATTCTTGTTTTATTCTTTGAATTATTAATTGTCATTTTTTCTAGAAGGTAAGAATATTTTTTTCAAATTTGTCTCTTTTCCTTCTTTTAATGCTCTTAAAATAAGGAAAAGAAAAAGTTTTTCTTAGTATTTTCTCTTTTTTTTCTTCTTCTTGCATCATAAGTGCGAGGAATTATAGGAATTATGAAAAGGATATGGAAAGGATGTATGATAATCATAATTTTAATTGTAAATCATTACTAATTTAGGGCTAAATAAGTATAAAATAAATCTTAAATTAGTACTCAATTAGGAAATAATAATGAAAAAATAAGTTCCAAGATGGCGGCTGACAACTTTTTTGTTTGCGGGCCGATTTCGATGAAACTCGGTTTTTGGTAGTATTTTGGCAAGAAAATAGCAACGCAATGTTAAAAATGAAAAAAATTCAAGGTGGCGGCCAACTTTTTTGTTTGCGGGCCGATTTCGATGAAACTCGGTTTTTCGTAGTATTTTGGTAAGAAAACGGCAACGCAATGTAAAAAATTTAAAAAAATTCAAGACGGCGGCCAACTTTTTTGTTTGCGGGCCGATTTCGATGAAACTCGGTTTTTCGTAGTATTTTGGCAAGAAAACAGCAACGCAATGTTAAAAATAAAAAAATACAAGATGGCGGCCAACTTTTTTCTTAGCGGGCCGATTTCGATGAAACTCGGTTTTTCGTAGTATTTTGGCAAAAACACAGCAACGCAATGTTAAAAATGTAAAAAATTCAAGATGGCGGCCAACTTTTTTGTTTGCGGACCGATTTCGGTGAAACTCGGTTTTTTGTAGTATTTTGGCAAGAAAACAGCAACGCAATGTTAAAAAAAATTCAAGATGGCGGCCAACTTTTTTGTTTGCGGGCTGATTTCGATGAAACTCGGTTTTTGGTAGTATTTTGGCAAGAAAACAGCAACGCAATGTTAAAAATGAAAAAAATTCAAGGTGGCGGCCAACTTTTTTGTTTGCGGGCCGATTTCGATGAAACTCGGTTTTTCGTAGTATTTTGGTAAGAAAACAGCAACGCAATGTTAAAAATAAAAAAATTCAAGATGACGGCCAACTTTTTTGTTTGCGGACCGATTTCGATGAAACTCGGTTTTTGGTAGTATTTTGGCAAGAAAACAGCAACGCAATGTTAAAAAAAAACAAGATGGCGGCAAATTTTTTTGTTTGCGGGCCGATTTCGATGAAACTCAGTTTTTGTTAGTATTTTGGCAAGAAAACAGCAACGCAATGTTAAAAATGTAAAAAAAAGCAAGATTACATTTTTAACTATTTTGTATTTTGTACAAAAAATATATACTTATATTCTTTTGTTGTTTAGTTTAAGTGTGTTTTGCGTTTGCCAGTCATTGTTCCGTGGCATCACTAACTAAACCGGTTCCGACGGAAGATCAGCGTTGGGTCATAATAAGCCTAGCATTATGCTGAGTCGGGACCGATTTGGGGCAAAACTATTTAATGTTTTTGTTGTATTTCTTTAACTGTTTGTCTCAAATAAATGTTTTTTCTTTCTTTCTTTCAACATTGAGTTGCTGTTTTTTGTCAAAATACTACCAAAAACCGAGTTTCATCGAAATCGGCCCGCAAACAAAAAAGTTGGCCGCCATCTTGAATTTTTTTCATTTTTAACATTGCGTTGCTGTTTTCTTGTCAAAATACTACCAAAAACCGAGTTTCATCAAAATCGGCCCGCAAACAAAAAAGTTGGACGCCATCTTGAATTTTTTTATATTTTGAAAATTGCGTAGCAGTTTTCTTGTCAAAATAGTACCAAAAACCGAGTTTCATCCAAATCGGCCCTCAAACATAAAAGTTGGCCGCCATATTGGAATTTATATATTTTTTTTTTCAAGAAGAAAGAAAGAAAATTTCGAAGAACGAAAATTTGCTGCGCTCTCCCTGCTTGAATAATTATTGTCCCTAAAGATTTTTTCACGATTTCTGAGAATCCCCTATGATATGTGTATTCATGTCTTTTAATGATTTCATAAAAAAAATACACGAATTAAATTTAATCTTTTTGCAAATTCTATCTAATTTGACTATACTATTCACTAGTCACGACCTGCGCATGCCGCGATCACGTCCAGACTACCACCGTACCGTACTCCGTTCCGTTTTTCCTTTGAACGGGGCGAAAAAACCGACACCCGATGGATCGGAGCGTACCTGTCGGCGATCGAGACGGCGTACCTCCGCACCGTTCCGAACATGCGTCCAGACTACCGTTCTTTGTTCGCGACGCTCAAGAGCGAGAGATACGGTACGGGCAAAAGAGCGAGAGATTCGAGGTGGATCGGAGCGTACCTGTTCGGCGAACGGAACGTCGTACCTCCGTACCGTTCCGAACATGCGTCCAGACTAGCGTTCTTTGATCGCGACGGCGATCGGCACCCTGATTATCTAAAAAGAAACTATTTCGCGACCGGTTTCATTCCATATACATTGCTACTTTTCTTTGGTATGTTTTTTTTTAATCCAAAAAGAAGTAGCAATGGATCACTATCATCTATGAACTGCAACCGGTCGCTAGGTGGTTTCTAATTAGATAATCAGCCCGCCGAACGGAGGTACGGAACGGGCAAAAGAACATATCTGGACGCACCTTTATACTTACCTACCTACTGATTACTAATTTCATTATAAATCTCACCAAATAGGTACCTAACGTTAAAGTTTCAGTTACTAAAAAAAATACAAAATATTCATTTTCAAAAAATTACAGGTTAGGGTATTTTCATTAGACTCCTCCCTTTAAGTTATAGTTTTAACGTTAGGTACCTAATTGGTAGTAAAATATTAGTAGTTTTTCCGAAACTAAATAAATGAACTGAGAGTAGAGTATTAAATGACCAAATTTTTTTTGATGAGATTTAATCAAACATTTTTTGATTGTGTCAATACTCTAAAAAATAAAAAAGTGGGTAGAAAAATATTTGTTTACGTATACCAAATCAATAGCCTTGAACCGAGGATATGACTATTGACACAGTCAAAAAATATAAATTTCACTTTTTTGCTTGATAGTACTCACCTCATGATTGCAATCAAGTTTAAACCTTATTACTGTGGAGCAATGTTCAATATTGATCGACAGCCTATATTCAGAGTACTATGTAGAAGTTAACATTCGATTTTTAGAAAATAGCAATGAAGAATTCTTTTTTTATTTATATCGTAAGAATCACAATTTCACTAACAATTTTTTGATATATTTATTTGTTTATAACTTGTACCCGTTTCTCTGGAATCGCCATTGCCAGAAACGTCAAGTTAGCAGCCCACTTTGAGATCGTAATATCTCGGCTTGTACTGAAGCAATATTATTGAAATTTTGCGTATACGATTCACTATTTCCTAACAATTTTTTGGCATATAAATCACATTGATACGAACTGTATTTCTTAAGGTGTCTGCCAGCTTGACGTCAAGATAGCAGCCTCACCAAGATACTCAAATATCTTTTGAACCATAGTATCACTATTTATATGCTATAGTTCACTATTTATAACTATTTACTAACAATTTTTTGACCTAGTCAAAACCTTCTAATTCCATGGTGAGGCTGCCAACTATACGCTAATCCTGAATCAACACAATAGATTTACATCTTGTTAACTAAATTTTTGACGAAAACAGTATTTTGTGCTCGAAACAATGTTTTCTTAATTTTATTATCTGTATAGCGTTGTACGGGTACAATTTGTAAAGTTGTTGCGGCAAACAACAGCTCGCAAGCATTGCTATCTCGCTTTTTATCTTTACGATATATGAAAGGGATTGCGCAAAGCGCAATGCTATGTCGCATTACGTCAGGCTAGGTTCCGCGCTTTAGGTATCAAGCTACAAGTCGGCGGATCCGTCCAGCTGGAGGGAACAATTATTTTCATACGTCAGAAAAGATTAGAGCTACGCGATAGAAAGAGATGAAACCTTAGGTGAATTTAATTGTAGGGCGCTGTATGACCTGAATTGCACTTTATTATGTCGGAGGAAGAGTCGGTATTTATTCAATTGCGGAAAATTTTGCGGAGTGCATCTTTTGTACTTGTGCCACAGCTCGGACACACCATACAAGCGCCGCGCAAGGAGGTTAATATAGGGAGTGAGTACTCTACAAACTTACACTTATCGTATCGTTAACTAACACTTATCGTTTAAAAGAAATTCAACTTTATTGCATTTGACATAGAGTTGAAATTCTATCGACGACATTGACTGAAGGCACTACTGTGTGAATGAGACAACACCAGGTGGAGGTCGGTGTCTCGTTCGCACAATTGCCATTACTAAACAATAATACCACGATAGTAGGACCAAAAATATGTACGTTACCAATCAAGTAGTGTATCAAAATTAAGGATTCGGAAGAGTAAGAATTGGTTGATCTTCTTCGGCGGCTTGAAGTAAGTTTTGATTGACGCTCGCTTCAGAATGTTTCCAATCTTGTCAGTGACACCCTTCAAGTATGGTAGGATGGCAGGTTGACGCTCTACTGTGGCTGGTTTGGCGCGTTTTCTGTGATTATTAGTCAGTAGATTTCTCTCTCTTTTTAGCATTAAATAATTCATAAAATTAAATTATAAATCAACATAAAATAATTAAAAATTTTGTTAAAATTTTAATTTCTGAACGTATAAAAAAATTCATCGCTTGAGGGTAGGCTCACGGGTAGCTTCAGTCCCCCGTGACCACGGCAGCTGCAAAGGTGCCGAAACGTCGGGAAAAACCAAAAATCAAACCAAATACCAACTAAATACCAAAGTACATTCAATAAAACCGCGCTAGTATCCGTTAAAAAGTGTTTTATTTCATGTCGAATATATACTATTTAAATATTAATTTAGAATGACACATAATAATTGTAATTTAAAACAGAACTTACTCTTTTGATTTAATTAGATATCTACAATAATGCTAATCAGCTATCATCGGTGAGGTGGTAATAAATAGAAATAACAATCCTGGCAACTCCGATTTTGACCTTGGCGCCGAATTTCAATTTAAGAATTTCAATCTAAAGGAAATGTTACTTTACAAAACTAGTGTGACCATAAATACTGCACCATTTCAGATTTCCAAAAAAACGAAATTGTTCTATTGAAATGGCTAAAGGTCGCAGGCGAGACGGTAAAATTAATAATAATAATCAAATTCATGTTTGTGCGCCTATTTTCTATCTTATCTTATCTATTTCGATGAAACTCGGTGTTTGGAACTATTTTGAAAAGAAAATAGCAAAGCAATTTTTAAGAAACTAAAAATCCAAGATGGCGGCTAACTTTTTTGTTATTGGGCTGATTTCGATGAAACTTGGTTTTTGGAACTATTTTGACAAGAAAATAACAATGCAATTTTTAAAAAACGAAAAATCCAAGATGGCGGCCAATTTTTTTGTTTTTGGGCCGATTTAGATGAAACTCGGTTTTCGGAACTATTTTGACAAGAAAATAACAACGCAATTTTTAAAAAACTTTTTTGTTTTTGGGCTGATTTCGATGAAACTCGGTTTTTGGAACTATTTTGACAAAAAATAACAACGCAATTTTTAAAAAACTAAAAATCCAAGATGGCGGCTAACTTTTTTGTTACTGGGCCGATTTCGATGAAACTTGGTTTTTGGAAATATTTTGACAAGAAAATAACAACGCAATTTTAAAAAAACTAAAAATCCAAGATGGCGGGCAACTTTTTTGTTTTTGGGTCGATTTCGATGAAACTCGGTTTTTGGAACTATTTTGACCAAAAATAACAACGCACTCGCAATGGAGTTTCATCAAAATCGGCCCACGAACAATATAGTTGGCCGCCATCTTGGTTTTTTATATTTTTAACATTGTGTCGTCGTAAATCTCTTGAACCCATTTTATTATCTTGACAAGTAAAGAATTTGGTGCAAGTATTTTAAACCTAATTGCTATATTTACCAAAATAACAGTTTTTAATGAAACAGCAAAGTAAATGAACAAGTATAATTATGGGAAAAAGCAATCGAATTTCAAACGTCAATAAAGTTGAAAATCGCTTGCATCTTTTTTTAACTACAGATCACTAGAAAATGTTTTCCTACTTTTACTTGTTTTTCCAACATTCATTTGTTTTTTTAAAAAATGGAATAAACTTTAAAGTTGCGCAATTATTTACACTTGAACTTGAATTGAATAAACTAGATTTTTAGGAATGTTTCGCAGGTTTATTGGTTGAATTACCATATTTAAAAAATAAAAATAAAAAAGCAACTTAATAAAAACGTGATAAATAACTTGTTCTAAAAAAATATTTTTTTAATAAATAATTATTTTCTGTTTTTTATTTAACGAGCTAAACTAAAAATATACCACCGCCTATCAGAGTACTCGTCAAGACAATTCAAACAAGTCCAAACTCGATGGGGTTGAAAGGTTTTATTGCAGAGTTCCTGTAGCCTTCTTCCGGCTCCGTCATCAGACTCTTGGATACTATTACCCAACAGAACACTCGTCAAGACGATTCAAACGAGCCCAAACTCGATAGGGTTGCATGATTTAAATATTGAGTTCCTATGGCATGGCCTCCAGACTTCATCATCCGACCCTGAACCTCGTCTCCCGTCAGAGTACTTGTCAAGACAATTCTAACAAGCCCAAACACGATTGGGTTGTATAGTTTCATTCATCATAGAGTTCCTGTGGCGTTCTTCCGGCTCCATCATCAGATCAGCTCAATGACACTGTAATTTTGCATTTCCTTCAATTTCTGACCTGTGTTCAAAGTTTCAAGTCACTAGCTCATCGGGAATTTAGTATAAAATCGTTTGCAAAATTTGTGCTCAAACAAACAAACGAGCAAGCCACCTAATAAAAACGCGGTAAAAAGTGTTAATTATAAATAAAGAACTACCTAGGTATTTAAGGTTATATTAAACAGTTTAAAGTATTATGTATGTCTCCGGCCAACCATACGGTTTGGTCACCCTAATGAAGAAAAGGACACATACATCTACTTGACCTCTCTGTCGGCTCGTTTTGGGGCGAAGCACTCAATCCGGTTTATAGTCGCCGCGTTTCAAATACCTATTACACAGACGCTACACAGATGACGTTTTTGTACACGCGCAACTGTGTGCGTGAAGTCTAGGGCTAACGACTACCGTTGTGTAGGTAGGGCAAACACGTGCTATGGATCCGGCCTTTTTTTTGTTTGGTGTTTGCTGTTTGTCAATGTTTGCCAAGCGTGTGGAGGCGACTTGACAGGTTTGTCATAATTACAAAACGATTTATAGCATGAACATAAAGAGTTAACATAAATTGAGGGCGCCACTTTCTATGTAAATACGTCAAAATCACGAATAATTTGGCAACACTGACTTTTGACATTTAGTAAAACTTGACATTTAGTACTGAAAATTTTTAGTTCCATTTTATTTAATTTCAACTCTTTATGGTCAAGCTGTACCCAAATATGTAATCAGCAGTCCCATAGGAATATATTGGTTTGTGGAGATGATCTTTTTTTATGCACAACGGGATAGTTCTTGGCCTTTATCTCATCTGCCCCTCCAGCATGACCGACGAAACACGATATATATCGCGTGACATATCATTTTATCGACACTCAACTGTCAAACTCCTTTGTCTTTTTGACAGTTAAACGTGATAAAACGCTATATCACGCGATATATATCGTGTTATGTTGGTCATGCTAGGTGGGCTGATGTTAAGTGACGGTAAGGTCGAAGGTGGAAGCGTGCTACTCCCGGAATCCTCATCACTTAGGAACTGGCTATCTTACCTCTAACTGCCGGAACACAACAATTTTTAAATCGTTGTTATGGCGTCAGACTTAGGTAAGATGGTGGTATTTTACTTTCCAATCTTTCCATGATTAAAATGTACTCTATGGCGATGGATGCGTGAAGCCGTTGCCAGGTATACCTCGTGTGTATGGCCAGCATTAGCAGGACAAGTGACATGCATGACATGTCATGTACATACGCACGACAGCACGGTAGTTTAAACAGTTGAACTACGATAACAGCTTTTATTACGTACGGCATAAAGACGGTCTCATGGTCAACATGTATAGTATGACGTGCTGCTGGCTGTACATGACTCCCAAAATAATCAAGCAAGCACAAGGCTGGTGAAGCCGTTTTGGACTGACAAGCCTTGACGTCAAGCATGTCTTCCATCGTTTATTTTTCTCGTATATCTTTATGCATGCCAAGGCATGCGTGAGTGCATGCGTCAAGGCATGCGTCAAGGTAAGCGTCACGGAAAGGCTTAGAAAGCGTAAAGGTTTCGGATGTTTGTGAATCAATCGGGCTCTGGGGGCTTACCATCAGCAAATAAGAAACCGTTCAGTTCAAAAGCAGGCCTTAAGCAGGACTGCTTCAGGCCTGCCTGCCTAGCATGACCGATTTATATCGCGTGATATAGCGTTTTATCAAAAAGACAAAGGAATTTGACAGTTGAGTGTCGATAAAATGCTATATCAGGCGATATAAATCGGTCATGCTAGGCAGGCTGCTTTATTTAGAAGAAAATTTATTGGCTTACTGAACAAAGCTATAAATTAAGGGTATAAAAACATATTAAAAAGTAATAATCAGCAGATAAATTTTTCAACAGAAGATATATTGATAAATATTAAAATTTAAATTTTGAGTATCTCTGAAATCGAAAAAATATTGGATTCCTTTACATAATTATTCTAACTAATACATTAGTACGTATACAGATAGTATTTTACCCCGAGGAAATATTCACAGAGAGATATAAGTGATTTTTATGTTTAGGTGAAAATACCTAACTTCTCGTAACAAAATTTATTGGATTATTGTTCATCTGTAATCTGTATTACCTAACATCATCACATGCCAAATTTCATTGACGGGAGAATTATTCGGGTTGCATAAGCCCCGTTGATTGGACTATCATTGATCCGTGGTGGAAGGCACGCCAGCGCGGCGCGGCACTGTCTTTATGCGTAGTCGACTTGTTCGATAAAGTCAATTTCGTTCGGATGAGATTTGTTATTTGGTTGGGAACACAATTTCATCACGTGGCAACAACACTGCCTGTTTGTTGATATTTTAGTAATTTAATCTAATCTGTGGTAGCCATTTCCTTTTAGGGCAGGGACTGATTTACCGGAAAATTACGGTACTTTTATTTATCGGTATGACGTCATACCTATTAAAAACGGTTCCTTCATTATTTTAATACCTTAATTTTTCGGTACCTTTATTTATCGGTATGACGTCATACCTATTAAAACAACTGTCCCTTCATATTTTGATACCTTAATTTTTCGGTACCTTTATTTATCGGTATGACGTCATACCCATTAAAAACTATTCCTTCGAATTTCGATACCTTAATTTTTCGGTACTTCAATATTGGTACCGAAATATGACAACCTTTATTTTGAGGTACCGCTATTTAACCGTTATTTTATTTCGGTACCGAAATGCACTGTATTGAACACGAACCGACAAGTTCCGTGCATTTCGCGAGTAGGTACAGACGGTAGAGAGAGACTCCGCGGGCTGATTATCTAATTAGAAACCACCTAGCGACCGGTTGCAGTTCATAGATTATAGTGATCCATTGCTACTTCTTTTTGGATTAAAAAAAAACATACCATAGAAAAGTAGCAATGTATGTGGAATGAAACCGGTCGCTAAATAGTTTCTTTTTAGATAATCAGGGTGCCGGTGTACAGTGTACACTTCAGTACAGTACGAGGCATTTCATTAATCTTGAAATTTTTTCGACGGAGTGGGGGAAAGTTCGCGCATGTGCACTTGGGGCTCTGAATAAATTTTTTATGTTCTTTTCATTTTTAATGTTATACCGAGGCTAAAATTACAGTTCGTTTTTATTACAAAAAATACATTTATCATAAGTTTAAATAAAAATTAATGTAAGAAAGAAAAAAAATATTATGGAAATAAATCTGTATGTTTATCTATATTTATGTATATAAATCGGTTTGACCGATTTGGAAGCGGTTATTAAATAGATAAAGTATGAATTATTTAAAAAGTTTAAAATAAAAAGCAAAATAAAAAAATAAATAAAACTCACGTCACTTAAAATAGTTATTCTTAATCTTTCAATCCCTGAGCGGCCCGATCGGGCCGCTCAACAATGGGAAATCTTTTGTGTCTCACTACTCTAATTTTCCGGGAATAGGTAGGTATTCTTAATTAAAAAAAGCGGTCAAGAGTGAGTCGGACTCGCGCACCGAGGGTTCCGTACAATCATGAATATATTTTGATATGTTACTTTAGTACCTACAGTCTTTAAAAAAGTAGGATAGACGGCGGACAGGTGGAAGGGCGAACAGGCGGACAGTTAATTTACAAATGGAAATGCTATGATATAATGATAAGAAATGAAACATGGCCTGCAAGAATGCGACCCATACAACTGAGTAGCAGATTTGTTTGATTTAACAATGCTTATGGTGACTGAAAAACGTTTCAGCCACTCCACAAACTGATGAAATATTATCGATTTAACCTTTCAACACCCGGAAAAAGAGACACAATAGATATTCCATTGTTATCCGGGACCAGGAGGCCGCTCGGGCGTTCATGAATTAAACGTAAGGAATAATATTGCTAAGCAATATTATTGGTTATTCTAAGTAGGAACTTATTTTTCTTTATTCGTACGGCAGATAGTAGGTAATGACCATTCTGAATTTCGACAATCAATTATTTCGAATTTTCGACAGGGTGAATTTCGAAAAACAATAGTGCGACTACTCACTGCTTCGTCAGAACATATTTCGATTTCGACACACACAACTTCGAATAACACTACTTTGACAGAACCCTTCTTCGAAATGCACTTGTTCGACGGATCTCTATTTCGACGGAACATACCTTCGACAAAATACTGCTCTGAAATGTGACAATATTAATTGAATTCCACTTTATTATTAGCATAAGAAAGACCTATTAATACTAACATGTGTAATAAAAAAATCAAGAAGACTTATTAATATTATTAATAATTTAAATTCTCTATATTATCTGAAGATATGATTGTTATAATTATTAAAAACATAGTTGATTATTATTTATGTTTTTATTTTGTAAGTACCTTAAACCAAAAAGCGGAATTCAATAATTATTGTCACATTTCAGAGTAGTATTTTTTCGAAGGTATGTTCCGTCGAAGTAGTGTTATTCGTAGTAGTGTGTGTCGAAATATGTTCTGTCAAAGCAGTGAGTAGTCGCACTATTGTTTTTAGAAATTCAGACCCTGTCGAAATAATTGACTGTCGAAATTCAGAATGACAGTCGTAGGTAATTATATTAGAACCAGCCACCAATTATTATTGTAGTATTAGGTCAGCGCCATCTGTTGACTGGTAGTGGCACTAATATTTTTTTGTTTGTTTTTTGAATTTCTAAAAAAATGTGTTATATTGAGGCATCGTTTTGTTTTTCCTGTAATCCTTACTTCCTTCCTTCCTTCTTTGCAAACTTCGGAGATAAGGGGGGGGGACGGTTTTTTTTACATTTTTCATCATAAGTCGAAAACTATGCGTCCTAAAAAAAAGGAAAAAAATGTTTTATAATGTGCAAACAGCGCTCTTTCATATGATACCCCACATTACCTAGTCACTTCACTTCAAATTTTTAAGACTCCTTTTCAGTACCTACCTGTTGTAAAAAAAAAAAAAAAATATTTCTTTCTTATTTGCAAAATAGTTGGACAAATATCATCTTAAACTATTCCAAATTTCAAGTTGATACCATTAGTAGTTTTCGAGATATCCAGCTGTGACAGACAGACAGACTGAGTCACACCATAAGGGTTCCTTTTTTTTACCATTTTGGTGAGTCCGTTACGCCAGCAAGAAAGTAGCTTCTAAAGGGAAGCGAGTTTGATGAATAATTTGTGCGCAATTTGTGGGTCTTATAGTTTTGGAATAAAACGGGAAAAACGAATTCTGCTGGGGTAACGGTACTCCAGCAGGAAGATTCTAAACTAATGGTCGGAGAGAAATAAATGATATATGGGCGGGTAGCTTGATACTAGCAAGAAATGTGCGCCAAATATATAATTTGTGGGCCTTATAGTTTTGGAGATATTTGATTTCCTGCTGGCGTAACGTTTTGCCGGATCCCAGATCTCGGAAACTACTAAATGTGCGATCTTACAGTAAACATATAGAAGTAGCCCCTAATTTGTGCTATTTGTGCGGTAGAAAACATTTTAAAAATATTCACAAATTTTGAAGTAATCGGGCATTTTCTGAAAACAGTAAAAAAATTCTAGCGCCTTAACTACCACATAAATAAAGAAACTAAAAACGGTGTTCTATTTTTCTTATTATTTCTCATTACCATAAAAATTTTGAAAACCGCACACATACATGTTTTTGAATAATACCCACATGAAGGTGAGACCGACCATGTCATGACTTTGACGGTCAGCAGGATAAAAATATGAGAGATTATTTAGATCCTGGCCCAATGAATAATCTGTGCAGTTAATGAAGTACATGCTCTGAAATTTTCAGCTTCAAATTCTTCGTATTAAAGGAAATATCAATTAAAATCCAAAACATTTGTCAGTATTCCTATTAACCGACCAAATTCGATAGACCACAAAAAAGCAACGCGTTCATACATATTGATGACCTCCTTAACTTTGTTGTCGAACAGGATTGACACGTCACGTCTACGTACATTTAAGTGAAAAAGTGATTTGAGTGAGTGCTTTTATTTAAATAACGAATGAAGTTATTTCTGTTACATTTCATTTTTTACTTGAATTGAAAGAATTTTAACCATTTTAACATTATTTTATTAAAAAAATAAAGGATGTTTTGTAATTTTATTTCGTTTTTTTTTGTTATACCTAACTAGGTACTTAATGTACCTACAATGCGATTAAATTGACAATAGACAGTGATCCCTTGCATGCAACTTCTACATGGATGTAGGTCTCTTCACAGAGGGCCTAGTACGAGTTGGTTTTTTGTTCTCACTTCACTTTACGAATAGTTAACTATTGTTTTCATTCTTTCACTCGTTCACTCACTCGCATGATTTCCTGTCTTTCACTCGATACTATTTGTAAAGTGAGGTGAGAAACACAACTAGTACTAGGCCCTCTGACGTCCATTATACAAGTTGTATAATGGACGTCAGTGGTCTCTATGGAAAAGATAAAATGTTACAGATTAAAAAACGTCGTTTTATAGCACAAGCGCTATGAAGTTGGTCACTATCTTCTGTTGTAAAATTAATTGCATTTTAAGTAAGTACTTAGGTACCTTAATAAAATGTTATTACAATAAATACCTACTTGTTACACCAAAACTAAATACTTACCTTAATAATAATACGCGAGTGAAGTGCCCGTTTAACTGATTTTAGTACTTCTTTCCGGTTCGAATGAAGTTATAAACATATACCTACCTAAGACAGCTAGGTAGTTGTTTTCTGTTATTGAAAATAAAAACAGCTATGCTATTGATGTTTAGACAACAATGATTCTGGTATATTTCACTAAGAAGTAAACAGATCTTCTAGTAACTTAAGAAATTTAGCTGGTTTCAAAGTCACGTGTTCGAAGAGTGCCGTCCGCAAAATATATAATCTGGGTGTAATGTAACAGATCAACGCCACATTGTATTGGTATAAATGCAGGCTCTAACTAACCATTTAAATGTTAAAACACTATTTACCCACATTTGCCAATAAGAAGTTATGAACGCAACTGTACAAACAATTTTTCTGTATAATACGACACATTAAAGAAGGTCATCAATATGTATGAACGCGTCGCTTTTTTGTGGTCTATCGAATTTGGTCGGTTAATCGGAATACTGAGAGTTGTTTTGGATTTTAATTGATATTTCCTTTAATACGAAGAATTTGAAGCTGAAAATTTCAGAGCATGTACTTCAGTAACCGCACAGATTATTCATTGGGCCAAGATCTAAATAATCTCTGATATTTTTATCCTGCTGACCGTCAAAGTCATGACATGGTCGGTCTCACCTTCATGTGGGTATTATTCAAAAACGTGTATGTGTGCGGTTTTCAAAATTTTTATGGTAATGAGAAATAATAAGAAGAATAAAACACCGTTTTTAGTTTCTTTATTTATGTGGTAGTTAAGGCGCTAGATATTTTTTTCTGTTTTCAGAAAATGCCCGATTACTTCAAAATTTGTGAATATTTTTGAAATGTTTTCTACCGCACCAATAGCACAAATTAGGGGCTACTTTTATATGTTTACTGTAAGATCGCACATTTAGTAGTTTCCGAGATCTGGGATCTGGCAAAACGTTACGCCAGCAGGAAATCAAATATCTCCAAAACTATAAGGCCCACAAATTATATATTTGGCGCACATTTCTTGCTAGTATCAAGCTACCCGCCCATATATCTTTTATTTCTCTCCGATCATTAGTTTAGAATCTTCCTGCTGGAGTACCGTTACCCCAGCAGAATTCGTTTTTCCCGTTTTATTCCAAAACTATAAGGCCCACAATTTTTTTATTTGGCGCACATTTACACCGAATTTCGCACAAATTATTCATCAAACTCGCTTCTTTCTAGAAGCTACTTTCTTGCTGGCGTAACGGACTCCATTTTGGTACGGAACCCTAAAAAGGTTAAATCATTTTTACGAAAATATCTCCTGACTCACATTAATGTACAGTACGAGGCATATAACTTGAAATCGGGTGGGGATTGTGCGAAACGCGTATTTTGGGTATGCGTAGCGGTGAGGGGCGCGGGCGGTGGGCAAGGGGCGCGCGCTATTGGTCGCTCACAAGGTCACAAGAGCACATGCGTGAACTTATCCCCACTCCGTCGAAAAAATTTCAAGATACGTGCCTAGTACTGTAGTATTAACCTATACATGCACACCTATTCAAAAAAAATCGTCGGGTCTGCAATTGCCATCTCTCTGTTCTTCAAAAGTACCTATATTCCCAATATTGTTCCCAATACAAAATATTAGTTCATTTCGACGCAGGTAATGGAAGCCCCGACGCGACGGATATCTGTCAGTCAGATATTATATATCAGTCAGGTTATATCAGTATCTATCACCCATAGTACAGGCTTCGCCTAGCTAGTAAATCAAATGACCGTGTAATCGTGTATGTGAAATATGTACTACACATTTTTTTTTTGTTTTGGTAGGTATATTTTTTAAGGGTACCTATAAAAATTTGAGGATTGGGCTGTAATTAATATTGTAAGGAGTAATCATCAATCATCGTCTGCGTCTGTTTTATCAGTAATAAAAGAGACGCAATGATAGCCATTCAGAAAATTGAAGTTTTAAGAGCTTGTAATACCGCCCCCAGCCCCCCTAGCATGAAGATGAACGACAAAACACGATATAATACCTTTATAAGAGGTTAAGCTAACCCAAATATAACGGTACCGTTATATTAACGGTACCGTTAATATAACGGTACCGTTATATTTGGGTTTGGGTTGAGTAATTAAAAATTGCGGTACCGCTTTGATGAGGTACCGAAAAACAGATATACCGGAAAATTGCGGTACCTTTTTATATCGGTATGACGTCATACCTATTTAAAACTATACCTTCATATTTTGATACCTTAATTTTTCGGTACTTCAACATAGGTTCCGTAATTTCGGTACCTCTATATTTCGGTGGTTTTATACCGAAATAAAATTTATCGGTATCCTAAGTAAGGGTAGAATATTTCGGTACCGCTATATTAACCGTAAAACATACCGAAATTTAACAACCGCAACCAATCCCTGTTTTAGGGATGTTCGATCCGGGTACCTTGTTTCGATATTCTGGATCGCAATGGATCGTAATCCATTGTATCGATCCATTAAAATTGATACGATTTTTTGGATTGATCTAGTATCGAATATATGTTAGAAAAGTCGAATTTTTAAACACACTTTATTATAAACGATATATTAAGTACCTAATGTAAGTACTTAGTAATGTTTAGTAAAGGCCAAGCCACACAGCGGGCGTGACGTGACGGGACGGGACGGCGACGCGACGCTGAGAAGTTGTAATGTACTAGACACTATGGACGACGTCACACAGGCTGGCGTGGCGCTACGTGTCGCGCCACGCCGCCTTCGCGCCGAGCGTGAATACAGATCGGAAGCGCGGCGGGGCGGAACGTAGGCGTGATCACGCCCGCAGTGTGAACTCCCGTCGCGCCCCGTCGCGCCCCGTCGCGCCGCGCCCCGCCACGCCGCGCCCCGTCGCGCCCGCTGTGTGGCTTGACCTTAAATAAATAAAATATTTTTAATTTTTTCATTATTTAAATTTTAAAGTACGCAAAAACCAAATTAAAAGCTTCTGGTTGTCAAAGTGAACAAAACGTTTTTACCGAAAGAAACTTGTTCTCAAACTAAACAAAAAGCATTAAAATAATTATCACGAATTTGATGGTACATCAAAATTTGATATGGCAACAGATTGATAAGAGAATTTTTTATATAAAAAATATGGATCTGTTCGCCCACTATACTATAGTATATAATTACTATGCAGGGTGTCCCAAAACTATGCCACACGGAGGGAAAGTACCTTAAATAAATATTAAAAATAGAAAATGTTACTGCAATAAGTAAGACTTCATTTTGTTTTTAAAATGAAATGGAACTGCATCCAAAGATTTATAAAAAAATTGCATACGATTCGATACAAATTGATACAATCCGTAATAATTATAATTTAAATGTTAATTCAGATTTTAGATGCTGTGTCAATTAAGAAAAAATAATCCTTATGTATGAGTATCGCTTTCGATTGGTATCGTAAACAAACAATTTTTTTTTGCTTTTTTGGTGGGTTCAATTCCTGGAGCTTACCATCAGCAAATAAGAAACAGTTCAGTTCAAAATCAGGCCATAAACTGAGGGCCTAGCCAAAGTAACATTCGCTAATCTTCGTTATCGCTTCGCTTTCGAAACATGTATGGGATTGACATAAGGCTTCGTTAACAATCGAATTTAAAAACGTCAAATCCATACATGTTTTGAAGCGAAGCAATAGCGAGAATTTGCAAATGTTACTTTGGCTAGGGGGGCAGGACTGCTTAAGGTCTGCTTTTGAACTAACCTTTGAAGTTGAACGAAAAAGTAAGGCATTTCAATATAAATCCTGCTATAAGAGCTCATTGTAAGGCCCCAGTACGTTTGAACTAACCTTTGAAGTTGAACGAAAAAGTAAGGCAGTTCAATATAAATCCTGCTATAAGAACTCATAGTAAGGCCCCAGTAAAGGCAGGGGATTTATCAAAAATCTTTGAATTCAGTTCCAACTATTTTTAAAATCAAAATTAATCTTCTGTCTCTATAATTTCCTATCTTTAATATTTAGGGGAGCTCGGATATGAGGAGCTCGGTGGCGCAGTGGTTTAGCGCCTGGCCCAGCGATCGCGGAGGTTAAGCAACGTTCGCAAGGGTCGGTCATGGGATGGGTGACCAAACATTTATTATCTCGAGCTCCTCCGTGCTTCGGAAGGCACGTTAAGCCGCTGGTCCCGGCTGCATTTGCAGTCGTTAACACCCACCAATCCGCACTGGGCCCGCGTGGTGGGTTATGGCCCGTCCTCCTAATACACCCATAAGGAAGGCCTGTGCCCCTGCAGTGGGGACATTAAAATGGCTGATGGACAATATTTAGGGTACTTTCCCTTCGTGTTGCAAAGTTTTGGGACACCCTGCCTGCCTAGCATGACTGATTGAATATCGCGTGATATAGTGTTTTATCACGTTTGACAGTCAAAAAGACAAAAGACAGTTGAGTGTTGATAAAATGCTGTATTACGCGATATAAATCGGTCATGCTAGGCAGGCTGTATATAATACGATAAATATACTGCCCGGCATATATATTGGCAAGAGAATGAAAGAGACAAAAGATGCGCAGTAGCCATAAACTTAGTGTTTATGGCTACTGCGCCTCTTTTGTCTCTTTCTATCTCTTGCCAATATATATGCCGGCATCTGTACATAATATGATTTTTTCGATCAGATTTTTATGTGTATCGATCCGCCAAAGGATCGAATGCTGTATCGATCCACGCAAGTATCGGATCGGATCGGATCGAACGAACATCCCTAATTCCTTTTTCTGTGACCGGCAGGCAGCCGGCGAAGCGGCGATACCGAAAAAAATGAAAAGTTTCTTTATTTTCAATAATAGAAAAGGCTTTAATTCAGGTAAGAAATTTAATGATCACTACATGAAATGAATATGAAACTCTTGGTTTGATTAGACAACTTTTTTCGTTGACTGAACTTATTTTACGGGTTGTTTTGTAAGTAGCAAAGCACTTAGTTTGTTTTTAACTAACATTTCATTGATTTATTTACACGTTTCTGTAAAGCATCCCATTGATTTTAATGTAACTTAAGTCTGACCATAGAAATTCCCATAAATTCCTAACTTTTTTAACCGCCATTTAATTAGCGTCATTTCAAAGTACCTACATAATAGCGATGGGCCGAGCCGCTATTTTTTCGACTCGGGTCACCCGAGTTGAAATTAATTCTGGCTTCAACTCGGTTCAGCTATATGGGCCGCCGAGCGCTGACGAGTCGCAATTTTTTCAACTCGAGTTATCCAAGTTGAAATATATGCGGAGTGCGGACCCGGGCTTCAACTCGTTTTGTTTGTTTGTATTTGATAACTATTGAACCGAACCAACTCGGTTGCCGTTGCAAGTTGCAAAGTAAAAGATTCAAAGAGGTCAGGATTTGAATTATAGTAATAGCAAATAGATTTAATCAATCAACTCTTTGTCATTAACAAATGTGCATTAGTTAGGTACAGGGATGAATACTTAAATGAAGCTAATCGAGTTGGCCCGCACCGGGTTGATTTTGTCCTAGCCCGGGTTGACTCGGTTGGTAAGACACGTGGGCGGCCCGCGTGGCCCGTCAACCAAGTTGACCCGGGCTAGGAAAAAACCAACCCGAGTTGACGGGTTGGAGAAGTAACTCGAGTTAACCGAGTTATTTGACCCGAGTCGCCCACCACTACTACATAACTTCGATATAAATATTGCAAAGGTGCAATATCGTTGTTTTACTTAACTAATCGCAAATAATATGAAATCTACAGCTTTTAAATTACAATTTTCCCTGAAGACGACCTTCCGCGACTCAAGGTTGAAAGATTTTCGTAATTTTTGTAAAACCATTTGTTGTCAATATTATTTGTTGTAAGTATTTTATGACTTTTTGAATAAAGAGTTTAGTGAATATTGTTCACTGAACAAGACAAGAAGGTAAGGATAAACAGACTATAAGTACCTACTTATTTTTTCCAGATTTCTGGAGTTTCACAAGAAAACATGGGAACATATTCATCCGATGGTCGTTCTACGAGTAGGTAAGTGTCATTTTTTCCTGTCCTACGCAGAATAGTCACTTAGAATTTGACACTTGCAGTTCTTTCAATGTCATCTTTGCCAATTTCTTTTATGTATTATATGTGATCCAGACTGCGAACCATGCAGTGTTTTGCAAATGGTTCTCAAGTTGACGGTATTTTTTATGTAGGTTTTATTTTACCACAACTTTGCCAATTGTTAAGCGGTTTTAATACTTTTTTAGGGTTCCGTATCAAAATGGTAAAAAAGGAACCCTTATGGTGTGACTCAGTCTGTCTGTCTGACTGTCACAGCTGGATATCTCGAGAACTACTAATGGTATCAACTTGAAATTTGGAATAGTTTAAGATGACATTTGCCCAACTATTTTGCAAAAAAGAAAGAAATAAAAAAATCAATATTTTTTTTACAACAGGGACTGAAAAGGGGTCTTAAAAATTTGAAGTGAGGTGACTAAGACATGTGGGGTATCATATGAAAGAGCACTGTTTGTACATTTTAAAACATTTTTTTCTATTTTCTTAGGCCGCATAGTTTTCGACTTATGATGAAAAATGTAAAAAAAAATACCGTTCCCCCCCCTTATCTCCGAAGTTTGCAAAGAGAAAAATCTGAAATAATTCTATGTGATAGTAGTTTATGTAAAGATTACAGGAAAAATAAAACGATGTCTCAATATAACACACTTTTTTAGAAATTCAAAAAACAAAATTTTTTTAGATTCACTACCAGTCAACAGATGGCGCTGTCCTAAGCATGCTAACCTTAGGAAAAAAATAGTTCCACTATCGGTCAAGAGATGGCGCAACCTAATACTACAATAATAAATTGGTGGCTGGTTCTAATATAATTACCTACTATTTACCGTACGAATAAACGAAGAATAAGTTCCTACTTACCTACTTAGTAATATAAACAGTTTGCAATGTGGAGTGGCTGAAACGTTTTTCACTCACAATAAGCAGCTGTGGTTAAGATTTGTAAATTTACTGTCTGCCTGTTCGCCCTTCCACCTGTCTGCCGTTTATCCTACTTTTTTAAAGACTGTACTAAAGTAACATATCCAAATATATTTGAAAAGGTTTATGACTGCGCTCGGCGATTAGCTTCAGCCTAACCTTTGTAGATATGGTAGTAGAATGATAACTCCGAGAGTCCTTTGAAAACTGATATAATAACTATTCATAAAAATAATAAAACAAAATAAATGGTAAAAATCACTAAGTTACTATAATGGTTAAGATAATTATATTTACGAAAATGGTTTAAAATGGTATAATGGTTATATAGAGCACGCGTTACGCTAACGGTAGCTGTTGACGTACTAACTTTAAATTATGGTAATTAGCAAAAGGTGCAAATTGCATAAAATGCACTTTGCTGAGCTGTTCGTTTGCGTAGCACCGAACAATATTTATGATTGTACGGAACCCTCGGTGCGCGAGTCCGACTCGCTCTTGACCGGTTTTTTTTTATCTGAAAGAACGTTCAGGTGTGCTCCCATATATATTTTTTTCTAATTGGTTCAATAGTTTTCAAGTAATCCTGAAAATACTATGATTTTAGATGAACCACCTTGATGACTTTGTTTTTATGAACCGATAAATGATTATTTTTTGTTTATACACTTTTATTTTATTGTTTTTCAGAAACTATCACCATAGTATGCTGGCTTTCCAACATAGCTGGTGTCATCTTGATGCTGAGCAGTGGTGAAAATTCCTGATTTGGGCCTTATCAAGTCTTTGACCAAGATCATCGACAGCAAGTTGTCACCACTTCATGAATGGTAAATGTATAAATCATTAGTGTTTAGTTTAGCGACTTAGCAGGTTTTTGTCATCTTAAAGCCGAGCTGCGGTGAAAATTCCTGATTTGGAACTTTATTAAGACTTGGACCAAGACCGTTGACAGCAAGTTGTCACCACTTCATGAATGGTAAGTGTATAAATCATTACAGTGTTTAGTGACTTAGCAGGTTTTTGTCATCTTGAAGCCGAGCTGCGGTGAAAATTCCTGATTTGGAACTTTATCAAGACTTAGACCAAGATCGTTGACAGCAAGTTGTCACCACTTCATGAATGGTAAGTGTATAAATCATTACAGTGTTTAGTGACTTAGCAGGTTTTTGTCATCTTGAAGCCGAGCTGCGGTGAAAATTCATGATTTGGAACTTTATCAAGACTTGGACCAAGACCGTTGACAGCAAGTTGTCACCACTCCATGAATGGTAAGAGTGTAAATCATTAGTGTTTAGTGACTTAGCAGGTTTTTGTCATCTTGAAGCCGAGCTGCGGTGAAAATTCCTGATTTGGAACTTTGTCCAGACTTGGACCAAGACCGTTGACAGCAAGTTGTCACCACTTCATGAATGGTAAGTGTATAAATCATTACAGTGTTTAGTGACTCAGCAGGTTTTTTAGTCATCATCCTGGGCTGCTATTTTTTAACGTGACAATTTGGTTTACATTGCTGTTTAGCTGAGAGTTTCTTCTATTTCCAAATTGTTTGACGCAATGGATATAAATCATGACAGGTGACATCACATTTTATTAATAGGGTCCTGGGGCCGTACCGGCTAACGCATCAAACTTCAAAAAGTCTACGAACCCTAATTCATGTGATCACACGAACATCAATATCTTCCAAATTACTTCAACAAATAGTACCTACAATACGAAATGCCTTACTTTGATTTCTGTTTTAATTTGAAACTCAGCAAATTTTCTGAAGTTCGTATTGTTAGCCGGTACGGCCCCAGGTGAACTAAACTGATGTAGGTATACACATCAACACTGTCTAGGGATACAGGTGTTATTTTCATACAAACGAGGTAACTTTGAAGCCTTGGTTTTCTGCCAGGGATGTACCGTGCTGTGATCTAATGATGGCCATCCAGGGATTGAATGGAGTAGATTCAGATCGCTGTACACACCCAACTGATCTGATCAGATTCTAAAAGATTAATGGGGTCAGAGTTCTCAGTTTGAGAATTTCTATACATTTTCATGCTATTTTCGCGGTTTTTTAAACATGTCCATTACGTTTTAAGAATGCTGGTCAGATCAGTTGGGTGTGTATGGCGATCTGAATCTCCTCCATTCACTCCCTGAATAGCCGTCATCAGATCACAGCACAGTACATCCCTGGCAGGAAACCAAGGCTTCAAAGTTACCTCGTTTGTATGAAAATAACACCTGTATCCCTAGACAAAGTTGATGTGTGTAGTTGTTGATGATGTTCAAGAGATCTTGACATTATGCTAGACATAAGAAGCCCCTGGATTCGGGCAGCGCAGGACCGATCGTCGTGTAGATCCTTGGGGGAGACCTATACCTAGCAGTGGGTGTCGAGCAGCTGATATGATGATGGGATATGAAGTCTCCGTCCCTGATGATAGGTACCAACAATTTTTCTGCCGTTTTTCAGTGTTTAAGTGAGAAGTTTTCTACAGATTGTGAACTGTCACTTTTTTTAACCTTTTTGTCAATTTCTTTCATAACACAACTGCCAAAAGTAGTGTAATGTGTTCAAGGTTTATGTGTGTGTGTGTGTGTGTGTGTGTATGTATGTATGTAAGTTTCTTTATTCCACCGTAGCTTCCAAATGCCTGGACAGGTTTGTATGTACCCAACAAATCCATCGGTAGTCACACTGCTTACTTATTTTTATTAGTAAAAAAACATTTCCATCAATATTTACATAGGCTAACTTCACAGGAGTCATAAAGATTGAATCAGGCTATATTTAACCTACTTAAGAGTTGCTTATATTATAACTGTTTGTGTCATTTTTAAATGATTTTTATTTTATTTCCAGATCGGCTGAACTATGAAACTACCCCATAGGGATGAAGACCAAATCATAAAAAAATGCCTCTTTGTTTTTAATATTACTTGTGCGATCTATGTAGATCGCAAAAGTAATATAATTTTATAACTAAATAAATTATTTTTTAATTTATTGTTGTTTTGGGGCAGCTCTGCAATCTGCATTTAACCGCGACTTGCACCATTTATTAAATATTATTTAAGTACCACTTAAACACAATTCAGCCGATCAACACACGAAAATTGTGTTTAAATGGTACTTAAATAACATTTAAATAATGTGAAAGTTTTGTTAGTAGTGAATTTTGGAAATTGCAAGTTTTCTGTTGGTCCCTAAAGTGGGTGTGAATGGTTTCAAATTTCAGAATCCACTATTATGCTGTGTGTGGAACTGGCTTTAGGGAGTCACTGTATTTTTTTTATTTAAAAAAAGGTTTTTTTTAGTTTTAGGGTGCCTGTCCATTGACGCTGAGTGGTGGAGCGAAGAAACGAGGAAATATTAACCAATAGGATTGCGGATCGTAGATTTTATGCAATCCTATTGGTTAATATTTCCTTGTTTCTCCGCTCCGCTACCTTGCTCCGCGAATGGACAGGCAGCCCTAAGGCGAGTTCTGTCTTGCCTATAATTTGATTCGTTGTTTGAATAGTTTTGGTTCAACAGCTTTGTTGTTTTGGAATAATTTATATTGTGACAAATATAGTGCGCATTTTTTGGAAATTGCAAGGATTCTTTTAGTCCCTAAAATGGGATGTGTATGCTTGCAAATTCCAGAATCCACTATTGTGTAGTGTGTGAAATAATCAATAGGATTGAGGAGTGAAGATTTTATGCAATCCTATCCTTACTATAATATTATAAATGCGAAAGTCCGAAAAAAAAGTTTGTTTGTTTGTTTGTTCCGCCTTCACGTCGCAACTACTGAACCGATTGTCATGAAATTTTGCATTCACGTTGTCAGGGGTACAGAGAAGGACATAGGGTACCATTCATCCCGAAAAAAAGTATTGTTCCTGAGGGATACCAAAAAAACTTTCCACGCAGACGAAGTCGCGGGCGGCAGCTAGTTGGTTAATATTTCCTCTCGTTTCTCTGCTTCGCGTCAATGGACAGGCATCTTTAAAGGCGAGTTCTGTCTTGCCTATAATTTGATTTGTTGTTTGAAAAGTTTTGGTTCAGCAGCTTTGTTGTTTTGGAATAATTTATATTGTGACAAATATTTTGCGCATTTATTGGAAATTGCAAGGATTATTTTAGTCCCTAAAATGGGTGTAAATGCAATTAATTCCAGAATCCACTATTATGCAGAGTGTGGAACCGCCTTTAGTGAGTTACTGTTGTTTTTTAATTGCATACAAGTTTTTTTATAAGTTTTAAAGGAGAGTTCTGTCTCCCCTGCAATTTAATTCGTTGTTTGAAAAGTTTTGGTTCAGCGTCTACATTGTATTGAAAGAATTTATTTTCTGACAATTTTTTTGTGCATTTGTGGATGTGCATGCGTGGCGGTGAGGGGCGCGCGCGGCGGGAGAGGGGCGCGCGCTATTGGTCCTTCACAAGAGCATATGCGCGAACTTATCCCCACTACGACGAAAAATTTCAACCTTTACTTACCTTTGTTTGCTAAAAGGCAAATTATCATAAATAACAAATTCACATTTCATTTTAGATGGTTAAATTTGGCAAGTTCTGTCTTGCCTGCAATTTCATGCCTGAAAAATGATTACCTTTGTTTGCTAAAAGGCAAATTATCATAATAACAAATTCACATTTCATTTTAGATGGTTAAATTGGCAAGTTCTGTCTTGCCTGCAATTTCATGTCTGAAAAATGATTACCTTTATTCGCTAAAAGACAAATTATCATAAATAAGAAAAGAAAACACATTTATTTGGGACCACACAACGATACACAATTTAAAAAAAAACAAAAGAAAAACAAAAAGGAAATAAACACATACACAAATTGTGCATCGTCGTGTGATGCCAAAATGTGCCAAGCTCAGTATAAGCAACAAATTCACATCATTTTAGATGGTTAAATTAACAAGTTCTGTCTTGCCTGCAATTTCATGTTTGAATAATGATTACTCACCTTTGTTTGCTGAAAGGCAAATTATCATAAATAACAAATTCACATTTCATTTTAGATGGTTAAATTAGCAAGTTCTGTCTTGCCTGCAATTTCATGTCTGAAAAATGATTACCTTTATTCGCTAAAAGGCAAATAAATTATCATAATAACAAATTCACATTTCATTTTAGATGGTTAAATTGGCAAGTTCTGTCTTGCCTGCAATTTCATGTCTGAAAAATGATTACCTTTATTCGCTAAAAGACAAATTATCATAAATAACAAATTCACATTTCATTTTAGATGGTTAAATGTGCAAGTTCTGTCTTGCCTGCAATTTCATGTCTGAAAAATGATTACCTTTATTCGCTAAAAGACATTATCATAAATAACAAATTCACATTTCATTTTAGATGGTTAAATTGGCAAGTTCTGTCTTGCCTGTAATTTCATGTCTGAAAAATGATTACTTTTATTCGCTAAAAGACAAATTATCATAAATAACAAATTCACATCATTTTAGATGGTTAAATTAACAAGTTCTGTCTTGCCTGCAATTTCATGTCTGAATAATGATTACTTACCTTTGTTTGCTGAAAGGCAAATTATCATAAATAACAAATTCACATCGTTTTAGATGGTTAAATTAACAAGTTCTGTCTTGCCTGCAATTTCATGTCTGAATAATGATTACTTACCTTTGTTTGCTGAAAGGCAAATTATCATAAATAACAAATTCACATTTCATTTTAGATGGTTAAATTGGCAAGTTCTGTCTTGCCTCCAATTTCATGTCTGAATAATGATTACCTTTGTTTGCTAAAAGGCAAATTATTATAAATAACTACATTTCATTTTAAGTGGTTAATTGTTGAGTTCTGTCTCGCCTGGAATTTTATGTCTGAAAAGTTTGTTGTGGTAAAATCAAAGTACTTTCAATAAAACCGCGCTAGTATCCGTCAAAAAAGTGTTTTATTTGCACTTTGTGACAATTATTTTGTGCATAATATGTAGATTACTTTAGTTCCCTAAAAGGCAAATTCTAAAAACAGTACAGTTGTAAAAAACAATAATAATAATAATAAATTACAGTTTATTGCACACAAACAATTATTATAAAAACCGGCCAAGTGCGTGTCGGGCCACGCGCAGTAGGGTTCCGTAGGTACATTATACCATACCATATTTTAATACCGCTATCATTTTTCGTCTGAAAAAATAACTTTGTTTTTCACAGTGTTTGTATGAATGACAAAGTTATATTTGCGGTTTTGGAAAATGTACTATATCTTGAAAACTAATTACTATATCTCGTTCAAACCAATTTTCGTTGAAAGTGTTTATTAAGATCTATAGCTTATATTTTTTTTAGATTTTTCACCCTCTTACTTTAAAAGTTAAAGGGGGGGGACACACATTTTACCACTTTGGCGGCATATATCTTTAAGACGGTTGACTTTGAAAAAAAATAGTCTTAGAAACCTCAATGTCATTTTTAAAGACCTATCTATAGACACCCCACAAGTATTGGTTTGATGAAAAAAAATATTTTCAGTTTCAGTTCCATGTATGGGGAGCCCCCCCTTAAACTTTTATTTTTTTAATTTTTGTGTAAAAATCCTAAAGCGGTTCACAGAATACATCTACCTACCAAGTTTCAACTATATAGTGCTAATACTTTTGGAATAAAGTGGCTGTGACATACGGACGGACAGACAGACAGACATGACGAATCTATAAGGGTTCCGTTTTTTGCCATTTTGGCTACGGAACCCTAAAAAGGACAGTTACAGAGAAAAAACATACAAGAGGCGGCCTTATTGCTAAGCAGCAATCTCTTCCAGGCAACTCTTGGGTGAAAAATAAATAAAGATCTAAAATGATTCATTTTTGTTTAAAGTGTGGACTTTCTATTGGTTTGGTTCTTTGAGAAGTGTTGTTTACTATTGTTGTCTTTGTAAACTCTAAAAGTTTATGAATAACATAATACACTCGGCGTCAGAAATTTCGCACCTTTAAAAAAATATATTTAAAGTTTTTTTAATCCTATCAAATTTAATGGTAAGTGTTGTTATATACTTCTTCCCCTTCGGACATGGCCAACAGTCTCTAGAAACCGTTGGAATACTCGGCGAACGGAATTGATTACTGAGATTCAATCCGAGCGACATTACATTGCCTCATTTTTTTGCAATATTTGAGTAACTTCATGGGCAATAATATCCATCTTGGGTATTCTTTTTTTTATTGAACGGTTGAAGTGTGTTTTCTCCATCATCTTGATAGCGAATTTACCCGCATTTCCTGAATTGACCCCTTTTATTTTCCGTTTATGACGCCGCAAGCAATAACGCTTTAAGCGTTTAATTATTGTAACTGTTATGTTAATTAATCAACATACATACACTCACGCCTGTTTCCGATGGGGATAGGCAGAGACTATGGATCGCTACCTGCTACGATCCTTGCACACTTCTTTCGCTTCATTCACATCCATCAATCTTTTCATACATGCCCTGCGGTTTTTGTCACTGCGTACACCAGCCTTTTTTGTAATAACCTCTATCAGGGGCCGTACCGGCTAACGAATCGATTATCGAAAAGTCTGCCGGGTTTCAAATTAAAACAGATAAATCGAGCCCCAATTGGGCGAAAATGGCGAACCCCAATTCATGATGTCACACGAACATCGATATCTTCCAAATTACGTCAACAGAAAGTACAAGATGAAATTCCTTACATTGATTTTTCTGTTTTAAGTTGAAACCCGGCAGACTTCGATAGTCGATTCGTTAGCCGGTACGGCCCCAGGTCCGCGTAGGTTTTTCTGGGACGCCCGCCCTTGCGCAATCGTTCCTTCCACATTCGCACAATATATCTCTTTCGTGATTCGCCTTTCATTCATCCTCTCTAAGTGACCAAACCACCGGAGCATTCCTTTCTCAATTCTTGTCACTATATCATCTTCCAGACCACACCTTTTACAAATCACATCATTGCTCACTCTATCACTCAATTTGACTCCACATATTTTCCTCAACGATCGCATCTCTACCGCATTTATTCTGCTTTCATTATTTTAAACGATTATTAAATAGAAGCTCATTAAATGTACTTTCAATAGATATCAACATTTACACAATGAAACGTCAGCTAGCAATAGCAGGTGGCCAAGTCTGAACTTATTTTCGAAGAGGTGCGGTTTTTCTGACGTCGAGTGTATATTGTTGATATTTAAATAAGTTTTGCTTTAAAATTTGATGATAACTGGTTGATAGTTGTCGTTTGTTGGTTAGCTGGTTGTTGTCATATGGATCTGAAAAAAAAATGGAAGATGAAATAATAAATGAAAAAATAAGGCAAAGGTTTTAAATAGTTCTGCAGTCCGATGTTTACTGGGTATTGGTTGTTGTCATTATGGTTCCTTCTAAAAAATGGAAAATAATTGATGAAATTATTAAAAAAAATATTAAGTGATATTTTTAAATAGTTAATAAAGTCCAATAAGAGCGTGTCTTTTGATTGTTAGTTTATAAATACGGTAAAAAAAAATTGAATGATGGTCGGTGAAATAATTTATAGTTGAGGAAAAAGTTTTAATGAAATAGTTCTGTTATAAAGTCCGATGGTGTTGGCTGGTTGGTTGTTGTCATATGACAACATCTTTAGTATTTGTTGTTATAGCGGCAATAAAAATACATCATCTGTGAAAATTTCAACTGTCTACCTGTTGTCGTTATTAATATCGAGCAAAAAACGGCAAAAAAATCACGTTTGTTGTATGAGAGCCCCCCTTATATATTAATTTAATTCTGTTTTCAGTATTTGTTGTTATAGTGGCAACAGAAATACATCATCCGTGAAAATTTCAACTTTCTAGCTATCACGGTTCATGAGATACAGCCTGGTGACAGACAGACAGATAGACGGACAGCGGAGTCTTAGTAATAGGGTCCCGTTTTTATCCTTTGGGTACGGAACCCTAAAAATTAAGGCAAATGTTTTAAATAGTTCTGCTTTAAAGTCTGTTGATTACTGGGTTTTGGCTGGTTAGTTGGTTATTGTCATATAGTTCTGAAAAAATCGGCCAAGTGCGAGTCGAACTCGCGCACGATGGGTTCCGTCAAAAATCACGTTTGTTGTTTGGGAGCCCCTCTTAAATATTTATTTTATTCTGTTTTTAGCATTTTGTTATAGCGGCAAAAGAAATACATAATCTGTAAAAATTTCATCTCGGTTCATGAGATAGCCTGGTGACAGACAGACGGACAGCGGAGTTTTAGTGATAGGGTCCCGTTTTTACCCTTTGGGTACGGAAACCTAAAATGGAAATGGATGATGGTCGATCAAAAAATGAATAAAAACAAGGCAAAAGTTTTAAATAGTTCTTCTTTAAGGTCTGATGATTACTGGTTGTTGATTGATTTTTGTCATCTGGTTTAAAAAAAACGACGGGTTGTTGTTGTTGGTTAATATTAATACACAGCAGTATGTTAAAAAGCATTACCATTCAAACACCATTGAACTACGATTTTGACGAAAACATTAGCAGACTTAACCCCCTGGTTGTTGGTTGGTTGGTTGTTGTCATACGATTCTGATAAAAGAAATAATCAAAGATGGTGGATGAAATAATTAAATAAAAAAAATAAAGCAAAGGTTCTAAATAGTTCTGCTTTCAAGTCCATTGGATTATTGGATGTTGGTTGGTTGGTTGTTGTCAAAACGCTGAAAAAAAGAAATAATCAAAGATGGTGGATGGAATAATTAAATAAAAAAACCGGCCAAGTGCGTGTCAGGCCACGCGCCATAGGGTTCCGTAGTTACCTTATACCATACCATATTTAATACCACCTATCATTTTTCGTCTGCAAAAATAACTTTGTTTTTCACAGTGTTGGTATGAATGACAAAGTTATATTTGCGGTTTTGGAAAATGTGCTATATCTCGAAAACTAATTACTATATCTCGTTCAAACTAATTTTGGTTGAAAGTGTTTATTAAGATCTACAGTATATATTCTTTTTCGATTTTTCACTATCTTATTTCAAAAGTTAAAGGGAGGGACACACATTTTACCACTTTGGCAGTGAATATCTTTCAAACGGTTGACTTTGAGAAAAAGTTGTCTTAAAAACCTCAATGTAATTTTTAAAGACCTATCTATAAACAACCAACACGTGTTGGTTTGAAGAAAAAAATTTTTTTTTTTCAGTTTCAGTTCCATGTATGGGGAGCCCCCCCCTTAATCTTTTATTTTTCTTATTTTGTATTAAATTCGTTAAGCGGTTAACAGAATACATCAACCTACCAAGTTTCAACTGTGTAGTCTTAATACTTTCGGAATAAAGTGGCTGTGACATACGGACAGACAGACATGACGAATCTATAAGGGTTCCGTTTTTTGCCATTTCGGCTACGGAACCCTAAAAACGGCGGATTGTTGTTGTTGGTTTAATATTAATACACAGCAGTGTGTCAAAAAGCATTACCATTCAAACACCATTGAACTACGATTTTGACGAAAACATTAGCAGACTTAACCCCCTGGTTGTTTGGTTGGTTGGTTGTTGTCATACGATTCTGAAAAAAGAAATAATCAAAGATGGTGGATGAAATAATAGATAAAAAATTAAAGCAAAGGTTCTGAATAGTTCTGCTTTCAAGTCCATTGGATTATTGGATGTTGGTTGGTTGTTGTCAAAACGTTTCTGAAAAAAAGAAATAATCAAAGATGGTGGATGGAATAATTAAATAAAAAAAATAAAGCAAAGGTTCTAAATAGTTCTGCTTTCAAGTCCATTGGATGTTGGTTGGTTGGTTGTTGTCAAAACGTTCCTGAAAAAAATAAGTATAATCGAAGATGGTGTGTGAAATAATAAATAAAAAATTAAAGCAAAGGTTCTAAGTAGTTCTGCTTTCAAGTCCATTGGATTACTGGTTGTTGGTTGGTTGGTTGTTGTCATACGATTCTGAAAAAAAAACCGGCCAAGTGCGTGTCGGGCCACGCGCAGTAGGGTTCCGTAGGTAGGTACATTATACCATACCATATTTTAATACCGCTATCATTTTTCGTCTGAAAAAATAACTTTGTTTTTCACAGTGTTTGTATGAATGACAAAGTTATATTTGCGGTTTTTGAAAATGTACTATATCTCGAAAACTAATTACTGTATCTCGTTCAAAACAATTTTCGTTGAAAGTATTTATTAAGATCTATAGTTGATATTTTTTTTAGATTTTTCACCCTCTTACTTTAAAAGTTAAAGGGGGGGGACACACATTTTACCACTTTGGCGGCTATCTTTCAAACGGTTGACTTTAAAAAAAAAAACCGGCCAAGTGCGTGTCGGGCCACGCGCCATAGGGTTCCGTAGTTACCTTATACCACACCATATTTAATACCACCTATAATTTTTCGTCTGTAAAAATAACTTTGTTTTTCACAGTGTTGGTATGAATGACAAAGTTATATTTGCGGTTTTGGAAAATGTGCTATATCTCAAAAACTAATTACTGTATCACGTTCAAACTAATTTTGGTTGAAAGTGTTTATTAAGATCTACAGCATATATTTTTTTTAGATTTTTCACTCTCTTATTTCAAAAGTTAAAGGGGGGGGGACACACATTTTACCACTTTGGCGGTGAATATCTTTCAAACGGTTGACTTTGAGAAAAAGTTGTCTTAGGAACCTCAATGTCATTTTTAAAGACCTATCTATAGACACCCAACACGTGTTGGTTTGAAGAAAAAAAATTTTTTCAGTTTCATGTATGGGGAGCCCCCCCTTAATCTTTTATTTTTCTTATTTTTGTATTAAATTCGTTAAGCGGTTAACAGAATACATCTACCTACCAAGTTTCAACTGTGTAGTCTTAATACTTTCGGAATAAAGTGGCTGTGACATACGGACAGACAGACAGACTGACATGACGAATCTATAAGGGTTCCGTTTTTTGCCATTTAGGCTACGGGACCCTAACAATAGTCTTAGGAACCTCAATGTCATTTTTAAAGACCTATCTATAGACACCCCACAAGTATTAGGTTGATGAAAAAAAATATTTTCAGTTTCAGTTCCATGTATGGGGAGCCCCCCCTTAATCATTTTGTTTTTTTATTTTTGTCTTAAAATCGTAAAGCGGTTTACAGAATACACCTACGTACTAAGTTTCAACTATGTAGTCCTAATACTTTTGGAATAAAGTGGCTGTGACATACGGACGGACAGACAGACAGACAGACAGACATGACGAATCTATAAGGGTTCCGTTTTTTGCCATTTTGGCTACGGAACCCTAAAAAATAATCAAAGATGGTGGATGAAATCCTTACATCCTTACCTATAATAAAACAGTAGAAAAAGTGTGTCTGTACATTACATATATTAAAAAAAATATCTTGCTGCGATGGAGACATAGTAATAGAGTATGATTTTTTTTTTAAAGTGTGTCTGTTTGTTTGTCTGTTTGAACACGCTAATCTCCTGAAATACTGGACTGATTTGCATGAAACTTTTTTTATTATATAGCTGTTAAACCTGGGCATAGTATAGGCTCTATACTATAGAGTATAATTGATTTTGGAAAATGGAACACCTAATGCAGAACCATAATAGCCCAACTAAACTATAAGGAATATAAAAATGACACCCTAACAAAGGTTGTTCAGCCGGATGAGCATTTTTTGTTGAGGTACAAATATCGAAGATCTGGAACACCTGATGCAGAACCATAATAGTCCAGCTAAACTATACAAAATATAAAAATTACATCTTTGCAAAAGTTGTTCAGCCTGATGAGCATTTTATGTTGAGGTATAAAAATAGAAGGGTTAGGGTGTAGCAAAGGGGGTGCAAGAAAAAAGACAATAATTTTGAGATGTTTTCGTTTTATGATATTGTGTGCGTTTTATGATTTTGTCAGTTAGATTGGACAAAACTGAAGAACTTTTACTCATTACTTTTTTTTCGTAAACGTTATAGTTTCTTAGAAAATTGAAGATTTCACTGTAAAAAAGAGAGTTAATTTCGAGAAGTTTTTATTTTATGATATTGTGTACTTTTAATGATTGTTTCGGTTATATTGGATAAAACTAAAGAACTTTTACTCATGATTTTTTTTGCGTAAACATTATAGTTTCTTAGAAAATGAAGATTTCACTGTAAAAAAGAGTTAATTTCGAGAAGTTTTTATTTTATGATATTGTGTACTTTTAATTATCGTTTCGGTTATATTGGATAAAACTAAAAAACTTTTACTCATGATTCTTTTTGCGTAAACATTATAGTTTCTTAGAAAATTGAAGATTTCACTGTAAAAAAGAGATAGTCTTAATTTCGAGAAGTTTTTATTTTATGATATTGTGTACTTTTAATTATTGTTTCGGTTATATTGGATAAAACTAAAGAACTTTTACTCATGATTTTTTTTGCGTAAACATTATAGTTTCTTAGAAAATTGAAGATTTCACTGTAAAAAAGAGATAGTCTTAATTTCGAGAAGTTTTTATTTTATGATATTGTGTACTTTTAATGATTGTTTCGGTTATATTGGATAAAACTAAAGAACTTTTACTCATGATTTTTTTTGCGTAAACATTATAGTTTCTTAGAAAATGAAGATTTCACTGTAAAAAAGAGTTAATTTCGAGAAGTTTTTATTTTATGATATTGTGTACTTTTAATTATCGTTTCGGTTATATTGGATAAAACTAAAAAACTTTTACTCATGATTCTTTTTGCGTAAACATTATAGTTTCTTAGAAAATTGAAGATTTCACTGTAAAAAAGAGATAGTCTTAATTTCGAGAAGTTTTTATTTTATGATATTGTGTACTTTTAATTATTGTTTCGGTTATATTGGATAAAACTAAAGAACTTTTACTCATGATTTTTTTTGCGTAAACATTATAGTTTCTTAGAAAATTGAAGATTTCACTGTAAAAAAGAGATAGTCTTAATTTCGAGAAGTTTTTATTTTATGATATTGTGTACTTTTAATTATCGTTTCGGTTATATTGGATAAAACTAAAAAACCTTTACTCACGATTCTTTTTGCGTAAACATTATAGTTTCTTAGAAAATTGAAGATTTCACTGTAAAAAAGAGAGTCTTAATTTCGAGAAGTTTTTATTTTATGATATTGTGTACTTTTAATGATTGTTTCGGTTATATTGGATAAAACTAAAGAACTTTTACTCATGATTTTTTTTGCGTAAACATTATAGTTTCTTAGAAAATTGAAGATTTCACTGTAAAAAAGAGATGGTCTTAATTTCGAGATGTTTTTATTTTTTGATATTGTGTACTTTTTATGATTGTTTCTGTTATATTGGACAAAACTAAAGAACTTTTACTCATGACGTTTTTTTCCTTAAATTTCAAGGTCAATTTTTTAATACAGACAACAGAAATGACTGTTTTATGCCCCAATGTAGTTTGGAATCGAACGCGTATAGAAGCGCAGCGGAGCTCTACGCATCGAGAGCTCTAAGCACGCATCGGGAGGCGGCGGGGACAATCTGGCGTGCATCTGCAGTTTCCCAGTTTTAGTCCGTGCTTCTTGGGAACGGGATATACTCGATGTATATCCCTGAGAAGTCGTCGGAAGCGAGCAGCGTCGCTGGGTAGGGGCTTCAGAATGTTTTGTCGGTACATATACTCGCCCATGTACCATCTAATTTTTCTGTCGCTGCGACAGGTTCTGCAGTGCCGTTTCAGTTCCAGCCATTGCCGCTCTATTGTATTAGTGTGCACTTTTACACTCACATTTTGCGTGTTTGGCACCTGCACACCTAGAGCGGCATTGACTGGAATGTCAACAGTACCGTTTACGTATTCGACACTGTGGTTGACCGAGCTGTGTCCTCGCATCCCTAGTCGTCAATGAACACCTACATATGACCGGTGCATATCGCTCATCAAATAGGTGTTCGGCAGCACGTTACCCTCAATTATCGGGTCCAAAGTTGCCCTCAATTTATTTTGAATTAGTTCTATATGAACCCTTTTTGTAAGGCGGCTTATGCAACCAAAGGCCCACGTTTGGCTGCGCAATATACGACCGCGGTGATATTTTCTAGTGTAGAGATGGGTCTCGTCCATCTCTACGACATCGTCATCACCGTCAATCTGTACCCTGTCGTGGGCCTCGGCCACCTCACACACCTCACGCAAAAAATTAAAAATCTAAATGGCCGATTTTTTCGTTACGCCAACATCTTTTGCGGCCTGTGTAATTTTATCGCGCCTTATGAAATGTAAAATAAGACGTAACCATAGAAATAGAATGTCAAAGAACAACAATGTCAATAAACAGGTGATCCGAAAACGAATGCATACATTTTATATGAGATACGAAAAAAATTACTTAGATTCATAAAATATGACTATATGTGGCAAAGGAAATTAATAAACTATGTTCCATACTGTTTTCTTCGTCGATAAACGAATAAATGTAGAGAAATTTGGTTTTAGAGAAATTTGTGGCAATATCTTATTTACCTGTGAAAAGTGTGATTACTTGGATTGTTTCTTTTTGTCACATCACATTATTTAGAGCACAAGACACCATGGCTCCACGATACCTTTATTTTAAATTCTAATTAAGATTAACAAATATTTTAAACAAAATGTGATTGTTCATTTGCTAGGCGGGACGCTAGGGGCTCTTACTGTGAAAAATGTTGGCACATGTCACTTGATCCTTTGTCTCTTTTTTACATAGACCGTGTCCGTATGATGTTAACTTCTCTTTTCCACGCTTTGTTGGTCTTCTTGAGCGCAGCGAAAATTTTTCTATGTCTATGGACGTAACGTTGCTAAAAATGATAGGTGACTACGCTCAAAAAAATTATTTTTGAGCGGAGATACTATGGCCCTACAGTCACGCCTTGTGCACCGCCAACGATAACCTATTTTGTAGCTGGGCCGCATTTCTTTGCCCATGCGCCTTCTCTCACATGCTGTGTTACGGCACCTAGGTGCTGAAGATGGCACCAATAACCACGCCTGTGCTGCAGTTATGGCCTGATGTTCATTGCTGATGGCTCTGGCGAAATTCCAGAGGCTGAAATTTCTTTCAAACAAAACCTCTATGGGCTCCATTGTTATAGTACCGACCTACTGAAAAAATTTAAAAACAAGATAAAAAAATTCTACACAAAAACTATACCTAACAAAAATTTTAATGTTTCAAAATACAAATTATTGATATTATTATTATTAAAAATTAAACAAGAAGTATAGCAAAATGACTGAAAGTTCTAAAATCGCATACAAATCCGAAAGATAGTATGAAAAACACACCGAATCAACGCTGCTTACATCAACTTTTACGGAAAAAAGGTCTATTACAAAAAAAACTAAACACGATAATCGGACGATGTTTGCCGTTCGATTTACTTGACTTTGTAGAGTTAATGTCACGGAGTGGGACGAACGTCGTCTGATTCTTTTTGTAGTAGGCCCCATTCTTTTCCCGTTTAACAGCCCTTTCGCGCGGGCACACACGCGCGAGCGGGCTGAGAGTACAGACGTCTTCTTCCATCAAAATAAAATAATATAATAAAATTTTGGTCACCCATCTCGTGACTGACCACGAAAGTTGCTTAACCTCAACGATCGCAGGATATACCTTTTTTACATATAAGCGCCGAGATAATAAAATTTTGGTCACCCATCTCGTGACTGACCATTGCGAAAGTTGCTTAACCTCAACGATCGCAGGATATACCTTTTTTTACATATAGTGCCGAGATAATGAAATTTTGGTCACCCATCCCATTACTGACCCTTGCGAAAGTTGCTTAACCTCAACGATCGCAGGATATTCCTACATATAAATTCTAAACATTATAGTTTCTTAGAAAAATTGCGTTTAAAGATAATAGATAATTTTGAACTTGTTTTTTCAATTCCGAATAGTGTTGATTAGGTTAAAATTAGTGACAGAACCGACTTAGTCAACCCCGACCCCACGTGGTACTAGTCTGCCCTATCCCTAGAGTGTATATTAAAAGTCGGAGGCGCGGAGGGAGAGCAGCCCTAATACGACCTTGTGACAGAAACACTAGTGTATATATAAATTAACGCGCGAAGGCGAGCGCAGCGTGCCGCGGCAGCGGCCGCCGAGCGCCAGAGGTACTAGTCGCTGCGCTTCGCGATCGCCGTGACAGTACCGAATTAGTCAACCCCGACCCCACGTGGTACTGGTCTGCCCTACCCCTAGAGTGTATATAAAAGCCCGGAGGCGCAAGGGCGGAGGGGCTGCACTTCCCGCAGCGCCGGAGACGTTCAGAAGTCTTTACTTTGCCATGCCTATGTGCTTCCTATATAAACAAATTGCGAGATAAAAAATTTTTGGTCACCCATCCTGTGACTGACCCTTGCGAAAGTTGCTTAACCTAAACAATCGCAGTATATACCTACACATAAATTCGGAGATAATAATTTTTTGGTCACCCATCCCATGACTAACCTTTGCGAAAGTTGCTTAACCTCAACGATTGTGATCGTTGAAAATATACGCACTTAAATAAATTCCGATATCATAAAATTTTGGTCACCCATCCTGTGACTGACCCTTGCGAAAGATGCTTGACCTCAACGATCGCAAGATATACCTACACATAAATTCGGAGATAATAATTTTTTGGTCACCCATCCCATGACTAACCTTTGCGAAAGTTGCTTAACCTGAACGATTGTGATCGTTGAAAATATACGTACCTATATAAATTCCGATATCATAAAATTTTGGTCACCCATCCCGTGACTGACCCTTGCGAAAGATGCTTGACCTCAACGATCGCAGGATATACCTAGGTACCTATTTTGTGTACATATATCCGCATTTTGAAAAAAAATCATGGTAAAAAAACCGGTCAAGAGCGAGTCGGACTCGCGCACCGAGGGTTCCGTACAATCATAAATATATTTGGATATGTTATTTTAGGACAGTATTTAAAAAAGTAGGATAAACGACAGACAGGTGGAAGGGCGAACAGGCGGACAGTTAATTTACATGCTGCTTATGGTGACTGAAAAACGTTTCAGCCACTCCACATTGCAAAATGTTTATATTACTAGTCCATCAGCCATTTTAATGTCCCCACTGCTGGGGCACAGGCCTTCCTTATGGGTGGATAAGGAGGACGGGACATAACCCACCACGCGGGCCCAATGCGGATTGGTGGGTGTTAACGACTGCAAATGCAGCCGGGACCAACGGCTTAACGTGCCTTCCGAAGCACGGAGGAGCTCGAGATAATAAATGTTTGGTCACCCATCCCATGACCGAACCTTGCGAACGTTGCTTAACCTCCGCAATCGCTGGTCCAGGCGCTAAACCACTGCGCCACCGAGCTCCTCGTTATTATTATATTACTATATAGTAATATATATATAATTACTTAGTAAAGTATGAACTTATTCTTCGTTTATTCGTACGGCAAATAGTAGGTATAGTGGAACTATTTTTGCCCTTAGGTTAGCATGCTTAGGACAGCGTCATCTGTTGACTGGTAGTGAAACTAAAAAAAATTTTCTTTGTTTTTTGAATTTCTAAAAAAGTATGTTATATTGAGTTATCGTTTTATTTTTCCTGTAATCTTTACATAAACTACTATCACATAGAATTATTTCAGATTTTTCTCTTTGCAAACTTCGGAGATAAGGGGGGGGAACGGTATTTTTTTTTACATTTTTCATCATAAGTCGAAAACTATGCAGCCTAAAAAAAGGAAAAATTGTTTTAAAATGTGCAAACAACGCTCTTTCATATGATACCCCACATGCCCTAGTCACTTCACTTAAAATTTTTAAGACCCCTTTTCAGTATGAGAGTCAATATGGCGGGTGTTTCATGGCGAATCGAAATGTCTCAAATACCAAAAAAATGTACCTAAAATGTACTATTTAGTACCTGGAATTAAAAAAATTGTACCTAAATAAGAAAAAAGTTATAACGAAATCAAAGGTACACCCGCCATATTGACGTCAATATGGCGGGTGTATCTTAATAAATCAATATTGAACCATTTAACATAAAATATAACTACATCAAAAAAATGTACCTAAATTGTACCTCAAGGCAAAAATAACACATGCTCGATTACTTAAGTAGTTTCTGAGAAATCAAACAACAGTTTTTTTTTGTGATCAACAAGATGGCGGGATCCCTTATGGTCTTAAAGTATATCACGGCTAGATTTTACCATTCATTAGTGCCATTCATATTTTGGTAACTACTATTTAGTACTATTCGTTTGGAACTATTTGGTACCATTCATGAGGTACTATTTAGTACAAATAATTTAGTACCATTCATTTGTCACTATTTAGTACAAATTATTTGTTGCCATATAGTACAATTTATTTGGTACCATATAGTACCATTCGTTTGTTACTATTAAGTCCCATTCATTAGGTACTATTAAATAAAAATTATTTGGTACCATCTTGTACCATTCTTTTGTTACTATATGAATGGTACTATTTAGTATAAATTATTTGGTACCATATAGTACCATTCATTTGTTGCTATTAAGTACCATTCATTAGGTACTATTTAGTACAAATAATTTAGTACCATATAGTACCATTTATTTGTTTCTATTTAGTGCCATTCATTAGGTACTATTAGGTACAATTTATTTGATACCATATTGTCCATTTATTTGTCACTATTAAGTACCATTCATTCGATACTGGTTGGTACAAATTATTTTTCTACCATATAGTACCATTCATTTGTTGCTATTAAGTACCATTCATTAGGTACTATTTAGTACAAATAATTTAGTACCATATAGTACCATTTATTTGTTTCTATTTAGTGCCATTCATTAGGTACTATTAGGTACAAATTATTTAGTACCATATTGTACCATTTATTTGTCACTATTAAGTACCATTCATTAGATACTATTGGGTACAAATTATTTTTCTACCATATAGTACCATACTTTGTTACTTTATGTAATTATTTTGTGCCATTCATTAGGTACTATTTAGTACAAATTATTTGGTACCATATAGTACCATTCATTTGTTTCTATTTAGTGCCATTCATTAGGTACTATTAGGTACAATTTATTTGATACCATATTGTCCATTTATTTGTCACTATTAAGTACCATTCATTTGATACTGGTTGGCACAAATTTTTTTTCTACCATATAGTACCATTATTTGTTACTATTTAGTGCTATTCATTAGGTACTAATTAGTACAAATTATTTGGTACAATACAGTACATTTCGTTTGTTACTATTAAGCACCATTCATTAGGTACTATTAAATAAAAATTATATGGTACCATATTGTACCATTAATTTGTCACAATATAAGAATGATACTATTTATTACAAATTATTTGGTACCATACTGTATAATTCGTTTGTTGCTATTTAGTACTATTCATTTTTTGCTACTATTTAATACCATCCATTAGGTACTACTAAGTACAAATTATTTGGTGCCATATAGTACAATTTATTTTTTACCATATTGTACCATTCGTTTGCTACTATATGAATGGTACTATTTAGTACAAATTATTCGGTACCATATAGTACCATTATTTTGTTACTATTTAGCACAATTCATTGGGTACTATTGGGTACAAATCATTCGGTAACATATTGTACCATTAGTTTGTTTCTATTTAGTACCATTCATTAGGTACAAATTATTTGGTACCATATTTTACAATTACTTTGTTACTATTCAGTTCTCAAGCTTACGCGCTCACTAGACATGAAATAAAACAATTTTTAACGGATACTAGCGCGGTTTTATTAAAAGTACTTTGGTAATTAGTTGGTATTTGGTTTGATTTTTGGTTTTCCCGACGTTTCGGCAACTTTGCAGCTGCCGTGGTCACGGGGGACTGAAGCTGCCTGTGAGCCTACCCTCAAGCGAAGAATTTTTTAGACGTTCAGAAATTAAAATTTAACAATTTTTTTTATTAATGGTTTTAAGTTGATTTATAGTGTAATTTTATGAATTATTTAGTGCTAAAAAGAGAGAGAAGTTTTGATTGACGCTCGCTTCAGAATGTTTCCAATCTTGTCAGTGACACCTTTCACGTATGGTAGGACGGCAGGTTATAATAATTATTATAATAAAAAAATGTTTATTTCTCTCAAACAATCTTACATGATACAACTTATTTCTAAAAGACAATATTGTTATTGGTAACAATTATTAAGATTGAGAGAGACTGGTGCTTAAACTAAGCTAAGGTTGACGCTCTACTGTGGCTGGTTTGGCGCGTTTTTTATGATGAAGGCGTGGTACTTGCCGTCCTACCATACGTGAAGGGTGTCACTTACAAGATTGGAAACATTCTGAAAGCGAGCGTCAATCAAAACTTACTTCAAGCCGCCGAAGAAGATCAACCAATTCTTACGACCTGTCAAGTGAAATATCCCCTTTCAAGCCGCAGGCGTCTACAAATTAGATTGTGACTGTGGGCTCTCCTACATAGGGCAAACAAAGAGAAGCATAGGGACCCGCGTCAAAGAGCATGTAGCTGACATGAAACATAGGCGCGATAACAAGTCTGCAGTGAGTGAACACGCCTTTGAGGGGGGCCTAACCATTATATTAGATATGACAAACCCAAATTCTTGCTAGGGAACGTAGATTTATTCCTAGAATGCTCCGCGAGGTTATCGAAATAAATAAATACCCTTATTTCAATAGAGATGATGGTTGGAAAATTCCACCAGCTTGGGACCTCATCATTCACAAGCTTAAGCCCCTCACACACACTGTAAGATCTAATGATACGGTTAGTTCCTTTTGCAAATAAATAAATTAATATAAAAGACGGAGGTCGGTTTTCCTCTCCAAGTTTTCTTTCGCCATTTCTTTCTTGGAGGGGCCTCCCAAATTTTATGAAATGGTGGTAGTTTCAGTAGATTCTCTCTCTTTTTAGCACTAAATAATTCATAAAATTAAATTATAAATCAACATAAAACAATTAATAAAAAAAAATTTTGTTAAATTTTAATTTCTGAACGTCTAAAAAATTCTTCGCTTGAGGGTAGACTCACAGGCCGCTTCGGCCCCCCGTGACCACGGCAAAGCTGCAAAGTTGCCGAAACGTCGGGAAAACCAAAAATCAAACCAAATACCAACTAATTACCAAAGTACTTTTAATAAAACCGCGCTAGTATCCGTTAAAAATTGTTTTATTTCATGTCTAGTGAGCACGTAAGCTTGAGAACTGAATAGTAACAAAGTAATTGTAAAATATGGTACCAAATAATTTGTACCTAATAGTACCTAATGAATGGTACTAAATAGAAACAAACTAATGGTACAATATGTTACCAAATGATTTGTACCCAATAGTACCCAATGAATTGTGCTAAATAGTAACAAAATAATGGTACTATATGGTACCGAATAATTTGTACTAAATAGTACCATTCATATAGTAGCAAACGAATGGTACAATATGGTACCAAATAAATTGTACTATATGGCACCATATAATTTGTACTAAGTAGTACCTAATGGATGGTACTAAATAGTAGCAAAAAATGAATAGTACTAAATAGCAAAAAACGAATTTTACAGTATGGTACCAAATAATTTGTAATAAATAGTATCATTCTTATATTGTGACAAATTAATGGTACAATATGGTACCAAATAATTTTTATTTAATAATACCTAATGAATGGTGCTTAATGGTAACAAACGAATTGTACTATATTGTACCAAATAATTTGTACTAATTAGTACCTAATGAATAGTAACAAATAATGGTACTATATGGTAGAAAAATAATTTGTACCAACCAGTATCGAATGAATGGTACTTAATAGTGACAAATAAATGGACAATATGGTATCAAATAAATTGTACCTAATAGTACCTAATGAATGGCACTAAATAGAAACAAATAAATGGTACTATATGGTACTAAATTATTTGTACTAAATAGTACCTAATGAATGGTACTTAATAGCAACAAATGAATGGTACTATATGGTACCAAATAATTTATACTAAATAGTACCATTCATATAGTAACAAACGAATGGTACAAGATGGTACCAAATAATTTTTATTTAATAGTACCTAATGAATGGGACTTAATAGTAACAAACGAATGGTACTATATGGTACCAAATAAATTGTACTATATGGCAACAAATAATTTGTACTAAATAGTGACAAATGAATGGTACTAAATTATTTGTACTAAATAGTACCTCATGAATGGTACCAAATAGTTCCAAACGAATAGTACTAAATAGTAGTTACCAAAATATGAATGGCACTAATGAATGGTAAAATCTAGCCGTGATATACTTTAAGACCATAAGGGATCCCGCCATCTTGTTGATCACAAAAAAAAACTGTTGTTTGATTTCTCAGAAACTACTTAAGTAATCGAGCATGTGTTTTTTTTGCCTTGAGGTACAATTTAGGTACATTTTTTTGATGTAGTTATATTTTATGTATAATGGTTCAATATTGATTTATTAAGATACACCCGCCATATTGACGTCAATATGGCGGGTGTACCTTTGATTTCGTTATAACTTTTTTCTTATTTAGGTACAATTTTTTTAATTCCAGGTACTAAATAGTACATTTTAGGTACATTTTTTTGGTATTTGAGACATTTCGATTCGCCATGATACACCCGCCATATTGACTCTCATCAGTCCCTGTTGTAAAAAAAATATTAATTTTATTATTTCTTTCTTATTTGCAAAATAGTTGGGCAAATGTCATCTTAAACTATTCCGAATTTCAAGTATATACCATTAGTAGTTCTCGAGATATCCAGCTGTGACAGACAGACAGACTGAGTCACACCATAAGGGTTCCTTTTTTACCATTTTGGTACGGAACCCTAAAAATGTCTTTAGGTATATTTCAGAGACTACAGCTCACATCGAAACAATTGAAGTGTCGACAAGTCGGATATTTTATAGCAATTATATCATACTTCAATAGCTTTCTTCTATCTTCAGCCATTTCTGAGATAAATGGGAAAAACTTCAATCAGGGAGACGTTTGAGGGGGAGGGGGGAGCGGACATGGGATCCACGGGGAACTTTCCAGATATGTTCAAAGCGATCTAAGGAACACTTTAAAAGACAAAAACTTACCACCGGAATTAGTCCTAGGTATCGCGAAATTTTTATCTAAAAGTATTGGGCTAAAAATTACATCGTGGCGTTGACACCATTCGGTGTGAATCGAGAACAGATGCTGCTATAACAATGTATTATACCTTGTTTTATTCCTCAATGTATCAAGATTCATATGATCTTACATAATTTTGCCACAACTCCACTCACTTTTCTTAAAAAGTAGTACAAGGAATGATTTCTAGGCAAAAAAAATTTTTGGTGAAATGTCTGTAGGTATATTTCAGAGACTACAGCACACATCGAAATGATTGAAGTTTCGGTGGGTTGGATATTTTATAACAATTATTTCATACGTTGACAACTTTCTTCTATCTTCAACCGTTTCTGAGATAAATAGAAAAAACTAAAATAAGGGAGACGTTTGAGGGGGGGGGGGGGAGGGGGGAGCGTACATGGGATTCACGGGGAACTTTCCAGATATATTCAGGGGGACCTAAGAAACACTTTAAAAACAAAAAACCTTCCGCCGGAATTAGTCCTAGGTTTTTTGCTAAAAGTCCTGGGCTACAAGTATTTTCTTATGTAACTACTTTAGTTCATTTATATGCATACGCCGAAGTCATAAAGTCCACGCGTACGAAGTCGCGGGCATCAGCTAGTAATTAATAAAAAATGAAAGCAAAGGTTTCTAGCAGAGAAAAATTAAGAGAAGTTTGGAATATGCTGGAGGCCTTTGTATTTCAAAACACGCCGACACCATAAATAATTAGTTTTTTTATAAATTTTTAGATGTTGTTGTCATACGATTCTGTAAAAAAATCTGTCAAGAGCGAGTCGGACTCGCGCACCGAGGGTTCCGTACCATCATAGTATGAATACTACTGCAGAGTCGATTAATTTATATAATATGTATAATAATAATTATTATTATTGCACTTTTAGGTCAGCGCCATCTCTTGACCGATAGTAGAACTAATGTAATTTTTGTTGATAATTTGTATGGGAGCCCCTCTTGAATATTTATTTTATTGTTTTTAGTATTTGTTGTTATTACGGCAGCAGAAATACATCAATAAAAAATTTAAGCAAGTATTTAAATATCTGCTTTCTTGGGTGTTGTTGTTAGTTGGTTGTTGTCATACTATTTAAAAAAAAAAATTTAATCGATGATGGTTGATGAAATAATCAATAAAAAACTAAAGCAAAGGTTTAAATGATTATCTGCTTACTGGGTGTTGTTGATTGGTTGGTTGTTGTCATACTATTTTGAAAAAAGAAATTTAATCGATGATGGTTGATGAAATAATTAATAAAAATTAAAGCAAAGGTTTAAATAGTTCTCTGCTTACTGAGTGTTGTTGATTGGTTGGTTGTTGACATACTATTTTGAAAAAAAGAAATTTAATCGATGATGGTTGATGAAATAATTAATAAAAAACTAAAGCAAAGGTTTTAATAAGTATCTGCTTACTGGGTGTTTGTTTCGTACATATTAATGTCGAAAATCAAATTTAGAAATAATTGCGGTAAAGACATTCAATCGTCAAAAATGCGGTATGGAATGCAAATGGAATGCGAGTGTAAAGAATTGGCGGGAAGCGAGATTGCGGTAGGTTACAGACGTGGACGGTGGCGGGTCAAGGAAAAGGCACTTACTTGGTTTAGCTGCTGCTGCTCGTAACACTTGAAATGGCAAGCTTGCGTCGTCGCCTGCGCAGCACGCACGACTTGCGTGATGGGATGTGAACGGCCACAAAGTCCACAAACACGTCGATTTACACCGTCCTTCCGTCACGTATTTACTAATACACGTAACACTGAAACTTATGGGCTACGCGGATGCGGTTAGGCGATTCTCACACTGCCGGCGCGCGCCGTCGCGGGGCGCGTTTTGGCGTTTGACGCGCGCGGCGACGGCGCAGCGTGACGCCAATTCGGGCGGTTTTCGACGCGCCTCCGCGCCGATCGGCGTCAGACGCGGCCTCGCGCTTACGTACAAAAACCGGCACGATACTATGGAGCTCAGTGTGTTGTACCCCGCGATTTCCGCGCCTGCTGGCGCGCACGCCGCGTGCCGCCGGTGGCACGCGGCGGTGCGCGCTCCCGCGCCTAGGCGCGGCCTCGGTGTGTTGGACCAAGCGGTTTTCTATACAAATTGATGTACTTACATACAAAGTAAAACACGCGCGCGGGAGCCCCGCGACCGCGCGCGGTGCCAGTGTGAGAACCGTCTTAGATGAGTTGCGCGGGGTGACAAATTATAGCGTGTTGACGTCACAGTAGTTCGCAATAGACTGTCCTTGCACTTGAAAATGCATCGGCTCGCGTTTGGCGCGCGAGCGGAGCGATGTGCCTTTTGTTAGGATATTGGCGGGTAGGAATAGGAAGGAAGTAAAACTATGACGATATGATCGCGGCCGTAACAGTGTTGTTGATTGGTTGGTTGTTGACATACTATTTTGAAAAAAGAAATTTAATCGATGATGGTTGATGAAATAATTAATAAAAATTAAAGCAAAAGTTTAAATAGTTATCTGCTTACTGGGTGTTGTTGTTATGGTTGGTTGTTGTCATACTATTTAAAAAAAAAAATTAATCGATGATGGTTGTTGAAATAATCAATAAAAAACTAAAGCAAAGGTTTAAATAATTATCTGCTTACTGAGTGTTGTTGATTGGTTGGTTGTTGTCATACTATTTTGAAAAAAGAAATTTAATCGATGATGGTTGATGAAATAATTAATAGAAATTAAAACAACGGATTAAATCTCTGCTTACTAAGCGGCCCTGCAGACTACAGATTTTCTATCGGCCGATAGTTGGCCCAAATGTTGGTTTTGTATTAGATATGTGTCGTTATGGCTTTCTCAAATAACGAAACGAAAACCGTGATGAGTTTTCATAAACCGTTTTGAAAACTATCTATTTTTCACAACGTCGTCGTCACTAACGTTATGTATTTATGTGTATATTTTTATTATTCCAAAATTGCCTCACACCAAAATACAAAAGGATCATTGTTTGATAGCAAACTAACGGTATGAAATCACGCAGGCACTTCCGTCTCACTCGCACTCGTGCTAACGTATAATATTTTGTTTCATTTCTTCTCACGCAACGCAAATTCACGCAACCAATGAAAGCGAACCAAAAAATGCATAACCGCCAAATAACCAATAGCTGATAGCCATCCGATAGCTACTTGACGGCACTGCGATTCCGCTACGTCAAATAGCGCGTTGTAGAAAATAGATAGTTTCGTGTTGCTAGAAAAATAGATAGTTTTGTGTCGCTAGAAAACCAGTGATCGTTGTGGAGTTGAATAGCTAGTTACACAACTATCTATGTTATATAGCGCCCATGACTATTTTGTATGAAGAATCGGCCTATACCAAATCGTTGTAGTGTGCGCACTTAAATACTTCTTCATACTGATTCCAACTATTGGCCGTCAGTTTGGTCTGTAGTTTGCGGGTCCTCTTCAGATTGTTGGTTGTCATATGGTTCTGAAAAAAGAATAATCCATGATAGTTGATGATAGCGATGCGCGACTCCGAATGATTTTACTTTTCGTTTAATTCGTCACTACTAATGTGGTTATTCGAATGGCAAATTAGTAGTATACTAATCTCTATGTTCGAATAACGACTACTAATTAGTAACTACTAATGTCAAAATGTACAGCGATCCCGACCAAGCCCGAGTCGAACAGAAATCACACCGAACGAACGTTTCGACTGCATTTTCTAACTACTAATGCCAAAATGTACCGGGGCGCGGCGATTTCGACCAAGCCCGAGTCGAACCGAACGTATCGACTGATTGTTCGTTCGTTTCGTGCGTTCGTCGACTCCAGTCGAATAATCTAAGCGCCAGTCGACTAAGTCGAATGGTTCGGGGAGTCGAATGATTAGTATTATTCGAAGTCGCGCATCGCTAGTTGATGAAATAATTAACAAAAAATTAAAGCAAAGGTTTCTAGATTTGTTTTGAAGTTGTTGTACTTTAGGCTTTTGTTATTAAACTTTCCGTTTAAACGGAACATTGCGTGCTGGCATTGCACAAACGATCGAGCCCGTTTCGACGCCCCCAAACAAAAATCTGCGACCCGTTCTAAAACTTTCCGTTGGTTCTCCGAATTCACATTGTTTGCAGTGTTGCCAGTGCCCGATAGTCAAAAGTAACACAAGACTGCTCAAAAAGTAACATTTTCACGAAAAAAGTAACATCTTCTTATTTTATGTAGAAATCGACTCTACTGTATTATGGCATTTTAATACGATTATTGATAGCACGTACAACTAGTTTTTTTTACATTCTCTTTGACGTACAAGACGACAACAAACAAACTAACCACAGTGGTTGGTTTGTTTGTTGTCGAGTGCCGTACCGTCAGGGTGACCATCTCAAAAATGGCGAATCTGCCCGACCCTGGCAAAAAATCTGCCAAAATCTGCCAAACCCGACTCCAAAATATGCCAAAAATATGCCACATACAAAAAATCGCTCATGATGTAGCGATTTATCACTTTAAACTGTCAAATGACAATGAATTTTGATTGCTGAGTGTCGATAAAACGCTATAACATGCGATATTATATTGTGTTTAGATGGGCTGATAGTTTATTTTTAATGCGAAATAATAAAAAAGCTTTGAAAACCAACACCTTTTTCAAATTATATTATTATTATTTAAGATATATTTGATTTGAACCTGGTTTCACATTCTTTGTTTGTGCACTATATGACTGAGCACATTGTAATATTGAACCTCAATCAGTTACAAAGATACTAATCTATACAAGTGTATTTAAAAAATAACAAATTTTCCTTGAAATCTGCCAAATCGTCAGATTAGTCTGCCACAGCTAAAAAGGCTTTAAATCTGCCCAAATGGCAGAAATCTGCCACAAATGGTCACCCTGCGTACCGTAAATTGCCCTTTCTGCGCCCTGTGCGAGCTTCTATAACCCTACAATTTTTTGGGCCATAATAAATGCCCAATTGTCAGGGGTGGCCTGAAGCAAGTCTATAGTAAAGAAATCGGCCACGAAGCGCGATTTTTAGTCAGGTTCATCAACTAATCTTGTAATCTTGCTTGTTTACAGCAAAGTAAAACGGCCGCGCAGCGCGATTTTTGGTCAGTTTCATCCAGATAACTTTGTGAACTTGCCTGTTTATAGCAATAAAACGGTCGCGCAGCGCGATTTTTAGTCAGTTTCATTCACTAATCTTGTAATCTAGCTTGTTTATAGTAAATAAAACGGCCGCGCAGCGCGAGTTTTAGTCAGTTTCATAGTTTCATTCAGTCAGAGTGATAAAGTAATGTACAAGGGACTTGGTGTTGGTGGACCAATTATTAGCTAATACTTTGGAAGAAAAATATTTTTTCTTCAATTTCATTAGACGTTTTTGGTGATACTGGCATGCACGTATGTGTTGGAACGAGAACTAGGGGGCAGGGGGAACTTATCAGGAGCAAACAGAACAAATAATTAGTACAAGTCTGGCCATTCTTGCGCCCCCCTATCGATCGATCTTGCGAGTCTATGCTCTGTGCCTGAGCACCGGTAGCACCGCCTCATTTACGGCACTGCGGCAACCACTTCACAAAACTCCACTATTCTGCTTCAAACTTTCGGTTGGTTGAAGATTATTTAAAAAAAGTTTTGTCTTCAATCGAAGTTCGTGCTATTGCTATGTTCCTCATTCTTCAAGTGTGAGAATGAGATGGAAAAAGAAAAAAGCGGCCCAAAATTAATAAGTGTGTGTGCCACACGAACGAAAACTTCCTTTGGTGCGTTCTCTCACGATTATTTTTTGTTTGCTGGAAAATATTTGAGTATTTTTGATTAAGTTTCAAAAGTAACGTAAAAGTAACATTTTGAGTCGTGTAACATGGAGGTAACATGAGAAGGTCAAAAGTAACACAAAATGTTACAAAAGTAACATTCTGGCAACGCTGATTGTTTGTCTATAACTTTTCTTCCAGTCTCAAATCTTTTTGATAAAGCGTGAAGAATTCGTTACGAACTCTTTTTCGGTGAAACATCCGCTTTAAATTGATCAATCACTATTTTTAACGTTTCATGTCCTTGAAGATTAAAGGGGTTGTAGATTTCAATGCCTTTTTCGCCGATGAAATTTAGCAATATAGATATGCGGCGTTTTTCAGAGGCTGACTCCAAACCGTTGGCCAATATGTATATTTCGAACCGCTGGATCCATTAGTTGTCGAAACATTCAAGTTTCCTTCAAACTTCATTTCTGGAAGCGAGGGCAGCCCCACCTGAGACCATATTTGTGTCTGTCGTTATTGTGTTAATTAAAAGATTTAAAAATGTATTTAATTTGCGTCAAGCCCCACACTCTGCTGTGCCAATAATGACATCTGTCAAACGCTAGTGTGGTGACATACAAATGTCCAACTACACTTACAAGCACACATGCGTAAGTGTCGTTTCTTTTCGCGTAGTGTATATTTTCTTTGCTTCTACTACAGTGACGGGCCTGATGGTTTCCATCACTTTGTCCGCGATTGTTGCTAAAGTTTTGAGGTGCTTGGTGTCTGTCTGTGATGACCAGGACAGCACGAACCGATGGAGGCAGATGATTTTGCCACAATGTGGTCAGTGCATCATTATTTAATTTGTCTCCCGCCAGCTCTTTCATTCGGCGCAGGAGTTGCGACGGTTTTTGGTCGCCCAGGTCCATCTCGCCGATGATCTTCTGAATCTGACTCGTCTTCGACTCCTCGTATGCCCAGAGTAGATTTAAGAGTGTCATATTTACCTTTTTCTGGTGGGTTTACCAATAATCTAATAATTAATTCACTGGAGTAAACTGTCAGATTTTAATGTCACGTTGTAAAATAATGTACTAGTGCTGCGTTTAGTTCATTGTGATTCAGTTCACTTACACAAAGTTGGTAGCGTTCATGGTTACTGCTGGGACATTTTTTAAACAAGCCTCAATCGTTCAGGGTTTCGTTCATTGTGATTCAGTTCACTCACACAAAGTCAGTAGCGTTCATGGTTACAACTGGCACATTTTTTTAACAAGCCTCAATCGTTCCTGGTTTTGTTCATTGTGATTCAGTTCACTCACACAAAGTCAGTAGCGTTCATGGTTACAACTGGGACATTTTTAAACAAGCCTCAATCGTTCATGGTTTCGTTCATTGTGATTCAGTTCACTCACACATAGTAGCGTTCATGGTTACAACTGGGACATTTTTAAACAAGCCTCAATCGTTCATGGTTTCGTTCATTGTGATTCAGTTCACTCACACATAGTAGCGTTCATGGTTACAACTGGGACATTTTTCAACAAGCTTCAATCTTCAAGTTCATGGTTTTGTTCATTGTGATTCAGTTCAGTCACACAAATTCAGTAGGGTTCATGGTTACAAATGAGGAGCATCTGTTCAAAAGGTCGTATTTATAGCATAAACAAACTTTACAAAAACTGAAAAAAAAACTAGTTCTTGATAATAAAAAATGCTAAAATAAATTTAAATATTCGTTGTTTCAAAAAAAAAAAAATATCATTATGGATTTATACATAACACACTCACTGAGGATTTTCCTCATGATCATGATCCTCATTGAGTGTGTTTATGCTCATTCAGATGAATATTTTTATACCATTGTAAATCTTCCATCGAGGCCCAATCTTCACCAAATTGCAATATATTTTGCAATCAATTCAATATTGGGTTCAAATCCCCAGCTACTGATGCATGCAGTGTTTGCATATTGTGGACCAATAAAATAAAAAGTGAAACCGATAGTCAAAGAAAGCAAACATTGATAGTTGAAAAAAGGGCTCACAAAATAAAATCCAATGTTTTCTATGTTTTGATTTGCAGAAGGTATTACCATTACCAAGAACACCTATACAAGATGCGTTTTACAGTAGGCAAATCAGTTTTTACAATTTTTGTATCACTGATGTAGACAAAAACGGACCTCACTTTTTGTATGGGATGAAACGCAGGCTTCTCGGGGTCTCTGGAAATTGAATCAGCATTGCTGACATACTTAACTAATTTAACTATTCCTGAAAATGTCACATCACTGAAGTTGTATTGTGATGGATGTGGCGGACAAAATAAAAATAGCCACATCCTACATCTGCTTATTTACTGGTTAGCGAATAACAATAACTCAATTGAAGAAATCACAGTAACTTTCCCTGTGCGTGGGCATAGTTTCTTGCCAGCAGACCGCATCTTTGGGAGAATAGAAAAAGATATTAGGAAAACACCTATTATTTCTCACAGGACAGGGATCATAGAGAAGCATGGAAAAGTTCAGGACATAGTCTCTGACTGGCAATTCAAAGACATAAAAAAGTTAAAGCTAAATTAGATAAGATAAAATTGATTCAGCAACCACTACAACACACAACAACAATATCAAGAACACTTGAGGCAATACAAAAAAATTAGATAACTTAAAACTAACAATTTGTCCAAGATAGTACCGTACCGAGTGTGAAGCAGCGGCAGATAGAAAAGGAACTCAACTCAGTGTTGATAGTTCCGAGGAACCAGACACTGATTTTCAGCCGAGTCCCTGTCATCGTTTGGTTTTACAAAAGTTTGGCAATTACAAAAAGCTTACAAAAATTCAAACTGCGAAAAGAATTAAAATAAGAAAAATTAAAGGACCATGAGGTCGTTTCAAAGATGTCAAGATTTGTGCATTTGAAAACTATCGTTATGAATCAGGTAACGAAGAATTTGAATCTTTATTGAAGCGTGGTAAACGACATCCTAAAGAACTGCAAGAACAACCAATAGGCAAAGATCTCACTGCAAATAAAAAGAAGATGTCACATTACTATTAGTGAAATATGGTGCAGATAACCATTAAATTTCTAGGCACAGACAAGTTATAGATTTTGAGTAACCTAGCAGCATTTAATTCTGATGACAAATAAATTTTTTTGCTTTCCTGTCTATTGTAGTGACTTTCCTGCGCAGGTAACTTTTTCAAGAATTCTCTTATCTTTTTTCTCTCTTTACTTGGCCGATTTCCTGTCCCCACCTCGCTTTGCCCAGCCCAAACTACTGGAGCTAGAGACTTGAAATTTTGTACATAAATACCTAATACACTGTAGGCATTTACTAAAAAGGATTTTTGGAAATTCCACCTCTAGAGGGGTGAAATGGCGGTTCAAAGTTTGTATGGAAAAAAAATTAAAAAGACATTTCGACTTGAAACTTTGTAGGAGTACTTCCGAAAACAAATAAACAAAGACGTGTTTCGTGGTGTTCCGAAAATCAACCCTTTAGGTGGTAAATGGGGCAAAAAAAGGACAAAATGACTGACATCCTTTATTTTCATCCCCTTAGGGATGGAATTTTCAAAAATTCTTCCTTAGTGGATGTTTACACTGTATAAGGTATCTGTGTAGTAGTAGTATCCAGTAGTTTGGGCTGTGCGTTGATTTGTCAGTCATTTTGGGCTTTTTTGACCAATTTACTGACTAAAGGGTTGATTTTCGGAAAACCATGAAACATGTGTTTACTTATATGTTTTTAGAAGTACTCTTACGAAGTTTCAAATCGATTAATTTAATATTTGTTAATAAAAATTTAATAAATATTTGTTTTCTATACAAACTTTGAACCCCCATTTCACCCCTCTAGAGGTAGAATTTCCAAAAATCCTTTTTTATTAAATGCTTACATTGTATAAGGTATTTATGTACAAAATTTCAAGTCTCTAGGTCCAGTATTTTGGGCTGGGCGTAGATGTCAGTCACCCCTTCACTTTTATATAAGAGATAATTTCATTCATCCGTAACTTTTTCCTGGGACGCCATAAAGTTTGAAAAAAAAAATTATATGTGAAGGTATTAAAAAGGTATTGAATATTTACAAAAAATAATTAAGATATATTGTCTTTAACTATGTGAAAAAAATGTGGTCCAGACAAACTGACGTCAGAATGTCTGGCTCCTTTCTTTTCATGGTTTTTCACAGCCCCTCGAGGTACTAGATAATTTAATGTAGGTATCAAATAGTACCAAAAAGGTATTGGACCTTGATAGTCTCCGAACATAAAATATCGTACTTGGTCCAGGGGTTCTGACGCTTACAATTGTAGATGTCGCTGCGTACGCTTGTTCCTAAGACAGTAGACGTTCAGAACAAAGTGTGTGGGAAAATAGGTATTTATTTTGTGGTATTTTATTAACGAAAAAGACCCATTGACCCAAAATGGATATAAAAGACTATTCTACAATGCAATTAAATGCCGGAATTTAAAGCCAAATTAAGACGTTTTTATTCTTACAGAATTTATAATTTTTTTCTATATCCAGATTTTTCGGAAATATGTAAGTGCCAACATTTTTAAAGCCTATTACACAAAATTTAATAATTTTAAAACTAAAAAAAAAAGGTTTTGTTTAGTAAAAGTCCTTTGTTTTCATAGTTCTCGTGGAACAAGCGTACGCAGCGCCATTTTGACAGTTGCCTTCCCCATTGAAAAAGTTTTTGAAATATTTTTTTGCATACTGTTAACATTTTTTTATTTGTACAAAGGTGGTATGTGCAATTAACCTTGCGATTTTTCACTGTCGCTCTTGATTTTCTTCGATTTTTTGGCTCATACGGTGCTAAGAGTCTAGAAAGATAAATATCTTGATCCACCTTCCCACGCCGTTTAAAAAACAACTTCCTGTTTCGCATGATATCTTGTAATGTCAATTTTTTTGAAAGTTTTTAGCGATTTGTGATCACATGGACACGTATAGTTTATACACAAAGGATCTTCATCTGTGTATTTTCCTGAAAAGATAAATAAAAAACTAAATAAATCTGTATTTTAACCATAATAATAGAATAGAATTTTCAACTTAGTACATAGAATTTCACTTACGTTTTGCGATATTCCGAGCGATCTTTTCGCTTTTTTTTCCTTGACCCAGCATTCAAGGTCTCGACTAAACCTTGAGTCGAGATCCATTTTCGATATGATTTTTAATAAGAATTAACTTCCGTCCGAAATCTCACAAAACTCATCTACTCGCATAGTAATTTCTAATTATCAGACAGTGTCAACATGTCGATGTCATTTTCTGGAGGGAGATGCAAACATTCATTTTTTTATTTACCAGGGTTGCTACTTGCAATTGATAGTGTTATTTAAACGTACAGCCATCATCATTCGACTCGATACCGTTATTTAGTCGATTTAATCGATTTTTGTTAAAGTTGGCAAGTATGGAATAAAATAAAACAGGCTTTTTGTAAATTTAATATGCCTGTTCTGTTCAAAATAATCTAAGACAATATTTTTGTGTATTAAGATGTAGAAATACATCCGATTTGATTGGAATCCTAAGTTTTTAAATTTTATTATCATAGGAAATACGCTCCTTTTGAACAAATGCTCCTCAACTGAGGCATTTTTTAAACAAGCCACAATCGTTCATGGTTTCGTTCATTGTGATTCAGTTCACTCACACAAAGTCAGTAGCGTTCATGGTTACATACAACTGGGACATTTTTAAACAAGCCTCAATCGTTCATGGATTCATTCATTGTGATTCAGTTCACTCACAGAAAGACACTGAAAAGTGTCTGAAAAGTGGGTTTTATTCATTTTTTTTAACATAAAGTGTATCTGAACGAATTACGTCTAGTCTACGGATCTCAAACTTTTAGTAGATACACATAATGTGGTATAAGTACCTTTGTCATTTTCAAAATAGGTGTACGCAACACTAAGGAAACACAAAGGAAAACACACATTTCGTTATACAAATGAAAAATTGTTACACAGAGGAATTTGTAAAGGCCAGTTCATAGTGACTTCTGTTTCACCTGTTCTATAGGTAACTATAATAATTGTTGTGAACTACTAACCTATTTCATTGCTAAAATTATGTGTACCTACTTTTTATCTTTTTTGTGAAGTAAACTTGATCAATTGATTGATATCTAAATAAAACATTTCAGTATTTTGTGACTTTATTGAAAAGTTGTAGGTAATTAAAACTAAGAAGGCTTACAAAAAAAAATCAGTCTTATAATAAAAACAAACAATAAACATAATATTAGTATCTTTCAGCGTCAATAAGGTTCTCTTTTCAACATTACCATAAAAAAATCTGATCTATCTGCAAAGAAGGGGTCAGTTTCCACCAAGAGGAAAAATCCTTGCGTATGCTCGAGAACTTTTTAAATTTCACTGAATAAGTAACTGTATCAAAATTGACGTTAGGTACAAAATTCAAAGTAGACATCAAGGGCATACTGGAGCACGATCGAGCACCCTGTGGCATTGAATTTTATACTTAAAGTAAATTTTGATACAGCTACTTATTGAGTGAAATTTTAAAAGTGCTCGAGCATCCGCGAGGATTCTTCCTCTTGATGGAAGCTGATCCTTATAAACGCCAAAACATGGAGAGGTCTATCTCAACCTTGTCCAAAATACCAAAAGTGTAATTAAAACTGGAAAAAGGCTTCAAAAGCAATTAGGTACTTATTTTTTATAAATAAATAAAAAAAATTATAAACTCTATCTCCAGACGTAAAAAAAAATATTGAAACAACAAAAACTTTTTTTTTCATATTTTTTCATTCAACATCTTTTTTCATACAATAAACAATAAATTATCTTTAAACAAACTACAAAAACTTACTGTTATAAACTCTTGAATTCTTGTTCACCTGACTTTCTTTGTGACAGTATTAAGAATTAAGTACATTTTATTAAATTTTACAGGAATTATTTATTTAATAATAAAGTTTATTTTCTAACGATGTCTTTCTTTTTCTGACGACAGCTTCAGTTTTGGTCTAAGAAGGTTTAGAACTTCATGCTATCAAGCCGCCCCCGTAGAGTATGTATGGCGACAGACCTCCGAGGATTTCTTACAATGCTGTAGTGACGACAAAACTGGAGATGTTGTGAGAAAAAGAAAAGATCGTAAGATTAATGACTTTATGATTAATTAAATAATTTCTAAAAAAAAATTATAAAATGTAATACTTAAAGATAACATACATAATTTAAAAGTGTCAGACATGCTCAAAATCATATTTATTGTATGGAAATCATTGGGTGGTTATGTGTCTGGGAGTGTATTATATAAATAGAAAAAGTATCCATCCCAACTCTCAAAATAAAAAAGTGTAATCAAACTGGAAAAAACGCAACACAAACAATCGCTTTTATAAAAAAGCTAATCGAAGTAGACGTAATCACAACTGTCACTTAACAAAAAGTCGTTTGATACAAATTTTAAATTTATAATCTTTACTACACATTGAGCAGGCACCGTATCTCTGTCAATTTTTTTTGTAATTATGAATTTTAATTCAGGTTTTTTCACAGTTTTCAAAAACTTAATGGTATAATAAGTTAAATCGGTTTTTACTTGAACACTTTCTATAAAGCCTACATAATATACCCAGGTTTTTATTTTCATAGTACCTAACTAAGACACTATCATCAATGTTATAAATAACATTTTCCATTTCTTCTTGTACATTCATCGATTCTTCAACCGCAACTTCTTTTTTAGCATACTCCTTTTCTTCTATCATGATCTTTTTTTCCATTGCATCCTCTTCTAACTCTTTCTTCTTTTCATCTATTACTTCTTCTTCTAATACAGTCCGCTTTTCTACCATTGCGATCTCCTTTGTAACATCATTTCGTTTTATTACCGTGCTTATTTCCATTTCATCAATTGTTTCTTTCACACATGATTCCGTCAAATTGTCATAAATTGTCTCACTGTTTTTTTCTGTATCCTGGTAGTTTACGTCATTCTTGTTTGTCATTAAGTTGCCCCCTTTTTGTAATACGATCTTCTTTTCTTGCGGCGCAGCTTCGTTGCTAACATTATTTTTTAGTTCAACTTCATTGTTTACTACAATTTCCTCAATATTACTTTTTATTTTGTGTTTTTCACCCGATGTAGTTGGAACACCACAAATATTGTTACTTTTGTACTTTTCAATTGTATCTACTTCATTGAGTGATATTGGGCCATAGTGCTTTAAATCAAAATATCTTCTATTTTCAGGAGTATTTCTTATTTCGGATAAAACAGTAATTTTTTTAGCATTGCTTTTGAAAAACTTTTCTGTTTGATTGGTCATAACATAGCTTTCATTTAATACGTCATTTGGAATATTTTCATTTTCATTTCCATCGTCTTCATATTCGTTATCAGGATTCCAAATACTTACATCTGAATCGGCGTAAGTAATATCAGAATCGGTGCTAGTATCACTGTTATCTTCTCTTAATGGTCGCTTCCGTGGTTTTTGAGTACGTCTTCTCTTGGTGGTGTTCTTTTTTTTTCCTTTTTTATCTTCGTCATGTTTTCGCTTCTGTTTCTTCAACCTTAAGTTGTGTTCTTGTAACCCAAAACATTCGCATAGGAGTTCCCTGCAGAAACAAGCTATTTTTCTATATTTTATAACGTGCTCTTGATCCGTAGTTATGATTTGGTGAATGTCCATGGTTTGTGGTACGGGAATTAAGCCTGTTAAGTCAAAATTTTGTTCTAATGTGTTTACATCTTCGTCTGATATTGGGATGACCTGGCAACACTGACCGGTCTAGCTGTCAAATCTAAGCAGCTGATTTTAAAATTAATTTTAAATAATATAATATTGTTTTCCTTTAGTAAAATTGTTTTTAAAGTGTTTATTACTAGTTAAATATTATAAGGAAGTGTTTTCTGACAAATCCATTGGGTAGTTTTCGAACTACCAAAACGACCGAGCTTCACCTATCCATCGCCAATGTTGTTATGGTGAACATTTCATAGAAAAGGAGAAATCTGTGGAATACTACGCACTAAACCGGGGAAGTACTTTTGTTCCGTAATTTTATTTATATTAATTCAACTTAGACTACATCACTAAGCCAATCAGACTGATTCTAAACATTTTATTTTTCAAAGCAACAGCGTAGGTAGGTACCTACCTACATTTATAAATAAACTCACGGCTTGTGTGGCATTTTGGTTCTCAATTATCCCAACTGTTCTTTACTACTTGTACAAAATTCACGTAAAGTGAGTAACGTCAATACTCAATACGAATTGGCAGAGTCAATTTCTCTTTACTTGACGTGAAGTGGAAGTAAAGTTGAGATGGTGACTACTATTGTCACAGACATTCACTAAACTGTTTACACTTTACAAACATTACACTACTCATAAATACAATACCTACAGCTATAAGTAAAACAATCAAAACATTGTGTAACCATTTTGCTACTTGAATACTATTGTATAAGTACTTACTTATTGATTTATTGCGGTCAGTCAGTCTGTCTGTTTAGTGTTATTGATATATTTTTTTTTTGTTTTGACTTAAACATCATCCATGTTTTATTGCTATAATTAATTAAATTAAGCATCTTATTATTCTATAGTGTCTCTAACTATAACCAAATAGTATCTGGATTAATTCTTTTATTTTTATAACTATTATAACATTCTTGTGTACCTACATAATGATTAACATTCACTAAAAGTATAAGACTAAACTAATGTTATAATTTAAATAGGTACTTACATACACTTACTCATAGTTAAAAAAAGGAGTACGTATAAATAAGTAAATTATTCCCAATTACTTAACAATTGTGGCCTACTGTCTTATGTTTTTAATTTTGTTTTCTTCCAAGTATATTCTCTGATAATAAAAAAATAATCAATATTTGTTTTAAATAGTTCCTGATACTGTTGTTTGTAAACTTTCAGGACTTATAAATTCATCATGCTGACCCGTAAGGCTGCAGCACAAAGCACCGAAATGAAGTTGAGGCAGGCACTGCAGGAACTGAAGGAGTCTAGGGATACTTGCAGCCAGCTACTACGTGAGCGAGATGACAGCGAAGAAGAAATCAGCAAAGTTATTGCTCGCAACTCTCAACTGAAGATTGAGATGGCTCAGATGCATTCTGAGCACATGGAAGTAATACGCCAAAGAGACCAGCTCGAGAACACCGTTAGCGGCTTTGATGAACAGTGCAGCACTTACGAGAGGGCCCTGAACCGCATCACTGATTTGGAACGGGAGCTGAACGATGCTAACATGCAAATATTAGACTTCAAGGAGCAGCAGCAACTGCAAGAAGTGGACCATACACAGAGTCTTTTTGAGGAGCTCATGATGTCTTCACCTGCTGTACAGTCAGCAGAACAGTTAATAACCAAAGACAGTGTTTTTTCAGAATGTGATCCGGAAAACAAATTTGTTTTTAGTAATATTTCATCCGACCATTACGGTTTGAAAGTTTCATACGCTGTGAACGTTATAGATACACCTAAGACTGTAGAATGCAGACCTATCACAAAAAAGGGATTGGACAATTTTAAAAACAACATTGATGAACAAATTTCTTTATTGCCATGGATTTCAGATAATCCTGATGTTTTGTACGGGAACCTCTTTCATTTGGTTACTAATGAGTTTGATAAATCATTTAAAACCAAAACTATTAAATGTACTCAGAAATTACGGTTCTGCGATTGGGCTACGACAGGTATTTATAAAAGTAGAAACAGACTTTATGAACTTTACAAGCTTAGAGAAACTAACCAAAGCCCAGGTTTTTTAGAACATGTTAAAAAATACTCGAAGACTTTCAAAATGCTATGTGCAGTTGCAAAGTCTAACTGCATTAAAAAGCAAATTAAAAACTCGAGTAACAAAACTAAAACAACCTGGGATATCATTAATCGTGAAACTGGTAAAACTAAAGCACGGGAAAATAGCCTAACGCTTAATATTAATAATGAATTAATAAAATCAGATAAAGAAATTGCTAATATTTTTGATAAGTTCTTTGTAAACATACCAGTAGAAACTACATCAAATTTGGATTCCTCACCAGCGGCTGCTGTATCTATGCTAAAGAGACATGTGGCTGAAAGTGATTCATTGTTTAATTTTAAATGTATTAATGCTTTAGATATAATAAAAGCTTTCAAATCTCTAAAAATGAAAAGCTCCACTGATTTATGGGGCATATCAGTTAAGGTTATTAATAATATTGTGCATACTATTGCCCCTTATCTTGCTGACATTTTTAATCGGTGTATTGATCAAGGAATATTTCCTGATCTTATGAAGTTTAGCAAGGTAATACCATTGTTTAAATCAGGAGATAAAGAAGACCCTAGCAATTACAGACCAATATCGATATTACCTGCCCTAAGCAAGATTTTTGAAAAAATAATACTTGAGCAATTATTAGGTCATTTTAATGTAAATAAACTTCAGCACAATAAACATTTCGGCTTTACTAAAGGTCGTTCCACAACTGATGCTGGGGTTGCGCTTTTGAAGCATGTCTTTGAGGCTTGGGAGGGGTCTCAGAATGCCCTTGGCATTTTCTGCGACCTGTCCAAGGCTTTTGATTGCGTGGACCACTGGACGCTGCTGTTGAAGCTAAATCATTACGGTGTAAAAAATAATGCCCAAAAATTAATACTGTCGTATCTCAGTTCAAGGACTCAAACAGTTAATATCAATGGAGTAAGTTCATCAGGTTCTCATGTAAAAATGGGCGTTCCGCAAGGCTCCATTTTGGGCCCTTTTTTATTTTTAATATATATAAATGATCTACCCTTTTTTGCAGAGAGGTTCTGTGATATTGTTTTGTTCGCAGATGATACTTCTTTAATATTCAAAGTTGACAGGAATAAAACTGATTTTGACGATGTGAACAAAGCACTCTCGCAGGTTCTTACTTGGTTTAATGTAAATAATCTCCAGCTTAATGCTAAGAAAACCAAATGTGTTAAATTCACTTTACCTAATGTACAGGCGAATCCCACTGAAATTGTAATCAATAATGAGAAATTAGATTTGCTCGATTCAACAGTTTTCTTGGGTGTTACTCTTGACAGTAAACTTCAATGGAATATGCATATCGCAGCTCTGGCTGGCAAGCTCAGCTCTGCTGCCTATGCTATTAGAAAAGTTAGACAGTTAACAGATGTAGAAACTGCTAGATTAGTGTATTTTAGCTATTTTCATAGCATTATGTCATACTGTATTCTTTTGTGGGGGATAGCAGCCGATATAAATACTATTTTTGTTTTACAAAAACGAGCAATAAGAGCTATTTATCAACTAAGTTCTAGAACATCTCTTAGGGATAGATTCAAAGAAATTGGTATATTGACAGCAGCATCACAATTTATATTAAACTGCATACTTTTCGTGCGTCGCAATATTAACTTATATACAAAAAATAGTGATTGGCACAATCGGAACACCAGAAATAAAGACAAACTTGTAATGCCTCAGTATAGATTAGAAAAAATCCGTGGTTCTTTCATAGGTCTTGGTATAAAGTTTTATAATAAAATTCCAAGTAATATTTTGGATTTACCATTTGAAAACTTTAAGACTCATGTAAAGAATTGTCTTCTTAAAAAAGGATACTATACCGTTAAAGATTACTTAATTGATAAAACAGCTTGGTCGTAGATTTTTTTTATTCTATGTGAAAATTGGGAGAATTGTCTTACCTACTTAAAATGTATTGTAAGCTTTTTGACTCGACGCCTTAATGCGGGTAGCTTTAGTATGTCATGCTCACTTTAAACATTTCTGCGGTGGTGTCGTGTGAGGCGGGTCGTTACGTTCCCTCAAATATGGTTGAGCGAAACGATGGCTGGTTCATGCGTCATGCTCGTGAACGGGTGCTGCCTGTGGGAATGGGTCTGCTTCTGTCTGCTTGTACTAAGGGCGTCGCATATATTTTTTTTTTTTCCTGTTTAATATTATCAATCAGTATTAGCTTTAGTATGTCATGCTCACTTTAAACATTTCTGCGGTGGTGTCGTGTGAGGCGGGTCGTTACGTTCCCTCAAATATGGTTGAGCGAAACGATGGCTGGTTCATGCGTCATGCTCGTGAACGGGTGCTGCCTGTGGGAATGGGTCTGCTTCTGTCTGCTTGTACTAAGGGCGTCGCATATATTTTTTTTTTTTCCTGTTTAATATTATCAATCAGTATGGCACTTCTTACTCAAAACATAGAATTAATAACTAATCCTTGTTTTGATTTCTCACTTTTTTATTGCTAATGACCAAAATGATTATTTGGCTTTCGTTATCACGATGTTTTCGTATTTTTTTTGTCTATAGTTTTGTAAGTAAAGGCCTATGAAAAGCTTTTGGATATTAGTTTTCAATTCGGTGCCTTAGGATGGGTAGCCTAAGTATGTCATGCTCTCTTTAATCATTTCTGCGGTGGTCTCGTGTGGGGCGGGTCGTTACGTTCCCTCAAATATGGTTGAGCGAAGCGATGGCTGGTCTATGCGTCATGCTCGTGAACGGGTGCTGCCAGTGGGAATGGGTCTGCTTCTGAGTACCTATCTTAACGCATATTGAATTGTTAGAATTGCGTTTTTATTTTTATGTCTTGTATCAAGTGTTTTTTTGTTAGAGCAGCAGACGGAGTGATTTCTAAACTAGTTGAAAGTTATTTACTCTCACGATTATCTATCTGAATGTAGTAGATATTTAATTTTAACCTACCTACCCATTGTGTGTAACCTTTTGATAACTATTGTGATGGAAAATGACCTCACTTTAAATGTGGAGCTCATTTTTCAATCTTGACGACTCTGTATGAAATATACAGGGAGAAAAAAGCAGCCCTTGACGAGTTTCTTGCCGGTTCTTCTCGTTACAAGGTCTCCCGCTTAGGGTTTGCGAACCGATGGCGTAGCTTCTATGACATTCACAAGTGCTTGTAACAGCCTAGACTGAATAAATTAATTTGAATTTTGAATTTTGATATGTAAAAATACATAATTTTAGACTGGCAATTTTGTAGAACGTCGTAAGCAGTTTGTGCGTTGACAATGTCTTCGCCATAAGTAACTTTTTTGTCTAACGTACGTTTCACTGCACCGCCGATCCCATCTGCTGCACCTTTGCCATGTGCAGATTCAAAGAAAGTCCAAGTTGATTTCTGAAATCCTAGTTTTTTTACCATTTCCGACAACATATAAAAATTTCCTTTTTGCCGGTATTGCGTGGTGGGGCCGTCCGAAAAAAAGTGTACCGTATTGATATTTGTTAATTTTTCTCTTATGTATTCCAAAATTGGTGTTAAATGTGCCCATATAGCAGTTGGCCCGTGATTGTTATTTGGTGATATTGTGCAAAAAGATTTTTCTTGAAGAGTCTGTTCATTTTTGTAATACATTACTCCAGTGTGCAATGTAAACTGTTGTTTGGATGCGCCGAAATGTGTTGCTTGTACTTCTTCATTGGATTTACAAAGATAGTTTTCGGAGAAATCGCAGTGAATAATGCATTCATTATCAGTTAATGTTTCTTTACATGTTTTGTACATTCGAAATGCATGATGAACGTTGAAATAGTGTTTCTTGAACTTTACAAGTTGGTCAGAAAAAGAATTTATCAGAGTTTCGAGTGTGCCTTGTATTAAGTCTTTAGTAGTTCTCTTTGTAACCTTCTTTTCATTTCCTTGGTTGTTGCTACTTTTTGTGTATTCATGGTTCTTTGTTACCCAGGCATTCCACGATACTATCGTATCTTTATTTATGTTGGTCAAATCAAATGGGATAGTCACATTTTCACAGGTTTTGCACTCATTGTACATGCATGTTTCATTTAATTTTTCACAGGTAATCATTGAAACCAACTGGTCTAGATCATCAGTTTGAAGAACTCCAAGAATCTTTAGCTTTTGAGCTAAAAATTCCAAATTTGCGTGTTTGACACATGCACAAGTGTTTCTTTGTGTTAGTTTAGGATCTAAAATATAAAACGGTTTGTACCTGGTGAAAGTTGTGTAAGAAGCCAAACCTCCTTCATCTTTGTATTTCTTGTGTAGTTTTTCTAGCGAATCGAGTAAGTATCTGACCTGTTTTTTGTCTTTGTTATGTGTTTTGGTCTCTTTTTTCCGGCAGTTATTCTGCTGTTATCATCTCTTTCAAGAAATGTTTCAATTTCTTTCGCCCTCCTCATCCTTTTCTTTTCAAGTGTACTTTGTCTTTTCCTTATTCTTCCTTTCAATCCTAAGCAAGAAGAGCCAAGTTTACGTTTTTATCTTATATTTTTTAACGACGTCATTATCAACCACATTTCTCAAAACAGCTTTCTCTGGTTTTGTTTTTGTTTTAGAATATTGATTTGACAATGATTCTTTTAAGACGTTTGCTTCGAAAATTGCCCTCTTTACTTTTTCTTTATCAGGACTAGGAATATTTGGAATAGTGTCTTGTATGAAACTCTCGGCTTTTGAGAATGGTGTTGTTGCTTCTTTATTTCCTAAGCCTTTCATTTCTTCCAATTTTTTTTCCGTGTTGTTCAATAATTGTGTCAAATTGTCAATTTTCTGTTTGTGACGACGTATAGCCTTTCTTTGAGTTTGTATGATTCGAGTCATTCTTTTAACTGTATTTTTCAGCACAAAATTTTGTTTAGATAACAGGTATCGAGCTCTTCTTTTTTCTTTTTGAATCATTCCGTCGTCAGTTTTTGGTTCATCTTTCTTAAGATTTTTCTCCTTTTGTTTTTGTTGTTGCCATCTTTTTCGTCTTAATATTTTCAAGTCTTCGGGTAGTTGATTAATTCTTTGGTAGTTTTTCTTGGTTCTTTCAGCATTTTCTTTTTTTAACTTTTCTAGTTTTTCAGGATCTTCCCGCTTTAATTTTTCTCTATATTTTCTTTGACGTTCCGCTGGAGTCATTAGCGCCATTTTCCATTCTCTACAGACAAAAACACACAATTTTCATATACTAAATATATGTACCTATTAGAGGGTCGTCCATTAATTACGTGATGTTTTTTAGCAACTTTTTAACCCATTTTAATTTAGGTAATTAAAATATTTTTATGTGGCCACCTATGCACATGTTCATAAAACATTTTATTAACTGTATATATACAGCTTTATCCTTTGTATAACGTTACACAGTGTTACACACAGGATTGTGTAACGCTCAGCGTTACACAAAGTAACAATAATTTCATGGCGTCAACATAACCTCTAACACATTACAGAAAAATTTGAAAGGATTGACTTCTACTCCTATTTGTATTCTTTTACTATTAAACAAAACTACAATAATCAATAAAGTGTTAGTCTTATTTAGATTTACTTACCTTTTGAATTCACGTTTCACAAATGAAATAAAACTAAGACAAAACACACGCGCATCGAGTTCAACTGAATGACAATCAAAATAAAATGGCGGCACTGTCATTCGCTATGTTGGTAGTACCGTACAGTATTGCCAGACTAAAATAAGTTAAGGATGCGTTCAAAGTTACACAAATTTCCGTGATATTGTCGTTACACGTACGAGTTACACAAAAGAACAAAAAATTGGACATTTATTTAAATCCGAATCTCTCGCGTATTTATTTATGAATTTACTATTCGTATTCATATTTGAATAAAACAGTATCTCAGCTGATGTACTCTTCACGAAATGTTTTAATATTTAACAATTTAAGGTATCACTGGACAATTTTAAAGACAAAAAATTCAAGGGGGACAACATCATTTTGTATGGAAAGGCATACTGAGACAAATTTGGTTTTGCTATTATTTGCGAAACAGATAGAATTAGTCGTCCAAAAATAATTGAAACGTGTGGGTAGAAGTATAAATAACATTAATTAAAAGGAAAATTTAATATATTTTTTACATTACAATTTTTTTGGGCAAGGACAAATCATTTTCAGAAAATGTACATCCATTTTGAAAATGAATCACCTACCATTTATATGAATAATAACAAGTATATAAAATTCAAGGAAAAACTGCAAATAATTAGGTTTTATTCAAAATGAAAGAACATATTCCACTTTTAAAAATATTAAATCTTCAATCCGAACTCTGATTTAGCTCAGATTTGCCCTAATCTGCTAAATCCGAAATATAACAAAAACCTTGAGCTACCTACAGCATTCTAAACCAACGCAGTAGTGGAAAAAACGAGAATCTATTAAGTTAAAAAACAATTATTTAAATAACTTACCATCGGGTAATTCAGATAATCCAAAAACGCGGGAAATAGCACTCGTTCTCGAAAATTCTGAATTGGATACGCTTACGTAAAAACTAGGGATTGCAATCCGGATACTTCGAAATTCGAAAATGACTGAAAAATCCGGATTTTCGCATTTCTGATAAATCCGGATTTAAAGATTCAAATCCGGTTTTTTCGGATTTTGACGACAATGAATTTATTTTTATTTTATTTATTTATAATCAGGCAACAATGGCCCATAGATATGTATCTTTAAAACTAAACATATATTAAACTATAAAATAATGTTTTTAGTTAATAAATTAATAGTAATGTTAGCAAAGAATTAATTTGACACTATTTTCTGTGTCGAATCGGAGGCACAGGGCAATTAATGTCCCTCGGAAGTGCCTGTACACCACGCCCTGCGGCCAGAAGTCCTCCTTCACGAAAAGTCTAGCTTTACTGTCGGGATGCGCACCACAAACGCCAAATTGGTATTATGGAGCCACTCCAGAGGATGAACTCTCAAAAAAAATTTGCTTTTCTTCTTAATGTAGTCGTCCTGCGTAGTGGTGGTGTGGTGCAAGCCAGACAGGTACACGGCCGTGGTTAATATGGCAGCTCGCAGCAGGTCAACTTCCTGATGCGTTGGGTCCTATCACTGCAGTGCCAGTGATTCTGCCTCGTTCGCTGAAGCTGTAGCTTTATGTTCCAAACCACGAGGAAACCGTCTTCATCTTGTCCCGGTCAGACGACATTCTGCGAAGGAGCTTGACAAGAGCTGTCTGCTGCGTGCGACTGCGGCCTTGTTGTTGGCGGCAGCAACATTAAGTTGACAGCTGACGGGCGCACGCGTCTCAGGTGAGCGTTTCGGATGCCTGGAATTTCAGCATCACTTCAGCCAAACTCGTCTTTAGGGACACGATATCCTTAAGGAGGCAGGTCACATCGACGTGATCGAAGGTGACGGGAGGCAGCTTGTTGAAGTCCCTCACCACGAACGTCGGCTTGTCTGTCATCAGTGTCGGTTTCCTTGAACAGGGTGATGATCTCCTGCAGGCTCTTCTGTGTCCCCGCACGCCTCCGGGACACCATCTGGTCACCCTTGCCGAGAGTCGTACAAATGTTTTTTTCACCGTAGCCACATCGTCTTCACTGAAGTTGGACTTGCAAATTTGCAGTGCGCTCACCTCATCCATGACGTACAGCTTTTGTTGTAAGAACGCCAGGAGTCAATTTGCTACAAGTTTGTCGCTCATGGCTCTATACAAACAGCGGCACTTGGCCGCGTTACGCGTTTTCTATTTTTTTTTTAAGTTTGCGTCTGCACCGATCCGCATCGTACACACGATAATTAATGTGAGTCCTTAACTTTTCTTCGATGTATATATAATTTATGTTTGACACGACACTTCCGAGATATGAGAATTTGTGGACGTGTTCCACACATCCTTTACTGTTGTTTCCTGCTCCAGATCTCATCTCTTAGGTCTTTCGGGTGTTGATTTTTAACCCTGTAATCTCCGCCTCCCATCGCGGGTCGTGCGTGTGACTCAGCAGTCATAGGTCATCGGCATAATCCAGATCTTCTAGAACGTTGGATATTCCCCGCTCTATCCGCGAAGCTTGTTGTGATAGGTCCGATACATACCCTGTCGAGCACTACCAGGAAGAGAAGAGGCGAGAGTAAACAGCCGTGGCACACACACGCATGTACTGCAGTGTCTTCTGAATAGAGGCTGTCGTGTGTAACTCTACAAGAATATTTCTTGTAGATGGCCTTTAATAGGTTGATGATTTTCGGCGGGACGCCCATTTCGGATGAGCGAGACCAAATGCGTATCAAAGGCTTTTTCGAAGTCTACAAAGATGCGATATAGTTCCCTTTGCCATTCAGATGCCTGCACGATTATGATACGATGAGTGTTGATCTGGTCAGTACACGAACGATTCGGGTGGAAGCCAGCTTGCTCATTGCGTAAGAGAGATCCTACAGCCCTCGATAAGGTTATCGAGGTTACCTGGACAGGTGTCCAGGATAATCTTACAGAAGACCTTGGATGGTACCGAAAGCAAGGTGATGCTTCTTTATTTACCACATTGGCTTAAGTCACCTTTTTTGGGCACAGTTATAAGCAGCCCTTTATGCCAGTCATCTGGAATCTCCCCGCGTCTCCAGATCTTCTCATTAAAGTACTTCAACGGCGGCGGTTAAGTCAGCTATTTGCATTTCCGTAGTGATAAGTTCGAGACCTGGGGTTTTGCCAATTTTGAGAGAGCTAATGTGGCCTTGGTCATTTCTTCTTGTGATGGTGGGTTGAGGTTTGTATTGTTTTGTTTTGTTCTGTTTAAGTTTACTGTAGCTCCGTCTCAAAATTCTGTACCTGTTACTGTTATTGTGGGCAGTCGTCAGCACGTCGGGCGGTACCCTTTCGCGGTGGCCCGGCGTGCCGTTGACAGTACCTTGCTACATTTTTGTTATATATTACCAAAAGCTTACGTAAATAGCATGTTACTATTAATATAAACATTTTAAGTAGCTATAAGTCTAACCAACATTGCATTATGTTTAATTTTGGGCACTCGTTGTCTATAGCATTAACTCTTTTATTTTAATTATTTATTTGTAATGACTGTATGTGCCAAAATAAATAAAAAAAAAAAAAAAAAAAAAGAGTATCCCATGGTCGATATCGGCCAAATACCTCGGCGTGACGATCGACCGCCAGCTTAAAATGAATGTACATACCAACAATGCCAAAAAACCTGGAGAACCGGAGAATGGCCCGAAGATTGGACAGAATCAGTGGTACTGCATAAGAAAGGTTCTACGCGCAAATGTGAGAACTTACGCACCATCTCAATATTCTCAATAACATCTCATGCAAGCAAGGTACTCCTGCATATCATCAACAAGCGTTTGGAAAGACGAATCTGCTGAAGTCGTTGACAGAATGAATATTCGTTTAATAGCTAATCAGGACAATTTAGGTGTGCTGATTAAACAGATAGTAGAAGATCAGTGTCAAATTATTTGTCACCCAATTTTAAAGGAAAATAGAGAAAGACAGAAAGTCCACACAAAGGAACGAAAAAGGGGTAATATTCCAGGGCTGTTAAAAATCGCTTGCTGAAAGAGAAATGGTTTAAAAAAATGTTTCGTCAACTACCTTGGCGCGAAGGTTGTTTAAATTTAAAGCCTTTTAAACAAGCGAAAGGTTGATGTTTTGTTGGATGAAGTCAGCTCGGTGTACAATGGCTTACTACTAATGTATAATAATGTCCGCTGGATGAGTCGCGGGACCATCCTTTAAAGATTTGATTGCTTGGAAGAAATAAGACTTTCACGTGCCGGACTACAGCTGCGCCACAAAAAAAAAGTTGAAAATCTGACTTTTTGACTATGCCATGATGAAGTCGATAATTTGTCGCACAAAAACCAGAATTTGTCGGTCTTGCGTTTAGGAGATACGTGTGGCCCAGCTGTAGAGACGTCTCTACAGCTGCGCCACACAGATCTCGAAAAAAATATTTTTCCAATTATATAATTAGTATATTATAGTATATTATAGTATATAATTATAATTAGTATTATATAATTAGTTTATAATAATATTTTTTAGTAAAAATATTACTATAAACTCAAAACTCTTTATTCTACTACAAAAAAAATGGTATATTTTGCAATGTCTTAACTATATGCATTATTTAAATTAAAGTAAAATTAGTGTGACTTCTGTTGATGAAGATTAGATGACAAAAAACTGATGTTAGGGTTGAAAGATGTTACTTTTAGCAGAATGCATGCTGAACTGGAGTCATAGGTCAAACGGTTTCTAATCAAGTCTATGGTGTTATTCATTTCTGAAAATAATGACTCGTATAGATAAAAATATTGTTAAAATAGCATGAGCCGGCTTCTTCGAACAGTTGCTGTTGAGACCTTTTTACCTGGATCTCGAGAACGAAAAGTCGGAAGCGTATCCTCACATATCTCCTAAACGCAAGATCGACAAACTCTGATTCTTGGTGACAAATTCTAACAAACTAACGGCTACACACTCGAGTTATCAGATTTTCGCTTACGACCTTCCTTTCTCAAGATCCAGGTAGAAAAGTCTCCACAGCATATCCTCACATATCTCTTAAACGCAAGACCGACAAAATCTGGTTTTTGTGCGACAAATTCCGACAAATTAACGGCTGCACACACGAGTAATCAGATTTTCGCTACGACCTTCCGTTTTTGAGATCTGTGTGGCTCAGCTGTAGAGACGTCTCTACAGCTGCGCCACACAGATCTCCTAAACGCAAGACCGACAAACTCTGGTTTTTGTGCGACAAATTCCGACAAATTAACAGCTGCACACACGAGTAATCAGATTTTCGCTACGACCTTCCGTTTTCGAGATCTGTGTGGCGCAGCTGTAGAGACGTCTCTACAGCTGGGCCACACGTATCTCCTAAACGCAAGACCGACAAATTCTGGTTTTTGTGCGACAAATTATCGACTTCATCATGGCATAGTCAAAAAGTCAGATTTTCAACTTTTTTTTTGTGGCGCAGCTGTAGTCCGGCACGTGAAAGTCTTATTTCTTCCAAGCAATCAAATCTTTAAAGGATGGTCCCGCGACTCATCCAGCGGACATTATTATACATTAGTAGTAAGCCATTGTACACCGAGCTGACTTCATCCAACAAAACATCAACCTTTCGCTTGTTTAAAAGGCTTTAAATTTAAACAACCTTCGCGCCAAGGTAGTTGACGAAACATTTTTTTAAACCATTTCTCTTTCAGCAAGCGATTTTTAACAGCCCTGGAATATTACCCCTTTTTCGTTCCTTTGTGTGGACTTTCTGTCTTTCTCTATTTTCCTTTAAAATTGGGTGACAAATAATTTGACACTGATCTTCTACTATCTGTTTAATCAGCACACCTAAATTGTCCTGATTAGCTATTAAACGAATATTCATTCTGTCAACGACTTCAGCAGATTCGTCTTTCCAAACGCTTGTTGATGATATGCAGGAGTACCTTGCTTGCATGAGATGTTATTGAGAATATTGAGATGGTGCGTAAGTTCTCACATTTGCGCGTAGAACCTTTCTTATGCAGTACCACTGATTCTGTCCAATCTTCGGGCCATTCTCCGGTTCTCCAGGTTTTTTGGCATTGTTGGTATGTACATTCATTTTAAGCTGGCGGTCGATCGTCACGCCGAGGTATTTGGCCGATATCGACCATGGGATACTCTTTTTTTTTTTTTTTTTTTTTTTATTTATTTTGGCACATACAGTCATTACAAATAAATAATTAAAATAAAAGAGTTAATGCTATAGACAACGAGTGCCCAAAATTAAACATAATGCAATGTTGGTTAGACTTATAGCTACTTAAAATGTTTATATTAATAGTAACATGCTATTTACGTAAGCTTTTGGTAATATATAACAAAAATGTAGCAAGGTACTGTCAACGGCACGCCGGGCCACCGCGAAAGGGTACCGCCCGACGTGCTGACGACTGCCCACAATAACAGTAACAGGTACAGAATTTTGAGACGGAGCTACAGTAAACTTAAACAGAACAAAACAAAACAATACAAAACAATACAAAACAAAACAAAGGGTTCACTTTAACATATTGATGATTTCCGATTTTATACCAGTTAAAGTGTTGCAAAACAGATCTAAATTTAAAAATTGGTTATTGTACATTCTTAGACAGCGAGAAAAGTAGCTATTGCGGGTATATTTTTTTTGATAGGATGGTGGTACAAATATTTTTATTGGGCGTGAGGGGCGTGCGGGTAGTCGCGCTTTAATTATAAGGTTTACCTTTGATAAAAGGACCGGGCAATCAATTTTGTTGTTTATTAATTTAAAAAGAAAAACTAAATCGAACATCTTTCGGCGATTTTCCAAGGACAATAGATTGTATTTTTTCAAAGAATCTGCGTATTCTGTATTTGAAACATTAGCACGGAAGTTAAGCATTTTTATGAATTTTTGTTGTACTTTTTCTAGAAGAGCTATGTCTTTCTTATAAAATGGGTTCCAAATAACACTACCGTAATCCAGAATAGAGCGAACAAAACTGAAGAAAAGTATTTTTAAAGTTAAAGTGTTACTAAACGGTTTTGAAACTCTGTTTATGAAACCTAAACTGCAAAAAGCTCTTTTTTTAATGTGTTCAAAATGCGAATTGAAAGTAAGTCCACTGTCCATTATTATTCCTAAATCTCTAATAATATCTACACGTTTTAACATCATATCATCAATTTTGTATATATGCTTAATTGGAGCTTGTTTTCTCGTGAATGTTATTATATGACACTTTTCTGCATTAAGGAACAATTGATTATCGTTGCAGTACACCTGGAGAGAATCTAAATCCTCCTGCAATCGCAAACAGTCCTCTACGTCATCAATTACTCTGTAAATTTTGGTGTCGTCTGCATATTGAAGGTGACTACTATAACACAGGGCTTTGCTGATATCATATATGTAAATAGAAAATAGGATTGGCCCAAGATGAGAACCTTGTGGTACTCCAGATGATATTGGTAGGAATGTGGAACAGTAGCCCTTCAAACAAACAGCTTGGCTGCGATTGCGAATGTAGGATTCAATCCACCGAAGCAGATTACCATGAACACCAAACCTCCAAAGCTTCTGTAAAAGTAAACTGTGGGAAATTTTATCGAAGGCTTTAGAAAAATCGGTGTAAACAGCATCTACTTGTTTTCCCCGCTCCATGGCTTGCTGAAGAAACTCTGTAAAAGTGACCATGTTGGTGTCAACACTGCGAGACTTAAAGAAACCATGCTGCTCCTGAGGTAAGTGATGACGGATAAGGTACGACAACTGAAACGCTACCAATTTCTCCAATAGCTTCCCAAACACACACAACTTCGAAATGGGGCGATACTGTGTTATTTGTTCTTTTTTTTTATTTTTAGGAATAGGTGTGATAAGAGCTTTTTTCCAGAGATCAGGAAACACGCCAGAGCTCAGAGACTTAAGAAAAATTATGTATAAAGGTTTTGTTAACTGACGTGCACAGTTAGATATAAAGAGAGGATGTATATCATCCGAACCAGCTCCCTTGTGAATGTTTAGATGTTTTAAGTGTTGAAATATTTCTTGTTCATTTATTTGTACATGATTTAGATCTATAGGCGCACCATGTGATGATGTAGCATGAAATTGAGTATCACAATTCGAAGATTCTATAAATACTGAGTGAAAGTAATCATTAAAGGCCTGACAGATATCTTGACCATTTGAAATAGTAGTATTCTCATAAGTCATTTTATGCGGGATATCGCCGGCTGCTTTTTTAGATTTAACATAAGTCCAGAATAATTTGGGATTCTCCTTGATCTTTTCCTCAATGAAAACCATGTACCTCCTATATGTGCTTGACTCTAATTTACGCAAACGAGATCTAAGTCGTGAAAATGTATTGTAATCGCTCTGACTACCATATATTTTCCATTTTGTGTGATATTTTCTTTTCTCGTTATCCAACTTTATTAAGGGATGTGTATACCAAGGGGGGTATTTTTGTGTATTAATTAATTTACGTTTAGGTACATACTTTTGTATGATGTCATTTAGAATATTATAGAAAATCACTAACATTGAGTCAACATCGTTACTATTTGAAAAGACAATATCCCAGTTAATAGATTCTAAATCACGTTTAATTGAGTCATAATCAGCTCTAAAATAATTGTTTTTCAATGTATTGTTAGATTGTAAAGAAGGAGGAAGGTAAGTTGACAAATTGATATCTAATGCTTTGTGATGGGGATCTTCACTTACAAATGGCATGTTCGGTGCAGTGACACGACATGGTTCAGAACATAAGACAAGATCAAGCAGGCGGTTGTTAACGTTATATAGATGGTTATATTGTTGTAGCAATGAGAGACTCAAAAAATCGGACGTCATAGACACCAAATTATCATTACCGGAGCAAATCTTCATACCATAACTTTCGTCGTCGATCGACCAGACAGCGTTTGTGACATTGAAATCTCCAAGAATAAGATAAATATCATTAGGTTGCGAATTGATAATATCTACTGTACGATCATAGAAAGATTGAATTGATGTCTCCTGCCTAGTACCATGTGGTATGTAAGTACAAGCGATATGTAAATTGATTGACTCCGCATCGGAACTGCGCGTCGCCGCGGAATGAGAGCTGCGGCCGCGCAACTGGATGCTCACCCACAGCTCGTCCGCCGGCGGCGGCGCGCACCAGTCCGAGCGTGCGGTGGGGCATAAGTCCCTACACACGGCAACCGCTACCCCCCCCCCCCACGACTGCACCCGCTAGCCGCTTCGTCACGATCACATCTATATATAGCGTAACGGCTATCGAAATATTCAGAATCATAAAAAGAATCATTGAGCCATGTTTCAGTAATACAGATAATGTCGTAGTTGTTATTTAGAACATTATTAAAAAAATCGTGCGACTTGGTACGCAGGCCCCTCACATTCTGATAATAAATTGATATTAAATTTTTAGAAGTCATTTTATGCAAAAATATATTAAGTTATTAATATTAAGTAAAAAGAAAAACAAATTGTACCACCATTTTTTTAAAACTTTTATTTTAATCAAAAATAATTCGGCCCTACTTTTTACATACTGGTATCGCTGTCTTCTAGTTATATTACATTTTTTGCAAGTGAGATAATATAATACTACACAAAACACATAAATAAAGAAAATTGAATTAATAGAAACAACACCAGTGATACAACACAAACGACAGTCACTTTATCTTATTCAGGTCATTTTCATTGGAAATTAGCATTGCCTTTGATGAGTCATTCTTACGGAGAAATATCTTGCAATCATTAAGCCATATGTACTGGTAGTTTAAATTCTTGCCCAGCTTCCGAGCCTGCTTATATATCGTCTTATTATAAGGCGTCAAATGGTCGTTGATAAAAATCGATTTCGCGGCACCGTCAATATCAATATCGGCCGTAGTCAAGCGTCGACGAGCGCGCATAGCCGCAAGGAATTCATTTTTCTTTTTGCGTTGTGTGAACTTTATAATGATATTCGGCACCTGGTTCACTTCACTTGTAGAGGTAGCATTTTCGGAATTTTGACCTTGATTACCACTGGCCATAAAACGCCGCACTCTGTGAATAAAGTCGATGTCAGTAGGCGAGAGTACACAACCAATCTTGGTTGCTATTTTATGTACAATGTTGTAAAGGTACTCTTGCCTAAGATGGAGAGCGGCGGCGATAGGCGGCCGATGAGTATTGCCTGCGTCTTGTTTACATTGAGGGCCATACGCCACTTACCCAGCCAGTCCGGGAGGGCGTCTAGTGTGGGCTGAAGTTTGTTGGCTGCGTGGGCGGCTTTAATGGATGAAGCGATGTATGCCGTGTCATCCGCATACAGCGCCAGTCTCGCCGGGCCCACGACGGGGATGTCGTCCGTGTAGGCCTGGTAAAGGACGGGCGAGAGGCAGCTGCCTTGCGGGACGCCAGCTTTGACGGGGCGTGGTGATGAAAGGTGGTTTTCTACCACCACCTGGATACTACGGTCTCCGAGAAACGAGGCGATGAGGCGGAAGGGGGCGTTCGACTGAAAAAGCTTGAATAAAAGGTCCTCGTGCCATACCCGGTCGAACGCCTTTTCCCTATATAATAGTACCATGGCGCTGTATTCCTTTTTGTTGACACAGGTGGCGAGGTAGTGCAGTACCCGTGTCAGCTGAAGCGAGGTCGAATGTTCGGCCCGGAATGCAAATTGTTCGGCCAGCGGAGTGATATGCTTGACTAAGTGCGGTAGTAGTAATCTTTCGAACAATTTGGAGAGGCAGGAGAGCAAAGCCGGTAGCTCTCTGGGCGGGCGGGATTTTTACCCGGCTTGGGAATCATCACCACCTTACCTTCCTCCATTCGGCAGGGTAGTGTCTGGTCCAGGTGATGCCGTTACACAGGCGGGTGATAGCTGCGATGGTATTATGGGGGAAGCGGCGGAGGGCGGCGTTCGGGATGCCGTCGAGTCCCGGGGCCTTTCTTGGTTTTACCCGGACTAATTCTTTGTACCTGGTGCGGTGAAAACACAATGGGGTCCTCGGTAGCGGCGGGTACGGTGGCCACTATTACAAACCAACAGAAGGATTAAATCAGTTTCAAAAAATGTTGCAAAACCTTCGGAAAGTAGCAGTGTCGAAACTTCACCGGTAAAAAAGATACCATTGCTAATTATAAACCATCGGAATTAGCCGACGAATAGTATAGAAAATACTCAGAACATAGCAAATTAAAAGAGATTGTACAAGAAAATATATGGACACAAGCTAAAAAATTTTTTTCTCAATGACACAGGTAATTGTTGCAAAACCTTCGGAAAGTAGCAGTGTCGAAACTTCACCGGTGAAAAAAGATACCAGTGCTAATTATTAACCATCGGAATTAGCCGACGAATATTATAGAAAATAATCAGAACATAGCGAATTAAAAGAGATGGTACAAGAAAATATATGGACACAAGCTGAAAAAAATTTTTCTCGATGACACAGGTAATTACTTTTGCTTCTGACGACACTTGCTTCATGAACCCGTCGCGTATTTCTGCGCGAGAAAATTTCAAAGTAGCCTTTCCTTTCCGCTTTCGCGCCGGCGACACGTTAATGACATAAGTCAAAAGCATTAGGCAAACATTGGCTGCTGTCTCCGAGTCGTCCTCTAAAAAAAAGGCAATGGTTATTTAAAAAAATAAATAACGAAAAACCGTTTACATATCGTACCTACCTATAAATTCCGTATTGCTGCAATAATTTGTTTTTATTAGCTTTATAAATATATTTTTCTAAGTGCTAAGATAAATGTATTTTTAATTCAAGTTGCCTTTAAATATTATGCAGCTTTTGAAACACAAGAACTAGAACTCATCACGTTTCATTCCAATTAAGTTTATTATATCATTCTTAATAACTTTGTTGCGAGAGTGGTCTGCTTTGTCTTTAGCATACGCAAGAATGTCTTCTTGCTTTAAATTAAGCATAGGAAACAAATTGTTCTCTTTTCCAGGGTACATCTGGTTAAAGTCTTCCAGCAGCTGCAAGAAAACAAATTTTCTTATTAATTTTAGTAAATTAATTATTGTATAATTGGTTTCTCTAAACACTTTTTAATTAGGTAGCTAAAGTTTCTTTGATTTCTTCGTACGTACCAAAGTGTATCCTTTAGGCTGTTTTAGGGCTGGATACTTATTATAATACCCAGTAATATTATCATCACCATCATATATATGTTTCAAACGGTAATCACTCGTTTCAGTCCACTTTTTTTTCCACCGTTTCCCATGGATCAACATTGTTCTTTAACCATGTAAGATTTTCGAAACTGCCGTCTGTAGATTGATCGACTGCTGAAATCAAAACAAATGAACACATTAACCAAATATATAATATATATTTTTTTCACTTATTCACATCATACAGGATGTCTTTAGAAGTATGAATCAATTCGAACAGGGGCATAGAGGTATTCCAATCATTTTAACCGATAACTGCTCTTTCGATTCTTGACCGTGAAAAAGTTATGTTTTTGATAGGAACCACCTTCTCAATCGGCCATTTTTACTTTATTCAAATATAGGTAATCAATGGGTTTGCCCGCGCCATATTTTCCCGCTGTAAAAAGTACCCTTCTTATACCTGTGTCATTTTGTATTATTTTTGTTTTATTGGTGTGCAATAAAGTGTTTAGGTTGATGTTTATGTTAATGGCAACCTTTATGGCCTTGTTCGACACCCTGTATTTCGGGTCATTTTGAACTTACCATCCAAATTTTAAGGATGTGTCTAGTCCATGAAACTAAACAACTTTCTCTGAGAAACATGTGTCAAATTTCGACAAAAAATTTTGGTCATCCATACTAGATTGATCAATCAAAAATCAAAAAAATCAAAAATGTTTATTTTGTTCACAAAACATTTGTTTTCAAAACAGCAGGTTGGGACTGCCTAGTGAGTATTACAATACTTGTGACAGACAGCCCCGCTCCATCGTAACACTTACATACTATATATGAATATGAACAACTAATTCGTTAAGTTTAGTTATAAAAATGTAATCAAAGTTATTTTTAAATTATATGTGTGTGTGTGTGTGTGTGTGTGTGTGTGTGTGTGTGTGTGTGTGTGTGTGTGTGTGTGTGTGTGTGTGTGTGTGTGTGTGTGTGTGTGTGTGTGTGTGAGAGTGAGTGAGTGAGTGAGTGAGTGAGTGTGTGTTGCATGAATGGTAGGGTGTGCGCAATTAATTAATCATGCAGCAGAAATACTTAATATTATATCGTTTCACAAGTTAAAAGGGCCTCTGTATCATCATATGTTAATGGTTTTATCCAGTTAGTCAATATAGTTTTACATTCGTAATAAGTTTTGGGATAAATATTAAGAAACTTATTGATTGAATTATATAACTTGGCTGATCTAACTCTGTATTGAGTTCTAGCAAAATAAGTTCTAGTTTTAGGGATTTGTAAGTTTGTAGTGTATCTTCTTTTACCTAATAAAGAAGAATCATAGGAAATTGTTTTATGTGTTTTAAGGATAATATGCAGTATATATAATTTTCTTACTGTCAGTAGACTACATAACTTATACAACTCATCAGTGGGAAATGTACGTTTTTTAAAGTACATAATCTTTAGCAAGCGTCTCTGTGTTCGTTCCACCAAAAGAAAGCGTGTTTTCAGTGCACCCCCCCAGACGGGGATACAGTAGCTTATAACAGATTGTACAAGTGCCTTATATATATCATTTAAAAGGTTATTGTGAGGTACTTGGGCTAGTGTAATGGTTGAGGGTACGACATGTCTTAACGACTTAAATATCCATACAAATTTTCTAATCCTTGCCGAGATCATTTCAATGTGCGGGAACCAGGATAGATTCTGGTCAACAATTACACCCAGATATTTAATGTGGTTCACTTTATTTATTATTGGACAATTACAAAGACCATCGTTACGATCATTACAGCTATGAATTTTGATATTAAAATCTGATTGTGGTTGGGAATTATCATATATACTATAAGATATATAGTTGGTCTTTTCAGTATTAAGTGTTAATAGATTATTCCTTAACCAATTTGCCACAAGAGACATACCAACTTCCGCGTTTTCCTTAGTATCCTCCCAACAAGAGCCACTAAACAAAATTGCCGTATCATCAGCATATGACAATATTTTAGCTTTTTTCAGTTTCATGTTACACAGATCATTGATGTAAATTAAAAATAGTGTGGGACCCAGGACACTCCCTTGGGGCACACCATAGGATACATCAGTATTATCACTATGACACTGATCCAGTTTTACACTCTGTTTCCTGTTCATCAAGAAATCTGTGAAAATGGAGAGTTGGTTGTCTCTTATACCGATTTTTTCAAGTTTTTGTGCAAGGATGGGGATAGAAACCGTGTCAAAAGCCTTTTTTAGATCTATAAAAACCGAGAGGCATTTTTCTCCGTTATCAAGATGTTCAGTTATTTGTGATGTGAGGAATGTTACTGCATCTTCAGTAGACATTCCCCGTCTAAAACCGAATTGTGTATCAGCTAAGATGTTGAAGGTATTCAAATAATTTACTAATCGAGTGTTTAGTAATTTTTCTAATATTTTTGACAAAACCGGTAAAATGGAGATAGGCCTGTAATCGCAGACGTTGCTTCTATCCCCACCCTTGAACACTGGGGTGATAATCGATTGCTTCAACGCGCTGGGAAATGTTCCCGTTTTAAAACATAAATTGGCAAGGTAAGTTACCACTGGGATTATCTCTTGTTTTACATATTTAATGTACTTGCCAGTGACATTGTCCCAGCCCGGGGCACTATCAGACTTTAAGTTCATGATTATAGAATTTATTTCTTCGTCATCAGTTTCCAACAGTACAAAAGAATGAGACACACTAGGTAAGTTTGTGATATATTGATTAACGGTTTCGTGGGTGAGGGTAGAATCGATGTCACTGGCTAGCCTTTTCCCAATGTTAGCGAAATAATTGTTAATATAGTCCGCAGACTCTTTAGGATTAGGTTTAATATTAACAAGTTCTATATTAGATTTATTACTTTTATTTGTGTATGTTATAGTCTTAATATTACGCCAAAGAATTTTATTATTGTTCAAAGAATTTGTAATTAAATTTTTTTCATACTTTCTTTTGAGTTTTTTTAACAATTTGGTACAAAAATTCCTATATCGTGTGTATGTGATTTTTTTTATTTCATTATGTGGGTCATTACGCAAATCTTTTTGGAGTTTATTTCGGTTTTTTATACATTTTAAGATTCCAGGAGTAACCCATGGCTTAATGTTACGTTTGCTTTTTGGAATAGTTTTAATAGTCGTATGGGTACTTAATGAATTAGTTATTTTATCAATTAAGGAATTTAGCAATAGGTTAGGGTTGTCACAGAATAACAATTCATTTAAATTTGATTCTTGTAGGTGCTTAAGCGCCTTTTCAAAGTCTACTATTTTAGTAAATTTAGGCATGGAATTAAAATACTTAGATTTAGAGAGTGCTAGGAAAATTGTGAAGTGATCAGTGATAGTAGTATGAAATACTGCTACAAACGCAGACTGCCTTTTATTGTTAATCTTAAGCATGTGGTGGTCAAGGCAGTTTTTCCCTCTAGTGGGAAGTGTATGGCCTGGGAGAATACCAAAGGATGATAACATATTTAGGTAATGACATCTGTTTTTATATTCATAGGATAGTTCTTCAATTTTTGGTGCTATATTGATATTTATATCTCCTGTAATTATAATGTTGTCATGCGATCTAATCGTTTCTAAATGAGTATTTAAAGAATTAATGAAACTTTCTGCATTGGTATTAGATGGAGATCGATAGATGCACATTACAATCTTATTTAATATATGCACTTGGAGACAAGATGCTCCACTTAGTTTTATTTCCGAAATATGACATGTTAAAGTATCTTTAACGTAGACAACCACCCCATCGTCCTGGTTTAATTGGTAAGTAGTGGCGTGGGGCCTATAGTTGCTTAGAGTTGGTAACGGTTTATCCAAATCAAGTCGGCACTCAGTCAAAACTATCATGTCTGTTTCAAAGGAAAGATTTGAGATGTTTGCTAAAAAGTCATTAAAATTGCAATTTATACTTCGGATATTCTGCGAAAGGATAGTGAAATCAGAGATGTTTCTGTTATAGTTGTTTTCGAGTTCAGTAATATCACATTGTATAGATCTTGCTATTTGTAAATTATCTATTTCATTAATTGTATGCACTAGGTCACTCATTATGGAAAACAACCAAAGATTCACGAGGGTTTTGATGACATAGGTTTTGTATGGATAAGTTAATCCAAAATACAATATATAGAATGTAGGTGTGTAGGAAGTTTGTATTACTATGTAATAACCGCTCAAGTGAAAAATAATAATAATTGATCACGTGATCTCTTTGATTTGTATGGAAAGTAGATTTTTATTTTACATATTTGACCATGTGTTCCTTAGAGAAAGTTGTTCAGTTTCATGGACTGAACACATCCTCAAAATTTGGATGGTGGATACAAAATGACCTTGTATAACTTTCTTAAATAAACATATTATACCATTGTCCTCACTAGTGGCAGACGGCGTAAAACTGCTGTTTGAAGCGATTGATATGAAGCTCTGCTAGTTCCCGGAAGATCTCCACTCTGGCGAAGCTTTCTTCTCTGTGTTATGTAACTCTCATGAAGTTTTCCGCTTGCATTTTTTTTTTCGGTTTTCACCTGTACCTGCCAGGTATGCTGAGTAATACACAACTACGCTTTCTTTGCTGAATAGCTCGTCAATTTCTGATGCAAGTCTGTAAAATTCTTCAGTTCCAAATTTGCCGGATGGCCTTTTTTCAAGCGTATGGTGTATTACAGGTTGACTTAATTATTTTCTTCTTGAACCTTCTTTTAAGGCCAAGCCACACAGCGGGCGTGGCGTGACGGGACGGGACGGCAACGCGACGCTGAGCAGTTGTAATGTACTATATACTATGGATGACGTCACACAGGCCGGCGTGGCGCGACGTGTCGCGTCGCGTCGCGCCGAGCGTGAATACAGATCGGAAGCGCAGCGGGGCGGAACGTAGGCGTGATCACGCCCGCAGGCAGTGTGAACTCTACCGTCGCGCCGGCCGTCCCGTCGCGCCACGCCCGCTGTGTGGCTTGAGCTTAACTACTGAGTGCGCATGAGCGTTTTTTGAGAAATCATTTTCTTTATTTCGTTTAGATATTTTTTGTGCTTCAATTTCCCATTTCTCTTCTTGAATATAATGTCTTTTTCTAACGGGTGGCGCAAAAGTAAAGACCCTATTTGGTTCAGCTATAACATTTTTTCTAAATTAGAAAACTAGATTTAGGTTTTTTTAAATGTATATTTGTGCCATTAAATTTCGTACCATTAGGATTTAAAGATGATGTCTTTTAAATGGTGACCTCCAGAGTTGATACACATTTGAGCCCTATTTATGACATTTTGCATAACTTGCCGTAACACTTCCTGCGATATGTTCGTTATTTCTTGACGAATGTTTTCTTTTAGAGCTGCGAGAGTCTGTGGCTTGTTCACATACACCCGAGATTTCAAAAAACCCCAAAGAAAGAAGTCTGGACTGGTCAGTCCTGCCGGACGGTGGGGAAATCGTCGACGAAATTCACGTTGTGTTCTTATCACTGATGAATTATTCCGTAAGAACATTGACACAATTATTCCACGTTCTTGGGGAGTAAAACGGTCCATGTTTATTTTCAGTGTATTTTATATTTGTTCACTACACAATTTTCAACAACAGAATGACAGAAAATGTCATATAAAAAAATAAAAGTATTTGCTTTAGTGCCAGTACTTTTGCGCCACCCGTTATTTATGTTATGTTTATCTTCGATGTTGACGCCTGTTTCGCCCAAAACTTCTAGATTATCACACATATTTTCAAAATTATTTAAATCAAATAACAAATCTGTCTCCAAAGGGCTAATTATAATTGAATCAAATGCCGCATCACTGACCCCGTATTGTTTGTCTTGTTGTTCTTTTTCTTTGGATCCTATTATCTTACGATTGATTTCTTCGACTATGTGTTCATTTTCCTTTTCTCTATAAATCTCTTCTACTTTCTTCTGTTTTTTCTTTTCCTGACCCTTTTCACTACCTGTTTCTACTTCTATAATGTCTTCTTTTTCCTCTAAATTTCTAGGAATTTTGTGTTTTTGTTTGGATGATACACATACAACTTTTTTTGAATTATGGATTGGCATTGCATGAATTTCCGCTGTTACTGTAACTTTGCTTGGAATTTTAGAGCAGCTCAATTCAGTTTGTTGGGTTGGTTTTCCACAGGTCTGAGTACGTAAGCCAAATCAGTAACATAATCCTCTGTAGAATCCGCAAAAACAAGATATTGGCCGATACTGAATTCTGCCAGGTGATTTAGCAATAACCTGGTGTGTCTGCATAGTGCCTGTTATAGGTGTCAAATCTTCTGGGACCAGTTTATTTATGTTGTCTATATCACTATCGATTATATAAAGACATTTGACAGAATTCATGCATTTTGACAATATCTTCACAGCTTGCTCACCAGAGGAAACATCATTACCATAACCTACCTGTTTGACAAGGGACCTCTTCACAGAACCGCCTATACCGTCCGCCACTGATTTTTCCGTGGCCGCTCTCTGTAAACGATCATGTTGAATACTGAAGGCCTAGTTTAAAGGTAAATAGATTGTGTTAATAAAAGTTCTTTTTAGGCGGTACTGCGTGCAAGGACAGTCGGAATAAATGTGGATAACCTTAATTAAAGGATTGCACTCTTTGGCTAATTTTATAACGGGTAAAAGGTGAGCCCATATAACGGCTGGATCACGTGCATCATATTTTTTGCAATAGGGAAAACAGATACAATGTGCCTGAACTAGGATTAACCTGTATTTCAGGCAAAACAAGTACTTACATAACTACCTAAAATTATTAAACAATAAAGTACAATTAAAATAATGTTGAAAAAAATAAATAACATATTTTTTGCAAAAAGAGCAATCAGTCTTCATAATCCATTCTAGGTCAAAGTCATCAAGTTTATTTACAAATTATTTATAATATTTATTGTGATTCATTTTGCGCACGTATTTAAAACTGTTATATAAAGTAAATTAGTAATAAGGTTAATAGAACAGAATAAATAAGAAATTATGCATTTTTGTGTACAAATAAATTATTATAAAACGGAAATAAAAACAGAAGTGACAATATTTGAAAACGAGACTAAAACTACTTAACTGAAAATTAAAACGAGTATGGTATGGTACTTTTAGGCCCCTACATAATCTATCGAATTAACGTATCTTTGTTCGGCGATTTTTTTAGCTGGACATTCGGCATCACCAGTTTTATGATTGCAGGGCTTCTTATAGTGCAGGCATGTAGCACATTTCGGTGGCTCGGCTTTTTTCGTACAGTCCTTGAAGGCGTGATCTTTTTCGCCACAGTGTCCGCAGGTGTTGGCCTCCTCTCTGCATGTCTTGGCAGCATGACCGTACTGCTGGCACCTGTAGCACCTTGTAACAAGAGTGAAATCTCTCACAGGACACGAAGACCAATTTACAAATACTCTCTCATTCGTAACTAAGGCCTTTCGAATATCTGCAGTGACTTCTATTACATAGTTACAGGTCTCAGCGTCCTTCCTACCCAACTTATGACTTAATCTAATCGATGTCAAAAACTTTTCGAGTGTTAGGCCATTAAGCTTATCAGCTAAGTTTTGGTGAAAAATGCAACTGTAAACTTCCATATCCTGCATACACACAGGTACTCCGATGACTATGATTCTCGGTTTTCGTTTGTAAGGTTTCATCAACGATGAGGCCAGAGTTCGTCAGTTTTGCTGTCTGCTTCAGTTTCTGAATGTCGTCCTTGGTATCGGTGCTGATGATAACACCGCCGTTCCTTGTTTTTTGCAAACTCCTCACGTGCAACTTCTTTTCTTCTGGTCTTATAATTGTTTTCACGAGTGTTTTGGTGTCATCGCTTGACTTCATTTTGTCAGTGGGGTATATGCCAACGGAGTTTACGTTACTGGGCTGGATGAAGAAGTTAGGGCTTTTTTTACCATGTCGGCGAATGAAACTGAACCGGCGACAGGTTTTGAGGACTCTTCAATGCTTAGTTTGAGGTCTTTAAGTCGCTGCGAAAGGTCATGTTTTTCTTTGTGGTCTTGAATGGATAAGTGAGCCTGAATAGTTTTTTGTTTTAGGGACTGGTATTGGACGGCCATTTGAGATGTCCCATGGCTAACTTTTCGGCATAAATTATTAATCCGCAGTTTTTGGTCCGTATTCAATTTGCCATCGCATGAAATAGCACACACCTCATTTAGACACTGCTCGATTGTTTTCATCCAGTTCTGGATCTCTGGAGTGGACACAAGTTCTGAAGGCTCTTCCTCCTGTAGGGCAGGCGCGGGCGCGGGGGGCCGGCGCGAGGGCGTGGGCGGCGGGCTGCGGGCCATTAGCTCGCTCCGGTTAAAGGGGCTGCCTTCCATAATCCAAATTACTAAGTTACAGTGAAACATTATAAACTTCAAGTAACAATTCATTTAACACTTATACGAATGACACAGATAAATATCTCTTCCACGTAGTGTGAAACTATGGCACAATTTTTCAACGATTGTTTAATTTATTACATTAATTAATCAACACGTCCGATTGCAACGATGATTCAACCAAGTATGAAGCGTAAATTGTTGTTTCGCGGCACCGAAGTGCCATAGATTGCACTTCTTCCGCCAGCTTACTACAAACTACAGTAATTTTCCGAAAAATCACAAAGTAGGCTTCGTCTTCTTTAAGTTCACTTATACATTTTCGGTATTGGGCTTGCTGATGTATCCAGTTATAAAAGTGTTTTTTGAAATCAGGAAATTTGTTTTTAAAATTTTGAATTAACATTCCAACATTACCTTTTTTTGTGACTTTACCCATTCTCTTTGTTTTTACAGTTTTATTATTTCCTTTTTTATTGTCTTTATATTCATGACTGATGTTTTTCCACTGTTCCCATTCCGTATCTTCCTTTCTCTGTCCATCTTATAACTCATACTCTAGTTCCACACCTCTACATTACTCACACTCTCCGTACATGCATTTTTTTGATTTAATATCACAAGAAGATACAGTGAGAATATCTTCCAAGGTTTTATATTTTGGCATAACTCCAATTTTTCTCAGTGCAAAAATCATTTTTCAAAGTTATTGTGTTTAATATATAGGCAGGTGTTTCTGTTTTGTATATTTGGTGACAGAATATAAAAGGGTCGGTATTTATAAAATGTAGAAAGCGATTTTTTTCCGCCTTCTGCTCGATATATTTTATAGACATTTAATAGTGTATCAGTAAGATATCTGTTCCTTTTGTTTTTTCGATGTGCGGCACTCTTTTTTAGTAGTAGTAGAAGCAGAGAGACATTGTTGAGAGCGAAGAGAAAATGTCCAATTTCCAAAGGCTTAAGCGTGGAAAAGCAAATCAGGGGAAAGACATACCCCACGCAAGGATAAAACAAGATCATCTGTATCTAAAAAGTCACCCTCAGTAGCTAAAATGAAATCAATCAAACAAACGTCACATTCAAAGTCCAGAAGATCATCTACATCACGATCTAGCTAGATCTCCTGTGGCAAGAAAGAAATTGCCCTTGTATAAAAATTCAGTACAACTTCAGATGAAAATATCTTTTATTTCATGTAAGTTCCTCACCATCACCAACATCATAGCTACAAGTCCACGCGTCGGTTACAATCAAGTGAAAATTAGCTTTGTAAAAGTGAATTCTTTTTCCTACGTTTTCCACACTTGCCTGTTCATAAACTCCGTTTATCGAGCCTGCAATAAAAGTAAAAAAAAACAAATTTTAATAATATTTTTGCCAGGCGGCGTAATACCCCACCCCTGGTCCAAACGTCCACGACCCTGATCACGCCGTCCCTGCCTGGGTGAACACTGGTTACCTTGCCCTTAGGGCAGGTTGCCGTCTGCAATTGTGACAACGTCACCAACGCCGATGCTGTTTTGTGGGTTGGATACCGGTAGCCTTGTATGTAAAAACGGCAAAACTTCTTTGATCTGCCTATCTGAATGTAGTAGTACCTATCTGAATGGAGTAGATATTTAATTTTAACCTACCTACCCATTGTGTGTAAACTTTTGATAATTATTGTGATGGAAAATGACTTTACTTTAAATGTGGAGCTCATTTTTCAATGTTGACGACTCTGTATGAAATATACAGGGAGAAAAAAGCAGCTCTTGACGAGTTTCTTGCCGGTTCTTCTCGTTACAAGGTCTCCCGCTTAGAGTTTGCGAACCGATGGCGTAGCTTCTATGACATTCACAAGTGCTTGTAACAGCCTAGACTGAATAAATTATTTTTGAATTTTGATCCAGCGAGCCCAAAAGAGGTCGGCTAGGCTTAACGCTATTCTGACCTTTCCACCAAGATCGCATCAACGCAGGGGCAGGGACTGTCATTGAGGACGATTGGCCGATTAAAAAGTGGAATGGGGTGAGTCTCATCGTCTGCCTCATCGACGCTTCTGTGAGTAATGTCAATAAAGTCTCATCTTTGGGTGCTTTTTAGTGGAAGGTAGCGCGTAAAGCCGTTTTGGTTGACCGCACTAGCCGCTCCCATTGTAACTGACGCGTGGTCTTGAAGCCATGAAAGTGAGGGTGAAAAACTTACATGAAATAAAAAATATTTTCAGCGAATTTTTATACAAAGAAATCTCAAACTGACAGAACGAAACAAAAAATACTTAGGTATAACTTTGTTTTTTTTTGCTGTCTTGAAGAGGACCATTACTGCTCCTGGCCTATTTTTAGGGTTCCGTAGCCTAAATGGCAAAAAACGGAACCCTTATAGATTCGTCATGTCTGTCTGTCTGTCCGTATGTCACAGCCACTTTATTCCGAAAGTATTAAGATTACACAGTTAAAACTTGGTAGGTTTCGTCATGTCTGTCTGTCTGTCCGTATGTCACAGCCACTTTATTCCGAAAGTATTAAGATTACACAGTTAAAACTTGGTAGGTAGATGTATTCTGTTAACCGCTTAACGAATTTAACACAAAAATAAAATATTAAGGGGGGGCTCCCCCATACATGAAACTGAAAAAAAATTTTTTCTTCAAATCATTACATGTGGGGTATAGATAGGTCTTTAAAAATGACATTGAGGTTTCTAAAACCATTTTTTCTCATAGTCAACCGTTTGAAAGATATACACTGCCAAAGTGGTAAAATGTGTGTCCCCCCCTTTAACTTTTGAAATAAGAGAGTGAAAAATCTAATGTTAGTAATTAAGGTTTTGTAAATCAATTGTTTTTCAATCCTAATATTTGTTGTGTTATACTCCGTCGCAGTACCACGACGCCAAATAAGTGCAAATCCTACTTATAAAAAATGTACATTAATTGTTCGTAATTTGTACGCCATTAAAAAAATTGTACTTTACGTATTTTAGTCTCAAAAAAATGTCGGTGTGGTACTGTCAGGGAGTATGCTCTGCCGCAGTACCACTCGTTTTTCTCACGAACCAGAGACAGTTTGCATGGTTTTTTTTGGGTGAAAAAAATGTACATTAATTGTACGTTCTAGTATCATACAAGAAAATGGCCAAGTGTGATTGGGGGATTGGCCATGGATTGGCCCGCATGCGTAAAATTTCACGCTGCGGATCATACGCAGCATGAGTTTCAGTTTTCTACGGGCTGCGTAACGGTATAGACGTGTTCAAAAATGATCAATGTCAGAAGAATATGTGTCGCTTACCCACTCAAACGTCCGCGCGCGCTAGCTGTTACTGCCCCACGCGTCCACTCGCGTTAAGCGAATTACTTCGCGCAATTTGCCAGCTCTTTCTCCCGTTTAAACCGTGATATCTAGTAAACTACTACTGCTTATCCCAAAATAAAAATATGTGTATACTGCTGATACTATACAAAATCATTTTAAATGATATCTAAATTAAAATAACTCTTTATGATTACATAAAAAAAATGATTAACCTCAATGTATTGGTGATTTTTGCCTAAAAATAAAGTCAAATGAAGTTTTTGTACAGAATAATACAGATTATATTTATTTAACCTATTTATTATTAAACTAGACTATTTCAGCTTTTTTCTGATACCAATAAGTCATTAAGTTGTATAATGTGTGCAGCACAAGAAATTAAAACAAAACAGTACTCCAAATGAAATTTATTGACGAAATTTGTAGCGAGTTGACGGCAAGATGGCCGCCTGGCCTTAGGGTTCTGACGCACGACACGACACGGATGCTATTTTTTTTTTGTTTGAAATAATACACAGTTAGTTTTTGTGTTTTATTTTATTAATAAACTTATAACCCTTAATTACTAACTTGTTTCTGTTCATTACCCCAATATATACCTACAACGTATTTTTGTCGAATGGAGAAAGTAATAATAATAATAATAATAATAATATATTTATTTTCTCACACAATATAATAAGTAAGAAAAAAGACATCGATTTAAAAAACAAAATTTATTTGAATTGTTTACAAGTTATGGGATATGATCCCTTAAATATACAAAAAAAAACAAAACAAACAAAAAGTAAACAAATTACAAAAATATGTCTGTATGTATCTATACACCTATGTCTATATGTATGTTATATACAAGGTTATTTTTAGTTCATTACAAACCTCACGTGGGGTTGATCAGACCATCAAACTGAACAACTTTCACTAAGGGACCAACCTCAAAATCGCGAAATAAAAATCAGCTGTTTCATACTAAAGTTCAATGCCTATTCCATCGAAATGTATGAAACAGCTGATTATTTTTCGAGATTTCAAGGTTGGTCCCATAATGAAAGTTGTTTAGTTTGATTGTCTGATCAACCCCACGTGAGGTTTTTAATGAACTAAAAATAGCCTTGTATACATATATATATTATATATAAGTATTACATAATTATTATTTCTGTACAACTAAATTCTGTCAAATAGCTTAATGTAATATTTTTTGCCAAAACAATAGTTTTTTTTTACTTTTCCATACTAAAACGTAGTTTTGCCGAATGAATTTGTATGAAAAAGTAAGAAATAAATTATGATGATGAAAAAAATACATGCACTTAGCGAATGCTTGCTCGTTGTTCGTTATTAGCGTTTGTGATACGCCTTGAAACATCCTTCGATGCAAAGGTTGACATCGCACTCCTCGCATTTCCAGATGGTCCTCGTCTTCTTAGGACACATCCTGCAGCAGGTATTTTTGGAACCTGTTCGAATCGGGAAGTGGTTATGCTCAACCAACGGTCTGTCCTGTGTCCTATGTCGTGTGTTACGTCGTACAACCGTTGTCTTCAGTAGTCCAGTACTGTTTGATCGCACATTTAAACGTCGGTATTCAGTTGCTAAGTCTAAATGTCTGTGTCTCTTCAATAAATCTTCCGCTAATGTAGTCCGGAACTGACGATGTGATATTTTCCGGCGAAAACTAGAAAATATCACATAGCAATTAAAAATAGCGGCATTGTACAGTCGGCGGAAGAGTTTCTTATACCAAATTTTGTTCCTTAGACGTTCCACAGGCTGAGCTGATAATATTTGATCCTTTCTGTCAACTCCACCCATACTCTTGTTATAGTCGAGTACTATTTTTACCGACTTCAAAAGGAGGGAGGTACTCAATTCGACCCGTTTTTTTTTTTTTTTTTTTTTTTTTTTTTTTTTGTTTTTTGTATGTACACTGATTACTCGAAGACGGCTGGACCGATTGAAATGATTCAAACGTTATTACATTAGGTAAACTCCCAAGTTGGTCCCATTTTTTAAAATTTTGAAATCGGTTCAGTACTTTTCAAGTAATCTTGAAAAAAAGCACGAAAATAGTAAGATTTTGTGTGAACTACCTCGATGATCAGTCGTATAACTTCTTTGTTTATAAACTGAATAAGATAATTATGTTTTTGCTGGAAAAGGGATATCTTAAGTGTAGTTCTTTAACCGACTTAAAAAAGGAGGTTCTCAGTTTGACCCGCATGTATGTATGTTTCTCCGCGATTAACTCACGTTTGGCTGAGCCGATTTTAATTTCTACCTAAATAATATACCTACACTACCTAATACAAAAGGTACCTACACTAAAAATAAAAAAAAATAAAAATTGTTTAAAAAAACAAAAAACCGACTTCAAAAAACCTACCTCTAAAAAGCAAGAAATAATATTCGTAATAATAAAACACGTCTATTGAAGTCGGGTGGGGCTTTTAGAATAAAAAAAAAAGACATTTGTACTCCAGCCCCACCCGACTTCAATAGACGTGTTTTATTATTACGAATATTATTTCTTGCTTTTTAGAGGTAGGTTTTTTGAAGTCGGTTTTTTGTTTTTTTAAACAATTTTTTTGGTTTGTAAGTCAGTTTGTTATATTTGTTCTGAGTCCCAATTTGAAGATTATGGTACGTCGAGATCATGCTAACAATATTAGCATCCCGCCATACCAAAATCATCAAATCTGAACAGTAAGTGGCCACTACTTCACCATTACGAAGTTCTGTCTTAGTCAAAGTCTTGACTGACTCGGGAACGAATTCCCGGTTCAGTCGCAATGTCCCATAACAGTCAGTCTTTTTTTTTTCAGGTAACGCAATAATAATGGACTGTTATAAAAATTGTCCATTATCAAAGTATGACCTCGATGAAGCAGCGGCTCGACTAAGTCAAGCACAATTTTTGCAGTAGCATTTGTAGGTCGGTCGTCAGTCGTCAGTCTGTTATTCGATACGATATTGTTACTGCCATTTGTCTCGTCGTCATCTTCAAATCTGTCAATTGTGTCGTTCTCATCTGGTCTGTCATTCGTTTGCGAATCTGTTTGGTCATCATTGCGTCGGTCATTGTTATCAGTAGTCGCTGCCTGCTGTGCTTTTCCAGTGTATACAAAAAACTTCCAGAGATAGCCACTCGAGGATTCGCACAACTCATAAGTTTTGAGGCCTACTTGTGCGGCCTTTGTCGTTATCTTTTGGGCGAAACTTAATCTACCATGCCACTTTAAAAGAGATTCGTCGATGGCTATCTCTTGTGAAGGCGTGTATAGGCTGGAAAACTTGTCATTGAAGTAGTCCACCACTGGTTGTATTTTGCATAGTCTGCTTGTCTCCTGTAAAGTCTGACTGTCAACAAAATGTAGAAACTTTTTTAACAGTATGTACCGGTTGTACGACATAGTTTTAGCAAAGTATGGCATTGTGCCATACCCATTGAAAGTAAAATAAGCCTGCTCGTCTGGTAAGGGATAAAGTCCTTGTAAAATCTGTAAAGTAAGAAATGTAACCATTTCGTCTCTATTTGTAGGAGTCCAACGCAGAAGCCGAGACTTTTCAGATAGTAAATTTTGCTCTTTGATCAGAGCTATCTTCTGGTCTGCGTAGCGATTGGTCTCCGTACACAATCGGTCAATGAAATCGACATCGAACATCTTGTCGAAGATGTCTATGACTCGAGTCTGGTCAGTCACCTCAAATGTCGGTCCGGAATTCTCAGAGAAAGTCTCACGTCGTCCAAAAAAAGTGTTTCGGTCTTTTTTCCAATTGAAAGTGTAACAGTCGCTTGGTACAATGTCGCTTAGTGCTCGGTCATTGGCTTCATCCTCACGATTTAACACTTCCACTTGGAATGGTGTCATGTCACTTTCACATGCAGGTTCAGTCACAAAATTATGTTGTGATATTATTGGAATGGGTGTAGTGTCATCGTCAAAGTTTAAATCGTTATCATCGTCACTGTCAGGTATGTCAGTTAACTGTAACCAGTCTTCTATAGTTGATTCAAAACATTGGTCGTTAAAACCTGGAACAAACAATAGGACACAGAATCCTTACTGACGTATAAACGACAACACTTCATGGACATTTTTATTACCAATGGCCCTTGGAGTGCACAGCGAGGAGCTAGGTGATGCCATGATGACCACCTCTGCACCTAGGTATAGAAAAAAAATTAAGGACAATTTACTATACTTATTAACCTACGCTATATGATAATATAAGTAAAATTACGAAGACTCAGAAGAGCTTCTGTATTTTTTTTTTCTTTTAATGGGCCTCCGCTGCATAACGTGCACCTTAGTCCTAGTAGACAGTCTACTAGGAGAACTGTATGGAGAAATGACGAAACAAGAAGACAAGAGTACATGTTGATCCCTTTCTTGAAAATAGGCTTCTTGCTGGGGCGTTTGTTACACATTTTGGAAAACTACAAAATAGTGAACGTAAATTTAAAAATTACTTTCGAATGTCCATTCGTTCTTTTGATGAACTGTTGTGTAAAATTGAGAATAAGCTACAAAAAAGCAGTTTACGAAGGATTACAATACAACCGATTGAGAGGCTCGCTATTACATTAAGGTAAGTTTTAAATTTTAAATATTTAATTTCTTGCTATGATTTAGTGGAAAGGGATTTGAACAGGTAGGATAAACGTACCAATCCCAAACCAGTAAAGGACTTTTTTGATTTCAAATTACTGTCATGTGTAAATTGTAAACAAATAAATATATAAGTACTTTAGAAGGCATTATTATGTTTAATAATTTATTTTATTATTTGTTATGTAATATGATATTGTACTCTCTATAATCGATTCTGATAGTGAATTTAATCTGTGGTTCGATTTGTCAGGATAACTGTCAAGTGAAAAAGTCGTGCTTGCTTTTGGCGCCTTTTTGGTTCTCTGTTCGGTTTTGCGTAAAATTATAATATCAAAAGTGTATTGTTGTAATTAATATAGTTCAAAAGTCATATTGTGTTTGTTTTACTTCCTGAGCAACAATTTTAGCTCACAATCAGAAGTGGTACGTGTTCACACGCTGCAATTTCGACAAAGGATTTTAAAGGTCAGTGATACGTTTTTCCCAGAGGTTTTGCGTTTTCCTACACATATTTGTACGAATTTCGGAGTGAATAAAACGCATGGATGGTACAATGTCCTAACAATTAAGAACTTCGAGTGACTGCAATTCACAATCACTATTTTTCATCAAAGAGTGAATACATACAATAAACAACACCTGTGAAAGTGATGTGATAATATCGTCGTCTATGTTGCGTTGATTATGTCTGTTTTACATGAAGAACGCTGATATTTTAGACAATTTAAAAGCGTACCTGTAGTCTTGAACGTTAAGTGTATTTCTTATATTCTTTTAATAAGTATGATTTTGTGTATAGATATTGCAATGAACTAATGCTGTAACTGCCGTATTGATTGTTAATTGATTGTTTTTGTGCAAATAGGTACATAAATAAGCTATTTTCCTTACCTTTCTTATATCTTAGATGATTTAAAAGTAATCTTGAGCGTTAAGTTTATTTCCTTTAAATTATTTTAATAAGTATGATTGTGTAGTGTATGTAGATATTACAATGCAATGAACTAATACTGCAACTGCCGTATTAATATTTAGATATTGATTTTTTTTGTGATCAACTTATAGAATTTACTTTACTTACCTTTCTTTTCTATATTTTTTTATACCTATTTCTAAATCGGTATCGTTAATCATGGGGTCTGATAGACGTTCTCGATCTCGTAATAGACGTTCTTCTAGAAAACGAAGACGACGTCGTTATTCGTCATCCATATCTTCTAGTACATCTGATATTTCATCTATCTCCAATTGCAACCGCAAACATCATCGAAATAAAAAGTATAAGAGTAAATCAAAGTCTAAAGGTCAAGATAAAAAATCGCGTCGTACAGTCACACCACCCATAAGAAAACAAACAGTGCTTCCGACTATATGTTCTACTTCTCAACCATCTACTGTGGCTCCTCAAGTATTACCTAATGATCAAATAAATAGTTCTGTTGATTTTAGTTGTCAGACACCTGTTTTTAATAGTAATCAGCTGTGTGTTAATAATTCGCTAGGCAATGGAAATCCAAGCGTCTCTGCTGTACATCCCAACTTACCCATAAATTCATTTATGTCACAAATAAATGTTATACCTGAATTCGATCCGAATGATGGCTCACAGAATATCGAATTGTGGATACACAAGGTCAATGAATGTGCAAAAATTTATTCTTGGAATGACACACAGGTGTGTCATTATGCTTTAGCAAAATTATCTGGTTTGGCAAAACGGTGGTATCAGGGACTTCCTTCGGTCTTATTTACATGGGAGCAGTGGATGGAAAAATTAAAAGCTGCGTTCCCTTCTACAGAGAATTACGGGGATCTTTTACAAAAAATGCTACAATTACGTTGTAAAATTGGACAAGCATTAGATGTGTACTATTACGATAAGATGAATCTCATAAACAGATGTGACATAACCGGACGAAAGGCTGTAGGGTGCCTAGTGCACGGCATAGACGATAAATTTATAAGAATGAGCGCAAACTCGTGTCGTTTCGAGGAACCGGAACAATTATTTTCTTATTTAAAAACGATTTCACAAAGTGATAATCATTTCAATAATCAAAAACGGAAGGTCCCCTATCATAGGGAGATTAAAAATATACCGACACATACTAGTTCCGATTCCCCGAAAACCGAGAAAGTTTGTTTCAACTGTGGAGAGGTAGGGCATATTCGGCCGCTTTGTACTAAACCGATGAAAAGATGCAACAACTGTCGACGAGTTGGGCACACAAGTAGTGAATGTCGTATTCCTCCATCTCAAAACGCGACGATTGTTCACGACAACAATAAAAATTATCAATTAGCTATATCCAATACAAGTAGCGATAAGTCGGTTATGCACATCCAAGCGAGTGATGATGATGTTGTTCAGATCCAGTCTAAGGAGAGTGAAGTTGAAAAATATTACAAGGACGTATATGTTGACGGTGTATTAAAACATGCATTTATCGATTTAGGCAGTAATTGCTGTATTATTAAGGAAACTGTAGCTAAAGATATTTATGGTCAGTGGGAAAATAAAACCCAATTACCAAATCTTAAGGGTTTTGGTAATTCTAGTGTCAGACCACTTGGTACAGTACATAGTTTAATAAAAGTCGATGAAGTAGAAGCAAAAATTGATTTGGTAATAGTAGCCGATCATTATATGTCAGTTGACATTCTCATAGGACAAACATTTACCGAAATTCCCAATCTGCTTATGATAAAGACATCGAAGAATCTATTGTTTTATTCTGCTCCAAGTGAAGAGTGCGTTCCTATTGATAATAAAATTAGACTTCTTACACGGACTGAGTGTACTATTGAACCTCATTCAATGTCACCCATTGAGGTTTGCGCGCAAAGCCATTTTACTGGATCGTTGTTCGTTCCCCCTGGATTTTGCTCTTTTAAAAGCTACATTGTTCTACCTGGATTATACAGTTTTAATGATGGTATCGGTTTTATAATGATAGCGAACACTGCTGCATCTGGGATTAGTTTCTCTGAAAGTCATCCTTTAGCTCGAGGTTCTGGATATGACGAAGTAAAGGAACCTAGTATTAATTTAACCACAATTTCTAATGAACAGAATATTCGTTCACTGCCTATCGAAGACATAGTAGTTGGAGCTCAACTTTCAGATACTGAAACAAACAAAATACGTGATCTTTTACATAGATATCGGGATTGTTTTGCATTGAATCTTTCAGAACTTGGTAAGACGGACTTATCAGAGATGACTATTAAATTGAATGATGAAAGACCTATAGCCTATAACCCATACCGTATGTCACATAAAGAAAAAGAGCAGTTATCGGTTATAATTGATGATTTGCTTAAAAACGGTATAATTCGTGAAAGTAAATCATCATATTCTAGTCCAGTGTTGTTAGTTAGTAAAAAAAATGGCCAAAAACGTCTATGTATAGATTACCGAGCCCTAAATAGGAAGACACTAAAGGACAAGTACCCTCTCCCACGTATAGAGGACAAACTCGATTGCTTGGGGGGCAATCGGTATTTCACAAGTTTAGACCTCGCTTCTGGATACTACCAGGTTCCAGTAGCAGAGGAGAGTAAGCATCTAACGGCATTCGTCACTCCGAACGGATTGTATGAATTCAATCGTATGCCGTTTGGATTGGCGAATGCCCCAAGTGTTTTTCAAAGAACCATAAACACGATGCTTAATGGAGTAGGGGAAAAGTTGGTTCTTGCCTATATGGATGATTTGTTGGTGGCTTCAAAGACCATTCAGGAAGGTTTAGATAAACTTGCGAGAGTATTTGATCTCTTGAGACGAGCTAAACTAACGTTAAATTTGAAAAAATGTGTGTTTTTTCAGGAACAAATAGAATACCTTGGTTATGAAATAACCAAAGATGGTATAAGACCAGGTACTCATAAAATCAATGCCGTGAGACTTTTCCCAACACCAAAGAACGTACATGAAGTTCGCCAGTTTGTTGGTCTCGCGAGTTACTTTAGGAAATTTGTCCCAAAGTTTTCTGTTATTGCGAGACCACTCACTATGCTGACAAAAAAAAATGAGCCATGGCGTTTTGAGTCGGAACAAATGGCTGCATTCCAATCTTTGAAAGACATCTTATCTAGTCGGCCTGTTCTTGCTTTGTATGACCCTACTGCTCGATTGGAGGTTCATACGGACGCAAGCAAACTAGGTCTAGCCGCAATACTCATGCAAGACGCTGGGAAGGGTCTCCAACCTATAGCATATTATAGTCGACAGACCTCTCCCGAAGAGCAAAAATTTCATGCTTATGAGCTGGAGACCCTTGCCGTCGTTACCGCTCTAAGTAGATTTCGTGTGTATCTGATTGGCGCAACTTTCACAATCGTGACTGATTGTATTGCAATAAGATACACAATGACTAAAAAGGATTTAGTTCCTCGGATCGCCAGGTGGTGGATCGCTATGCAAGAGTACGATTTCAATATAGAATATCGTCCCGGCTCTAAAATGCTCCACGTTGACGCATTAAGTAGAAATCCGATTAATGCGGAAGGTGCCACGTTTAGTGATGATGATGTCAACGTATTCCGAATTGACGTTGATGAAGTAAATGCTGGAACAGATGAACGCTGGCTGCAGACAGTCCAACAATCTGATCCAGAACTAAAAAGAATTGTCGAAATTCTAAAGGATCCTACCAATGATAATATAGTTGAAATAAAAAACAATTTCACCATAAAAAATAATAAACTTTATCGATTGGTAAAGGATGGTGACACAGTCAATTTACTTTGGGTGGTACCGAAATCTGTTAGGTGGCAGATACTGAGAAGTAACCACGACAGTGTTGGCCATTTTGGGTATGACAAGACTTACGATAGGATACGTAAAGTATACTGGTTCAAAAAAATGCGTAGATTCGTTCAAAAGTACTGCAAGTCATGTTTGCATTGCGCTCTCAACAAAGTTCCTGGCGACCCTAAGGAAGGTATGTTACACCCTATTCCCAAACCTGACAAACCGTTTGATACTTTGCATGCGGATCACTGTGGACCATTCCCTGTGAGTAAAAGGCAAAATGTATACATATTGGCGATAATTGATTCATATACAAAATTTATCTTTATTAAACCCGTCAAGAATTGTAAAACAAAAACCACCATTGCAGTGTTTGAGGAATACTTTTCGCTATTTGGTACACCTAGGCGCCTCATTACGGACAGAGGTACAAGTTTTACCAGTCACGCTTTTGCTGAATTTGTTAAAGAGAAGGGAATGTCTCACGTGCTAAATGCCGTTGCAACTCCGAGAGCCAACGGCCAAATAGAGCGCTATAATCGCACTATTTTAGATGCTCTAACTGCTACTAATCATGGAAGGCCAGACAATGAATGGGATATCGCTATACCTAAAGTACAATGGGGCCTCAATAATACCATAAACAAGGCCACTGGTAAGACTCCGGCGGAGCTACTTTTTGGTGTAGCTCCAACGGGTGCTTCAGATGGTGCCATGAATGCCATAGTATCAGAGGCCCACAATAATCTTGATCGTGATGAAATAAGAGAGGAAGCGATAAGTAAAATGAGAAGCGAACAATCTAAACAAAAATCCCGTTTTGATGACAGCAGGAAAGAGGCAACAAAGTACAGTATTGGTGATTTAGTGCGCGTTGAAAGAGAGTTAGGTAATCCTGTACCAGGACAGAGTAAAAAATTAGTGCCTAAATGTAGTGGACCTTATAGAATCGTTAAAGTCCTCGGCAACGATAGGTATGAAGTCGAAGATACGCCAATCACACGTCGTGATGGTAGACAATCATACAAGTCGGTATTTGCGGTGGATAAAATTCATCCCTGGCTTGTTTTTTCCAATGACCCCATGGAAAGCGATACTGATGTTGAGGAAAGTTAGATTGAATATTTTTGATTAATTTACGTACCTACTTATTTTTTTATGAATTAATAATGCCTTGTGTCTATTTTCTGAAACTTTATTAAGAATAACTAATATTAGCTTAGATTGGCGATGTTTAACACTAGCCTTAATGAGTTTAGCCCAAAGTGGCGCTGTAATTAGCCTTAATGGCGTTTAGCCCAGCGTGGCGTTGTATATAACATCAATAGTGTTTAGCCCAGAGTGGCGTTGTAAGTTACTAGCCTAAATGGCGTTTAGCCCAGAGTGGCGTCGAGTATAACTAGCCTTAATGGCGTTTAGCCCAGAGTGGCGTTGTATATAGCATCAATGGTGTTTAGCCCAGAGTGGCGTTGTAACTAGCCTAAATGTCGTTTAGCCCAGAGTGGCGTTGTAAGTAGCCTAAATGGCGTTTAGCCCAGAGTGGCGTTGTGTGTAACTAGCCTAAATGGCGTTTAGCCCAGAGTGGCGTTGTATGTAACTAGGTAACTAGCCTTAATGAGATTTAGCCCAAAGCGGCGTTATATATAACTAACTTCTATGGCGTTTTGTTTAGCCCAGAGTGGCGTTGTTTGTGATAAGCCCTTAGTGGTATTGTATTTTAATGAATTTAACCTTATTAGCAATGCAGTGAGCCCATGTGGCGTTATATTACTTTAAGGATTAATAAATATAATTTGATTAACAGAAGTGTTTAAACTAAAATAATAAAAATAAAAAATAAAGAATTAATGAACTTAATTATATTAAAGTAAAATAATTATAATAAGATGAGAATTACCTATTAGTTATTTACACAGTTATGTTATAAATTATCATATATACTTAGGCATATTTTTATTTTTTTTATATTTTTTTTTTCTTTAATATTTACAAGATCTCGTAGGTACGCAGGGACGCGTACCTTGTCAGAATTGGCCGAATGTAAACAAATAAATATATAAGTACTTTAGAAGGCATTATTATGTTTAATAATTTATTTTATTATTTGTTATGTAATATGATATTGTACTCTCTATAATCGATTCTGATAGTGAATTTAATCTGTGGTTCGATTTGTCAGGATAACTGTCAAGTGAAAAAGTCGTGCTTGCTTTTGGCGCCTTTTTGGTTCTCTGTTCGGTTTTGCGTAAAATTATAATATCAAAAGTGTATTGTTGTAATTAATATAGTTCAAAAGTCATATTGTGTTTGTTTTACTTCCTGAGCAACAATTTTAGCTCACAAAATTTACATGTGCAAAAAAAATATGGTCATGTACTCTGGTCAACTGCAAAAATGTTAAACAGAAAAATCAAATCAATGATATTTTCAGTAGTTGACCATCGTGGTCAATTATTGAGACATCATACAACACATGTTCTAGTAATTATCCAGTCTAAATAAACGGTATAATAATGATTGTTTGTTTGAAATATCGTAAAGTAATGCGTCATTGGTTATTAATTGTTGAAATTTCATAAAATCAGATTATTTCACTCATAAAATGTCGCCTTTAAAGTGGAATCATTCCTAACTTTCATCACACGCGACTTATAAAATTATATATAAAAGTTATAGGTTTGCACATGACAGTAATTTGAAGTCAAAAAAAGTTCTTAATTGGTTTGGGATTTCAACTACATACACAATCCTTTTTTTAGCTGATAAAGTACACATGGCCACAGATCAAGTTACCCAAAACCAGTATAAATGGAACTCGCACCTTGCGCATTATCATACTTAGGTAACCCGTCGGAGTCCCGCTTATACTGGATTTGAGTAACTTGATCTGTACCGTGTGTACAACCGCACTCATATGAATAAACAAACAATTAGAGAGAAACTGGAGAAAAAAAGTTAATCGTACTCATTTTAATAAAAAGAGTTTTATTCATAAATTAAAAATCAAATTTTACATCATTCATTTCTTTGTAAATTTGTATCCTGAGCGTTGACATTACTTTCGCCAGTAGATGATGTTGTTGCTGGGTTATAAATTATGTCATAAGACGTGATATTAAACAGGCGACTTTCAGTCGAAATAAGAGTTTCATTGTCATTCACTGCAGCAGAACTAATAGCATTGTCGTTAAGACTGGAAGTATCCTGGATTATACTATTGGTTTGGTAATCTTGATTTATCGGTGACAAACTGTCAAGCTCAGTAAAAGCACTAGAACTTGTTGTAGGTATGGGGCTGTAGTATGCAGGTTGTGTTTGACTTTCCATTTCCATAACTATATTTAACACTTTTGTTCTGAACATTAGTTTTTGATATCTAGTGAATCTTTTTAATGAAGGCTGCAGAGACTGAAAGAAAGCCAAATCCTCACTTTCCAGCTCCAGTTGATTAGACTTTAAGCATTCTAATAACTGTGCCTCAAATTCGGATGGTGCTTGCTTTTTAGATTTTGTTTTTGTTTTAATGTTGGGTGAGAACTTTCTTGACGTGAAGTACCTGGTTGCGTGGACTCATTACGTGTTTCTAAATTACGTTGTGATGTTAGTTGAGAACTTTCTTGACGTGAAGTACCTAGTTGCGTGGACTCATTAGGTGTTTCTAAATTACTTTGTTCAGTCATTTCTTCACAGAGTGACTCTTCTCCGGCAGTTTCCGTTGTACTGTCTAAGAAAGTCAAAATGTCATAGTAAGAATATTTCTTCTTCTTCTTACTCCCAGAGCCGGATGGCTGATTTTTTTCAGATATCTTGTCTTTCTGGTAAGTGTCCCTTGCTGTTCGCCAGCGTTGTTGTATTTTCTTGTCTGAAATGACAAAATATAATAAGTAGTTGGCAAAAGTACACACAGTTTCAGATCAAGTTACCCAAAACCAGTACCAATAAAATTTGCCATCATCAATATTAAGGTGAAAACTTCCGGAAGTCACTAGCGCTGTAAGTTTTTAATTTGTTTTAACAAAAATTAGCTTCATTAGATTCCTTTCATTTGTCGGAAATTTTACCATAGGGGTTAATTTATACAGAGGAGATTTCTTATAAAATATTTACAGCACAGTTATGTATCTCAAATCTGCTAAAAGTGGCCACTTTTAGCAGATATGAGATACATAACTATACTTCGAACATTTCATATGAAATCATAACTGCATAAATACCCCCCTATGATAAAATTTTCGGCAAATGATAGAAATCTAACGTAGCTACAGTACTGTAGTTAAAACGAATTAAAAACTTCTAGCGCTAGCTACTTCCGTGCCCTTTCACCTTAAGGGTATTTATTTTTCTTCTGAAGTAAAATTCGAGCGGTGCATGCCGTCTTATGTCTGATGTCAGCATTATTAATATATTATATTATCATAATAATATTATTAATATATTGTTTTTGTTTTCAGATATTTGGCAACTGGTAATACATTCACTGATCTACACTATTCCTACGTGATTGGAATTGCAACAATTAGCGAAATAGTAAGACAAGTTTGTTACATAATATGGATTGAACTAAAGTCTGAATGTATTCCACAGCTTAATGGGATCAAATGGAAAGAAATCGCAGAGGGATTTCTCACATACACAAATTTTCCTAATTGCTTGGGTGCTATTGATGGAAAACATATAAGAGTGATTCGACCGCCGCACAGTGGATCACTATATTTTAATTATAAGAAATATTATTCTGTAGTGCTCCTCGCAATGTGTGATGCTGATTATAATTTTACATATATTAATGTCGGTACCAGTGGAAGTAACGCCGATTCAACCATCTTTAGAAGGAGTCAATTGTATACGAAACTGGAAAGTAACACGTTGGGTATCCCTGACCCGCAAGAGTTGCCTATTATTTGCCCCGAAGTAGCTTATCCATCTAGTGTAAGAGCAAAGTTGCCGTTCGTGATAGTGGGAGACGAGGCATTTGGTTTATCATCACATGTGATGCGGCCTTATGCTCGTGATAATTTACCTTACAAAAAGAAAATATTTAATTACCGTCTGTCCAGAGCTAGAAGGTACATAGAATGCACTTTTGGAATTATGTCAAATAAATTTAGAATATTTCACAGATCCATGACTGTCAAGTTAGATCTAGCACAATTAATAGTCAAGACGGCATGTGTACTTCACATGATGTTATTTGCGAATTAAATAATTATGCTTATATTAATAAAGTAATGATGCTTGTATAAATAAAATAATGAACCAAACACATACCCGCCTCTTTTCTTTCCTCTTCGCTCAAATTTTCGTAGTTAGGTGCCAATTCCTTCAAAATATCTCTCCATGCAGCCTCTCTCGCGTCCCTGTTTTTGTATAATTCATTGCGTTTATCCCACAAAACGGGCCGCAGATGAACTTCAATGATTACTCGCTCTGTATCGATTTTCATTTCGGTAGTACAATACGGCGCGTGCGCCCCGTTCGACTCTAAAATGGGCACTGAAGTTGTAGGCAGCGCTTACGCATGCGGATACCCCGCACCGGGGTGACGCCCCGCACAGCGTCCCGCGTCCCGCGTGCGTATATCACGCTTTACAATAGATACCTATATGAAATTGTTCTTTGCGGATGCTACGCATGCGGGCCAATCCCGCGTGCGTGAGCAAATCCGCGTGACACTAAAAGCGCCCTAAGTCTATGCTCCACGTGCGTTTATGCTTGACAGTTGCAAGTCTGTAGACAATCCGATGATAGTTATGGTAAAGCGTATAAAAGCGTTGGTTTTTGTAAATTGTGCTCTCTTTTGCTCGATCTGTCGTCTGAACTGGTCGTGAAATAAAATATTACTTCTGTTAACATGGTGTTTGATTTATAATCAACTCTAACACTAAATAAAACATATGCTGTAGATCTTAATAAACACTTTCAACGAAAATTGGTTTGAACGAGTTAGCTTTTGAGATATAGCACATTTTCCAAAACCGCAAATATACCATTGTCGTTCATACCAACACTGTGAAAAACAAAGTTATTTTTGCAGACGAAAAATGATAAGTGGTGTTAAATATGGAATGGTATAAGGTAACCACGGAACCCTACGGCGCGTGGCCTGACACGCACTTGGCCGGTTTTTTTTTTTTTTTCATTTTTAACATTTCTTTAAGTGTAGATATATAATGATTATTGGCAATAGTTTAATTTCGATTGACGTTAGACATAAAGTTATTCGACGTGCTGTGAATCTATAATGAACGTAATGCGAAAGATGGACTAGAAAATCTTGAAGTAATGAAAGACTGGCCGGTTTCCAATAACCGTGGCAGCGAAGAAGTCCTTGATGTTGTCCATATTTTCTATTATCTCGCAGGACTAACAGGGTCGTACTGTGAAAGTACAAGGAAACTGGATTGTCTTTGTCTACCAAACACTCGTTAGTTTTGTTGCAGAAAGTTTTATTAATGTCCAACCAAGCTAGCAATTGCCTTTTGTTTTCTCCAAGTGAACATGACAAGAATCATATTTCTTAAGCAAGCAAAATATCCCTCACACTCGTTTTAGTCCAATCAATGAGCATATTTGTTGTATGGAGACTTCCGAAAAATTCTCCCGTCTATAAAATTTGGCATGTGATGAAGTTAGGTAACACAGATTACAAATGAACAATAAGCCAATAAAATTTGTTAAGAGAAGTTAGGTATTTTTACCTAAACATGAAAATCGCTTATATCTCTCTGTGAATATTTCCTCGGGCTAAAATACTTTCTGTATACGTATTTATGTATTAGTTAGAATAAGTATGTAAAAGAATCCAATATTTTTTCGATTTCGGAGATACTCCAAATTTAAATTTTAATATTTTTCAATATATCTTTTCTTGATTAAAATATCTGCTGATTATTATTTTTTAATATTTTTTTATACCCTTAATATATAGATTTGTTCAGTAGGCCAACAAATTTTCTTCTTTAATCATATTTATACATAAATGTATGAAAATGGACCGACTATTTTTCACATTACCTCTTAAGACCAAAAAATAAAAAAAATATAATTAAAGAAGAAAATTAATTGACTTACTGAACAAAGCTATATATTTAAGGATATAAAAACATATTAAAAATAATAATCAGCAGATATTTTTATCAAGAAAAGATATATTGAAAAATATTAAAATTTAAATTTGGAGTATCTCCGAAATCGAAAAAATATTGGATTCTTTTACATACTTATTCTAACTAATACACAAGTACGTATACAGAAAGTATTTTAGCCCGAGGAAATATTCACAGAGAGATATAAGCGATTTTCATGTTTAGGTAAAAATACCTAACTTCTCGTAACAAAATTTATTGGATTATTGTTCATCTGTAATCTGTATTACCTAACTTCATCACATGCCAAATTTCATAGACGGAAGAATTATTCGGGTTGCATAAGCCCCGTTGATTGGACTATTTGTTTTGTTGCAGAAACTTTTAATGTCCAAGCTAGCAGCTGCCGTTTGTTTTCTCCAAGTGAACATGACAAGAAACCTCTTTCTCAAGTAAGCAAAATATCCCTCACACTCTTTCGTTTGTTTTGTTGCAGAAACTTTTGTTGTCCAAGCTAGCAACTGCCTTTTGTTTTCTCCAAGCGAACATGACGTAAGATTAGGAGGGTCATCCTTTGCTGTGGTAGTACATGGAAATGGGATTGTCTACCAAACACTAATTTATTTTGTTGCAGAAAGTTTTGTTGTCCATGCTAGCAACTGCCTTTTGTTTTCTCCAAGCGAACAATCGAACATGACGTAAGATTAAGTCCTGTGGTAGTGGTAGTACATGGAAACGCGCCAAATACTCACCACCCCCGGAGTTCTGTGGTGGCTTTGTTGAGGCTCGACTTCAGCCACAGACACCTGGATTGCGTCCACAGACGTTTGAGCCTCTTTTTCTCCTCCAGCCTGTTCTGTAGATGGCGGGGGAGAGAAAATTTTCTTGTGAATCCAACGTCTGTAATGGCAACCGGTTTTTTGTATCATTTGCCAATGATTTTTTCTTGCTTGGGATTAAATATTTGGGTAACGGCGTGAGCGTGTTTTTCGTCGAAGGAATCTTAGCTCGTGGTTTTTTGTTTAGTTTGGGTAAATTTTCTTTGTTATTTTCCATTTTTCACTTTATTTTAGAAATAAACTATAACGGCCACGACCAGCACGGCTGTTATGCTAAATACTAGCTGTTTCTTAAAATTTATCATCATTTTTTTAACTACCCACTTTTTAAATATTATAGACCCTTTAAATGAAACATCCTTTTTAGGCCCGCTACATACAGAAGGAATTTTGAGTCTGATTCCGAACCAGCTTTGACGCTGCTTTATATGTATTTTTACCCCGCCCACTACTCGCGCTATCGCGGGTGGGAAAATGGCGCGCGACTGCGCCAATGAAAATACTGTTTAGGCGAGGCAATTTTTCATATGAAACTTAACCAAAACTATTATCTTACTTAAAACTATTTTTTACACGACTGCCCAAAGCAAAAAGAGTGTATGTGTTCAGGGTATCATGTATGTTTGTGGGTATGTGAGTTTCTTTATTCCATCATAACTTCTAAATGCCTGAACTGATTTGGATAAATAGGGTATCGTTAGAATCCTTACAGCATTCCGAGTTTGGAGTGACACTGGCTATATTTTTTTTAGAAAACAATATGGCGACTGTATCACGTAAAAGGGATTTAAATAAAACATTTTGAACAATTATAAATTATTCATTTATTGCATCAATGCATAACGATTTAGATATTTAAGTGAGAACTCCACATCATGCAATTACTCAACATTATGGGAAAGTAGTTTTAGTACTTAAATACAGTTTTGAAAATAATACAAATTTACCTGACCTTAGATGGCGTTACTTTTTAGCAGAGATAGCATTTCACAAGATAAAATTGTATTTCCCATGTATTACGTCTTTATTCAACAATATTGTCGCTTCCATTCAGAATAATTAACAATTTTAATAAAATATTTTATAACAACCAAAACAATTGAACGTCGCGCGCTTGCTACCACGCTTTCAGTCAAACCCTTTCAAGCGGCGCGATACTACCACCATAATTATTGCGGAAATGTTTAGAGCCAAATTTATTCCTTTTTAATTATTTTAAGAAGTAATTGAGTATAACAATATTTAAAATAATCTGATAAATTAATAATTATTATTATTGACATTTTAGAAATAATTATTGCCGCGTTTATCACAAAGATACATATTTGTGATTAGCACCGTGAAGGAAACTAAAGAACTTCAGACAATATTATACACTCATAACCAAAATTACTTTTTATTATTATAACTCATCTGGTAATTAAATAATAATGTGGTTCAACACGGATAATATTTAAAGTAATTTATACAGTAACCTAACACACGTCATTTTCAAATGTTTTTTTCTACATTGACTCCTTTATTGTGCACGGGTAATGAAAAGGCAAGATTATAATCAAATGATTAATTTAAATATAATAAAGTGGAACTTAATCATGACGTCCTCTGAATTTTTAATAATGTCAAACGTAAGCAACCAAATCTAAGATAACAAATTTGGGAAGAAAATTAACAAACCAAACAGAAAAACAAACTGATTGCTAATGTGTCATTATAATTTATGTTTTTAAAATTAAAAAAAAATGAAATGATTTGTCGTAATTGTAAAATAATCACCTTTTTCAAAAAATGAGGCAATAATAAAGTACCTAGTTCTAACTTTCCTAAACGTTTCTTATATTTTGAATCAAAGTAAATGTTTTGGTCTTCTATTGGGTTTTACTTTTTTACATAAACTATCTTTTATTCTTTTGTCCCAGAATACGCTCTCTTTCTTTAGTTTGTATATGTATAAGCTTGGTTTATTTGGGATGCGTCCAGTATTTATTCGCCGGTGCCACCCTTCCAGCGCGTTTGTGGTACGATGGCGCTGGCCAGCGCAACTGAGCAGTGATGGAGGTAACTTTGGAAACCACTGCCTTTCAAAATAACGTCGAAAACTTTCCATTTCTGGGCACCGAGGAGCTTGTTCTAAAATATTGTTACGGACGCGGGGTACGGGATTGGAAGGGAAACACTGTGGTTGCAGAGACGACGCTTTATTACCAAAAACACATCCACCTACTCTGAATATCGTGGTCCGCTCTTCTGTGTGGTGTAGTCTTCTTGCGAACGACGTAGCCACCCAGCGCTGTTACACGATGACATTCCCACTACTCCTCTTCCGATGTCGCAGTCCGCCCTTCCAAGTAGCGTCACGTCCGAACAACGTAGCCTCTCGGCGCTGAACCCGACGACATCCACTTCTACACTCCTCCGTGCTAGCACCAACTACTGCTAGACCTCACCTCCAAACTTCTCTCTTTCACAACCTTCATCTTCTTTTACTTCTTCACTACCACTTTACAACTCCTTCATCTCCCTTCTTCTTCTTCGAACTCTTCTATTCGACTTCTCCTTAACTACTACCACTTCTTAACTGCTACACCATTGAACTACTACTTCGATTGTGCGTTTCGCCGCTGCTTATATACCCATTAGAACCTTCTAGTAACTCGAAATTCGATAGTCATTAAGTTTTTTTTGTTTGTCTTTTGTAACCATTTCCTGTCCTTCTTCATCTTTTCTATTATTTCCCGACGATACTAGAATGTTCTATTTCTCTATCAAATATGTAAATAAACCTTGTACGGGGTAACCACGAGTCCGACGGGGTATAAACATGTAAACATTGTATAAATATCGTAAAAACCATCAAAATGCTTTGGTCCGACTGAGGACCGAACCGCGGGCTCTCGTGTATAAGGCGAGTAGTCACACCACTACGCCACGGTGACTTGACAGCCAGCGGCTAAATTGGTCATCGATTGATGCTGTCTGTCTCAACTACGTAATGTGACGTCACGGCCGTCACAATATAAACCCAAGTAGCTGGTATGTGTTGAGCTGGTACCAGCGGTATTATAGTTATTACTATACAGAGGTTGACCGGCCATTCTGATGTCAGGATTTACGTAAACCTTAAATGTTTTATTTCTATTAAATTATGCAATAAGCAATCCTCTCATTATGATAAGCAAATATAAGCAATTTATAGACACAATTTCAAAGTTAAATACGACGGTTGAGCGTCGATTCAATTTCAAATCACCTTTTGTAATATAAACGCAATTAGCAACATACGTCACTTTGCTCTCAAACTTTTAACAGGCGCTGGGGACTTTTAAACTCGTATCTAGTTTATGGAAAGAATAACAGGCTCTAGGCTTGCAAATTGTGGAATAAGCAATTCATAAGCAATTTTTGGCCCAAGAAAATTTCAGTAATTCTACATAGTTATTACTCTACAGGAGGTTGACCGGCCATTCTGATGTCAGGATGGACGGTCAACCTTAAATGTTTTATTTCTTTTAAATTATGCTATAAGCAATTCTTTCATTATGATAAGCAAATATAAGCAATTTTTAGACACTATTTCAAAGTTAAATACGACGGTTGACCGGCCATTCTGACGGTCACTAATATTTATACATTTCGCACTTGAACCTACATCTAAATGTAGAACATACATTTGATAAAATGGCGGTGGCGCCGACTTAAAAGTACCGTCTGCGAAATATGACCCGGGGCTCTTTATAATTTTCTTCGCTATACTTGTGGCAAAAACTATTATCTTTTCAGTTTCACCATCTTCGCAAACTAAAAATTTTTTTCCTAATACATCCGGCACACTTGCGGTTGCTGTACTTGTATGGCGCAATCTATCCGTATTTAAGATACGATTTCCGTGCTCTGTACAATGTATCTTTGAGATCATAAAATGTAGGTAACAAGTCATGTTCAGATATTGGTACCTTTTCGTGATCGATTGCGTGATGAAAATTAATCATCATTTTTAAATATACGACATGTTCATGAATCAAATTTTTAATACCATACGTTTCACATTCACATGTATGTTTAGTTTGCTTAGTCACAATTGTCCTTGTTTTGTCGAGTGATATCGAAGCAATACATTTTAGTCTACACACACCGCCACAGGGTACTTCCAGTTTTGTTAGTTCTATGTTTATTATATCTGTGCGTCCCACAAATAAGTGTACATTTCCTTTTCTGATTTGTAGCAAAACTGATTTTGCTGATCCATTGTTTTACATCAATCAACTTTGTAATTTATCTTGGCAAAATAATACACACAGAATTTAATTAAATGTTAACTTTTCCGCTGTACACAACTTCTGCTTGATGTTTATTTTATTTTATTCAAAAGTACCCACAATTTTTTTGAATGCCTAGGTAGTTGTTGGATGCTTGTTAAATAATTAATAGATGGCGATACGTGCAAACTTACCAATTATAAATAATAATAATAATAAAAATCTTTTATTGTTCCAAAAAATATTACATAGCTTAAAATTATGACACTTAAGTACCTAAACTAGGTCGAACCTGTTCTTATAGGCACTTACTTACTTAATAAGAAAACCTATCAAGTCCGTCCTTTGCTACATAAATTAAATTCCTTTTTTATTTTATTTTTTTATTTGATAACGAAAATACAATTAAATCTCAGACACATATTTGTTTGGTTGGTGGTTGTGTAATAGATGGCGCTGTGTGCGATTTGAGCAGAAAAATTTTTTTTTGGCTTTTAAAAAAGGTACATTTTGCTAAGGGTACATTTTGCGAAAGGTGTATTATGAGAATGGTGCATTATGAGAAGGGTGCATTATCAGAATGGTGCGTTTTGAGAAAGGTGCATTATGAGAATGGTGCGTTTTGAGAAAGGGACGTTTTTTTTAAGGGGTTAATTTTGCGAAAGGTACATTATGCGACTGAACGAAACGAATACAAACAAACTACCTACAAAACCTACCTACCTAAACTATAAAGGGTAATAAAATAGAGCTGTGAAAGTAACGAAAAAATCCTAACCCGTATGTAACACTCGTTACCAAACAAAATTATACTCGTTACAATCGTATCGTTACTCGTTACAACCTACTACCGTGTTGAAATACTTGTCTTCTCTTCGTACTCTTCGCACATTACGTATTGTAGTTTCGTTACTGGCATATTTAAAAAGAGTTTTATATTGGATTGAAATAAAGCGAGTATATGTCAGTACATACGTACGAGCGAGTACGATAAGAAAACAAACATATACATCACACAAACACTATTAATTAAAATGAAATTAAATAAACCTTTGGTTCATATTTAAGAATATATTTTTTCCATGCGTTCCGGTTTCATGGAGCTGAGTCTCCCAGATAAAATCTGACTAGATTTTGAGAAAGTTCTCTCTGATGGCACCAAGGTTGCCATAACACTGAAGTTTTCCTGTGCTAAACATGACAGCTCTCATAATATTTCGTGCTTTCCACCATTTTAATGGGCATTCATGTCGGCTTATAATTCTTTCCTCCATATATTTTAAACTAGCTATTGCCCGCGACTTCGTCCGCATGGATATTCGAAAAAATCCTATGGAAACCTTTAACCAGGATAAATAGAACTCAATGTTTTAATTTCATCAAAATCAGATCAGCCATTTTTACGTGATTAAACGGGCGCCCCACCAAGCGCGCTGCCCCGCTTTTTCCTCTCACACAGTTTTATCCCCTATTTTATAATCCCTTCATACTTTCATATAAACTTTCATCCCCTATTTAGGCTAGAACGCTTAACATACAGACAAAGTTACTTTCGCGTTTATAATATTATTAAGTACATTATTAAGTATGGATGATGATTTTCGTTCTGTCAATTTAACTCATGGTAATCGATTAAACAACATAATCTCGTAGTGGAAAAGTATGTAAGTGGGTATCTAATAAATACGATAGTGGCATAACTTCTGTAGTCTCTCTATTCTGTAGTACAATCAAACTTTCATCCCCTATTTCAACCCATTCAAGCCTTATTTCGCAATAAAAATAAGCCTATGTCCTTTCTTGAGCTCTATTCCATCTCTGTACCAAATTTCATCCAAATCGGTTCAGTAGTTTAAGCGTGAAGGCGTAACAGACAGACAGACAGAGTTACTTTATAGTTGTATCAAGTTGTTGTTTTGTGATAAATTTTATTTTATTATATTGCCTCGTGGTAATTATACTGGTAGCAACGGTTCAAGAGCACCGTGACCACTGATCACGGAATGGACTGAATCCATGCAAGTAAGTTACAGTACAATACAAGTAAGTTACAGTTTTGGAGTGTTTCATTTATGCAAGTCAAAATTATTTTATTTTTGTTCTGCCCCGGGCACGAATTACAGTAAAGTAACAAATGTTTTACTGTAACCCTTTGATCCACCTCAACGATGTACTTCTGTAAAACTGATGATGTTTCGTCCTCCTCGGCCTGTTTCGGCTCCTCTTTTACCTTCAGTTTCAGACCATGTGTAACAGAAACCATTTCTATTCTAGTTCCTGATTAGTAAAACGTTAAATTGTATACTAACAATTTACGGCTGTAATACAACATCATATTTTCGCCATGGGGCGTGTTCAAAACTTTGTAGGTCGCATGCGCATAAAATAGTATCGTTGTTCTTTTTTATGAATTTCATGATGAGCATTGAATCTCGGCAGTTTAAACTTACCTTTAGGTGTTTCTGTTTTTCTTCTGTTGCCTAGGATTATGAAGATCTACAATACATAATGTTAACGCAAATTAGTTAACGAGAAAAGGTAGTGGATTTATTAAAAGGTGCCACTTGCCGAATTGGCTCGTAACATCGACATGATTTTCGACACAAACTATGTCGGCACCTTCCGTGGGCGTAATATTCCGGCCTACACTGACAGACGATTGGTCGGTCTGGACTTCAAAGTCGGGTTTGATGCTATGCATGCAGTGTGACCAACCTTAAATTGTAGATCCTGCCCCGCTTAGGCAAAAAAAACTGACAAATCCTGCCAACCAAACATTTATGCACAAAATGCCGAAATAATGCCAATACAATTTTAAAATTTAAAATAAATAGTCAATGATTTTTTTATATTTTTATTTTAAATAGTTAATCAGAAACAAAACAAATCTGTGTCTCCGACAGTTTTTCTAGTCCGACTAATTACATAAACAACTGACAAATAAAGTTATAGGTAATATAAACATTATGCTCCGCGCTTTAAGGTTCACAATGGAATGAACTACAAATTCAACTAGAGATATTATGGGAAATCCCCGAAACAAAGGTATCGTTGCCAATGTTGCCATTGGCATTTTAAAATTTCTACCTACTGTTTTTTCTTTTGTCGGTCCGCACCCTACTCATTTTAAAGGATGTATTGCCAAATAACAAAAAAGCTTATATTGCTATAAACTGCCAAATACTGCCAGATTTCTAAAACGTCAAATATGCCAGAGAGTAAAATAAAGGGCTAAACCTGCCGAAAAGGCAGGATCCTGCCACATATGGTCAAACTGGGGGCCTATTACGAAAATAACGTACGCAATTGCGTAAATCGTCCGCAGTTCGTTGGTTGTAGTTATAAGAAACATTTTGAATTTGACTATTGTAGTTTATGGACTACTAAACGAACGATGTCGGATACGCTAGAGAGAAACTGTCAAACTCACGCAATCTCTTCGCAATATCGCATACGAAAGTGATTTGTAATAGGAAACAAACAAAACGAAGCACGGACGCAGCTACGTATATCGCATTAAACTTTTCGTAATAGGCCCCCTGTATGCATGTACAACTTATGCTAGACGGGTTCGAGTATAGACTAGACAACAGCAGAGTACACGTTAAAATGTAAGATATCCAACGACTCGAGGCACCTCTCATGCCATGACGAGGAATATACGGATGTGGATTTAGAACCAAGCTATAAACGTAATTTCAAATCTTTGGTGTCATTTAACCAGAATCAAATAATTAGACAAAACGCGAACTTGAATGCATAGTTACTCTTGCTGAAAAGAAAACCACGGTAGTAGAAGCAGAGAGAAAATTGTTAAGAGCAAGAAAAAAATTAAAGAAGGAATACGATGAGGATGATACTGTTTCTTCAGGTGAGGAATGTGTCAATGTGACCAGTGTCCAAAAGCTTCGAAGCGTCGAAAAGCAATTCAGGGGAAAGGCATACCCCACGAAAGGATAAAAAAAGATCATCTGTATCTAAAAAGTCACCCTCAGTAGCTAAAATGAAATTTATCAAACAAACGTCACATTTAAAGTCCTGAAGATCATCATCTACATCACGATCTAGCTAGATCTCCTGTGGCAAGAAAGAAGTTGCCCTTGTATAAAAATTCAGAACAACTTCAGATGAAAAAAAAATATCCCGCCTATTTTAGTTAGGTTCTTTTTAGTGTCTTAGCTTTGGGTTCTTTTCAATCTACTATAGGGAGATTAGATGTTCAGTCTGTGGCATCAGTCCTTTTTTTCAGGGTACGATCATCAGGTCTGGAAAAAATTCAAAGTCTACAGATTGATGGCATGGACTGATGCCAGACTGACTGATTATGTAATCTCCCTCTTATCGTGGTTGTTTTATGTAATGGAAAACTTCTAATTTCATATACACTCCTAAAGCTTGCGCGCGTACAGTTCATTAGAAAATTTCAAAATTTCTAATTTCACTATTTAATTTTTCTAATGTTTTAAATATTATCGATTTCCTATCTAAATATCAAAATCTGATAACCTATAAATACTTACTATAGGTAGGTATAAGTACTGCTATTTGTTTTCTCGCAGTCGATGGTAAAAAGTAGAGTACACAACTCGTGAAAAAAAAAATTAATCTCGGTCCTTTGTATCCCTCGCTTCGCTCAGGATTCTACTCTTGAATCCCTCGCTACGCTCAGAACCTATAAATACTTACTATAGGTAGGTATAAGTACTGCTATTTGTTTTCTCGCAGTCGAAGGTAAAAAGTAGAGTACACAACTCGTGAAAAAAAAATTAATCTCGGTCCTTTGTATCCCTCGCTTGTTAGAGTTTATTAATGTGAATTGATTAAAATATAGTAATTATAATAGTTGTTTTGTCAAATTGCCAAATTGTTTAAGGAATTACAATTAGTGTGTTGGCTATTAGATGCTAAAATGATGTTTAAATTATTATCAAAGAATAAAACTACAAACGGATGTTACTTCTATTAATTATAACTTTATTAAAACAAATAAATGTAATTTCCTAATTTGGGAAAAAAAAGTAACTAAAGTATTAAGAGTTATGCATTTGACTTTCTAACGACTAACCAACCGTTCGTTCATTCGTACACCAAAGTATCGTGCAGAGAAAAAGTAAAAACGTAGTCAGTTCTATGCCAGCCGTCGACCAAGAAGGTCAAATGCATAACGCGTAGTTAGTTTGCGATTAGCAAAAGTGTGTAGAATAGAAAATAAGACTGGTAGAAGTATTGGGAAGTGTGTAAAATAAAATACGGAAAAACTGCTGTGGTGTTTAATTAAATGAAGAAAGACTATTTCGGTGTTTCATTTGGGGTAAAGTGCATCAAATTCAGAAGTGGTGGATCACGCTGCTGGATATCCAGGTTTGATACATAGGTTTGTTAAAATACAAGAGGTGAGTTGTTTTTTTTTTATTTTTCTGTTGTCTAGTGATTTGAATGTGAAAAACAAATTTTAAAACGTTATGATTATTACGATTAGACTTTTCTGGTTAATAAGTAGCTAAGAAATGTTTCTTAAGTAAAGAGTAACTAAAAGGAAATCATACGTAAACCGGGCGCCATCTTGTTGTTTACGCATAAGCCAGTGCTTTTAAAAGGAAACGAAACACAGTTTTGGCTTATTTCTACTGCAGTTTTCGTAAAGAAAAGAGCTTGAATAGATAGAATAGAACTATATTTATAGTTTAGATTATAATTTGGTAAGTTACACATTGTTGTAATGTTAATGGAAACTTGACATTATTCTATTCTTTTCTTTTAATTTGCAACAATGCAATGGAGATTTTTGTAACGAAAACTGATCTTTTGTTTTGTTTTTAACTAGGAATTGATACTCATAAACTTGTGGTCTTAAATTAATTAATCATAATAACATATTTTCAGGAAAATAAAACTGAGTATACTTTGTATTGTTTAATCATAGTAGTTAATATTATTTACACGTTTGGTTTTTCAGTTTTGAAGTCATTGTTCTAACACAATGCCAAGTGAGAGATCTTCACGGGACCGACGGGCTCGTACTCGACGGCGATCACGTTCCGCTGCGAGCCGACGATCGCGGTCATCAGCAAGGCGACGTCCTGTTGCGAGAGAGCGGTCGCGATCTCCAACACGGCGGCCATCGCGCTCTACGTCGAGGCAACATACACGCTCCAGACGAAGCAAGCGCAGCCGGTCACGCAACAAGAGACCAGCGAGGCAGGAGCACCGATCCCGCTCAAACTCAAGGTCAGATTCAACTTTGTATGAGGGTCATAGTAGGTCTAGTAGTTATAGGGCTTCTTTGATGCGCTCTCGGAATAGCCAACGCAGACTATCAAGCGTTATTAAGGATTCACAAAACCATGTACCAGATGAACATCAAACCGTCAATGTCGCATTGGGTTCTGGTAGTTGTACGAAACAAGTTGAGGTAGTGTCTAATAACAAACCAGTTAATCCTATTGATCTTGTTCAAATTAACAACAGTGGCAGTAGTTGTGAACCTGTCTTATCTTCTAACCAAAACGAAGCAAGCATAAACAAGAGTTTAATTGATAGTCTTAGTCAGGTACTGCAAGCTGTCTCAACCGTAAACCCCCTCAATAAAGAAAAGTTTTCTTCTTTTAATGTTGTCCCAGAGTTTGACCCAAAGGTCAAAAACCAAACGATTATTACGTGGTTAACTAAAGTTAATGAGTGTGCAGAGATTTACGGTTGGGATAGCAGACAGACGGCTCATTATGCATTGCCAAAGCTTATGGGTACGGCCAAACGATGGTTTGAAGGTCAACCAACGGTCATGCATACGTGGGAGGAGTGGCAAGAAAAACTTAAATCCGCTTTTCCTGTATATGAGAATTACGGTCGATTACTTACCGAAATGCTAAATATAAGGGCTAAATTTGGACAAGATTTAGAAGAGTATTTTTATGAGAAATTAATAGCTTTGAACCGATGTAGTATCGTAGGGAAAAATGCTATTGACTGTATCGTTTTTGGTATTGACGATAGATCTGTTCGATATGGTGCAGAAGCTGTAGGTTTTGAAGATGCCGATAAATTATTAGGTTATTTGAGAAGTGTAAAGCATGAGAAATTTGAGAATAATAAAAAGATTATACGATCAACTAGTGAATCAAATCGAAAGCCGGGTAAAATAGAATCCAATCGTGTACTAAGATGTTTTAACTGTCACGGAATAGGTCATACTTTTAATGATTGCAAAAAGCCTATAGTTAAATGTCAAAAGTGTTTACGATTTGGTCACAATGACCCTAGTTGTACAAGAGAAGTTTGGAAAGACAAGTCTGAGGTTAAAACATTATGACTAGTTAGCGCTGATGAATTACTTGACGAAAAATTTAAAAAGAAAATTAATTTACTAGGACATGAGTTCAATGCATATGTAGACCTTGGTAGCCAGTGCACCTTAATTAAAGAATCTGTAGCTAGAAACGTAGTTGATTATCGTGATTGGAGGACTGAAAATTTACCATGTTTGCGTGGTTTTGGTAACTCACTCATTCAGCCCGTAGGCGCGTGCACATTAGAGTTAAAAATAGATCAAGTCAAAGTAACAGTAGAATTGATAATAGTACCGGATCGTTTCCTCAGTTATGATGTTTTAATTGGTCAAACTGTGACAGAACAATCTCATATTGAAATACATAAGGATAACAAAAATTTAAGTATAAAAACCAAGGGTCCACGTAATGGGCAACGTTTCACCTTTAGGTCATGCTGTGCAGTCAATTTATATGGTAGTGCAATGGTTAAAGTTAAGACAGATTGTTCTCTCACAGGAGAAGTATATATTGAAGATAGTCATAGGACTAAATATAAGATAGTGGGTTGTAAAATGGAGGTTAAAAATGGTGTAGGATATATACACATAGCTAATAGTAAATGTTTGGCATTACAATTTGAAAGTGATCAAATCATATCTCGGGGTACGTTATTCTTAGGAAATTTAAACGATGTGAAATGTCTAACTGTCAATAAAATATGCAATGAAAGGGAATTACTTACATTAGCTGACGTAAATGTTGGAAATAATTTAAATGAGAATCAGAAGAATAAATTATTGAGTCTTGTTAACGAGTTTAGAGATTGTTTTGCCAAAAATTTATCAGAACTAGGTTGTACTAATGTCACTACAATGGACATAGAGTTAAAAGATTCAAATCCGGTAGTTCATCGTCCATATCGCCTTAGTCACGCAGAGCGAGCTGAAGTCAGATCAATGACAGACGAACTTTTGCAAAATCAAATCATTAGGGAGTCGTCTTCCCCATATGCATCACCAATTATAGTCGTTAAAAAGAAAACCGGCGATAAGCGTCTATGCGTAGATTATCGTGCACTAAACAATAAAACAATAAAACAACATTACCCCATTCCACGTATTGAGGACCAAATTGATCGGTTATCTGGTAATATTTACTTTAGCACATTAGATCTTGCGTCTGGTTATTACCAGATACCGATTAGTGAGGACTCTAAATACAAAACGGCCTTTGTGACCCCTGACGGTCAGTTTGAATTTAACAGAATGCCGTTTGGGCTAGCAAACGCTCCCGCTGTTTTTCAGAGGGCAATCAACATGGTGTTAGGGAATACGCGATTTGAGTCAGCCTTGGCATACATGGATGACATTTTAGTTCCATCGAATTCGTTTGAACAAGGCTTAGCTAGATTACGTACCATCTTCGAAAGACTACGTCATTCGGGTTTAACTCTTAAACCCCAAAAATGTTATTTTTTTAAGGAAGAGGTCGAATATTTAGGGTTCGAAGTTTCTAGGTCAGGCATTAAACCCGGCCTACGTAAAGTAGAGGCTGTTAGCAATTTTCCCACTCCAAAAGATGTCCATAACGTAAGACAAATAATAGGTCTCGCTAGTTTTTTCAGGAGATTTATCAAAGGGTTTGCGCAAATTACTAGACCCTTAACAAAATTATTGAAAAAAGATGCTGTTTGGGAATGGGGAATTGATCAAGAACATGCGTTTAATGAGATTCGAAACATTTTAGTATCGCGACCTGTTTTAGCTTTATATAATCCGGCTGCTGAGACGCAAATTCACACTGACGCTAGCAAGCACGGAATAGGCGGTGTATTGTTACAGAAACAAAAAGATGCCTCCCTTAAACCAATAGCTTATTACAGCAGGCAAACCTCCCCCGAGGAATCATATTTTTCATCATATGAATTGGAGACTTTGGCAGTCATAGCCTCACTAATGAAATTTAGGCCGTATGTTTTGGGATTAAATTTTACCATCGTCACAGACTGTAATTCACTTAGGGCAACCTTCCAAAAGAAAGATATGATACCTCGGGTGGCTAGATGGTGGAGCTTAATTCAGGAATATGATTGCGACATAGTATATAGGTCAGGAAGTAGTATGACTCACGTAGACGCTCTGAGTAGAAACCCAGTTCAAGGAGAAATAGGTGTTATGGAAGTAATCGAAACGTACGATGTAATGAGCATAGAAAACGATTGGCTAGTTACCGTCCAGTCAAGTGATTCAGAGCTAAAACGTATAAAAGACATACTAACTGACCCTCAGTATGACGATGTTATTGATATAAAAAAGAGTTTTGTACTTAAAAGGGATAGGATATATAGAAACACCGATGCTGGATTAAGATGGGTGGTGCCAAAGGGCTGTAGGTGGCAAATTTTACAAAAAAATCACGATCAAATAGGACATTTTGGTTTTGAAAAGACTCTTGAAAGGCTTAAGGAACATTATTGGTTTTCAAAAATGCGGCAATTTGTAAAAAAATACGTAAATTCATGTCTCGAGTGCGCTCATAATAAAATTCCAGCAGGTAAAAAGGAAGGTTATCTTCATCCTATCCCTAAGGTTTCTAAGCCGTTCCATACAATACATATTGACCATGTTGGCCCTTTTGTCACTAGTAAACGTAAAAATGCATATATTTTGGTAATAATAGATGCTTATACTAAATTTATAGTCCTTAAAGCTGTTAAAAACACTAAATCTAATACAAGTATAGCTGTACTCAGAGATTATTTTGGTACATTTGGATTACCTACACGACTAATAAGCGACCGAGGTACATCTTTCACTAGTGTAAAGTTTAAGCAGTTTATGGTAGAGCTAGGAGTGAGACATATTCAAAATGCAGTCGCCTCTCCACGCGCTAATGGCCAAGTAGAACGATATAATCGTACTATACTTGACTCATTAGCTGCGCAAAATCATGGGCTTGATGAGAAATTGTGGGATGACAGGTTGCTTCAGGTTCAATGGGGCTTAAATAACACTATCAATAAGGGTACTGGAAAATCACCTTCGGAAGTTTTATTTGGACTTAAGCTTACTAACTTAAACGAAGGGCATATCGTGCCAGAAATCGAACAGGATTTAATGACAGACACTTTGGATAAAGTAAATGATGATAGTAACCAACAATCGAGTAGTTCACATAATCAGGAAGTTGACCAGTCCAACCAAATGGAAACTAATCTAGGTGTTGCAACGCCTCAAATTCAAACTAATGTAGAAAATACGAGTGAACCTTCAGATAAAATAGAATTGAGTACATCGATGGTAGGAAATCATAGTACATTAGGCTCTGAAACAGACATTATTAAAATTAGATCTGAAGTAGATAATTTCGTGTCGGAATCTCAAGAAAAACAAAAGTGTAATTTTGACAAAAAAAGAAAATCAGCTAGACAATATAATTTGGGAGATCTTGTGCGAGTTGAAAAGGTTGTGCATAGTGTAGGTAAAAGTAGGAAATTATTACCTAAGTTGTCGGGACCGTATAGGATTACAAAGATACTTGACAATGATAGGTACGAAATCTGTGATACACCAATAACAAAGAAAGGGACGAAAACTTATACGGGTGTTTATGCAGTAGATAAAATATTCCCATGGTTATGTTATAGTAATAAAGAAAATGATTCCCATTCTGATAGTTCAGGTAGCGATGAGCATGAGAACGATACCAGCAGTCATTAGATTGGTAATATTGATAACATATTTTGTAATTTTAAGTTTAATTAATTAGTCTTTTTGGTAGTTAATTCGTTTAAAGGCATATGAGTGTAGAGTTAACAATTTGTAGTATTTAAGCTTATTAGTTTGCATAGTGTGTCTATTGATTTCATATACATAGAAACGCAAAGTGCGTAGTTTAAATTTTGATCGCAACGTGCGCAGGTTAAACATTAAGAATGTTAGCGCAACGTGCGCAAGTTAAAGCACAAAGTGTGCTAGCGCAACGTGCGCAAATTAAAGCACAAAGTGTGCTGGCGCAACGTGCGCAAGTTATAGCATAAAGTGTGTTGGCGCAACGTGTGCTGGGTAAAGCACAAAGTGTGCTGACGCAAAGTGCGTAGTTTACTATAAATATTGTATTATAATAAATGTATAATGCGCAAAGTGTGCAATTTAATTGTCAACTACCTTAAGGGTCAATCATACAAATATTTATGTGCAAAGGTATTGCATGAAATTATATGTATTTGTATACCTAACCTTACCGAAAAATTTATTTGATTTATTTTTATGAAATGTTCACGGGGACGTGAACTGTAATCAGGATGGACGAGCTGTTAGAGTTTATTAATGTGAATTGATTAAAATATAGTAATTATAATAGTTGTTTTGTCAAATTGCCAAATTGTTTAAGGAATTACAATTAGTGTGTTGGCTATTAGATGCTAAAATGATGTTTAAATTATTATCAAAGAATAAAACTACAAACGGATGTTACTTCTATTAATTATAACTTTATTAAAACAAATAAATGTAATTTCCTAATTTGGGAAAAAAAAGTAACTAAAGTATTAAGAGTTATGCATTTGACTTTCTAACGACTAACCAACCGTTCGTTCATTCGTACACCAAAGTATCGTGCAGAGAAAAAGTAAAAACGTAGTCAGTTCTATGCCAGCCGTCGACCAAGAAGGTCAAATGCATAACGCGTAGTTAGTTTGCGATTAGCAAAAGTGTGTAGAATAGAAAATAAGACTGGTAGAAGTATTGGGAAGTGTGTAAAATAAAATACGGAAAAACTGCTGTGGTGTTTAATTAAATGAAGAAAGACTATTTCGGTGTTTCATTTGGGGTAAAGTGCATCACGCTTCACTCAGGATTCTACTCTTGAATCCCTCGCTACGCTCAGGATTCAACTCTAGAATCCTTCGCTACTCTCGGGATCCAACATAGTCCCTCGAACTAAATTCCCTTTTTTTCACTTGTTGTATAATCTACTATTATTTCATGCAAGTTCCTCACCCTCACCAACATCATAGCTACAAGCCCACGCGTCGGTTACAATCAAGTGAAAATTGGCTTTTTAAAAGTAAATTCTTTTTCCTACGTTTTCTACACTTGCCTGTTCATCAACTCCGTGTATCGAGTCTACAGTAAAAGTAAAAAAAAAAACAAATCTTTATAATATTTTTGCCGGGCGGCGTAATACCCAACCCCTGGCCCCATCGTCTGCGACGCTGATCACGGCGTCCCTGCCTTGGAACTGGAACACTGGTTACCCTGCTCTATGGCCACACTCCCCTCGGCAGGTTGCCGTCTGCAATTATGACGTCACCAAGGCCGATG